>CM045771.1:94278078-94878078 GCA_025200525.1 Camellia lanceoleosa
TTCCAGATGCCATTTTGCCCAACTATTGAGAGAGAGAGAGAGAGAGAGAGAGAGAGCAAATTATTGGTGAAGCTGGCAAGTGCCATGAAAAGAACAAGTAATTACTTTTCCTAACACAGAAACAGGTGTAATAGTAAGTGGTAAATAAATAATAATTAGCATTTATACGAGCTTCTGTTAGGATGCAAGTCAGTTCCTAACTAATGCAGTCAATTAAGCACAAGGGACGGCAACATTTTTTCAAATCATGCAACACCCAGTAACAAGCATGTTATACTAACAGAGTTTTGAGTCTTCATTTAACACGTTATGTTTTACTTCGGATAGGGAATAAAATAATATGAAGACGCCAAAATTCACAATCTGAAAAAGTTCATGATGTAACTCCTACGAAAACCTAGTTCACCACAATCTAAATGTTCAACTGTCAAATTCCTCCTAATTTTCATCCAGCATCACACCAACCAAATAAAATGAAGCACAATGGTAATGTATTATACTGATTCTGATTCATTACTATACTACCTGAATGTATCTCAATTTTTGAAATTCATCAAAATATCATTTGCACTTTTGATCTATAAAATTTCAATTCTCAAAATCAAATCATATATATCGTGATGGTTATGTTATCAACAAATGGGGTTAGTGAGTGGCTTTGTGCCATAACTTAGTAACCATAACGTTGTGCCTAATACCAATTTGTATCAAGAGATCAGAAAAAGCATTCACACTTGCAAATCTAATATGCATTGATTATCAATTGAGCTACTGTTTCTGTAATACACTGAAACAATCACCCAAATTTATAGTGTTTTTAACTGTAAAACCAAAAATAAAAATTCATTTCTTTTACATTTCATTACTAAAAAGTAAAAATTCCAATGCATCAAATGTTACACATAAACAAACATTTATATAGCTCATATATATATATCCATTTTATGTGGAATTGATTGTCAACAATGAATATATATATATATATATATATCCATTGCTTCTCTGTAGAGAGAGAGAGAGAGAGATTCCTCAGTGGGCCTGCAGTTCTACCTAATCTGGGCTAATAAGTTGGGCTGAAAAAGTGCTGTTCAGCCACAGAGCAGCCCATTTAGTGCTAGGCCCATAGTTTCAAACTCTATGAATTATTTGATCATTTGATGATCTGAAAAAGTTATCTAATAATTTCACTAAAGTAAAAAATTCACGAATCATCACGTTCTTTTCTTTTTCTTTTCGATGCATTGATGCAGCACTTTTCTCTTTATTATTATTATAATTTTTTTTTCATGTCTTTTCTTTTTACCTTTTTGAACAATAAATCCATCCATTTATGAGCATGCAGTACAAAGCAAACTTGCTTCTCTTTATTTTTTAATAATTATTTTATTCTAGATTTTACTTTTCTGATCTTTGACAGAATCTAATACTAAAGGCACATATTTTGCGTCTCAAACGGACTTCCTCCATGTGAGTTATTCCGGCTCTGATCATGAGGCAAAAGAGCTCTTTTGTTTTTATTTCTTTTGATCACTCAGATGATTTCCAATTCAGTATTAGATATTTCATTAAATTTGAATTTAATAAAAACGCCTCATTTTGGTGCTCAACCTTTTTATCATATTCATATCAAATCTGAAAAACCAAATTTTCATCAAATGAAGGAAGCCATTCATCTTTCATCAAATTTAAATTATTCTTGTTGGATTGGACATCCGAATGTCACCATCATGTCCACCCAAAAGCTTAACTTTAACAACTTTTTGTTCATGTCTAGGCGACCTCCGGACATCTGTCTGGGCGTTCTCTTGGACAACCAAAGATGTGAAAAAATTTCTTTGAAAATTCTAATTTTAGCATTGGAGTGAATAGTATCAAACTAAATCTTTCATCAAATTTTTACTAAGATTTAATGAAATTTTTTATTCAACATTAGAGATGGTCTAAAAGTTAATCATTTAATAAATCATTTGGTAATAAAGAAAAATATCATGTATCTACAATGAGATTTATGTCTCATATTGTATGGTAAAATTTAATGATTTAATAAACATATAATATTAAAAGTACATATTTTGTCTTACATATGAGATCTGTATTATATCATGTAGTAGCGATGAGTTATTTCAGCCCTAATAGGGATTACCAACATGGCGTTTTCACGAAGATTAGATAAAGGTTTGGATGGGAAGATATTGTTGAGACTGTGAGTCTCATTTAAGTCTTATTTTTATTAAAATTATTTATTTTATAAGGTATATTACTCATAAAAAGATTATGTCGATTTGATAATTATAATATATTCTATTTATCGCTTTTGTCTCCAAAAAGTGGACGGCTAGTAGATTTTGAAAATAGATTATGTATTTATTTTTGGGTGACAAATGCAATAAATTGAGAATGTTACAATTGTTGATTGATCTAATTTTTTCTTGAATAATATAAATGAAGGATTTTACAAAATGAGCGATTTAAATTATCAAAATAAGACTCATGATCGTACCTTTATGCGAATACAATGAACAGGGTCACGTGCCTCCCTTGGATTTTGGAATAATTTTTTTTTGTGTGTAAATATAAAGAAAATATTTTAAATAGAAAGAATTATAAAATATTATTTAAGTGAAATATCAATGACATTTTTAAAATTATGAGAATAATAATGATTGTTTTTTATTGAAAATAAAAGATATTACGATAAGTCATATTATTATTTATGAAAATTTTAATACAATCGTGTTGTCTATCATTATTGACAAACAATTATAATTAATCTCAATAAAAATTTGAAAATTATTGAATTGTGAGGTATATTTGACATGATTGGTTAATCCTTGATGTGTTTCTTTACTATTAGTTGGTGATATTATATGTCAATGATGATGTGATATTTCAATTATATTGAATTTTATTGAAATTTTGTATAAAAATTACTTTATCATTATATAATTTATTTTAAAACTTATATCCATGACTTTTTTTTATATTGTCCATGATATACTAATTACAAATAATATATATATATATATATATATATTTATCTTTCTTGAAGCTAATCGTAAAATTTATACAAAATATTTTTGTAAAAATTTTTAATTTTATAATTAATAAATAAACCTTTTCGATTTAATTCTTTGGCCCCACACTGAACTTGAAAATCACCCACTAGCTTAGATCTTGAATTGGAGGAAAGCCAACCCTTACATAATCACTTTACGTCATTCTTTGAGAGTCATGCGTAAACGACATATGATACTTACTACTACTTATTAGAAGTTGTTTGGAGTGTACTTATTTATCTTTTGATCTTTTTTATTATATTATCTCTCTATTTTTCTTTTATGTATATTAGTAAATAATTAAAAAATATAATTATTTAAGTTATCTCAAATAATCCCTCAATTACCCACAAATATGAGGCATTTCATATATCTATATATATAAATAAACAAATTAAACAAGAAAAAGAAAAGCTTAGTCTACCGTCTATATATACATGCCCTCCAAATCCGGAAGCGAATAATCACTTACGTCCAATTCCTGTTGTGTCTTGCATAATTTGTTCTGAGAGCATCCACTTGTGTTGTGAAGTAAACAATCTGAACCATGTGAGTTTCTTTATATATCTAATTTAGCATTTTTTTTCCCCCTTGAATCTAACATCTGCAATTCATCATGACTCTTGTTACTTGCTCTATCTGTACCAATTTTATTTTAATTTTAATTTCTGTTAAGATATTTTCTTGATATTTTTGCTGTTTAGTCTTGATTACGTGTGAATTGGAAAGTTCTTTTAATTGAAGCATACCAATTAAATTTATTTTTTTAATGAACCTTTTTATGTGGGCGAAATTGAAAAACACAAATAATTGACATTTACAAGGAAATATTACACATGTAAAATAATTTCCCAAAATAATCCAATACCTAATTTATGTCGTTTGGATTGATCTAAAGTGTAAGTCTCTGTTTACTAGGCTACCCCATATGAAAACAAACTTGCTTAAAACAAAAATTTGTGTGCTGTTTTTTCCTAGTTTTCTTCGTCCTTAAAAGTGTTGAAAATCATTACCTGAAGGATCGATTTGATGGGCTTTTTGGGCGAGGAAATATCAATGACTTGTATGCAAAATTGAGTTAAGCGGACATTTTGGGCAAGAACTTTTGTGGAACTCCTCTGCCGCGTAGCGCGTCGGTGGACAAACCCATAGCCTTAGAAATCACGAGATTCTGACCATCATTGACAGCAGTTGAATCGAAGGGCTAAGCCCTTGCACTTGGCTTTGCAAAACAAAATTACGAGGCGCCAGGCGGCTCGTCAAGTTGACGATGAACTCATACGTGTCAAAGGAAGGGAGGTCTCACTCCTCGCACTTTGTAGCCAAAACAGGCGATCAAGTCGATCTTTTATGCAATTTCTAGATGTTTGCCCATCGTCTATAAAAAAGATGTGACGATCCATGAAGAACTGCATTGCACATTGCTTTGTGAAAAGCTCTAGTCTTCAAGCTGTTAAAGTCCTCTTGGAATGGCTTGAAAGAAATACAGGGGTGAGTCTTTGTGCTTGAAAGGGCGAGGAGCAACACCGTCTTTATCTGCGGTCTCCACTTCACAACCTGAGGCAGGCTTCTATCTATTCTTTGGTTCCATAAATATCGTAGTAGTTGATAGATTGTTAGCTTCAAATTCAATGGTCGGTGATAACTATTGGTGTACGTATAAAAAAATATATCATATATAAAAGTGCATGGAATATAAGAAATGTATATTGTAATTCTAACCTTTTTGATATTATTTGATCTTTAACGAACGCTGCCAATGAGCAACACCCAATATAAAATAATTGATTTGTACATTTTTCGTTTACACAGATTGTGAAGTCATTAGTGAAAGAGATCTACACGGACATAAATACAAAAAATTTGCAGCAGTTAACAGCTCTTGACATCGCAAAAACACTTCCCAACGGAACTGAAATCGAGACAACTTTACGCCGTGCAGGAGCTTTAAAAAGATCATCTGTATTTAGTGGCCTTGGAGAATTTTTCAAATCACCGCGTCAATGGTTCCAAGCTCTAATCGGACGAATCATTCTCGAGCAGAGAGAAATGTCAAGTGAAATGCGAAACACGATACTTGTCGTAGCTGTTCTGATCGCAACATCTACATTCAAGCTCTACTTCAACCTCAAGACGGAGTGATGCGCGGTAACTATACACCTTCTCCTGCTCCCAACACCACTGGTAATATTACCGGCACCATCTCCACCACCAATTTTATTTCTACTAACATCACACATTTTAACGCCACCATATTCAACGACAACAAGAACACCGACACTGACGCCAATCCGACAATACTGCTGAAATCAAGTTAACGAAATCTATGACTTCGGATCCTTTTTCATTGATTTTTTTACCCTGAACACGGTATGCTTTCTTGCCTCCATCACCGCGATGATATTTGTGCTTCCCTTGCGACTCTCTAGTTTCATGTTGCACATTTCTCTGTTGTTTCTGATAGTGAGCTATGGCATAGCGTTTTATGGCATATCTCCAACTCCGTATGCTGACAGGTTTTTCCTTGCATCCTATATTGCTTTTCCTTGTGCTTATAGCGTGTGGATAACTATTTCCATAATCTCTCTTTTTCCAAAAATTCGACAATATGGTTTCGGGCCACATGAACTATGGAAGCGCCTCCAGATGCTACGCGATTTGTATAAAGAGGCCGTTGACACATCACCGAAAATTCCGATTCAGCAAAGCCAAATATGACATCTGTCTTATTAATTAAGCTCTTAACTTTTGTGAAGTCTTCAAGATTTTTTTGGGAGGTTTCTGTGTGTTTTTGGTTTTGAGGACATAAGCTTGCCTTCATTTTCTCTGTTTTGGTCTTGATTTGAGTCAGATGGTTTTACAGATTTCTGTGTGGGAGTTTAAGCCACTTGTTTTGTTTAGCTCTCTACTTTGCTGCATTGTATTTGGCTTGTCTTATTGATGTTTCTCTTTATGTTACTCTCTTTGTACTCTATTAAAGTTTTCTTTTGCTGATAAAACAACTAATACAAATTATGTATATGACAATCTTAGATATCGTGAAAAAATTTCATGAAAATAATCATGAAAACTTTATGACTATTGGATTACATTGAATAAAACCACATTAATCAAGGTAATCCAAGAATCATAAATTTTCATGATCATTTCGTGACAAAATTTTCGTGATCCTACCTTTTCCTTATGTGTAAACACAATATAAACAATACCAAACTTGTGGGCCCAATGTATTTTCTCTAAAACTCAAGAGAGAGGTTAGTGTAGTTTACCAAAACAAGAAAAAATTATTTGCTCCTCCTACCTTAATCAATATGATTCAGTTGTTACCTTGAATAACAATTGCCTTTCTTGGCCATTTTGGTAGAAAGATTTAGGAGGATTCGAAAGAAAAAGGAAAAAAATATATGAAACTAGGTAAATTAGAAGTATATTTTATTTACATTTACTTATTTTTTTCCTTTTTATTTCTAAATCCCTTCCAAATCTTCAACTAAACACAACATAATTGAATTGCAACATTTTTGCCACTTTTGTTTTGTTTTGCTGGTATAATTATTATATTTGAAGGAAATGGAAGTTTTGTTTTTTTGAATTGTTGGGCAACAAATTGCACTAGTAGAAGAGTTACACACGGTGTGTAAGCTTTTCTATATGAGCAATCGATACATGTATCGATTTTAAGTAAAAAGATTGAAAGGGTTCTGATTACTAATGTATCTCTTCTAATCTTAGATTGGACTTTTTTCTAAGGTCTAAACCCTCCTAGTAAGTATAAATGCTTCATTTCTTTCACTTTTGATATAGAAACAAATTTCCAATTCACTTCAATTTTAACCATTTTAGAATGGAATTGATTTTCCAAACCAAATGAACAAATCAGAAACTCTGAAACATATTCAAAACTCAGAACCCTTGCATTGCAAAACCTTAACTTTGAAAAATTCCATTATACATTATTCTACTTAACTAATCAACTCAAAAAAAAAAAAAAAAAAAACCCTTCTAATCTCAGTAGTCAAAACCCTTCGCTTCCCCTATCTCAGCATTTTCCCATCCAAAATTTCATATACACAGAAACATATATATATATACTGCAAACCCTAGATAAGCAAGGAAGAAGGTTGGGAACAATTTTTTTGTTTCGTTTTGTTTTTTTTTTTTTTTTTAGTTATAATAGTTCAAATAATCAAGAGAAAATACAGTGAGTCCACAAGTTAAAAAAGTTAAAAGATCCAGAAAAAAATAAAATGTTATATCTTATATATCAACTAATTATTTTTTTTTCTAACCATTTATTCAACTAAAAGAAATTTACAAATTATTTTTAATACAATTTATTTTCATTTAATAAAATAATTAAAAAAATTAACTGAAATAGTCAAGTTGCGGGCTTAGGAACAGTACATGTGGCGATTTCCATAGCTGCTCTGTGGAGAGAGAGAGATCTTCAGTGCTTTGAAAGCATTGATGGGCCGGGCGTAGTTTTGATTGGGCTTAATAAGTTGGGTTGGAAGAGTCGACAATAGCTATCATTGAACTGTAGCGGCCCATTAGTACTAGGGCCATAATAGCAACATTAATTGGATAATCCTGAAATTATTTCCCATGTTTCAAAAATTCTTCAATGTTGCATCGCTTT
Source organism: Camellia lanceoleosa (assembly GCA_025200525.1). Taxonomy (NCBI): domain Eukaryota; kingdom Viridiplantae; phylum Streptophyta; class Magnoliopsida; order Ericales; family Theaceae; genus Camellia; species Camellia lanceoleosa. The sequence goes on from CM045771.1 coordinate 94,285,774, forward strand.
CTTTTTTTCTTTTTAGGTACATTAACGCATCACTTTTCCTTCTTTCCTTTTCTTTTCTCTCTGTTTTAATTATTTATTTATAATTTTATAATTTTTTATACTCTTTTTGACAGCTAATATGTAATCTTGGTGTGGATGCTATTAGTTTACTATAAATTGTATACAAATTGACATGAGTACAATAATAATAAATCAAATTTTATATCAAATTTGTGGGGGAAAAAAATCACTTTCGCTTCAAACTAACACACTTGTGTCATTTTACCCCTAAGCCATTAATTTGAACAATTATTTGCTTAAATTTCGAACATTTAATCATTAATGGAGTTAATTTGTTTTACAAAATATCACATTTGTCGGCACACAAAATATTTGAATTGAAATATCAATAAATTTTAAATAGTGATTTTATTAATTGTTTGGTACTTTTTATTTTATTTTATTTATTTATTTTATTTTATGGACTCAAAAGTCCCATTATATGTGAATTACATAAGATCAAACATAAATCGCGTGTTATCGTTGATGGACAAATGTGAGTTTTTCATAATATTAAAATTACTAAGCGTAACACTTCAAAAAATTCTTTAATGTACTTTTTCAAATGTAACACTCCAATGTAATACATTAAAAAGCTCGTTAGTGTACTTTTTTAAGCGTAACGTAACATTTCACAAAAACTCCTTAGTATATATATATATATTTTTAAATGTAACACCCAATCAATGTAACACTAAAAATTTCTTAATATATTTTTCCAAGCGTAATATACTAAAAAACTCCTTAGTGTACTTTTCTCAAAGCGTAATAACGTAACATTTCAAAAAATTTCTTAGTGTATTTTTTTAAAAATACAACACTCAATCAATATAACACTAAAAATTTCTTAGTATACTTTTTAAAAGTAACAACGTAACATTCAAAAAACTTCTTTAGTATATTTTTCCAAACATAACACTCTAATCAATGTAACACTAGAAATTTCTTAGTATATTTTTTCTAAGCGTAGCGCTCTAATATAACACTTCCAATGTAACACAAAAAAATCACACTAACGAGAGATGTAAATTTTTACATTTCGACAATCAACACTTCAGCCACTAATTTTCTAAAAAGAGTCTTCCACACCTCACATTTTTATTTGGGAGATTTACTAATAAATCCTAAATTTTGAACTTATGAACCAATTGATCTCATTTTTATTCTACTAAACCGTTTAGTCCCATTCAATTGTGAGGGACATAATTACCCTCGTACATAATTAGTAAATAGATGTGTGATGTGTTACATGTGATACATTGTGAGAGTGTCACACAATGACAAAGCGCTGTAAGGGGTTTTTGTTTTGGATTGGATTGGTGTCTTTGGGGGTTCACACAGCCAGACACACAAACATTCACAACACACAGTCAATACCACACCAACATCGACAGAGTCAACCATCACCGTTGCCAAACGACATCCGCCGTCTCCAATCTCTCTGGCCGTGACTGGTGGCTATGACATCAGCTTTCGGATTCTTGACGATCGTGTCTTGCTGAATCGCCATCGGAAGCACCGAGTACCCTTCGTAATCAATGTGTTCCCCAATCAAATTCACTCGCCCTGAAACAATCAATTCAAATCAAACTCATACATGTAAACATACATATGTGTGTGTGTGTGTGTGTGTGTGTGTGTGTGTGTGTGTGTGTGTGTGTGTGAGAGAAGGGGACCTGAAGATCGGGCAAAGATTTGGGAAGAGTGGCCGAAGACTTGGATGAACTTGGATTTCAAGTTTTCGAATCGAAGCAGAGCTTCTTGGATCTGAGATTCGACTCGTGGGCTGGTTCAGTGTTTAAGTAGATTGGGATTGGAAGATCTTCGTGTCTCTCCATTTCGACACACCTCCTCCGCCATTTTGACACCTTTGTTACACGCACACCTTGTTACACATCTTGTCTTTGGCCGACACACACACACACACAGTGTTACGCACACACACACACTAAATCTAAGCCAATTACCTCCCAACAATTCCATTAACTATGATTACAAGGTGCTCTGGTTGAACCTTGGCATCGGCGGACACGGCATCGAAAACATCTTCACCACCATTGACAGACTCAACCTCCACCTTCAGACCCATCCTCCTCCGATCCATAAGCACCCTCTAGTCAATTTCGAATCGATTCCATCTTCTTCTCAACCTTGTGATCCAACGACCTGACTTCTTACTTTGTTCCAACCCACATTTCTTTCCAAACCCTAGATTAAAGCAGAGGATAGAACCAGAAAAGTGGGGATTCGAGATGGGTTTAGGGAACAAATTGGTGGGTCAAGCAGGGGATTACAGTAAGCAATCATCTGAGGCGGATCGGTCAAAGAGAACCATGGAACTTAGAAGCAGAGGAGAAGCAATAGAGCGTGTGTGTGTGTGTGTGTGTGTGTGTGTGTGTGTGTGTGTGAGAGAGAGAGAGAGAGAGAGAGAGAGAGAGAGAGAAGAGTTGGATTGTGGGCTTTGAGTTTGAAGACCAAGTAAAAGGTAAAGAAAAGGGTTTATTAGTGAAATTGAGAGACTAGACTATTGTTGATTGATTCTTGGGTTGTAGGGTGTGTGTGTGTGCGCGTGTGTGTGTGTGTTGGGGAGAGAGAGAGAGAGGGGGGGCACAGTTACACATATTGTGCTGGCTTCGAAACACACACACACACAGTGTTACGCACACACTGCTACACATCTGATCTTGGCTTCAACACACATACACACACAATGTTCTGCCGCCTTGCTTACACACAATCCCACATTATGCCAAGGACATTCTCGTCCATGAAGTTAAACAAAAATGGAAAAAAAAAAAACAAAAAGGATCAAATCAACCCACCAACAGGACTAATTGGTATAATAGAATAAAAGTGGGACTATTTAGTATAACAGTTTGTAAAATTGGATTTATTGGTAAATAATCCTTTTTATTTTCATCTCAAAACAAATCAAAAAATTAGAAAAATAAATTATAAAAAGACATTCACTTACACTCAAATGACATCAAATCATTATATATTTTTTTATATAAAAAATTAAAAATCAACTAAAATAAAATAACAAACGAGAGTTTTGCATCGCTTTGTTCTTCTTTTTTCCTCTTTTACCACTTGTTGGTAATGTATCTTTAAAAAATGAGTTTTATACCAAACAACTTGGATATACTTGGCGTTTTGTTTTCCCATACAAGTTTTTGTTTTTTGATCGGCGTGTTCCCATACAAGTTGATGGTGGACTTACGCGCCGAAGCAATTTTCAAAGCTAGACTTATCGTTCATTTTCAAATTATGAATTATTTGATCATTATACAATAATCTAAAATTATTATCATAATTTCACTAAATTAATGGAATCCTGAAAATTGTTCCCTTGTTTTAAAATTTCCTAAATTGCATCGCTTTCTTTTTCTTTTTCTTTTTTTGTGTGTATATTTCTTTAGCTAAAAAAACACAAGACTTAATATATTATATATCCGATAATAAGTCATCTAATAAAGTATATCATAGTACATAACAGATCCCAAAGGGAATAAAGAGAATCTCCATGTAGGAAAGATATACGAGTCTCCACAAAAGAGAAAAAATAAACCTCCACGTAGGGAGAATAAAACTTCCATGAAAAAAAAAAAATCCTCTAGATAGAGAGATATTATTAGGGCTGGCCTGAGACTTATGGGGCCTTAGGCGGCTTTGAAAGTGGGGTCCTCCTATATATATATTTTTTATAAAAAAAATTATTGATAAAATAAAAAATTACCAATAATTTTTTTGTTATTTAGTAGCTACAAAAAGTTTCCTTATACATAAAATCATTGAAATTTATTTTCATATATTAAGATACAAAAATATCATTACAAAGACTCAAAAAAGACAAAATAGGATCTTATTGTCTTATAATTTAGCAATGATTAACACAAACAATATAATTCAGCGATGTCGATACGAAATAATTATTTTATTGTAATATGATATCTGATAACACAATCATAATCCACACAAATCACAATCCACTAATTATTTGATAACAAAACACAAATTATTAAAAAAAAATTGGGAGAAAAAATTAAGGCAAAATTATTTAATTAAATTATGATAAAGAGAGAGGGCAAAAAAAAAAAAAAAAAAAAAAAAAGAGCAAACAAAATTAAGGAAAAGAAATTAGGGTAAAATTATTCAATTAAAATATGATAAAGAGAGATGGCAAAAAAAATTAAGATAAAGTTATTTATTTTATTAAATTCTTGACATTAGACTCTATTTGGACTCATTATATCATATATATTTGTTTGAACTAATTATATAAATTTTTAGTTGGGCCTAACAATGATTATATATATACATATTTTTAATTTGGCCCCAACAGATTTTTTTGAAGGGCCTTTTAGACTAGGTCTCAAATAATAAAAAAAAAAATTGGGTTTTAAACTTTTAATCTAATGTGAAATTAATAAAGTTTAGAACTTATTTTAAGCCAAAATTTGGGGGCCCTAGGCACAGGCTTTAGTGGCCTTAGCCCAGGGCCGGCCCTGGATATTATTGCAACACAAAAAAATAATACAAAAAAAAAAATAAAAAAATAAAACAAAAAGAAAATGATTACCATCAAACAAACAATACACATCACCTTTATGATCATTCATTATCATAATCGGTAATTTTGGTACCTTAATTCCTGCCTTTATATTACAAAATGAAATATTACGGATTTGAAGTGGTTTCCTAGCGTATAACAACGCGTTTTATAACATCGAATCTTGGTCATAAATTAGATTTGAGATTAAATCTGAAAGTTTTCTTGGTAACAAACTGATGATGGAGACAAGAAGAGCAATAGTGGCTAGCATGGTAATAGAAAATCACAGAAAAAAGCGAGAGGAGAGGAAGGTTAAAAGTATTATCCTCTCCTCAAAAACAAAAAAGAAACGATTAGGATTTCTTAGAGAGGTTTCTCATTTTTGTACATTAAAAAATCACTTCTTTTATCTTTTTTTTTAATTTTTCCTTTGTCTTTCTTTTAAAGTTTTTGACACTAATAATATATAATTTATTGACAATGAACCTCGTACGAAAAAAATATTATATTATACTTCTAATGCATGCTATATTTTTCTACTACGACTTTGTTTGAGTATTGTGGCTTTTAATATCTATAAATTGCATACCAATGCATGTGACTGTACTAGAACTACAAACCACATGCTTTATATTAAAATTTTAACTAAAATATTATAAAATGATTACGATAGAGTAAGACATATATATTTTGAAATTGGCATCAATACTTTTAATGAAAAGTACGGTTTTCATTTTTGTCTCTTTCCACTAGCATTCTATTGACCATATACAAAATATAGATGAAATTTGTGGTTGTAAATAGGGGTGTGCATAATACCGTTAAAATCGTCAAAATCGCAAAATAGAGCCGCACCGCTAAAACAAATCGTTATTATTTGCCAATCGAATCGCCGATTTTTGGTAAAAAAAAATGACAAATTCTAGTGACACTTTTATCAATCTGCCAGTTTTTATTTTTCTTCCAAATCGCACCGACCCGTACTGCTATTAAATCATGTTTTATAAGATTCTAAAAATTCTTTTTACTTAGGTTTGTTTATTATTCTATACTTTAGAATATAATATTACATTCTTGCCGAGAATTCAATATGTCGGTAATCTAAAATAAAGTTGAATTCAATTCACTTTTCAATCTTTTTTTTTTTTTGGCCATGTTGCAAACTTTCATGACTCACTTTTCAATCTAAATACTTTTCAACGATAAACATTTTCAATATATTGTAAACCACGAATGATATTAATTTTATGTATTGTATTTGATCATTGTAGCTTCCACAGATGCTTGTAATGAGTGATGGCATAGTCGTTGATATTATCATGTTGTTGCTACACTTGCGCATCGAGAAAGTTTCGCAAGATGCTTAACATCACGGTATCTCTCGTCTTTTTTTTACTCTTTGATTTAAGTTTTGTAATTTGAATTATATTTTTTATAAACCGCCAATCCGCCAGAACCGCCAAGGTAAATCCGCCATTATTTGCCAACCAAACCGCCGGTTTTTGATAAGGAAAATGACAAATTCTAGTGACACTTTTATCAATCCGCCATCCGCCATCCGCCATCCGCCATACGGTTTCTATTTTTCTCTCAAACCGCACCGACCCACACCGCGCACACCCCTAGTTGTAAATATAAATATGAATGACAAAACATTTAACTTGGTTCAAATGTATCCCAATTTAAAAAAAAAAAAAAAAAAAAAAAAAAAAAAAACACACTCAGTTCAAAATGAACTTGATCTAGAAATTTCATCAATTTGTGTTGTGCAATATTATCAATGGATATATGAATTTCCATGTCAATATATTTCAATTTGTGGTTGTGTGACACAAATAAAACGAGCATGCAGTAGTTTAAAGAGGTGTTTTTTTTTATTTTCTTATTTTTTAAATTGCTGAGTACTTGAAAGAAGGTTGCGTTAGAGAGATAAGAGGACAAATGAGGAAATGTTGCATACTGTTCTTTTTCATATACTTGGTTTGTAATTTGTTTAGATCACTAAGAGTTAATAATTTGACAAAGTATCTAATACTAAAGAGACATAACTCATGTCTCACTCAAGAAGGATTCCTATCCCATAATATTTGTGTAATAGCAATGAGTAGCTTATAACAAAAATGTAAGAGAGCTATGAGAACATGTGAATCATCTAGTATAAAGAGAAATGTTGCACACTTGGTTCCCATCTCTTTCTTTTTTATTGTATTTGTTATGATTATTTAGAGCTAACAATTTGACATGGCATCTAATACTAAAGAGACATATCTTATTTCTCAAAGGTGATTTCTGTCCCATATTATATGATAGCAATGAGTTACTCTAACTATGATCGTGATGTAGGAAGGGATCCTCCTTTGCTTTTTCTTTTTCTTCTACTTTTTTTGATCACTGAGAGTTAATCATTTAGGAAGACACGTGGTACTAAAGAGACGTATCTTGTGTCTCACAATTGAATTCATGTCTCACATGTGCAGTAAAGGGCAATTATTTGACAAGACATTTTATATTCCACATGAGATCTTTGTTTAGGACTATATACGTGTAGTTAGGAGTTACTCCAATTCTAGTAGTGTGATCAGGAGACCCCATTTTTTCCTTTTGATTTTTCTTTTACTACTTTTGATCATTAAGAGTTAATTGGTAAACAAGGCATTTGATACAAAAGAGATATCTTGTGCCTTACAATGGGAATCATATCCTGTATCGTGTGATAACAATTAATTATTTGGCAAGTTATCAAGTACAAAATTGATATATTTTGTGCCTCACATGGGATTTACTCTCATTTTATAACGTAATGATGAGTTATTTTAACTCTAATCGTGTTAACAGGAGGGTCTATTCATTTTTCATTTTCCATCTTCCATCTTGCTTTTTACTTTTACCCTTTTTTTTTATCAGTAAAAATTAATAATTTATCAAGGCTCCTTCTAATAAAGAGACTTCTTGTGTATGACATGGGATTCCTATTCTATTTATGTGGTAAGAGTTAATCATTTGACAAGATATTTGATATTAAAAAAACATATGTTATGTCTTATGTGGAATCCATGTCTTACAAACACTTTAGAACTAAAAAGATATGTTGGGTCTCTCATGGGATTCTTGTCCCATATGGCGAGGTAGCCATTACTCTTTTTAATTTAGAACTAACGAAACAAGATATATCTTGTGTTTCACATAAAATAATCATTTGAGAAGTTAGGTATTTGTTACTAAAGAGACATATCTTGTGCCTCACATCGCATGAGACTTGCTTATAGTGTATTGTAGCATTGAATTATATTTGAACTCTTATTGTAGAGTAGGGAGAGATTTAAACAAGGAGATAAAAGCGAAATGAGAGAGAATCTAGTCACGTTATGTATAATATATGCAATATTTTCTTGAAATTAATTAATTTATTTATTTTGTGTGTGCCATGTGATAGAAGATAACCACAACTATGTAGAGACTGAAATACAACTTTGCAGAAATTTGATGTTCAATTAGCGCATGTCATGAACACATGCTTTGTTAAAGAAGTCTTCCATTGAATCTGATTGACAAAAAACATAAAAATGTATTTGGATTATGAATTTAAATAGGGATTTGAAAAAGAAAAAGAAAAAGATGGATGGAATATTTAGATTTAAATTGATAAAATTAAAAACTTAAGATTTATTTATTAAAAAAGATTTTTTTTTTTTTTTTTTTTTTTTTTCTGAAAAGGAAAAAAAAGAAGAGAAGAAAAGAAGGCCTAATCTAAATGCAATTGCATGCCTATATATATGTACACAACCTGCATGCAAGTCCCTCAAACTCCTTAAACCAATCTCTCTTCCTTCTTTTGCTGGTTCCAATCTGTTTTGTCTTCAATTGTTTGTTCTCTGGTCAACACCCACTTCGTTGTCAAGTAAATAATCTGAGCCTTCTTTATTTTTGCTCCAATCTAGCATCTGCATTCATCATTACTATTGCTCTACCTGAGTCATCATGTAGCATTTTGGTGTTGTACTAGCTTATGTTACATGGAAAATCCTATAATACACAATTCATTTTGGGTGTATTATATCCGCCAGTTATGATGTTTGTAATATTTAATTATGATCTCTATTATGATATTAGTTATGACTAACTTTTGCCTACAACACAAATTTTTTTTTCTTAGCCAAAGTCAGTTGTTAGTGATTAGATTAGCACTTATAGGAGTAGGTAACCCACCATTGCAAAGCACCAAGTGTTTACTTCCTAATTCAATTACCTCTTTAAGGAGAGTTGAATTTGACTAAAGTTCTTAGGAGAGTCAAGGTGGCCAACTAGGCTAGGCCTAGTTGGTTAACTTTTGCCTACAATTTGTTAGGCAAAAGTATCATAAATAAGTTAAAAAAAATAGTTGATTATCTAAAAGTTGAGAAATGAATAATTTTAGTTTCTACTTTCTGATTATCTGATTTTAGTTTACAATAAACTACACCAAACAAGGTCGTTGCAATATTGTTTATAACCTATTGTGATTATAATTGAAAAAATCTAATTATTCCTTATGTGGTGTTTAGTTATGAGTCATTATTATTTTTTAATTATAACATTTGAGAGTGTGTACTCTAGAATGAATTAAATATTCATATTGGTTACTCGATACTTGAAACAATGGTGTTAGGTATGCGTTTAATACTTTTCATTAGGCACTTTTATATATTTGTATTTAATATTATTTTTATATGTATATATTGTTATACAATAACTATAAAATCATAAAATACCTTTTTGACACCATATATTGCATAGAAATTAAGATTTTAAAAACAAAAATTTAGGGACAAATTATCTTAGTTTCCAAAAGTATTATATAATATTGTAATTTTAGTGACGAAAATAGACATTTAGGCCTAGTTTGGGAAGATTGAAAAAAGACAAAAAGTCAAAAAGTCACTATCATATTTAAGTCACATCACCTCTAACACATCACTTCAAACCCAACCCAAACCCAACCCATATTTCATAAAAAGTCAAAAAGTGCACTTATTTAGTCTTCTCAAACTAGGCCTTAGCCATGAATTACTATCTTTTTAGACTAAAATTTTCATTTAAAAAAGTAAGGCTAAGTTTGGGATGTGCAAAATAATCCAAAAAGCCAAAAAGTTACTCAAAAAGTTAAAAAGTTAACACTATTCACCAAAAGTCAACAATTACGGCTGCACAACTCCCAATTCAAATTTTTCTCTAAAAACCAATTTTTACAATTTTTTATTACACATTTTTTCATAAAAAGTCAAAAAGTTAACCCAAACATCCATATTTTCAACCTCAATTTTTTAGTCCAAAAAGACAAAAAGTACATTAGTCTTCCCAAACTTGGCCTAAATCTTTTTTGGCACGAAATTGTTAATCCCTAAAAGAATTTTCATTAGTGACATTTTCAAAATTGATTGCTAAAGGTCTTTTTTATTTATTTATTATTTTATATCTTTTAGGACAATATTTTAGTGATCAACAACAAAAATTGATCTCTTAATATTTTTTGTAGTAAAATTTTAAATCAGAACTGGTCTTGGGGTAAGGCTTGTGTCTTAGGCCCCAAAAAAAGGCCCAAAATAGAGTCCCCAAATTTAGTCGTGTCTTATAGTATATTACAAATTCAAATAGGTCCAATTTATTTTTGTTGCTTTAGGCTAGTCTAAAGGGTCCAAAAAATTCTATTGGGCCCAAATGAAAAAAAATTATTTATAAGCGTGGTTTCATCCAATTGAAATTAAAACATATACAAACAAAGTGTTGTTTTGGCCTAATTTTTAATATTTTTGAGTATTTGTAATGATTTCTTCCTATTTTAATATATAAAAGTAAATTTTAGTTTATAATTTTAATGATTATATGTACAAGTAAATTTAAATAAAAAATTTGTTGATACTTATCATTTTATGCATAGATTTTTTATTTTATATATATATATATATATATGTGTGTGTGTGTGAGGGCCCCATTTTCATTGTTCGCCTTGGGTAGGGGTGTAAAAACTCAAGAGGGAGGTTAGTGTAGTTTACCAAAACAAGAAAAATTTTATTTGCTCCTCCTGCCTCAATCCAATATGGTTCAATTGTTACCTTCCGAATAACAATTGCCTTTCTTGGCTGTTAATGTACCTTAACGCCGTATTTGGTTGAAAGATTGAGGAAGGAATTCGAAAAGAAAAAGGAAAAAAGTATATGAAACTAGGTAAAATATAAATATATTTTATATTTACATTTTATCTACCTTTTTTTCTTTCTATTTTCAAATCCCTTCCTAAATCTCCAACCAAATATAGCATAACTGACTTGCCAACGTTTTTCGCCACTTTTGTCTGTTTTGCTGGTATAATTGTTGTATTTTAAGGGAAACAGAAGTTATTGTTTTTTTGAATTGTTGGGCAACTTAAAGTGCACTAGTAGAAGAGTTACACACCACTGTGTAAACTTTCCCATATGAGCAATCGATACATGTATTAGTTTTCGTAGAAGGTTGAAAGGGTTACAATTACTGATGTATCTCCCCTAATCTTAGATTGGACTTTTTTTTTCTAAGATCTAAACCCTCCTAATAAGTATAAATGCTTCATTTCTTTCACTTTTGATATAGAAACAAATTTCCAATTCACTTCAATTTTAACCATTTTAGCATGGAATTGATTTTCCAAACCAAATGAATAAATCAGAAACTCTGAAACACATTCAAAACTCAGAACCCTTGCATTGCAAAACCTTAACTTTGACAAATTCCATTATACATTATTCTACTTAACTAATCAACTCCAAAAAAAAAAAAAAAAACCCTTCTAATCTCGAGTCAAAACCCTCCACTCCCTATCTCGGCATTTTCCCATCAAAAATTTCACATCTGAAACATATATATCTATATATATTGCAAACCCTAGATAAGAAAGGAAGAAGGTTGGGAACAATTTTTTTTGTTTTTTTGGGTTAAAATAGTTCAAATAAGTTAAAAGAATCAGAAAAAAATAAAATGTTATATCTTGTCTACCAACTAATTATTTTTTTTCTAACCATCTATTCAACTAAAAGAAATTTACAAATTATTTTAAATACAATTTGTTTTCATTTAATGAAATAATTTTAAAAAAATTAACCAAAATAGTCAAGTTGCGGGCTTAGGAACAGTACCTTGGTGACGAGACCGCAAATGAAATGAAAGCCTCAGCGATACATGTGGCGATTTCCATAGCTGCTCTGTAGAGAGAGAGAGAGAGAGACAGAGAGAGAAAGAGAGATCTAGAGTGCTTTTGAATGGCAGGCGGGCGGGATCACCTCCCGTCCCGATCCCCGATGGTAAGAATATCCCCGTCCCCGGCCCCGATCCCTGACGGGGAACATATTACCATCCCCATCCCCATCCCCCAACGGGGATCGGGTTTCCCCGACCCCGAAAATTCTCCGAATCAAATAAAAAAAAAAACTGTTGAACAGATGTAGCACTATGTTGAAACTACACGAAACGCAGATCTGTGTATACAAAAAATACATACATGAGGAGCAGATCTGTGTATACAAAATAAATACATAAATACAAAAAAATTGTGCCATGATTTTGTTGTAGGCAGATCTGTGTATACAAAAAATACAAAGCAGGTCGGCACTTTCGTTGAATGATCTATATTTGTTCAAAAAATATAAAAAATCAGATACAATACAAAGCGGTCATTCTGAGATCTCTTTTCATTCAAACAAAATTTAAAAAAAAAAATCTATATACCTACATACATGAGGACGACGATTGACGGAGGAAGGAGGACGATCGGCGGAAGAGGAGGATGGAGGAGAACGATCGGCGAAGGAAGAGGATGATCGGCGGAGGAGGATAACCGAGGAGAACCATCGGCGTCGCGGAGAGGTGCGAGGGTGAGAGTAGAAGAGAGAGAAGAGATAGAGGAAATTGTAATTTTTCGGTACTGAGATGAGGTGAGGTTTCGGCACTGTGATGATCGGCGGAGGAGGAAGACCGAGTAGAAGAGAGAGTAGAGTGAAGAGAGAGAGAGAGACGGGGCTGGAAGGAACAACCAGGAAATTAGTAAATTAGTTTGTATATGTGTATATATATATATAGGGGTAAATTAGTAAATTCATTTCGGGGAAAAATCGGGTCGGAGGCAGGGGCGGGGACGGGCGGGGCTTGAATCTTGATCCCGTCCCCGAATATCTATTCGGGGATTAAGTTTTAAATACCATCCCCGTCCCCGCGAGAGTATTTTTCGGGGAAAACCCGCTTAAATCGGGGTCGGGACCGGGGATCCCCGTCGGGCCGGTTTCAAATTGCCATCCCTAAGTGCTTTGAAAGCATTGCTGGGCCAAGCGTTGTCTAGATTGGGTTTGAAAGTTGAGTTGTAAGAGTGGACAATAGCAATTATTGAACTGGAAGCGGCCCATTAGTACTAGGCCCATTGTAGCAACATTAATTGGATTATCCTGAAATTATTCCCCATGTTTCAAAAATTCTTCAATGTTGTATCACTTTCTTTTTTCTTTTTTCTTTTTTCCTTTTAGGTACATTAATGCATCACTTTTCCTTCTTTCCTTTTCTTTTCTCTCTGTTTTATTTATTTATAATTTTTTAATTTCTTATACTCTTTTTGACAGCCAATATATAATCTTGGTGTGGATGCTATTAGTTTGCTATAAATTGTATATACAAATTGACATGAGTACAATAATTGTAAATCAAATTTTCATATCAAATTTGTGGGGAAAAAAAAAAATCACTCTCAGCTTCAAACTAACAAACTTGTGCCATTTTACTCCTAAGCCATTAATTTGAACAATTATTCGCAAATTACCAACATTTAATCATTAATGGAGTTAATTTGTTTTACAAAATATTACATTTGTCAGCACACAAAATATTTTGGGTGAAATATTAATAAATTTTCAATAGTAATCTTATTAATTGTTTAGTCCTTTTTTATTATATTTTTTATTTTCGAATTTATGGACCCAAATGTTCCATTCTAGTGTGAATTACATAAAATGTCATTCATAAACGCGCGTGTTATATGTTGAGGGACAAATATGAGTTTTATTCATAATATTGAAATTATTGAACGTAACACTTCAAAAAAACTCTTTAGTATATTTTTTTCTAAACGTAACACTCTATAGTAACACACCAAAAAACTCTTTAGTATACTTTTCTCAAATATAACAACATAACATTCTACAAAAATTCCTTAGTGTATTTTTTTCAAATGTAACACTCAAATCAATGTAACACTAAAAAATTTTTAGTGTATTTTTTTTCAAACGTAACACACTAAAAAATTCCTTAGTGTATTTTTCTCAAACATAATAATGTAACATTTTAAAAAAATTTCTTAGTATATATATTTTTTTTCAAATGTAACACTCCAATCAATGTAACACTAAAAAATTTTTTAGTGTATTTTTCTCAAACGTAACAAAATAACATTTAAAAAGACTCCTTTGCTGTATTTTTTTTCCAAACGTAACACTCTAATCAATGTAACACACAAAAACTCCTTATTGTACTTTTTCCAAACGTAACACTCCTAATATAACACACCAATGTAACACTAAAAAACTAAATTAACAGAAATGTAGATTTTTATGCTCGATAATCAACACTTCAGCCACCAATTCCCTCAAAAAGAAACTTTCACACCTTACATTTCTATTTTCATCCCAAAAACAAACCAAAAAATTGGAAAAATAAATTACAAAAGGACATTCACTTACACTCAAATGGCATCAAATCAAATAAATACAAATTTCTAAAACAAAAAGAACTAATTGGTTCATAAGAAAACTCTTAGGACTAAATGGATCAACATTCCCCATATGAGATTTATGAATAATTTTTTCAAATATTTATATATGTGGTTTATTTTATTTGATGGTATTTAGAGATTGCAATTTGTTACAATTGGTGAATTTGGTGTTTTACTAAATATTTTCAAATTCTATTTATGGTGTTGACTTTTTAACTAATAGTTAAAATGTCAAAACACCTAAACCCTAAACACCTAATCGTATTACTCTTTGTTTTTTTATATATATACATTTTTTAATAAAAAATTAAAAAATCAACTAAAATAACTACATAACAAACGAAAGTTTTGTATCGCTTTCTTTTTTTTTTTTTTTCCTCTTTAACCACATGTTGGTAAATGTATCTTTAAAAAATGAGTTTAATAACAAACAACTTGGATATACATGCTGTTTTGTGTTCCCATACAAGTTTTATTTTTTTGATCAGCAAAGAAAAAGACTTTATTGATATAAGAGCAAAATACAAGATACAAGGACAACACACATCAATAAAGAGAGGCAAGTGCAAAAGTATCACGATGAGCTAAATCATTCAAACTATGTTAGTACCAAGAAGCCTATCTTATCATTTGCTAGCACCCCCAAAATTGGTGAGTAACCAACCAAAGAGACAGGAGAAACTCCAAATCAACAGCTGTGGGCAAAACAAGAAAGCGATGGTAACAAAACAAGGAAAACAACAGAGCATCCTTAGGTTAGCCTCAATAGGTAGACACTAGTATTGCAAATTTGACACTAAAGACCACCAGCAATTCAACCACAGCCAACAAAAACAGAACTGGAGGTGGAAAGAAGAACAAAGAAAACAGTACAAAAACAACAGCAGTGCCAATCAACCTCAACAGACATACAACAACAACTTCAGATCCTTAGGCAGAACTTAACCAGATCACACAGTTCCTCTATATTTGGTTGAATAGCCTTCAACTCATACAACATCATACACCAGTAGCAATCTAGCAGCAATTCAATCGCTTGCAGCAGCATTATATACTCATTCCTGAGTTCTCAGACACCTGAACAAAGCACACCAGCAAAATAGAACTTGAAACATAGTAGTAATAGCAGCAGCCCCACATAATCTAAGCCAAAGCAGCAGAATCTGAAGCAAATTGGCAGCATAGTAAGTCAAACAGAATCTGAAGCAGAGCAGCAACAATTCCACTACAAGGCCCTACCAGACACATTGCAAACAGTTTCTAACTTGATAAATATTAAACACATACTCATTCACTGTGTACCCTTGCCCAATTGAGTGAGTTTTCAGCCAAAGAGCCACTCTAAATTTAATAAGCACACGTAGATCTTCATAGGTCTGCTATAGCCCATTGAACAGATAATCATTCTTGCATTTCTAGAGGGACCATAAACTAGCAACCAGGATTGCTCTCCAAAATTGCTTTTCCTTTTTCCTAAACTTCTAGCCCAGCCACTAGTGTATTAGCATGACTACTGAGCTAGGGGAGACCCAATGCAAACCCCAGCACTTAATTAGGTTGGACCAAACTTTCCAAGCAAAGGGGCACAACAACAACACATGACTAAGTGATTCAACCTCAGCTTGATAGAACACACAGTCAGAGCTAACTGTTGTATTGAGGATGCCAATCCTATGTAAGTAGTCAGAGGACTTTATTCTCCCTTTCCAAGCCAATTAAGAGAAAAATTAGGCTTTATGAGGAGAGGGATTGTGCCAAATCAAATCAAGAATTTCCAAAGAAGGTCCATTCAAAGATTCACACCATTTAACAACACTTTTGACACTAAACATACTTGAAAGATTAGATTTCCACCAAAACATATCAATTGATTCCAATCTCAATGCAGGGCCCTTATCTAAGACAACTCTTAATCTCTACAGTTCATCTTCCTCCCATGCCAATAAGGGCCTTCTGAAGCTAAGTTCCCAATTGTTTTGATGACGAGCCCTAGACAATTGCAATTGCAAGGTGATGCCTCTATCCGTTGATAAGTAGTAAAATCTAGGAAATTGGGACTTCAAGCACTTGGTTCCCAACCAGTTATCAACCCAGAAACTAATTCTTTCACCATTACCAATCTTGATTTCAACATTCTCCAAATAATAATTGAACAAGCTGCTATTAGAATCACTAACAAAAATAATGTCACTCCATACTCTTGAGATATTATTTGCCTCCACATGAAATGGAAACCATCTACCTCCTTCTGACTAATACTTGCTGCAGATGACTTGTTTCCATAATAAACTGTCTTCCTTCCCAAACCTCCACCACCATTTAGCAAGAAGGCTGTTACTCAATATTTTTAAGTTTCTTATGCCCAGCCCACCTTGCTTCTTATACATGGTTAAATCCTTCTATTTTACTAACTGAACTTTCCTTCTCACATCTGAATCACCCCACAAAAAGGCTGCTTGTATCTTGTCCAACTCTTTTACCACACTGCTAGACAGCCTAAAGAGAGACATATAGTAAACGGGTAGTGAAGAAAGGACAAATTTGATTAATATTACTCTACCAGCAAAATACAACAACCTCCTCTTCCAACCTGACAGTTTTTTCGTAAAATTGTCCACCATAGGCTTCCATATGGCTCTCCTAGATGAGTTGGCTCCTAATGGCAATCTAAGATACTTCAATGGGAGCTTCTAATATGTATAGTTCAGTCTAAAAGCAAAATTTTTCACACACTCATCAGATAACCTTACTCCACAAACACCACTCTTGTGGAAGTTGATCTTCAACCCAGAGATTATCTCAAAGCATCGAAGTATTCTTTTCACAGTTAACACTTAAGACCACTCAGTTTCACAAAAGATAATTGTGTCATCCGCAAATTGGAGATGGGAGATGTTGATGGCATTTGACCCAATGATTACACCTTTGATCAAGCCTAACCCTTTTGCTATTGCAAGAAGTAGGTTTAAACCCTCAGCCACCACATTAAATAGGAAAGGTGATATTGGATCACCTTGTCTAAGTCCTTTTTGAGGGCAAAATTCAGGTGTGGGTGAACCATTAACCAACATAGAGATTTTTGCTTAGGAAAGACAGGTACGAATCTAATTCACCCACTCAGCACCAAACCCAAAATTTGCTAGCATTTGGATGAGATAGTTCTAATTGACTGTGTCATATGCTTTTTGAAAATCCAACTTTAATATTAGGCCCTTCCTTCTTGTTTTTTTTCACCAGTCCACCACCTCATTGGCTATCAATACACCATCCAAGATATTCCTACTCCCTAGAAACACAGATTGAGCATGATCAATAACAAGAGGAAACACTTTTTTCAATCTATTAGCAAGCACCTTGGAAAGAATTTTGTAAGTGGAGTTTATAAGACTGATAGGCCTATAGTCTTGAATTCCTATGGGGTTGTCTTTTTTAGGGACCAATGTAACAAATGATCTATTTAAGCCTCCAACCAAGCTGCTGTTAACAAAAAACTCCTTTATAAAAGTGATGATATCATTTTTCATAAATTTCCACCCTTTTTTTTATAGCAAGTCATATTAAACCTATCTGGCCCAGGGGCCTTATTCCCATCACAGTCTGCTACAGCTGCCTAAATTTCATGTTCAGAGAATTCCACATCCAAACAGGTGAAGTGTTGGCTCTGTGCAATGACATTAAATGGGCCCAAAAGCTGGGGTCTATACACCCATTACTCAGAAAAGCTTAACCTGAAGTGATCATACATAGCTTGTTTGACCTCAACAGGTTCTTTCACTAATTCCACATTCACTGACATGGAATCAATTGCATTGGCGTTATGTCTTTTAGTAGCTATGATGCGGAAAAAATTTGTATTTTTATTTTCGTTAAGATTCCAGTTCAGCCTTGACTTCTGTATCCAAATTCTTTCCAACATCTTTCTGAGCTTCTACATTTCACCCCTTACCTCACCTCTCTTCTTCTTCTACCTTCATCCTCATCCAGGTCTCTACTCCAACAATTAGATCTATGGCATATAAGTTCTCTTCAGCTTGCCTCAATTTAGAGTCCATATTCCCAAACGCTTCAGAATTCCACTGCTTTAAAGATTGTTTAAGTGCCTTCAACTTAATTTTCAGTTTGTACCCTGCCCAACCTTCCACTTGAGTACCCACCCACATTTGCTTCACTACATTTAGAAAAGAGGGGTGAGATGCCCAAGCATTGATGAATCTAAAAGGCTTTGGGCCCCAATTTCTGACATCCTCCATTAGGATAATAGGACAGTGATTTGAGATGGATCTAGGGAGACCCCAAAGTTTGTATCTAAACCATTCCAACCATTCTAGCCCAACAAGGAACCTGTCTAGCCTGCTTCATCTCTCACTTTCTATTGAATTACACCATGTAAATTTTTTACCAAACATAGGTAAGTCAATCAGTTTAAGACTACTTATGAAATTACAGAAATCTGCCATTCCCCTATTCCTTCTTACACAACCCTTCCTTTCATCTATTGATTTGATTTCATTAAAGTCCCCTCTTCCCCCTCCCCCCCGGGCGATGCACTACAGTTTGGGAAAAACAACCTTAAGATTGAGCAAAGAGACCCATAAGCTTCTTCTAGCAATCACATCATTAGGTGCATACATATTCACAATCACACAGTCCAAGCTATTAAATAAGGTACATGATAGTATGATGAAACTCCTGTTATAGCAACAGTCAGCTAGAAAGAAGACTTCAGGCTTCCACACAAATAATAGACCTCCAGCACTCCCAGCAACATCCACATTCATGGAATCAACTAGGTTATGGGGTAGACTTCACAAATTGATCTGAAATGTTTGCATTTTTTGTTTCTTGTAACAGCACCATATCCACTTTTCTTTTTTTGATAACTGTTTTGAGTCTCCTTATCTTCTCAGACCGACCAAGTCCTCTAATATTCCAAGAAAGAATCTTCATAAGCACTTACTATTCACTCTTGAGCCACCCTTGATACTGAACTAAACCCCTGCACCATCACTTCTAACAGCAGCCTGCTCCATGTCATTCTCCTCCATTTCAATTAATTTCTTATCTTCTCAGACCGACCAAGTCCTCTAATATTCCAAGAAAGAATCTTCATAAGCACTTACTATTCACTCTTGAGCCACCCTTGATACTGAACTAAACCCCTGCACCATCACTTCTAACAGCAGCCTGCTCCATGTCATTCTCCTCCATTTCAATTAATTTCTTCATAACTTCATCATCTTTGCCTTCAAAATCAATGCCTAGATTTTTCCCAAGTTGAAGAGTATCTTGAGCCTCCTTTAACAATGGATCTACTGTTATAGGACAATGAAGAAGAAATTGCAGCTGCAGCTGCTCTAAAGATGGCCCCTCTTTGAAACCCCCTTTTCATCACTATTTTCCTCTAGTTTTTCTTACTTTTTCCTTTGCTCTCCTTGCCTTCTATTATCGTACTAGGTTCATTATTTGGATTGCCTTGACTATCTCCTTCATTACTGACCTTAGCCATACCTTTTCCATTTCCCACTTGGGCTTGAATATGTGATAGAGCCAAGTTCTCAGCAAATCTGCTACAACTAGGACCCAGCCTAATTGATTTAGAAATGCCCCTGTTCAGGTCATTCATCGGACCATCAAAATGGGCTTGATCAAAAACTACTTCTAAATTAATGCTGGGCTTTGTAGGTCCATTTCCACTAAAACTTGTCATAAGCCCATCAGAACCTAATCCACCTTTAACTCTCCCACTTTCTGTGGCTAATCTCTGCCTGTTTTTCTTGATTGCTTCCAACATTCCACCTTGGCCCATATTGACCTCTTCATTTTGACTTTTACTAGCAACACACTCAACTGAGGTATTAGGCATGCTTCCCTTGAGCCTTGTGCACTAACCCTCTTCTACGCTAGGTCCTATACTACTACATGTCTCATTTACTACAGAGACAACAAAGAGACTATTATTTGCGCCCTTAGACTCCACCACCAATTTGTCATTTCCATTTGCAGCGTGTGACACATCATTTTCATAGGCCACCCGATCCCCTTGTTGCATCACGTTACGCACAGCTTCCTCCATTCCTCTGCAGTTTCAAAAGTAGACTTATCGTTCATTTTTCAAATTATGAATTATTTGATCATTATACAATAATCTAAAATTATTATCATAATTTCACTAAATTAATGGAATCTTGAAAATTGTTCCCCATGTTTTAAAATCTCCTAAATATTGCATCGCTTTCTTTTTCTTTTTCGTTCTTCTTTATTTTTTATTTCCTTTTCTTTTTTAGTACATTTCTTAGCTATAAAAGCACAAGACTTAATATATCGTATATCCTATAGCGATCCTGGTTTCCCTTTCGTTATTTGTTGTATCCAGACTTTGGTTCCGTGGAGTTGGTAGTTGTATATCTTGTTGTCATCCTTTAATCCCATTTGATTGAGTTTTAGGATGTATTGGGCATGTTTCGAGCAGGTGGGTTGAGCCTTGGTCTAAGTTCTTATTGCCCAGTTTTTGGTCGTTCCGCTCGAGCGAGTCTTCCTGCGCTCGAGCGGGGTTTACACCCTTCCAGCATTTTGTGTCTTTGCAAAACTTCTGCAGGTATGATTTCTACACTCGAGCGGGTTTCCTACGCTCGAGCGAGGTGCGCTCGAGCGGGCTTGTCGGCGCTCGAGCGGGTTGTACATTCTTGGTGAAAGTTCTGGGATGGGATAATCCACGCTCAAGCGGACTGGTTTTTCGCACTCGAGCGGATGTGTTTCACTCTTGTGTCTTGGCGCTCGAGCGGGCCTTATTGCGCTTGAGCGGACCTGTCGTATATCAGATAACAGTTAGGCATTTTTGAATCACTTTTTGCATTCACTCTCTCTCTTACTTTCTAAAAAGATATTTTGAGAGCTTCTCTCTCTAAAAACCTAACTTCTCTCTAGGGTTTGATCTAGCTAGAGTGTTTTCCTAACCTTTGGCCTTTACAAAAAAGTTGTTGATCGTTGATGGCTATCTTTTGATCCAAGAATCTTGGGATTTGGAGCACATTGGGTTTTCGCCATCTTCTACATTTGAGTTCTTCACTTCGAGGTAGAGATACCCTACTCCATATTATAGGTTTTGTCATAAGCTTTGGTTATTTTGATATGTTGGTGTCGTTTGGTAATTTTGGGAAAAGTTAGGATTTGATTTATAATTTGAGAAAAAAGGGGTTTTTCATGTATTGAATACCATATGTTTGTAAGTCATGAAAAATGACACTGATAGTGTCAAATTCAGAAAATTGGACCTTAGGGTCGATTGTTGATGAAATGGGGAAAAATGCCCTAATTGTTGTAATAAATTAATTGGTATAATTAATTTAGGGAAAAGTATGGGATTTAGTTGAAATCTATAAAATTGGGAAATTAGTGGTTAAATGGTGTAGTTGGATAATTTAATCATTCACCTATGAAAATGTCGAGTTTATATTTGTTAATACATTTATTTCCTGTTTAGAAATAACTGTTTTGGGCTATCGGTGGAGGATAGTCGTGAGTGTTGTAGACATTGCATGTTGATTAGGGAAAACTGAAACTAATTACAGTAAATAAGTCATTGAATATGACGGTTGAATTAATACAGCAAATACGTGTATTGATTGAATATGGTATATGTCATGTGTTAAATACATTGAATATGCATATTGTTTGGGAGGAGATAGGGGATGTACTCCATGGTTTGAGGGAAGATAGGGGATGGACTCTCAAACCAGTTTGGGAGGAGAAAGGGGATGGACTCTATTAGTACAACAAATATGTGTATTTATTGATTTATGAAAGTGTTTTAGTACAGCAAATATGTGTACTTATTGATTTATGGAAGTGCTTTAATATGAGCCTTAGTCTCATTTGAATTGTTGATAATGGATTTAATAGTGTTAACCATCTATCGAATGCTATTGCTCTAGTCAATTTTTATATTTGGTTTAGTATATTTCTGCTGGGTTGTGGCTCACCCTATACGGGAACATCATTTTCAGGTCCAGGTGATATGCTACCTCCAAGGGCTTAGCTTGGAAGGATTTGGATTTGAAGACCTGTTTTTAGTTAGTTGTTATTTGATATTACATGGAAACTCAAGCCAAGGGCTTAATGTGTAATTGAGTTAGTACTCAGACTTCTGTGTCCAAATGTTGGCTTGGAAAGCTGTAAGCCCGTAGGGCATTTATTTTCGATGTTACATGTAATGTCTTTCAATAAGAATACTCTGATGAATGGAATAATGTTTTGTTTTCTTATATCAATGCATGTCCATATTGTGTATATTGTGGGTTTATTTTGAGGGCGTTACAACTTGGTATCGGAGCGTACCGGGTTTGAATACTTTGGGTACGTGGGAAGTGATTAGTATCACAATGGGTTTGTCTCGCTTGTTAGAGACTT
This sequence comes from Camellia lanceoleosa, assembly GCA_025200525.1. NCBI lineage: Eukaryota > Viridiplantae > Streptophyta > Magnoliopsida > Ericales > Theaceae > Camellia > Camellia lanceoleosa. Next base: position 94,308,534 of record CM045771.1, read on the forward strand.
ATGTGTGATAGTATGTGTTTATTTGATAACATGTTTATATGACTATTTGGGTATGGGATTTGATTTCTAGGATGTTGATTGGATCCTCGAGTTTCTATGAGTCTTGTTGGAAAAGCACTTGATCAATGCTGTTTCCAACCGGAACTCTAGCAACGCCTTGGGACTGTCATTATCCAGGAATGAAATTCGTAGGTGCTTATGTAATTATGTGCTTACGTGGAGTGAATTACTGTTGTCCAATGCATTAGGACGCAAGTGTTATAGCTTCGGCACATTTATTAATGTGCAAACGTATTAATTGTCTTTGTTACCTTTATTAGGATGTCAGGATGAGGACGAGGACGCGGTAGGTGTGGTAGCCGTGGTAGGCAGGAGATGCCCATACCGGATGAGATTCCAGAGCAGTAGGAGGGAGTTGGCTAGGCCAATGTGGCTGAGCTAGTAGGTCAGCAGGCTATGGGTGCCTTAGCCCGCAAGATAGCAGGGGCATTCAGGGAGTCATTAGGCATTCTCAGGGCTAAGAATCAAGCCCAGGTTCATGTTGCAGATGCAGGGCCTGCATTTCTGAAGAGAGAGTTCTTCCGGTCTAATCCGAACGAGTTTGTATGTGATTCAAAAGAGCCGCTTAAGGCAGATGAATGGCTCAAACAGACAACGAAGACGTTTGAGATGCTTGGCATCGAAGACGGGGTTCTGAAGGTGACCTTGGCATCTTTCCAGCTTAAGGGAGATGCGGGTCAGTGGTGGAAATTCACCAGAGGCTGTATAGGAGGGACTTGAGAGGCCTTCGTAGCTGCTTTCCAGGAGAAGTTCCTGTCTCCAGCTGTCAGGGAGAGGTTGAGGAAGCAATTTTGCCAGCTTAAGCAGCTGAGCTCTTCAGTGGCCGAGTTTGAGGCCGCATTTACCAGTTTGTCCAAGTTTGCACCTGAGTTGGTGGCGTCTGAGGAATGCCGTTGTCTTGAGTTCGAGAAGAAGTTGAGGCATGGCCTCAAGATGAGAGTTGGGGGTTCTATGACCCGAGAGTATGGGCGTCTAGTGGATGCTGCAGCCCACATGGAGATCATGATGCACGAGGAGGAGGAGAGGCAAAGGGGTTCCAAGAGGAATCAGGATGGCCAGAGTGATGGCAGGAAACAGAGAGGTTTTACCCCTCAGCAGTCTCAGAGTAGCTTTACTAGATCGACTTTTCCAGTGCCGAGTGCAAGTTCTGGGAAAGGCAGCCAGGGAGACATTACCTATATCAAATGTGGTCAGCTGGGCCACAAGTCTCTAGTTTGCCTGCAGAAGGGAGGAGGGCAGAGAGCAGCGTCATCTTCGGCTCGATCTCAGAGCCAGAGTCAGGGCAGGGGTCAACCACTGTCTTGTTATCAGTGTGGTCAGGCAGGGCACCTGAAGAGGTTTTGCCCGCAGTTGAGTGGCACATCTGGTGCATCTAGTTTGAGGCAAACTCTGAGCCATCAGCCAACTCAGTCGGTTTAGGCCTCGAGGGCCAATCAGGGAGCTTCATCGTCCCAGTCTGCGTAGCAGTCTTATGCTCCTAGGGGTGAGCAGGTAGATCAGAGACCGTCTGGGCGCGTGTATGCTGTTACCGCACAGGATCTTGTGCCTGCTCCATCTGTCGTGAGAGGTACCTTTTTGTTTTGCAACTTGGTTGCTAATGTGTTGATTGATACGGGGGCATCCAATTCTTTTATATCTGCTGCATTTGCATCTGTTTTGGAATTGGAGTTGGCACAATTAGCATCTTCTATATGTGTTGTATCACCTCTTGGGGGTGAATTGATCTTGAAGCGCGAGTGTAGAGGTTGTGATATAGAGGTCGCCGACCATCAGCTTCCGTTCCCTTTTGTAGTTATGCCCATGAAGGGTTTTGATGTTATTTTGGGTATGGACTGGTTATCGTCATACCGGGCGATTATCGACTACTACCGCCAGAGGGTCACAGTATGTACCTTGAACGGGGAGTGTTTTCATTTCTTGGGGGATCGGGTTGGTAGTGCGTTGCCACCGGTGTATGATTCGCGAGGGCGGAGTGAGCTTAGGGGTCTACTTGCTAGCTTTATGAGTAGTGAGTGTGAGGAGACCCAGATTGTTTTGCCGAGAGTGGTTTGTGAGTATTCGGATGTTTTTCCCGAGGACCTCGTTAGTTTGCCACCTCACCGTGAGATAGAATTATCCATTGATTTAGTGCCCGGCACGGCGCCGATTTCTATGGCACCTTACCGTTTTTCCCCAGCCGAGTTGAGTGAGTTGAAGATTCAGCTCTAGGAGTTGCTGGATAAGGGCTTTGTTCACCCTAGTGTTTTGCCGTGGGGAGCACCGGCCCTCTTTGCTAAAAAGAAAGATGGTGCCTTAAGACTTTGTATCGACTACCAGAAGTTGAATCGGGCTACGGTTAAGAATAAGTACCCTATGCCCTGTATAGATGATTTGTTTGACTAGTTGAAGGGTTCCCGTTGTTTCTCTAAGATAGACTTAAGATCGGGTTACCACCAGTTGAGAGTCAAGGAGGAGGATATCCCGAAGACGGCATTCCGTACGTGGTATGGCCATTATGAGTTTCTGGTGATGCCGTTTGGGCTCACCAATGCACCGGCAGTCTTTATGGATTTGATGAACCGGATCTTCCGGAAATTCTTAGATCATTTTGTTGTCGTTTTCGTGGATGACATCCTTATCTATTCACCTTCTGAGGAAGAGCACGAGGAACACTTGAGAGTGGTGCTTGAGTTACTTAGAGTCCATAAGCTTTATGCCAAGTTTGGAAAGTGTGAGTTCTGGCTAGGAGAAGTCAAGTTCTTAGGCCACGTGGTTTCTGGGGAAGGGCTGTCTGTTGATACATCCAAGATTGAGGCAGTGCAAGATTGGGCACAACCTAAGAGTGTGTTTGAGATCCATAGTTTTCTGGGATTAGCTGGGTATTACCGCCGGTTTGTGAATGATTTCTCCAGGTTAGCTTCGCCGTTGACTAGATTGACTCGGAAGTGAGTCAAATTTGTATGGAGTGAGACTTGTGAAAAGTCGTTCCAAGAGCTAAAAGTTAGATTGACCACCGCTCCAGTCTTGATTATTGCGGAGAGAGAGCTGGGTTATGCAGTCTATTGTGATGCCTCACGAGAGGGTTTAGGGTGTGTGTTGATGCAAGAGGGGAAAGTGGTAGCCTATGGCTCGCGTCAGTTGAAAATACATGAGAAGAATTACCCTACACATGACCTAGAGTTAGCAGCTGTGATCTTTGCCTTGAAGATTTAGAGGCACTACCTTTATGGTGAGAGATTTGAGATGTTCTCGGATCATAAGAGTCTGAAATATCTGTTTACACAGAAAGACTTGAACTTGAAGCAGAGGAGGTGGATGGAGTTCATTGAGGATTATGACTTCGAGTTGCATTATCATCCAGGGAAGGCCAATGTGGTGGCCGATGCCCTTAGCAGGAAATCTGTTGGTGACGTAGCTAGTATAACCATCCGGGAATGGGAGATGTTGGGTGCACTTGGGGAGTTTGATTTGCTTCTGGGCGAATCCGTTGAGGCTGCGGCCTTGTTTTCTATTGTTGCACAGCCTACACTTATGACTCGAGTGTTAGAGGCACAGAGAGGTGACCTTGAGGTGGAATTTCTCCGAGAGAAGATCTCCAATGGGAAGGTTGAGAAGGGTTTGATGGTGTATCCCGACCAAAGTGTGAGATATCGAGGCCGTCTGTTTGTGTCGGAGTCTTGCCGAGAGGAGGTACTCCGAGAGTTTCATCATTCACGTCTCGCGGTGCATCCGGGAGGCACTAAGATGTATCGGGATTTGGGTCGCCAGTTTTGGTGGCAGGGTATGAAGAGAGATGTGGCAGCTTTCGTGTCTAAGTGTCTTACTTGTCAGCAAGTGAAGGCTGAGCATCAGAGACCAGCGGGTTTGTTGCAACCCTTGCCTATTGCCGAGTGAAAGTGGGAGCATGTCACTATGAACTTCGTTGTAGGTCTTCCGAGGACTCAGCGGGGTAGTGATGCTATTTGGGTGATTGTAGACCGGTTAACTAAGTCAGCGCACTTCATTCCTATGCGCGTGAGAGATTCGGTAGATTATCTGGCCGACTTGTATATTTGGGACATAGTGAGGTTGCATGGGGTCCTAGTGACGATTGTCTTAGACAGAGATCCTCGTTTTACTGCCAGGTTGTGGCAGAGTTTGCAGAGTGCCTTAGGCACTAAGTTGACCTTTAGCACTGCTTATCATCCTCAGACTGACGGGTAGTCCGAGCGTACTATTCAGATCCTTGAGGATATGCTTCAAGGTTGTGTTCTTGACTTTAGTGGGTCGTGGGAGAGGCACTTGCCATTGGTGGAGTTTGCCTATAACAACAGTTTCCAGTCTAGTATCAGTATGGCACCGTTTGAGGCCTTGTATGGCCGACCGTGTAGGTCTCCAGTTTGTTGGGCCGAGGTGGGTGATGCACCTTTGTTGGGTCTGGAGTTGGTGAGGGAAACGACGGAGAAAGTTGAGCTTATCCGTAGGAGGCTTGTTACAGCCCAGAGTCATCAGAAATCTTATGCCGACTGTAGGAGGAGACCTTTGGTGTTCGAGGTGGGTGATCATGTCTTTCTAAAGATATCACCTAGGCAGGGATTGATGAGGTTTGGGAAGAGTGGGAAGTTGTCCCCTCGGTTTATAGGCCCTTTTGAGATCCTTGAGAGGATTGGCGAGGTTGCCTATCGTTTAGCTTTGCCGCCGCAGTTATCCGGAGTTCATGAAGTGTTTCATGTGAGTATGCTTCGGAAGTATGAGCCAAATCCATCGTATGTATTGGATTGGACTGACTTAGAGGTAGATGAGGATGTCTCGTATGAGGAGAGACCGGTTCAGGTCTTGGATAGCCGGGAGCAAGTCTTGCGAGGCAAGACCATTCCCCTGGTGAAGGTTTTGTGGAAACATCACGGAGTAGAGGAAGCCACTTGGGAACGTGAGTTGGAGGTCCGAGAGAAATATCCGGATCTATTTGTGGATGTTTGAGCATGTATTGTATATTTTGTTGTATTATTGAACCTTAAGAGTATTGAATATATCTTAGGTTGTAAAACATGGTTTATGTTTTGGGTTTAATGGAAGTGTTTTGAAACTTGCCTCAAAATGGAAGTTTGTTTTAACATTGTGTATGCTAAGGAATTATGGAAAATGTGACGAAATTGTTAGATTTCAAAGTAATGCATGTTGATAATGCAGGCTGTTTTATATATTGTGATTTTCCTCTTGAAAAGAGATGAGATTGACCAGTAATGGGTCGGATTGTTTAATATTATGCTGTAATATTGTTGGGAATGGAGAAAACTTGTTTTTGAAAATTTGTGTTTAATTTCGGGGACGAAATTCTTTAAGGGGGGGAGGTTGTAGCGATCTCGGTTTTCCTTTCGTTATTTGTTGTATCCGGACTTTGGTTCCATGGAGTTGGTAGTTGTATATCTTGTTGTCATCCTTTAATCCTATTTGATTGAGTTTTAGGATGTATTGGGCATGGTTCGAGCAGGTGGGTTGAGCCTTGGTCTAAGTTCTTATTGCCCAGTTTTTGGTCGTTCCGCTCGAGCGGGTCTTCCTGTGCTCGAGCGGGGTTTACACCCTTCCAGCATTTTGTGTCCCTGCAAAACTTCGCAGTATGATTTCACGCCGGCGGCTTGTCGGCGCTCGAGCGGGTAGTACATTCTTGGTGAAAGTTCTAGGATGGGATAATCCACGCTCGAGCGGACTGATTTTTCGCGCTCGAGCGGATGTGTTTCACTCTTGTGTCTTGGCGCTCGAGCGGGCCTTATTACGCTCGAGCTGATCCAGCTTTTTGTTCTTGACGCTCGAGCGTTGTGTTTTACGCTCGAGCGGACCTGTCGTATATCAGATAACAGTTAGGCATTTTTGAATCACTTTTTGCATTCACTCTCTCTCTTACTTTCTAAAAAGATATTTTGAGAGCTTCTCTCTCTAAAAACCTAACTTCTCTCTAGGGTTTGATCTAGCTAGAGTGTTTTCCTAACCTTTGGCCTTTACAAAAAAGGTGTTGATCGTCGAGGGCTATCTTTTGATCCAAGAATCTTGGGATTTGGAGCACATTGGGTTTTCGCCATCTTCTACATTTGAGTTCTTCACTTCGAGGTAGGGATACCCTACTCCATATTATAGGTTTTGTCATAAGCTTTGGTTATTTTGATATGTTGGTGTCGTTTGGTAATTTTGGGAAAAGTTAGGGTTTGATTTATAATTTGAGAAAAAGGGGTTTTTCATGTATTGAATACCATATGTTTGTAAGTCATGAAAAATGACACTGTTAGTGTCAAATTGAGAAAATTGGACCTTAGGGTCGATTGTTGATGAAAGGGGGAAAAATGCCCTAATTGTTGTAATAAATTAATTGGTATAATTAATTTAGGGAAAAGTATGGGATTTAGTTGAAATCTATAAAATTGGGAAATTAGTGGTTAAATGGTGTAGTTGGATAATTTAATCACTCACCTATGAAAATGTCGAGTTTATATTTGTTAATACATTTATTTCTTGTTTAGAAATAACTGTTTTGGGCTATCGGTGGAGGATAGTTGTGAGTGTTGTAGACATTGCGTGTTGATTAGGGAAAACTGAAACTAATTACAGTGAATAAGTCATTGAATATGACGGTTGAATTAATACAGCAAATACGTGTATTGATTAAATATGGTATATGTCATGTGTTAAATACATTGAATATGCATATTGTTTGGGAGGAGATAGGGGATGTACTCCATGGTTTGAGGGAAGATAGGGGATGGACTCTCAAACCAGTTTGGGAGGAGAAAGGGGATGGACTCCATTAGTACAGCAAATATGTGTACTTATTGATTTATGGAAGTGTTTTAGTACAACAAATATGTGTACTTATTAATTTATGGAAGTGCTTTAATATGAGCCTTAGTCTCATTTGAATTGTTGATAATGGATTTAATAGTGTTAACCATCTATCGAATGCTATTGCTTTAGTTAATTTTTATATTTGGTTTAGTATATTTCTGCTGGGTTGTGGCTCACCCTATACGGGAACATCATTTTCAAGTCCATGTGATATGCTACCTCCAAGGGCTTAGCTTGGAAGGATTTGGATTTGAAGACCTGTTCTTAGTTAGTTGTTATTTGATATTACATGGAAACTCAAGCCAAGGGCTTAATGTGTAATTGAGTTAGTACTCAGACTTTTGTGTCCAAGCGTTGGCTTGGAAAGCTGTAAGTCCGTAGGGCATTTATTTTCGATGTTACATGTAATGTCTTTCAATAAGAATACTCTGATGAATGGAATAATGTTTTGTTTTCTTATATCAATGCATGTCCATATTGTGTATATTGTGGATTTATTTTGAGGGCGTTACATATCCGATAATAAGTCATTTAATAAAATACATCGTAGTACAAAATAGATCTCAAAAGGAATAAAAAGAACCCCCATGTAAGAAAGATATACGAGTCTCCACATAGGGGAAAAAATAAATCTCCATGCAGGGAGGGTAAAACCTCCATGAAAAAAAGAATCCTTTACATTGAGAGATATTATTGCAAGACAAAAAAATAATACAAAAAAAAAAAAAAAAACAAAAACAAAACAAAACAAAAGAAAATGATCACCATTAAACAAACAATACACATCACCTTCACGATCTATTCATTATTGCAACTGGTAATTTTGGTACCTTAATCCCTGCCTCTACAATACAAAATGAAACATTATAAATTTGAGGTGGTTGCCTAGCGTATAACAACACATTTTATGACATCGAATCTTGGTCATAAATTAGATTTGAGATTAAAATTGAAAGTTTTCTTGGTAACAAGTGATTAGTATGGAATAGAAACCACAGGAAAAGAAACCCGGGGGCGAGGGGGGGAGGAAGGTTAAAAGTACCACCCTCTTTCTCTAAAGAGCAAAGAAAGAGAGAATGGTTAGAATTTCTCAGAGAGGTTTCTCATTTTTTGTACATTAAAACATCACTTCTTTTATCTTTTTGCCTTTTTTAATTTTTCCTTTGGCTTTCTTTTAAAGTTTTTGACCACTAATAATATAAAATTTATTGACAATGAACCTTCTACGAAAAAAATATTATATTATACTTCTAATGCATGTTATATTTTTCTACTATGACTTTGTTTGAGTATTGTGGCTTTTAATTTCTATAAATTGCATTCAAATTAATGCATGCGACTGTACTACAACTACAAACCACATGCTTTATATTAAAATTTTAAGTCAAATATTATAAAATGATTACTATATAGTAAGACATATATATTTTGAAATTGGCATCAATACTTTTAATGAAAAGTATGATTTTCATTTTTGTCTCTTTCCACTAGTTTTCTATTGACCATATAAAATATAGATGAAATGTTGTGTTCGTAAATACAAATATGAATAACAAAACATTTAACTTGGTTCAAATGTATCCCATAAATTTTTTTTTTTAAAAGAAAAAACAAAAAACACTCAGTTCAAATGTAATTCATAAAAATTCTATTTCCAAATTTTATTTGACTTACACTTCTGATTAATGAACTTGGTCTAGAAATTTTACCAATTTGTGTTGTGCAATATTATCACTGGATATATGAATTTCCATGTCAATATATTCCAATTTGTGGTTGTGTGTGATACAAATAAAATGAGCATGCAGTAGTTTAACGAGGTGTTTTTTATTTTTTATTTTTAAAATTTTTTAAATTACCGAGTACTTGAAAGAAGGTTGAGTTAGAGAGAGAAGAGGACAAATGAAGAAATGTTGCATACTGTTCTTTTTCATATACTTGGTTTGTAATTTGTTTTGATCACCAAGAGTTAATAATTTGATAAAGTATCTAATACTAAAGAGATATAACTCATGTCTCACTCAAGAAGGATTCCTATTCCATAATATTGTGTAATAGCAATGAGTAGCTTATAACAAAAATGTAAGAGAGCTATGAGAACAAGTGAAGCATCTAGTATAAAGAGAAATGTTGCATACGTGGTTCCCATCTCTTTCTTTTTTATTGTATTTGTTATGATTATTGAGAGTTAACAATTTGACAAGGCATCTAATACTAAAGAGACATATCTTATTTCTCAAAAGTGATTTCTGTCTCATATTATATGATAGCAATGAGTTATTCTAATTCTGACTGTGATGTAGGAAGGGATCCTCTTTTGCTTTTTATTTTTCTTCTACTTCTTTTGATCACTAGAGTTAATCATTTAGGAAGGTATGTGGTTACTAAAGAGACATATCTTGTGTGTCACAATTGAATTCATGTCTCATATGTGTAGTAAAGGGCAATCATTTGGTAAGACATTTTATATTTCACATGAGATCTTTGTTCAGTACTATATACGTGTAATGGTGAGGACTTACTCCAATTCTAGTGTGATTAGGAGACCCCATTTTTTCCGTTTGATTTTTCTTTTACTACTTTTGCTCATTAAGAGTTAATTGTTAAACAAGGCATTTGATCCAAAAAAGATATCTTGTGCCTTACAATGGAAAAAAATATCCTGTATCGTGTGGTAACAATTGATTATTTGGCAAGTTATCAAGTACAAAATTGATATATTTTGTGCCTCACATGGGATTTACTCTCATTTTAGAACGTAGTGATGAGTTATTTTAGCTCTAATTGTGTTAACAAGAGGGTCTTTTCATTTTTCATTTTTCATTTTCCATCTTTCCTTTTACTGTTTTTTTTAATCACTAAAAATTAATAATTTATCAAGGCTCCTTCTAATAAAGAGACTTCTTGTGTATGACATGGGATTCCTATTCTATTTATGTGGTAAGAGTTAATCATTTGACAAGATATTTGATATTAAAAAAAACATATCTTATGTCTTACATGGAATCCATGTCTTACAAAAGTGTGCTAAAAAGATATGTTGGGTCTCTCACGGGATTCTTGTCCCATATGGCGAGGTAGCCATCACTTTTTTTTAATTTAGAACTAAAGAAACAAGATATATCTTGTGTTTCACATAAAATAATCATTTGAGAAGTTAGGTATTTGTCACTAAAGAGACATATCTTGTGTCTCACATCGCATATATTGTAGCATTGAATTATATTTGAACTCTTATTGTAGGGTAGGGAGAGATTTAAACAAGGAGATAACGAAGAAATGAGAGAGAATCTAGTCACATTATATATGTATAATATATGCAATATTTTCTTGAAATTAATTAATTAATTTATTTTGTGTGTGCCATGCCATAGAAGATAACCACAACTATGTAGAGACCGAAATACAACTTTGCAGAAATTTGATGTTCAATTAGCGCATGTCATGCACACATGCTTTGTTAACAAAATCTTCCATTGAATCTGATTGACAAAAAACATAAAATTGTATTTGGATCATATAGTTCATGTACTTTATGCGATGTGTCAATTTGGTCCCTGTAGTTTTAATTTACTCGATTTTGCCCCTTAATTTAACGGATTGTGTCATTTTGATCCAATAAATAACGGTTGTTAAGTTAATTTAACGGAATGTCAAACAATGTGTCAATTTGGTCCCTGTACTTTACACGATGTGTCAATTTAGTCCTTATAGTTTCAATTTTCTCGATTTTGACAGGGACTAAATTGACACATTGTAAAAAATACAGGGACTAAATCGACACATTGTTTGACTTTTTATTAAGTTAACTTTACAACTATTATTTATTGGACTAAAATGACACAATCCGTTAAATTAAGAGGGCAAAATCGAGCAAATTAAAACTACATGGACCAAATTGACACATCATGTAAACTACAGAGACTATTTACATAATTTTTCCTATTAAGATTTAAATTGATAAAATTAAAAACTCAAAATTTATTTGTTAAAAAAGAATTTTTTGTTGTTGTTGTAATTTCTCAAAAGGAAAAAAAAAGAAAAGAAAAGAAAAAAAGAAGGCCTAATCTAAATGCAATTGCATGCCTATATATGTACACAACCTGCATGCAAGTCCCTCAAACTCCTTAAATCAATCTCTCTTCCTTCTTTTGCTGGTTCCAATCTGTTTTGTCTTCAATTGTTTGTTGGCTGGTCAACACCTACTTCGTTGTCAAGTAAATAATCTGAGCCTTCTTTATTTTTGCTCGAATCTGGCATCTGCATTCATCATTACTATTGCTCTACTTGAGTCATGTGTAGCATTTTGGTTGTACGAACATATGTCACATTGAAAATTTTATAACACACAATTCATTTTGGGTGTATTATATATTTCAGTTATAACATTTATAATATTTAATTATGATGTATTATAATATTAGTTATAATTTTGTTATGACCAACTTTTGCCTACAACACCATCTAAAAAAATTTTGCCTACAATTTTTTTTTTTAACGGCGAAAGTCAGTTGTTAGTTGTTAAATTAGCACTTATAGGAGTAAGGTGCCCACTCTTGCAAAGCATCAAGTGCTTGCCTCCTAATTCAACTACCTCTTAAAGAGAGTTGAATATATGACATTCCTCTTGAGACTAAGTCCTTAGGAGAGTCAAGATGGCCAATAGGCTAGGCCTAGTTGGTTAACTTTTGCATACAATTTATTAAGCAGAAATATCTTAAATAAGTTAAAAAAATAATTGATTATCTAAAAGTTGGGAAATGAATGCTTTTAGTAACTACTTTCTGATTTTCTGCTTTTAGTTTATAATAAACTGCACCAAACAAGGTCGTTGCGATATTGGTTATAACCTATTGTGATTATTATTTTGGTTATAATTGAAAAAATCTAATTATTCCTTATGTGGTGTTTAGTTATAACTCATTATTATTTTTTAATTATAACATTTGAGAGTGTGTATTCTAGAATGAATTAAATATTCATATCGGTCACTCGATACTTGAACAATGGTGTGAGGTATTCGTTTAATACTTTTCATTAGACGCTTTTATATATTTGTATTTAATACTATTTTTATATGTATATATTATTGTATAATAACTATAAAATGATAAAAAAAAACCTTTTTGACACTATATATTGCATAGAAATTAAGATTTTAGAGACAAAAATTTAGGGACGAATTACCTTAGTTGCCAAAAGTGTTATATATTATCGTAATTTTAGTGACGAAAATAGACATTTAGTCATCAATTACTATCTTTTTAGACTAAAAATTCATCTAAAAAAGTAAATCTTTTTTGGCACGAAATTGTTAATCCCTAAATTTTTTTTTATTAGTGATATTTTCAAAATTTGATCGCTAAAGGTCTTTTTTTTATTGTTACTATTTTATATCTTTTAGGACAATATTTTAGTGACCACTCTGATGACAACAAAAATTGATTTCTTAATATTTTTTGCAATAAAATTTTAAATCAGAACTGGTCTTGGTCTAAGGTCTGTGCCTTAGGCCCCAAAAAAATAGCCCAAAATAGAGCCTCCAAATTTAGTAGTGTCTTATAGTATATTACAAATTCAAATAGGCCCAATTTATTTTTGTTGCGTTAGGCTAGTCTAAAGGGCCCAAAAAATTCGATTGGGCCCATATGAAAAAAAATTTATTTATAAGTCTGGTTTGATCCAATTGAAATTAAAATATATACAAACAAAGTGTTGTTTTGGCCTAATTTTTAATATTTTTGAGTATTTGTAATGATTTCTTCTTATTTTAATATATAAAAGTAAATTTTAATTTATAATTTTAATAATTATATGTGCAAGTAAACTTAAATAAAAAACTTGTTGATACTTATCTCATTTTATGCATAGATTTTATTATTATATATATATGAGGGCCCCATTTTCATTGTTTGCCTTAGGTACGGGTGTAAATTTAGCATGGTCCGGCCCGGCCCATGGGCCGCGTGAACTCCAGCCAAAATTCAAGCCAGGCCGGGCCAACCCAGGCCTTAGGGGTATTCAGGCCTTGGCCTGGGCTCGAGCTCAGGCTCGAGTTGGGCCTGAACATTTTTTTTTATAATTTTTTTATTCTATTTTTCCCATCAAAATTTTATTATTTTCTATAAAAAATGACACTGGACTTCGGGTGGAGCTTTGAGTGGGTTTTGAGCTAGGTTGGACTTAAAAAATGATGGCCTAGGCCTAAGCCAATGGTCCCAGGCTGGGCTCGGGGCTTGTGTCTAATCGGGCCCGGCCCAACCTGGGCCGCGGGCCATTTTTACACTCCTAACCTTAAGCTTCATAAATCTTAGGGTTTGCCTAGTCGAAAATCATTGTATATTGTAGTGATATAACACCATTTTATTTCATAAATATATCCATTTTTTTTCCAGAGTTCTCCTATTTTTAAATTTGAGGTTTGATGGGTGCGATTCCTAGATATGCACCTGCACTTGATATTCGTATCTGCGTCCATGTAACAAGATTCTAGATCCTCCCAAATTAGATCGTTTTTCATAGATTAAAAAAAAAATGTTCTTCCAACATATCAAATATCAGAAAATATGTTTTACCAAAATAAAAAGAGCTTTACTAAATCTTCTGATTTTGTCATTAACAATTTAGAGCTACTATCACTGAGAATTTTTCTAGTACTTTAAAGTCTAAAGAAATTTCCAAGGACATTCCTAAGATATATATATATATATATATATTTAATTTTTAATTATTTATTTATTTATTTATTTTTTTATAAATGACATGTTCGGATGTTCCTTATGGTTGCATTGGATTCATCTTTTACTAGTCTATAGCTACATTGATTAGCTAAAAGTTGGCTGACACAATTACTTCTTGTGATCATCAGGTAACAGAAAATTTGAGCAATTTGTTAATCAAAAGGCTATCATCAAATCATCAGAATGGAACAATTGATGGAGGCTGCTCGAACAGGAAGTATCGAACACTTTAATGCAGCAATACGGTCAAAACCAGACGTTTTGGACGGTATAGATGAGAAGCTTTTTGTCGAGACTCTGCACATAGCGCGTCTGTTGGAAACACACAATTTGCCTTGGAAATGGTGAGCTTAAAGCCATCAATGGGCAAGAAGTTGAATCTAGATGGGCTAAGCCCCTTGCACCTGGCATTGCAAAATGGGCATTCTGATACGGTGAAACGGCTGGTGGCATTGGACAGTGAGCTTGTCCATGTGAAAGGAAGGGGAGGGATGACTCCTTTGCACTACGCAGCCGGCACAATTGAAAGAGATAATGAAGACATAATGGATCTTTTGGTAGAATTGCTGTATGCTTGCCCAGCTTCTATCAATTATTCGACAATTCAAGACAACACTGTCATGCACATTGCTGTAAAAAATTATAATACTAATGGTTTTAGGCTCCTGTTACAGTGCCTTTTGAAGATTAACAACCAACAGGTGCTACGTCGGGGAGATGAGCACGGCAACACCGCGCTGCATATTACTGTAAAAACTCAACAAAACGACGCAAATCTCCTCTTATCCTTTTGCTTTCCTTTATATATATTAAATATTTTTATGTTAAATGTTATTTTTCTTAGTAAAAATATCACATATAAATAATACTGCATAATAATTTTTTATGGTACACGCCTTACGCAAGGCATTTTATTAAGAATAATGTTTGTGACCACTAAAGTAGCAGCTCTAAAGCTGCACTAATGAGGTGGCATTGTTGTGAGTCTTACCTTGATGTGATAGTTTGGCTTTTGTTTTTTTTTTTCTTGCACTGCCAGCTTATTAGAACTGGCATTAATGTTCCTAAATTAGTGGTCTGTATCACCACTATTTTATTAATGGGGGCAGGAACTTTTTCCCCTAAACATTTCTAGCTACGTTAGTAGTTTGTACGTGATATTTGACAAATAAAAATTCGATATTCACACTAAGTGAGTTATTTCTTATTTTCTAATTATGTGGGGTTAAGACTTCACATTTTTTTGGGGGGGGGGGGGGTAAATTATACAAATGGTCTCTGTAGTTTATACGATGTGTCAATTTGGTCATTGTCGTTTCAATTTTCCAAATTTGGCCCCTTAATTTAACAGATTGTGTTATATTAGTCCAATAAATAATGACTGTTAGTGTAATAACCCCGACCCTGATTAACGCTAATTAGAACATAATTATGCCTAGTAATGATTAAGAGGGAATCTGGAATTAATTTGCATGTATATTGCATGAATTATGTATTTTTATCTATTCAGTGTCAGAATATCTGTTCGTGTTTTAAACTTTAAACTGCAAATTGGAAGTCTGGTCGGCGCCCGATTTCGAAATTGATTAGTGTTTTAAACTAGTTAGACTTTATGTGATTTTATGGCGGGTTTAATTAAAATTCGGTTTTGAATGATTAAATTCGATTAAAATAATGCCCTTTATAGAATTTGGGCCAAACACCACCTATAGGCTATTGTTTTACTCCACTAACTCACCCCTCTTGCATTTCATTACACATTTTGAGCCTCAACAAGAGAGAAAACGTGGGTGAGAGGGTGAATTGAAGAAATTGGGTCTTAGCTCAAGATTTAACTTGGAAACTTAGAAGAATTGGAAGTTAACAACACTTGGTGGTGGCACACTTTGAATTCAAGGTTTAAGGTAGGAGATTATCCTTTTAATTGTAGGTTTGAGATCACTTCTTGCATGGTTCATGATAAATTGGTGACTAGAGCTAGAAATTGGTTCATACATGGTGGCTTGGGTAGAGATTCATGCATGCATGTTTACAATCTTGCCATTTGAATTTGTTTTCATCACAACTTGACATGCATGCTCATATTTTTGTGCAACTCTATGAATTCATCAAAATTCTGGGTTTAATGATGCCTTGGATCATGATTTGAAGCTTTGAAATGCATTTGAACTCATGCATGTTGTATTTCACTTTGTTCTTGAAAATGGGTTTGTAAATGATGCTCAAATTGACTCACTCTTGGGCAATGATTCTATAAATTTGCTTTTGCAACTTGATATACTATGAGTTTAAAGTGTTTTTACAGAATTTGGGCCCAAGGGGTTGAGTTTTTGGTTGGAGAATGCTTGGTTCGAACTTGGGAGGCAAATCTGGAAATTCCAGAATTTGGCTTCCTCGCTCGAGCGAGCCCTTTGATTTTGCAAGCTCGCTCGAGCGAGCATTGAGCGACCATCGCATGAAAAAATCAACATCGATATTTTCTTGTTTCATCAGACCGCTCGAGCGAAGGAAGTCTCGCTCGAGCAAAGCCTTTGATTTTGGAAGCTCGCTCGAGCGAAGGAAGGCTCGCTCGAGCGAGGCTCATATTTTCAGCAACTTTTGAAAAATATTTTCTAAGGCATTTTTACAATCTCATTTCATCCTAGGCATTCCTAGGCCATGCTTAAGACTCCATACTGAGGGTAAGGGGTTAGATACACACTTAGAATCATGGATGAGAGTTTTGTACGATTGGAGTGCATGTTTCAAAGTGTGTATCCGTAATGTGTTATGTAGGTCACGAACCGCAATCTGTTGATCCTTTGACTTCGTCTACTTGTATCAACGCCCACTGTGAGTAATAACTTTGTAAAGTTATGTTCAATATTATGTATTTTCAGTATACTATGATACGAAATGATTGATTCTTGGAAAAGTTATGATATGTTGGAAATGAATGAATGAATGTCTAGTTTTCTGAATAGTAGTTGTGGCACCCTTAGTCCCGATGGCCCTCGCCCAGGGGTAAGAATACCGTAGCCGATGGCCCTCGCCCGGGGGTAAGAATACCGTGGCCGACGGCCCTCGCCCGGGGGTAAGAATACCGTGGCCGATGGCCCTCGCCCGGGGGTAAGAATACCGTGGCCGACGGCCCTCGCCTGGGGGTAACAATACCATGGCCGATGGCCCTCGCCCGAGGGTAACAATACCGTGACAATCGTCGATGGATCTGTTAGCTAATGGGTGTACCACATATGATCTTATGCAAAATCTGAATGTGAATATGAATATGAATATGAGCATGTATCTGAATCTGTTTCTGATTTGAAATCTGAAAATGCATAAGACTCTGTTTCTGATAAGACTGTGTTTCTGATATAAACTCTGATTTCTAACTCTGTGGTGGATATCATTCAATAAACCCCTTTACTCTGTTATTATTCACTAGACTTTCGCTCACAGTTTATTATATATATGTAGGTGAGCCGGCACAAGACCCTGGCCAGAGTTGATGGCCCTCTGTCTCGTTTTGTTTTGGTCAAGCCACATTGCGCCTCGAGGAGGTTCCGCTTTTAGGCGATGTTTGGGGCACTTCATGCTAGTTAATGGTGGTGTTTAGTAATGTCGGATCTTGAGAGTGTTTGATGTAAATATTTTGTACATATGGGTGTATCTGACTAGCATGATTATGTATATAAATAAGTTTTGAATTTCCTGTCCCATGTATGTCATCACAGCTCATTGGACCTTGTTTATTTTACATTATCGCTTCCGACCCTTAATATTTGTTAACTGCTTGAGGCGTAGGTAATCCACGGATTCTTGGCGATTCCGCTAAATCTATAGAGGCGGGTTTGGGTCGTGACAGAGTGGTATCAGAGCACGAGTTGTACCGCACACACAGGTCCTTATGAGCTTAGGATGTCCTAGTAAGAATTAGGAGCATTTCATTTGCATATGTGGGTGTGTGGTAATGCAATTGAATATTGAAACTGAATGTACATTTGAACATATAAAGTCTTGTTTACCTATAGCCATGGACAATGCAAGGAATGAGGATACAGCAGGGTCTTCTGATGCCCGAATGGATAGAATGGAACAAATGCTGGCAACCTTGACCGAAGTGGTAATGCAGTAACAGAGACAACAACCCTTGCCCCCTCCACCTCCACCAGTACAAGCTGAAGCCGATAACAGTGAGATCATTAATCTGACACAGAAATTCCTGAAAATGAAACCACCAACGTTCTACGGTGGGATTGAGCCCCTGAAAGCTGAAACATGGTTGCTTGAGATGGAGAAGTTGTATGAGGTATTCCCTTGTTCTGAAACTCAGAAAGTTTTGTTGGCTACCTACACACTGAAAGATGAAGCTCGCAGGTGGTGGTTACTGATTCGAAATGGTCACGAAAATATGACATGGACCCAGTTCAACGTAATCTTTTATGATAAGTATTTTCCCCAGTGCTTTCGAAACCGGAAAGTCTCAGAATTTCAGGAACTTACACAGGGCAAGATGTCTGTAGCCCAGTATGAGGCCAAGTTCACTGAGCTAGCCAGGTTTGCTCCCCATATGGTGGACACAAAAGACAAGAAAGCCCGCAAGTTTGAGGATGGATTGGATCTGGACATACTGGATAGGGTGGGAGTTCTGAATCTACCCACATATGTGAGCGTTTTGGACAGGGCATTAATGGCAGAATCCATTCTAGCAGCAAAGAAACAAACTTCCGCTCCACGGACTGAGTGGACAGGGAAAAGATCCGGGAATAACTTTAAAAAGGGCCGTTCATTTTCTGGGAATAAGAAGCATAACACAGGGTATTACAGTAACTCAAGCCAAGGTAGTGGCTCTACGCCGAATTGCCCCGACTGTGGGAAAAGGCACAAAGGCACTTGTCACCGAACATTGGGTGCGTGTTTCAGTTGTGGCAAGACAGGCCATATGATGAGGGATTGTCCACTTAGATCTGAGACTACTAGCCGTCCTGCAGTGAGTTCGGTGGGATCTGCTTCTGTGGCTAAAACCAACGTCAAAGCTAATACAGGGAAGGAACCGCTAAGACATGGCCGAGTGTTTGCCTTAGTGCTTGGTGACGTACCAAACACCTATACCGTAGTGTCAGGTACACTTTCTGTATGCTCTCAATATGCATGTGTGTTGATAGATTCTGGCTCTACGCATTCCTTCGTGTCGCATGCTTTCTCTCAAAAATTAACTAGGCCACTAGAACATATGACATGTGTATTATCTGTATCTACACCTTCTGGGGATTCTATGATGTGCACTCATGTTTATCCGGCTTGTGACGTTGTGGTTGGTGATACGATATTGTATGTGGATTTATTACCTTTGGACATTCATCATTTTGATTGCATTTTAGGGATGGACTGGTTGACTAAGTACTGTGCTACTATTGATTGTGCGAATAAAACTGTGGTGTTTAGACCGCCGGGTATGCCTGAGTTTACCTTTAGAGGGAATGGGGTAGTTCCTCCCCCGTACTTAATTTCGGCTATGAAAGCTATAAAACTACTTAGGAAAGGTTGTAGGGGTTATCTGTGTTGCATATTGACTACATCATCAGACAGTCCTACCGTAGAAACAATCTCTATTGTTTGTGACTTTTCTGATGTGTTCCCAACTGATTTACCGGGAGATTTAGTTGACAGAGAAATTGAATTTACTGTTGAGGTGATTCCGGGGACACAACCTATATCCAAGACTTCCTATAGGATGTCTATCTCTGAATTGAAAGAATTGAAAACCCAACTCCAGGAACTGTTAGACAAGAACTTTATCCGTCCGAGTACTTCACCTTGGGGTGCTCCAGTGTTATTTGTCAAAAAGAAGGATGGGTCTTTGAGATTGTGTATAGACTATCGGGAATTAAACAAAGTGACTATTAAAAACAAATACCCTCTGCCCCGAATAGATGACTTATTTGACCAACTTCAGGGTGCCCAAGTGTTTTCAAAAATTGACCTCAGGTCTGGGTATCATCAGTTAAAGGTCAGAGCCGAAGACATTGAGAAAACTGCATTCCGAACTAGGTATGGACATTATGAATTCTTGGTAATGCCATTTGGGATGACAAATGCACCTGCTGCTTTCATGGATCTTATGAATAGAGTGTTTAAATCGTATCTGGATGATTTTATTGTTGTATTTATTAATGATATTCTGATATATTCTAAAGACAGGGAAGAACATGAAAAGCATTTGAGAATCGCCTTGCAGATATTGAGAGAAAAGAAGTTGTATGCTAAATTGTCTAAGTGAATTAATTGGCCGACAAAGTAGCATTTCTGGGCCATGTGATTGACAAAAATGGTGTTTCTGTGGACCCTCAGAAAATTGAAGCTGTTGTGGATTGGCCGAGGCCTACAAATGTGACTGAAGTACGAAGTTTTCTGGGACTTGCAGGCTACTACAGGAGATTTGTGAAAGACTTCTCAAAGTTGGCCTTGCCATTGACTCAATTAACTCAGAAAAACATGCCATTTGACTGGAATGATCAAAGAGAGGCGGCTTTCCAAGAGTTGAAGACCAGGTTAGTGACTGCACTAATCATAACTTTGCCAAACGGCACTAATGGGTTCCAAGTGTACAGTGATGCTTCTTATAAAGGCTTAGGGTGTGTACTAATGCAAAATGGGAAGGTGATTGCCTATGCTTCTAGACAACTCCGACCTCATGAAAAGAATTATCCAACACATGATCTCGAATTGGCAGCCGTGGTCTTTGCTTTGAAAATATGGCGTCATTACTTGTATGGGGTAACTTGCGAGGTGTACACCGACCATAAAAGTTTGAAGTATTTCTTCACTCAAAGGGAATTGAATATGAGACAGAGGCGTTGGTTGGAACTAATCAAAGACTATGACCTGCGAATCTTGTATCACCCGGGAAAGGCTAATACTGTGGCAGATGCCTTGAGCCGAAAATCCGGTGCAACTGTGTCATGTTTGTTATCCAGCCGAAAAGACTTGTCAACTGACTTAGAACAAGATGGGCTGACATTTGCTATCTCTGCCCAACCTGCGATTCTTGATGAGATTAAACAGAAACAATGTGAAGATGAACACTTGAAGAAGATTATAGAGGAGTTTGATTCGAAACCAAGGCCCGAATTTGTGTTTGAAAATGGTGTGCTGAAATTTCAGAACCGTCTTTGTGTGCCTGATTGCTATGATTTGAGAAAACGTGTTATAACCGAAGCTCACAGTAGTAAATTTGCTATGCATCCGGGGAACACGAAGATGTACCACAATTTGAAACAGAATTTTTGGTGACCTGGAATGAAGAAGAGTATTGCAGACTTTGTGGCAAAATGTCTACACTGCCAACAGGTTAAAGCTGAACATCAACGACCTACCGGTTTGCTACAACCACTCCCAATACCATAATGGAAATGGGAGCACATCACCATGGATTTCATTGTGGGATTGCCTCGTTCTTCTCGAGGTATGGACTCTATTTGGGTTATAGTTGATCGTTTGACTAAGTGTGCACATTTTCTGCCTATTAAAACTATTTATAACGCTGATAGACTGGCTAACATCTATATGACTGAAATTGTGAGACTGCATGGAGTGCCAGTGTCTATTGTATCTGACAGGGACTCGAAGTTTGTGTCAAGATTTTGGCAAAGTTTGCAACATGCCTTGGGAACAGAATTGAGACTAAGCAGTGCTTATCACCCACAGACTGATGGCCAAACTGAAAGAACTAACCAAACTCTGGAAGATATGCTCAGAATGTGTGTGTTAGACTTCCAGGGAAATTGGGAAGCTTATTTGCCATTAGCTGAATTTGTATACAACAACAGTTATCACTCAAGTATTGGGATGGCTCCTTACGAAGCTTTGTATGGAAGGAAGTGTCGATCTCCGATATGTTGGGCTGAAGTGGGTAATAGACCTCTGTTGGGGTCGGAACTTGTGCAAGAAACAACCGAGAAAGTGAAATTGATACAACAGCGTTTGAAAACTGCACAAAGTAGGCAGAAAAGTTATGCCGATGTTCGAAGAAGATAAAGGGAATATGAAGTAGGGGACCATGTGTTTATTAAGGTGACCCCGATGAAAGGTCAAACCCGATTTGGTGTCAAAAGGAAATTGGCTCCGAGGTATGTTGGACCTTATGAAGTTCTCGAAAAGATCAATCCGGTGTCCTACCGAATAGCCTTGCCTCCGGTGATGGAACATATGCACAATGTCTTTCATGTATCGATGCTACGGGAATATTTGACAGATCCACTCCACGTCATCGAACCGACACATGTGCTTTTGAAAGATGACTACACCTATGAAGAAAGGCCTATCCAGATTGTGAATCGAAGGGTTAAAAGACTGAGAAACAAAGAAATACCGTTGGAGAAAGTGGATTGGCAGAATCACGGGGGAACCTATGCAACTTGGGAAACCGAGGAAGACATGAAGAGGAGATATCCGGGGTTGTTCCCTTTAGACCCAATGTTGACTCCGAATGAAGGTAACTCGAGTTTGGGGACCAAACTCTTTTAAGGGGGGGAGACTGTAATAACCCCGACCCTGATTAACACTAATTAGAACATAATTATGCCTAGTAATGATTAAGAGGGAATCTGGAATTAATTTGCATGTGTATTGCATGAATTATGTGTTTTTATCTGTTCAGTGTCGGAATATCTGTTCGTGTTTTAAACTTTAAACTGCAAATTGGAAGCCTGGTCGGCGCCCGATTTCGAAATTGATTAGTGTTTTAGACTAGTTAGACTTTATGTGATTTTATGGCGAGTTTAATTAAAATTCGGTTTGGAACGATTAAATTCGATTAAAATAATGCCGTTTATAGAATTTGGGCCAAACACCACCTATAGGCTATTGTTTTACTCCACTAACTCACCCCTCTTGCATTTCATTACACATTTTGAGCCTCAACAAGAGAGAAAACGTGGGTGAGAGGGTGAATTGAAGAAATTGGGTCTTAGCTCAAGATTTAACTTGGAAACTTAGAAGAATTGGAAGATAACAACACTTAGTGGTGGCACACTTTGAATTCAAGGTTTAAGGTAGGAGATTATCCTTTTAATTGTAGGTTTGAGATCACTTCTTGCATGGTTCATGATAAATTGGTGACTAGAGCTAGAAATTGGTTCATACATGGTGGCTTGGGTAAAGATTCATGCATGCATGTTTACAATCTTGCCATTTGAATTTGTTTTCATCACAACTTGACATGCATGCTCATATTTTTGTGCAACTCTATGAATTCATCAAAATTCTGGGTTTAATGATGCCTTGGATCATGATTTGAAGCTTTGAAATGCATTTGAACTCATGCATGTTGTATTTCACTTTGTTCTTGAAAATGGGTTTGTAAATGATGCTCAAATTGACTCACTCTTGGGCAATGATTCTATAAATTTGCTTTTGCAACTTGATATACTATGAGTTTAAAGTGTTTTTACAGAATTTGGGCCCAAGGGGTTGAGTTTTGGATTGGAGAATGCTTGGTTCGAACTTGGGAGGCAAATATGGAAATTCCAGAATTTGGCTTCCTCGCTCGAGCGAAGGATTCCTCGCTCGAGCGAGCCCTTTGATTTTGCAAGCTCGCTCAAGCGAGCATCGAGCGACTATCGCGCGGAAAAAATTAGCATCCATTATTTTTACTGTTTCATCAGACCGCTCGAGCGAAGGAAGTCTCGCTCGAGCGAAGCCTTTGATTTTGGAAGCTCGCTCGAGTGAAGGAAGGCTCGCTCGATGTAGCAACGCCATGAGGACCTCGCTCTGTTCGGACTCTTTAAGTTTGTGTCGCGGTTCTAAATCTGAACCAAAGAGTCCACCTGCAAATTGTTTTGAGAAAAGCGATTTTTGAAAAGAAGTGCCAAATATGGATGCTTTGCGGACTGAGTCGCCACCTAAATATTTTTAAAAGGGGAATTTAGGAAACCCCGACTCGGTGCCAAAAGGCCACGTGTCCGTCATCACCAAAGTGACTTGGCTCGAGCTTGGGTACGATCGGGAAGGTCACTATGAGCACCCCCTTTCGCCGGTCCAAGACCGCCTCTACTAACCGTGATATCCATTTTTGAAAACTTTATGCGTTCTTATTCCGGTTATTAGCCTAGAATTACTATGTTATCGATAGCAAACAAGTATAGACTAGATCGCCTAATTTGGGAACAAACATTGCATATCCGTTTTGTTTCAAAAACGTGTTTAGATGTTGCTACCGCAAGTAGACTAAAATGCGGATTTCAATGAGTACTTCCAACTTAAGCAATCCAACCTCCACCCACAGCATTCATACAGTTTATCATGTAAGCATTTAGCATGGTAATCCTCTTGTCATGGCAACACCCACACGCATGCAAAGATGCTAAAGCATAAAAGCTCACCTAGTACTCCGCGCCAAAACAATAAACTAGTTAGCAAAACAATGCATGACCTAGTCCATGTTAAGTGGCTAATGCAACACAGGCAAAAATGCAGTTAGGCAGGCTCGGCTATCCTAAGCATGGTATATGAAATGCTATCACATAGCACGTATTCAATTTTGGAATTTGAAAATTGCAATGCGGTTTGTATGATGTACCGGGCCCGGTGCATGTAAACAAATGCATGGATGCACGCATGCATTGCATAAGGTATGCTAATTTAAAATGCCCTAATCTACCCTAAAGCGGGTAAATAAAAGGGTTAGAAAGAAGCGGGGTTGGAAGACATGCATCACACTCACCCACACTTATTACATTTTTGCCCTCACCGGAGGGACGAATAAATAAATAATCTGCATCAAGAATAAATGAATAAATAAATTATTACAAATTCTAATTACCAAAATTAAATTAAACAAATAAATTAAATGGAGCCTCATTACCTCGGAATCTTGTGAATGATGCATGCTCGTCGCGACTCGCCCGGAAAACCTGTGCCATAGCATTGCAGCTTCTGTTTTTACTGTCCTGCCTCTCCAAAAATTCCCAAAATTCTGGAATACGTCCCAAGTGGTCTGAAATGCCCCACCGGCTAGACAGTGTAGTCATCGACTTACAAGGCCACGGTGAGCTTTTAAATTATCGGCACAAAAATAGTGCGGTCGGCACTATTTTATGCGGTCGTGAAAATCCTGCAGCAAGAGCGGTGAGCGGCAAAGAAGCAGCAAAGACAATGCATAGGCATGGTTTTTGGGCAAATGTGAGCATGTCCAACCCCTCCTATCATGTCAAGGGACTCAAGGGGGGATGGCTCTTGGTTCTAGGGCTATCAATTGTGCATTTGATGCATGATAGCCTAAGGAACCAAGATTGCTCATTTTAATGTAAATATGCATGCAACACAACAAATGAATACTAAGTCCCTATCATGTGGAAATCAAGGGCCTTAGTGACCAAGGATTGAGATGAGTTACACCACTTGAAATGTGAACTCCCCTCAATCCTAGGCTTGGCTTGACAACCCCAAACCAAGCTATGAGATGCAAGTATGCAAGCAAGGCTCAAATGCAATGCAACCTATTATTTTAAGCATGCAAAGAGCTAAAGTATGTAGGATGCAAATGGCATGCAAGATGAGCCAATTAAACATGGGACTAACAAGCACACATTTGAGGCTACATTAACCAAGCAAGCAACAATCATGACATAAGCATGCAACGATGGACTTAAGCCATAGAGGGCAGCCCTCAAGCTCCCAAAAACAGTGGCAAAACAAGCCTCTCAACATGATCAAAATGCCACACAAGCATGCTTATTCAATGGGCCCAAGTCTAGGACACCAAAGAGAGTAACTTGACATCATTCATACAACCACTCATGGCATGCATTCAACAAACAAAAAACAGATTTTAAGCATGTGGAATGACACCCAAATCCTCATGGCACCCCAAAAATACCCTAGTCATGGAAGCATGCACAATGCTCTTTTAAGGCATAAAAGACCAACATTCTAAAGCATGAAGGAGATGATAAATGGAAGTATTTGAACATGAAATGGGGACTGAAATACCACCTATAATGATGCCAAATCATTAGATCAAAACAAGATAAGCATGCTAGGACTTCATACAAACAAGGCCTACAAGCCAATATGCAAGACAACCACCTCAAACACACCAAACATGGCAAAATCAAGGCTCACAGCCCTCTAACATGGCAGAATAATACTAGTATCTTCATGAAACTAAGCCTAAACATGCAAGAGTCAAAACCTCAAAACATGGCATACAAGAGAGCATTTCAAAGGAGGTATAGGAAGCATGTTAGAGGCTACAATTCCAACCAAAAACAGAGATCAAACATGACCTAAAAAGCCCCAAAAGCCTTGAAATGAAGCAAAATGCAAACATGCACACATGCTATACTATGAGCCAAAACAAAGGCCAACCAAAGGACCAAAGGGAGAGGGGTGTCCTCCCTTAGACGAGGCACGAAAATATCATCCTCACCACTGAAAACTCACTGGTTTTCGTGGTGAGAAGATCCAAGAACACCAAAATAGGAGGCCTAAGGAAAAGACACGAAAGAGGGCCAAACCTCACTTAAAGTGATAAGTCATTTCTCAAACCATAAAATGACCTTAATGAAAGTTCAAGAACAAGTAAAAACAAGACTTCTTTATGTTAAACACAAATCCAAAAACACAAAGTAAAGAGGGTAGAAATAGATTGCAAGAATGGGGAATCTAAAGCAACAAGCTTACCCTTGAAGAACCAATGAAGAACAGTGGTCAGCCCTCTCCAAGTGATCAAAACCAGTCCAAAATCACTCAAAACAAACCTCCAAGTCTTCCAATCTTGAGCTAGGTGTAATAGTGTGTGTAATGGTGCAAAAGTAAGACAAAACTCACTATTTGGGGCCTAAAACACACACACAAGAGGAGAGAGAGGGAAATATAGATATATATGGATGTATATCAGAGAGTATATGTATAATCTCTGGTTCTTGACCTAAAGTTGCTAACCCTTGAGCCAAAGAGATGAATGGTGTTTAAATAGGCAATATACAAGCCAAGACTTAATGGCTAAGTAAGGCCAAAAGGTTCAAAGAGGTGAGGAGGGTCTTGGCTTCTAAAGGAAGCCAATATACTGCCAAGCTTCCCAAGAAGCTTGGCCAAAAATCAAGCTTCTAGAAGCTTAAAAGGGTTCAAAGGGCAAAGGGTGCAATGCTACGCACGGGGAGGAGTGATGGTGTAATCCAGCTGGCACAGCTGGCATGCACCATCCTCATAGGGGTTCAGGAGGGTCACCGGCTGGCAAAAACAATCACCGGCACAAAAATGTGCCGGCCGGCAGTGAGAAGTGCCGATCGGCACTGTATTCTAAGAAAATAGTGCCGATGACACCGATAAAGGGCGGTGATCAAGTGGGGGCAGCAGAGGTCCCGGGATGGCTAACAAGCCTTCCCTACCCTCAAATGCAACAGACACAAGTCTTGGTGGAAAACCAAGCGCAGAACAAACCAAGTTAAGAGATCCCGAGGTACGGCGCAATGACCTCCGGAACTCAAACTAACACAAACATGGATAATCACCGGTGTTCAGCGGTGATGTCCAAGTCTTGAGGACGGTCAAAAATGGGGTGTCTACAGTTGCCCCTCTTGATGTAACCCTAAGTCATAACAATGACGTGAGTGAATGTCAAAGCCCGTGAGACGACCCATCTTTGACAAGGTCAAGACTTGGACAATCATGCAAAACAAGTAAGGTATACCAAGGCAGGGCAAATGCAACCGAAAATGCAAGAAGCCGCATAACTTATGATCATGCAAAGAAAGTCAGAATGAAGCACACATGCATGCTTATAAGCTAACATGCAACACCACACTACAATGTAGAAAGGATGTAAGAGAATTATGCAATTCTCAATACGCCTCAACTCGAAATACAATATCATGTTCGTCTGGGTTTCACCGCCTCAAATGAGCCGCATACAATATCGTGTTCGAAAAGAAAACAAACTTAACAGTATGGTAATCGTTAGCAATATCCATGACAATGCAATCGACACCGTGACAACGATTCAAAGGTATATATAGAAAAGTGTGATTGAACACATGTAAGTAAAGCAAAGCACGATACAAAGCAATGTGTAAGGTAATTGAACACATATCAAGAAGCAAAGCACGCATACAATGCAATGTGTATAAAGAAGGTAATTGAACACATGTCAAGAAGCAAAGCACGATACAATGCAATGTGTATAAAGAAGGTAATTGAACACATGTCAAGAAGCAAAGCACGCATACAATGCAATGTGTATAAAGAAGGTAATTGAACACATGTCAAGAAAAGGCACGCATACAATGCAATGTGTATAAAGAAGGTAATTGAACACATGTCAAGAAGCAAGGCACGATACAATGCAATGTGTATAAAGGTAATTGAACACATGTCAAGAAGCAAAGCACGATACAATGCAATGTGTATAAAAGGTAATTGAACACATGTCAAGAAGCAAAGCACGCATACAATGCAATGTGTATAAAAGGTAATTGAACACATGTCAAGAAGCAAGGCACGCATACAATGCAATGTGTATAAAGAAGGTAATTGAACACATGTCAAGAAGCAAAGCACGATACAATGCAATGTGTATAAGAGGTAATTGAACACATGTCAAGAAGCAAAGCACGATACAATGCAATGTGTATAAAAGGTAATTGAACACATGTCAAGAAGCAAAGCACGATACAATGCAATGTGTATAAAGAAGGTAATTGAACACATGTCAAGAAGCAAAGCACGATACAATGCAATGTGTATAAAGAAGGTAATTGAACACATGTCAAGAAGCAAAGCACGATACAATGCAATGTGTATAAGAGGTAATTGAACACATGTCAAGAAGCAAAGCACGATACAATGCAATGTGTATAAGAGGTAATTGAAATTGAGCATATTAAAACGTGATATTGAGATGCAACATATTGTAACACAAGATGATTTGAAACGACTTCTTTTGAAACTCACAAGATATAAAAGGATACGAGAAGGAACGCCCTTCACATGTTCCGAGCATCGCCACAAAAGTCGTGGCTCGAACTCAACTCAAGATCCATTAACATTCCGTATGCACTTTCCAAGACTGTTCTTGAGTGATGAAGGAGTCGATTGCAACCAAACCAGCACGAGCGCAGGAGGTGTTCGACTATGAAGGGAGGTTCTGGCATTCAACCCAAAGATTTTGCTTTACATTCCTTTTCATTAGTTGTTTAAGACATTGCACCGCCAGTGTGTTTTATGTTCCTTTGAAATTGCGAAGTTTTACAAAAACACGTGATTTAAAATGAAACGGCTATTTGCTTGAAAAGGTATTGCACTTGTGTGCATCGCGATCGCAAGGCATCACATGACAATGTGAATGAAATTGAAACCGTTGTTTGAAAACAGGCATCGCATCGTAATAACCGTAGTGAACCAACTTACAACTCGATAAGCAAAACAAAGACTCGACAGACTAGCCAAGTGCAAGTGCAACTTGATAGACAAAGCAAAGACTTAAAGAGAGTGACATACAACTCGATAAGCAAATATGCAACAATTCGATAAACAAATACGCGATTCAAGGAATCAATCACCGGAGAATCTCGAAGTGGTGGAATTCCAATATTCAAAGATAAAAAGATTGGAAGAAATAGGGGAAGACCATCGGCTTAACAAAGTGTCACCGCCGAGGATAATGGTCATCGGCACATTATTGGGTCGGTCGGCACAAAATTATGGCCGGTCGGCACTATATATCCGGCCGGTCAGATCGTCTGACCAGCAGAATGTTGACATGTGTCCTCCACTCAACCTTATCCTCTTCAAAAGGGTCTCAACTTCGTGGTTCTCTTCATTTCAACACCGATTTACTCCAAATGGAAGCATTTCTTGCCCAAAATCTTGCAACTTGATTAACAACTTGATGGCTCGGAAAAGTCAATTTCCTGCTTTTGGCATAAACGCGACTATTCACTTTGCGCCATACTCCGTGCATTTTTCATTCCTCCATGCCGCTGCACGGTTTTGGAATCCCAGAACACATGTCTTTAGCTTTAGCGGCAAGAGATGTGTCCCACTTTCAAGACTTCCAAGCTTTAATGGAATCGACCGCGACGAGGAGATTCTCCTCAACTTCGCTTTTGGCCATGCCCAAGCCTTAGGACAAATGTGTGGGCTCAATACCCGATGCTCGTTCTTTGATTTGTGACGGACATTAGATGTTCCGAGCTTGGTCTGCTGCTTTTTCCGAGACCGTGATCGTGGCGACCATCGCCGCAAGGTTTTCGGCACGCCTTTGTCTATGCATATTGTCCCATTTTCGTTTCGCTCTCCGACCGGAGGAGCCGGTCTGTTGATTGAAGTTGCCCAAGGTTTGAAAGAGGGCAAGAGTCGCATTGCCATGGTCCCGCCGAGACTCTATTGGGCTTAGACGCCTTTTATCGTCGAGAGACGATCGATTAGCAGGAGTCCACTATTACCGCAGTAATGTTTCCCACCCATTTTGCATTTTATATTTGCTCACATCACTCGCCCTCGTGCTCGATTTTTCTCACAAAACCCTTTTCACTTTTTCTCTCATCGTACATCTCTATTCTTTATTCTCTCATTTTTCATCCCTCCCTGTGTGGTTAATGGATAAATTGAAGGTCGTGGACTCTTGTCCTCGCATACTCACCGGGTTATTTCTTCGTGCAACGCCGTTGACGCCTTTGACGAGGGTTGGTGGTTTGAATGGATGTGTAGTTTGTCCGCAGATCCGCATTGCTTGGCGGTGCCTTGGCTCAATCTTCCGATGATGAGTTACAAAGATGACCCGTCACCGATCCAATTGATTGGCTTGACTCATTGTGTCTTCTACTTCCCTTTCAGATCTTGCGCCAGTTTGGTCATGATCAGACCTGTCCACCGGAAGGGATAGAGTATCCGGCTGCATTTCCGATTCGGGGTGCACGGCTGGCCCGGTATGCCACAGCATGGAGGACGAGAGAACTCCTGGCCCCCGCTCCCACTTTCAGTTGCACTTTGTCTGATGAGTGCTTGGATTGGCTTAATGAAGAGGCACAGGAAGGGCCCACTTTGGCGTCAGAGGCTTCGTCCAGCTCTGGGAGGGGGCGCAGGGACATTTGAGTTGGCCGCGTCCGGATTTATTGCTTTATCAGTGCTTTCAAGTTTTCTTTATGAATGTAATAAAAAAACAACTTCAATTGTATGCAAGAGCAAGAGAGCTTTGTTTGAAATCAATGAAATTGAAGGTTGTGGTACTGAAAAATTTCCGTTTTTGGTCTAGAAATGGTCCTAGTTGTAAAAAGATTTATTTGAACAAAGTCATCTTCATTAAAACTTTTCAAAACCATTTTCGATATGGATCGAACCGACACGCAAATTTGTCAATGAGATGCACAACCCTGATTCTCGCAATTGGAAAATTGCCCCTAGTTTGAATAGTATGGCAAGATCGCATGGCAACGGAAAGTTGCCCCTAGTCCTAATAGCCGCACCGGAGATTGCGATGAATGCCGATGGACAAAGATGACCAGATGATCAAATGGACAAAGCCGATCGGGAAAATGTTTATGGTCAACTTCAGATGAAGTTGCCTACGATCCCAATGATGGGAATCAAGCCTTACGTAGTTCAGCTTGGGTTCACTCAGTATTTTCACTCTCCTTTGGCGCCTAACTTTTGCCAAGGCCGCCTTTATGCGGGTTTTCAACCTTATGAGCTCGCTTTTATATTTTCTAAATTTTTGTGCTCAATTTTGCCTAGGTCGCCTTTTCGGTTTTCGCCTAGCGAGCCTCTCAGGGTGATATTTCTTCACTTGTCCATGTTGATCGGTTGGGAGAACTCTAGGCCATCTAGGTCCATCGTAACCACAGCTCCACCGACCAGATAGACTTGATGATATAGGGACCACCAATTGGGTCCGAACTTGCCCTTGGGTCGTGGATGGGAGTTCGGTTGTCTTTGAGCACCAAATCTCCTTCCTTCAAATTCTCGGACTTAACCTTCTTGTTAAAAGTCCGGCGATTCTCATACGATAACCTTGGACATGGTACGTTGCTTTCACCTCCTTTCATCGAAGAGCATGAGTTCCTCGAACCTACTCACGCTAATGCCTCATTTATCTCGACACTCACCAATACTGCAATGATGGAACCTCAATCTCGATTGGTAGAACGGCCTCCATTCCGTAAACCTGAATAAGGGGTTGCTCCAATGGTTCTAATTGAAGTCCGTAGCCCCACGAGCTTAACGGCAACTTGTCCGCCACCCGATAGGTTTCTACCATTTTCGCAGATGTGTTTAATGTTTTGTTGGCGGCCTCAATCGCTCCGCTGGTCTGCGGCCGATACGTGGACGACTTATGAAAAGCGACATTATACTTCTCCAACAAATCAATCACTTCCTTCTTGAAGTGAGAACCATTGTCGAAATGATCTCATTCGGGACCCCATACCGTAGATAATGTTGTTTTCGATAAACTTCGCGACATGCGAAGCCTTCAACATCGCATAAGATCGGGCCTCGACCCACTTTGTGAAGTAATCTATTGCTACCAGATATATTCATGTCCATTTGACCCTTTCGAGTAACAGCCCAATCACGCCGATTCCCCAAACCGAGAACGGCCATGGCGATGTCATGTTGTATAACTTTGATGGCGGATGTTCATGCGGTTCGCGTGAATCGCATTTGTGGCATCGCCGAACTAAACCGATACAATCTTCCTCCATGGTAGACCAAGAGTAGCCTTGTCGAGGATCTTTCGTGCCAACATCACCCCATTTACATGTGCACCACATTCTCCTCCATGGATGGCCTCCATCAGCGCTTTGATTCTTCACTTCCACACATAGCTTGTGCATTCCCATGACCTCTTTTGTATAATTTACCCCGCAGATGATAAACCTAATGTACCATTCTTCTAATTGCCCTTTTATCCTTGGCATTTGCCCCTAGTGGATATGTCTCCTTCTCCAAGAAGTTCCATATGTCGTAATACCAAGGGTTGTTATCTTGCACTTCTTCTATGGCGTAGATTGACTCATATGTCAAGCAAACTTTTGATCAATGATTATCGGACGATCCGGATTCCCGACGGATGTCTATCATAGAAGATAGAGTTGCTAGTGAATCTGCGAACCTCGTTGTTCTCTCTTACTAGGTGAGAGAAACTTAGCTTTTCAAACCGAGGAACTAACAAGTCCAGGGTCTGATGGTAAATTATCATCTTTTCCTCCTTGACTTTCCAGTCTCCTTTCGCCTGGGACACAACTAAGTTCGAATCCTCGATAACGCCCAAACGCCTTTGCCCCTAGTTCTAGGGTCGCCTGCATCCAAGCAATGCATGCCTCAGATCGCCTCATTGTTCAAACTTTGAACCGAGCTTGAATGCTAAGGGATACGGAGTCGTCAGCGCTATCAACAACACTCCTATCCCGCACCCATATTGATTTGACGCCCACAAAGTACATCGCCCAAGTTTCATCTTCGATGTGCGTAATATTTTCATCCGAATAGGTACTCAATCGCTTCATCCCTTCAACCGGTGGTCGCAAGGAACTCGCCATCGCTTCTTCCTTTTTACAGACTTGCGCCACATACTTGAGATCAAATTCGAGAGCAACAAAGAACCAACGAGCTAGCCTACCCGTAAGTGCTGGTTTCTCAAAAAGATATTTGATGGGATCAAGTCGTGAAACCAACATTACAGAGTGAGCTAACAAGTAGTGACGCAGCCTTCCTAGTAGCCCATACCAAGGCTAGACAAGCCCTCTCCAATGAGTGTAGCGGGTCTCAGAATCCAAAGATCTTCTTGCTCGATAGTAGATGGCCCTTTCCACTTTATCTTCCGACTCTTGTGCGAGCATACAGCCCATTGTGGTCTCAACATCGACATACAATATCAACGGTTTCCGCTTTGGTGGTGACAATACGGGCGATTCTCAGAATACTCTTTAACTGCTCAAACGCACTTGGCACGGCCATCCCAATGGAACTTCGTTCCTTTCTTCAAGAGACCAAAAAGTGGTTCACAAGTCAAGGTTAGTTTAGAGATAAACCGTCTTATGAATTGCACTTTACCCGTAAAGCCTCGCACCTCCTTTTGGTCATTGGTGGTGGCATTTCTAAGATGGCCTTGATTTTGAAGGGTCGACTTGATGCCCCTTTGTGTAATCAAATCCCAAAGATTTTTCCCAACAGAACACCAACGACATTTCATGATTCAACCGCAAATTAAATTCTCGATCCTTTGAAAAACTTTTGCAAGGCGGTGTAGTGGCCCTCTTTCTTTGGACTTGACAATCATGTCGTCCACATACACCTCGACCTCTTTATGGATCATATCATGTAATATCGTGGTTGCGTTCGTTGATATGTAGCCCCAAAGATTCTTCAACCCAAACGGCATTACTCTATAACAATATGTACCCCACGGTGGTAAAAGGCCTTTCTCCGTCTTCGGTGCCATCACTATCCGATTATAACACGAAAAGCCATCCATGAACGAAAGCAAAGCATGCCCTACCGTGAAATCTACCAACTCGTCAATATGTGGCAAGGAAAGTCATCCTTCGGACCGCTCGCTCAAATCCTCAAATCCACACATACCCGGATTCTGCCATCCTTCTTCTAAGATGGAACAATGTTGGCCAACCAAGTTGGGTATTCGGATACCAACAGAAGCTCGCTAACTGCTTGGTGACCTCTTCCTTGATCTTAATGGCCCGCCAGGCGGATCCTTCGAGCTTCGCTTGATGTCGGGCCTCGGGGTCAAGAGGGATCCGGTCGCATAATCTCAGATCGATTCGGTGCATGTCTTCGTGAGGACCACGCGAAAACATCTTTGAAATCTTTTAACAAAGCGACTAAGCGCTCGCGTTCCTCGAGGACAACGTGGACCCGATCCGACCACCATGGGGTCCTTCTCAAGACTAATATTCACAGTGTTGATTTCATCAATTAAAGGTTTAACAAACCTCTTGCTCTTGTTCAATTAGTCGTTAAAACCGAGGAATTTCGTCCTCGCTGCTTTCATCAAAATTTTGAAAGTCCCGATTTAAGCAATAAACCAAAGGCACAGTAAAAATACTGAAACCACAGCTTACCTCATTCTCATTAGATACTTCCAAACCGTCGATTCTTCTCAGAATAACAGACTCAAAAGAGAAAGAAAAAGACGACCGACAGATCAACAGATCCGGGTTATCACCCCAGAATACCAGACTCAGACTTAGATTTAGCCGAACCCGATTCCGACTCACAAGACTCGGTGGAATCAGATTCCTCCACTACCCGATCCGTGTCGCCCGATAGAAATCCTCCTCAGATCGCCAGTGAGGAGGGTGCGATGGATGCATCCAAAATAGCCGATTGTAGGCCCGCCTGCTTTCATCTCCGATCATGGACACCGAGGAGTCATCCCCAAGCACAACCGGGTCGATCAAAAGATCTGAAAGTAGACACGCCAAGTTACCCCCATTTCGCACTCAGTGTCCGCAGACTCCAATTCCCTGCTATGTTCAAATTTCAACTGGGTCTATCCGCTTCAAAGAACATCATCTCCAGATAAGCGTAAGTCGAAGAAAATTTCAAACCCGGCATGCGCTTTTCTTTATTCATCCATGGCTCCGGAAAACCACAGAATGGAAAGTCTTCCCCTTCCCGGACGAAACGTCCGTTCAGGGTACCCCGGATGGGCCGGTGCATCAATTCAAAAGGTTTCCCCATCTTTTTTGCTTTGGCTCTTCCTGCCATCTCTTTTCCTCTTCTTACCCAATCTTCCTTGGTGGGCATGTAACCTAAGCCGAAGGTGTGAGGGTTGTGTGGCACTCCTGCCAACGCTATGATGCCTTTTACGCCGCTTCTTCCCTAATCCCATCCCAGGGATGTATTGGAGTTTATTCATGAGGTATACTGCTTGGGCGCTAACATATATCCCTTCATTAACTGCCATGACGCTCAGACTACTTCACCGCTAGGTAACCGATATAAACACATCTTCCATCCCATGCTCAATCTCTAGAACGGGGTAGACACCTCCGCGTGGATGGATCGATGAATTACCGAAAACAATGGCTACCCTTCCCATAGGGGTATTTCACCATTTGATGCAAAGTGGATGATCTTGCTTTCGATGCACCACGGCCGCCTAACAACAAATTGAAAGTTGCCAAGCACTTCCAAGACATGAAAATCTATCTCCGCTGTCCCGGTCCAACCTTAGTCCGATGTTAACGGTTCCCATCACTTCGGCTTGTGTTGTCATATGCCCCGATGACTGAAATTGGTACAAAGTCCGCGACTTTCGCACCAATCGCATAAGTCATCCTCGCAGGCGACGTTGATGGCAGATCCTGATCAACAAGGACTACCGATCCATTTATCCTGACTCTACGGAGATGTAGAGTGGCTTGTTGTGATTTGTGCCCTCAGGCGGTAATTCTTTATCAGCAAACGTCAACATCGGGGCAGCTTCTCCCGGAAAGACTAGCCCCACTAGCTGTTCTGGTGTTGTTTCTATTGAAAGCTTTGCCTTATCCATGGCTGATAAAACAGCCTCCCTATGCACCCGAGAAGCCATGAGTAGTCCCCAAATAGAGATATCTGCTTGTATCTTTTTCAGCTGTTTGAGTACGGCTTCTTCTTCGAGTTGTTTCTCCTTTTGTTTCTCGGCCTCTCTATCCTTTCCGGACGTCTCTGGTTGATCCATGTGCGGAGGCTTGAAATACCGCCCACTCCTAGTCATATGATCGATTTCCCCCAGGTACCAGGTATTGTCGGGTTGGTTGTTCCCCCAATCCTCGTCCGTGTGGGCGAGACATAAGTCTTCATCTTCCCACCACATTCCCTCGGCATCGGCATGACGCCCGTCCGCTCGTATGATCGTTCTTGCGCCGCAACACTTTCCATCCATATACCCGCAAAGATTTTAGGTTTCAGGCACACGTGAGTTTCCACTCCCACATGGGCCTTTGCCTTTTCGATTCTCTGGAATCCTCAAAACTTGCTTTCTTCGCATAACCGATCGCTCGGCCATCTCGTGCTCAAAATGTTCCAATCTCGCGAAATTCTTGACACCGGGCGCCTCCGGCGATATGTTCGCTCTTCGACCTTTCACCGCCGATTTTCTCATTCCCATGAACTTTGCTCTACCGAAATTCTTCTACTACATCGGGTTGGTCATCCAACCACCCGTGGCTTCATCGAATCTTCATGATCAAACCAAGCGATTGCCACATCCTCCGGGTATTGATCGTCATAAAATCGGAGGTTGGCGGTACTCCCCATAGTCACTACATCATCCCCCCTGTTCTAGGCTATCTCCTTGAATCACACATAATTCTTCTTCATTGGCAATTCCACTCGGCCCATCTTGACCCATTGATGAAATGTAGTCACTCTGATCGTATGTTTTCCTGCTGTAACTCCCAGATTCCACAGACTCGATTCAATAACCCGCTCCTTCTTTGGAATTCCCTTTATTGTTCTTGGTGGTCACCACCATTGGCTTAGGTTGGGTCGAGGAGATGTCCATCATGCACAAATCGATGCAATGGGAAGGAACACCTCGCTTAGATGTGGGTAGGTGTGATGTAGATGCTAGGGTCGAGGGACACGCCCCAAAGATGAATGAAATTGAGCCTTTTGGGTGGTGGAGCCGGTTGTGTATGGGGAGGATTGGTAGTAACATTGGGTTTTTCGGGAGGTAAGATTACCTTGTTATCGATAAGGTCTTGAATTTCATGGCGAACCGAGCACCGGGTCGGTGTCGTGACCATCTCAGCTGGTGAAACGCACAATATTTGGCGGGTTATAGTTAGGAGGAAGTTTTTCCGGTAGGGGCCTCGCCCAGGGCTTCAGTGCCCTTTCTTGATCAACACCCCAGAGCTTTGGATAGGGGCATATAGAGTGGAGCGAAAGTCCGGGTGTTTCGGGTGGGTATTTGGTCGTTAGGGTTGCTTCCGGACGACCGAAAATGGCGAGGCCAGATTTCTTTGTGAGGGGTTGGTGGTGACCATGCTTACTTCGGTTCTTGCAGCTTGATGTGCCACTCGGCCCGTGATTGTTGCTTCGGTTGAATGTCCGGGGTTGCTCTGCCTTGATCAAACAGACTCGCTTCATCGCATCCTCAACTGCATCCCCATATCATGCAGATCTGCGAAGGTAGGGAAGGAACTACAATCATCTTCTTCATTAACCGGTTGAAGATTGCGCACAATCATCCGGATTTGGTCTCTGAAGTGGGCCTTAAGGTCATCATCGATGCTTTCGCCTCCATCCGTTACGAACTCAAAAACCCTCCTTAGGCTCTTGTTTGTTGTCTCGAGATCACGGGTAGTGATCTCAACTGTGTTGTATGAATATGGCGCGATAAAGGCCTCACCATTTCGGCCCCAACTTATCTTAATGTCATCATCTAGCTTGGAATACCATGCGGATGCTACACCGAGGTCCCACCAAACAGAGACAACTTCGAGCCTCATCGAGGCCCATCGGCCTTAGAACGTCCGAGAACGTCTTAAGTGTACCATGGGGTCCCCGGACCCATCAAATCGATCAATATGAGGCATCTTGAATTGTCCAAAGATCACAAAAGATCAAGATAACCATCTTCAATATTGGGGATAGTCTTGACCCCTTGAGATCTCTTGAATAACTTTTCAAGCTTGCTTAATTTGAGTGCGGTGGGGTCACCGAACTCAAAGGAGAGTCGTAGATTGGTGGGTGTTTTTGATAGCCGAGGTTGAATTTGAGGTAGGGTGAGGTGGGGTGGTCCTGGTGGGCCTCAGACGTCAACATTGGCCGCCTCCCCGACGTTAGGAACTCTGGTGGGGAGGAATCAGCGGCAGATGCTCCGTTGTCGTTCTAGCTCGCAATTGTCTTCGCCGTTTTCTTACAACTGGCGGTTCGCTTCGCTTGACAAATGGGTTTGCCGCATTGCTTTCATACTCTCTTGAAGGTGGCGCACCATCTCCTCCAAACCGGTCATATTATCCTGCTCGTTGGATTATCGGTATAAATTCTCTCTGTTGGTGACACAAAACCTCGATCTCTAATGAGCACGGGGTAGACAAAGCCCTCGATCGATTGTTGTCGATGCCTCGCTTTCTCGACTTCCGCTTAGTGACCGGGGTAGCGAGTAGTACACCGGGTTGTCCGCTCATCGATCCTCGATCGAAGGAGTCGACGACCTCGACCCGTGGTGCTTGGGGAATATCTATCGGATCGGTAGCAATTGTGCTCAACTACCTAATGAAAAGATAAATAAAACGATAAATAAACAGTACAATCGGACAAAGATAACGGCAAAAGTAAATAAACACACAACACACGGTCGGGTATTTAAAAATTATAAACGGTCGAATCTCAATACACTGCTTTCAACCATCGACATCGATCACGAACCATTGCCCCTAGGCTCAATCGATACCCACGCATAACCGATTCCCAAAACATCGACATCGATACCTCGGCCCGACATTTAAACTTGCAAACCGATTCAGATGTCCCCTGCAGAGTTACACTCTAAAGCACATAGCAATTAAATGAGAACCAAAACACCCCTATGTTTGGGTAGGGTTTCCCTGTCCTATTTTGTCAGGAGCTAGGGTTTCACTACGCACGCAGCGGTTTCAAACAACCTAAATCGGGTAAGCAACCTGTCCTAGTTTGGAATGGTCACTATGGATTCCGACTATGCAACTAGGTCGAATGGTCAAAAGGGGTGCCCCGGTAAAACCGGGGTTTGTGTTCCCATACTGGCAGAGCTCAAGAACCGTCACCTTATGGACATGCCTTGACAAGACAAGCCTCCAAAGAAACTGCTCAGAATAGCAGATGACCAACACGGTGTCCTAGGCGCACCAATGCACATGCAATGCAAAGAAACACATAAGTGAAATCAAAACAGGATATCACGAGCTCGGGTCAAGCTCTCTAAACTCCCCAGCAGAGTCGCCAGAATCAGAGTAACGCCATGAGGGACCTGCCATACTCGGACTCTTTAAAGTTTGTGTCATGTTCTAAATCAACCAAAGAGTCCAAATCTGGCAAATTGTTTTGAGAAAATCTGATTTTTGAAAAGGAGTGCCAAACATGGACTGCTTTGCCAGATTACAGAGTCGCCACCTAAATATTTTTAAAGGGGGAATTTAGGAAACCCTGACTCGGTGCCAAAGGCCACGTGTCCGTCATCACCAAAGTGACTTGGCACGGGAGCTTGGGTACGAGCCGGGAAGGTCACTATGAGCACCCTTTCGCCCGTCCAAGACCTGCCTCTACTAACCGTGATATCCATTTTTGAAAACTTTATGCGTTCTTATTCCGGTTATTAGCCTAGAATTACTATGTTATGCGCACAGCAAACAAGTATAGACTAGATCGCCTAATTTGGGAACAAACATTGCATATCCGTTTTGTCTCGAAAAACGTGTTTAGATGTTGCTACTCGCAAGTAGACTAAAATGCGGATTTCAATGAGTACTTCCAACTTAAGCAATCCAACCTCCACCCACAGCATTCATACGCTTTATCATGTAAGCATTTAGCCGCATGGTAATCCCATCACATGGCAACACCCACACGCATAAAGATGCTAAAGCATAAAAGCTCACCTAGTACTCGCCAAAACAATAAACTAGTTAGCAAAACAATGCATGACCTAGTCCATGTTAAGTGGCTAATGCAACACAGCAAAAATGCGCTTAAGCGTGCTCGGCTATCCTAAGCATGGTATATGAAATGCTATCACATAGCACGATTCAATTTTGGAATTTGAAAATTGCAATGCGGTTTGTA
The DNA here is from genome assembly GCA_025200525.1 of Camellia lanceoleosa. Lineage (NCBI taxonomy): Eukaryota > Viridiplantae > Streptophyta > Magnoliopsida > Ericales > Theaceae > Camellia > Camellia lanceoleosa. Next base: position 94,348,877 of record CM045771.1, read on the forward strand.
TGATGTACCGAGCCGGTGCATGTAAACAAATGCATGGATGCACGCATGCATTGCATAAGGTATGCTAATTTAAAATGCCCTAATCTACCACCGAAAGCGGTAAATAAAAGGGTTAGAAAGAAGCGGGGTTGGAAGACATGCATCACACTCACCTACACTTATTACATTTTTGCCCTCACTCCGGAGGGACCAATAAATAAATAATACGCATCAAGAATAAATGAATAAATAAATTATTACAAATTCTAATTACCAAAATTAAATTAAACAAATAAATTAAATGGAGCCTCACCGCTTCTAATGCGCTGAATGATGCATGCTCGTCATGACGCCCGAAAACCTTTGCCATAGCATTGCGATTGCTTTTATCCGCCCCGCCTCCAAAAATTCCCAAAATTCGAATACGTCCCAAGTGGTGCAAATGCCCCAATGCTAGACAAAGGTAGTCATCGGCTTCTACAAGGGCCACCGGCCGAGCTTTTTAAATTATCGGCACAAAAATAGTGCGGTCGGCACTATTTTATGCCGGTCGGCAGAAAATCCCCGCAGCAGACAAGAGACAAGAAGAAGAATGCAGACAAAGAATGCATAGGCATGGTTTTGGGCAAATGTGAGCATGTCCAACCCTCCTATCATGTCAAGGGACTCAAGGGGATGGCTCTTGGTTCTAGGGCTATCAATTGTGCATTTGATGCATGATAGCCTAAGGAACCAAGATTGCTCATTTTAATGTAAATATGCATGCAACACAACAAATGAATACTAAGTCCCTATCATGTGGAAATCAAGGGCCTTAGTGACCAAGGATTGAGATGAGTTACACCACTTGAAATATGAACTCCCCTCAATCCTAGGCTTGGCTTGACAACCCCAAACCAAGCTATGAGATGCAAGTATGCAAGCAAGGCTCAAATGCAATGCAACCTATTATTTTAAGCATGCAAAGAGCTAAAGTATGTAGGATGCAAATGGCATGCAAGATGAGCCAATTAAACATGGGACTAACAAGCACACATTTGAGGCTACATTAACCAAGCAAGCAACAATCATGACATAAGCATGCAACGATGGACTTAAGCCATAGAGGGCAGCCCTCAAGCTCCCAAAAACAGTGGCAAAACAAGCCTCTCAACATGATCAAAATGCCACACAAGCATGCTTATTCAATGGGCCCAAGTCTAGGACACCAAAGAGAGTAACTTGACATCATTCATACAACCACTCATGGCATGCATTCAACCAACAAAAACAGATTTTAAGCATGTGGAATGACACCCAAATCCCTCATGGCACCCCCAAAAATACCCTAGTCATGGAAGCATGCACAATGCTCTTTTTAAGGCATAAAAGACCAACATTCTAAAGCATGAAGGAGATGATAAATGGAAGTATTTGAACATGAAATGGGGACTGAAATACCACCTATAATGATGCCAAATCATTAGATCAAAACAAGATAAGCATGCTAGGACTTCATACAAACAAGGCCTACAAGCCAATATGCAAGACAACCACCTCAAACACACCAAACATGGCAAAATCAGTGGCTCACAGCCCTCTAACATGGCAAAATAATACTAGTATCTTCATGAAACTAAGCCTAAACATGCAAGAGTCAAAACCTCAAAACATGGCATACAAGAGAGCATTTCAAAGGAGGTATAGGAAGCATGTTAGAGGCTACAATGGCTCACAAAGACAGAGATCAAACATGACCTAAAACAGCCCCAAAAGCCTTGAAATGAAGCAAAATGCAAACATGCACACATGCTATACTATGAGCCAAAACAAAGGCCAACCAAAGGACCAAAGGGAGAGGGGTGTCCCTCCCTTAGATGAGGCACGAAAATATCATCCTCACCACTGAAAACTCACTGGTTTTCAGTGGTGAGAAGATCCAAGAACACCAAAATAGGGAGGCCTAAGAAAAAGGCACCAAAGAGGGCCAAACAAGGCTTAAAGTGATAAGTCTTAACTCAAACCATAAAATGACCTTAATGAAAGTTCAAGAACAAGTAAAAACAAGACTTTTTTATGTTAAACACAAATCCAAAAACACAAAGTAAAGAGGGTAGAAATAGATTGCAAGAATGGGGAATCTAAAGCAACAAGCTTACCCTTGAAGAACCAATGAAGAACAGGTGGTCCAGCCCTCTCCAAGTGATCAAAACCAGTCCAAAATCACTCAAAACAAACCTCCAAGTCTTCCAATCTCGGAGCTAGGTGTAATAGTGTGTGTAATGGTGCAAAAGTAAGACAAAACTCACTATTTGGGGCCTAAAACACACACACAAGAGGAGAGAGAGGGAAATATAGATATATATGGATGTATATCAGAGAGTATATGTATAATCTCTGGTTCTTGACCTAAAGTTGCTAACCCTTGAGCCAAAGAGATGAATGGTGTTTAAATAGGCAATATACAAGCCAAGACTTAATGGCTAAGTAAGGCCAAAAGGTTCAAAGAGGTGAGGAGGGTCTTGGCTTCTAAAGGAAGCCAATACAGCTGGCCAAGCTTCCCCAAGAAGCTTGGCCAAAAGGGGTCAAGCTTCTAGAAGCTTAAAAGGGTTCAAAGGGCAAGGGTGCAATGCTACATGACGGAGGAGTGATGGTGTAATCCGGTGGCACGGTATGGCATGCACCATCCTCATAGGGGTTCAGGAGGGTCCCCGGGTGGCAAAAACAACCACCGGCACAAAAATGTCCCATCCGGCAGTGAGAAGCGCCGATCGGCCAGATTCTAAGAAAATAGTGCCGATGACACCGATAAAGGGCGGTGATCAAGTGGGGCAGCGGTAGGTCCCGGGATGGCTACCAAGCCTTCCCCTGCCCTCAGGTGCAAGCAGACACAAGTCTTGGTGGAAAACCAAGCGCAGAACAAACCAGTTAAGAGATCCTGAGGTACGGCGCGCAGCCGGGACCTCCGGGAACTCGAAACGAACACAAACATGGATAATCACCGGGTGTTCAAGCGGTGATGTCCAAGTCTTGAGGACGGTCAAAAATGGGGTGTCTACACTCGAGCGAGGCTCCTATTTTCAGCAAGTTTTAAAAAATGTTTTCTAAGGCATTTTTACACTCCCATTTCATCCTAGGCATTCCTAGGCCATGCTTAAGACTCCATACTGAGGGTAAGGGGTTAGATACACACTTAGAATCATGGATGAGAGTTTTGTACGATTGGAGTGCATGTTTCAAAGTGTGTACCCGTAATGTGTTATGTAGGTCACGAACCGCAATCTGTTGATCCTTTGACTTCGTCTACTTGTATCAACGCCCATTGTGAGTAATAACTTTGTAAAATTATGTTCAATATTATGTATTTTCAGTATACTATGATACGAAATGATTGATTCTTGGAAAAGTTATGATATGTTGGAAATGAATGAATGAATGTCTAGTTTTCTGAATAGTAGTTGTGGCACCCTTAGTCCCGATGGCCCTCACCTGGGGGTAAGAATACCGTAGCCGATGGCCCTCGCCCGGGGGTAAGAATACCGTGGCCGATGGCCCTCGCCCGGGGGTAACAATACCGTGGCCGATGGCCCTTGCCCGGGGGTGACAATACCGTGGCCGATGGATCTGTTAGCTAATGGGTGTACCACATATGATCTTATGCAAAATCTGAATGTGAATATGAATATAAATATGAGCATGTATCTGAATCTGTTTCTGATTTGAAATCTGAAAATGCATAAGACTCTGTTTCTGATAAGACTGTGTTTCTGATATAAACTCTGATTTCTAACTCTGTGGTGGACATCATTCAATAAACCCCTTTACTCTGTTATTATTCACTGGGCTTTCGCTCACAGTTTATTATATATATGTAGGTGAGCCGGCACAAGACCCTGGCCAGAGTTGATGGCCCTCTGTCTCGTTTTGTTTTGGTCAAGCCACCTGTTGCGCCTCCCGAGGAGGTTCCGTTTAAAGCCTGATGTTTGGGCAGTTTTGCACTTCATGCTAGTTGATGGTGGTGTTTTGTAATGTCGAATCTTGAGAGTGTTTGATGTAAATATTTTGTACATATGGGTGTATCTGACTAGCATGATTATGTATATAAATAAGTTTTGAATTTCCTGTCCCATGTATGTCATCACAGCTTATTGAACCTTGTTTATTTTACATTACCGCTTCCGCAGCCCCTTAATATTTGTTAATCTGTTTGGAGGCCGTAGGTAATCCACGGATTACTGGCCGGTTACGTCGCTGAACCTATAGGGGCGGGTTTGGGTCGTGACAGTTAGGTTTAGTGGACGACAAGTCAAATGATGTGTCAATTTGGTCCCTATTGTTTTAATTTGCTTGATTTTGATAGGGACCAAATTGACACATCGTGTAAACTACATGTACCAAATTGACACATCGTTTGACTTTTCGTCCACCAAACCTAACAACCGTTATTTATTGAACTAATATGACACAATCTGTTAAATTAAGGAACAAAATTGATCAAATTGAAACAACAAAGACCAAATTAACATATCGTGTAAATTATAGGAACCATTTGCATAGTTTACCTTCTTTTTTTTTTTTTTTTGATCAGCCGAGAAAGAACTTTATTGTTGAATAAATGTACAACTATTTTGTCTTACATCAATAAAGTGGAGGAAATGCAAAGAGTATCACAATAGACCTGTGCCATCTGAACTATGTTGGCACTACGAGGCCTACCCGATCATATGCTAGCACAACTCCAAAGTTGGTGAGAGACCAACACTACAGCCAAGAAAACAAAAATAGAAAACAAACAGTAGAGCTAATAAAGCTAGCCCAATCCCTTCACATTTGGTTCCTATTGATGCGGTTTTAGACTGTTTGGAGTTGTTTTTGTTATTTCATTTTGGTTTTATTTGGTTTCAGTTGGTTCCTCACCCACGTTTGGTGTAATCCAGCAGATTTCAATGCCAATATATTTGGGGTTGATTAGTTTTTCTTTAATGCTTTGTGCGCTCGCCGCCTTTATTGATATTTCTCTCAATAATCCTTGTAGATTGATTTTTATCAATAAAATGTCTCCATTTTTGCTGATTCAAAAAATAAAAAACAACAAAGGTGAAAGTCACCATATTCCACGAATAAGATTTCCTGCTATGCTATTGGCTTAAAGCACCATGTAAGCAATTTCACGTGGTGTTTTGAGAGTGCAGCAACTTACTCTTTTTTTCTTTTTTTGGAATGCATATAGTGAAGCTGTTGGTTGACAAAGCACCCAGCATCACAAATGAACAGAATTCAGAGGGCTCTACAGCCCAAGACATTGCCTTCGACATTGCCCTGAACCCTGATCCAAAACATGACCTTAAGAATTTGCTGAAGCGTGCAAGACGTTCAGATCAAAAGAAAAAAATAGTGTGGCTGCAATACTGAACTCTCCAGAGAAATGGGTCGAATTTGTTTATAGAATTGTTGTTTCCTGTAGAAAGAATTTGACATTGGACATGGTCAATCTGGTATTGATCATAGTGGTACTGATTGCAACAGCAACATATCAAGCCATACTTAACTCCCCAACTGGAATTTCGACAGATATTCTTTTTTCTACTACTAACACAACTACCGCTCAGAAGAACAGCAGAAACTTCACCACCACCACCACCACCAATGCGAACAATCCTCTTGAAAAAGTTTTATTCAATTTCGATGGTCAAAACTTCACTTACAAAGCTGTGCTAGTAGTAGAATTTTATTTGACCAACACGGTAGCATTTGCCACTTCAATCATCGTGATTATGATGGTCCTCTAGGTGGAACCTTACAGCTACCTATTGCACGCATCGTTAGTGTTTATGGCAATAGGTTACGGTTTGACAATTTTTCTTATTTTACAGTCGAGTTGGATTGCTTACTTTCCGGTCTATCTATCAATTGGGGTTCCATTGTTCAGTTATTACATCAAGCTGGTGTTTTGGGTTTTAAAGACGTGGATAAAAGTGGAGACATCCTGGACTTGGTTGTGTGGCTTTCCGTTTTGCAGTTGGCTAAGATCGGAAAAACGTCTTCAGATTCTAGACTATTTTTACAGATATTAATATATATTACACATATATAATGCCTGCTTTGTTGTTTGAAGATCTTAAATATTTAATGACTGGCAATGAACGTTGTGGTTTGTCCTTTGAATTAATTGCGTGCATATGTAGTTATAGAAAAACAAAAAAAATAACATACAATACGCTGTTAAAGTGATTTTAACGGCATATTATGACACACCATTAAAGTGAATGACTTTTCAAAACATGTTCTAACATGACTTTACATTTCACATCATTGAATCGTCACAACGGTTTGTATTTCATATCATTAAAAGTGAATTTTGTTGTAGTATGTTTTGTGTTTTGATTTGCTGAAGATGTTTAGTTCCTGTTAGAAAATCATTTTCTGACATGTGTTTTGTTGTGTCAACTTGGACGTTGGAGCTCTCTTTCCGTGTTTGGGGTCCTAACAACCTTTTTGTTGTTTGATGTTCTACTTGTCAATGATCTAATAAATGAATAATGGTTTTCTTTCTATGTGTGATGACTTTGATCCATATACTTTTTGTATCTTTTGTTTTATGAGTGTATTAATGTATTCTTTGAGAGATTATTTCATTTTTACTCCTATACTTTGTCACGTTTTTCAAAGACACCCCCATAGTACTGTTATTTTCACGTGTACCCCTATACTATGTGAATTCCTTTCAATTTTACCCCTGCCGTCTATTTCCGTCAAGGAAGTGAACGAAATGGGTGACGTGGCCCCCTATACTTTCACATGGAGGAAAAATTAAGGCTTTTCCCCCCAAAACCTAACCTACCATTGTATTCCTTTCAACCTATAAAAATAGAGACGACTACAAATAGAAAAAAAAAATAGAGCATCAATGAAATCAATTGGAGCGAAGAAATGAGGAACAATCGAAGCTCAAGAAATCAAGATAGATGGAACGCAAGTGGTGTAGACGAGATGTTTTGCAATGTTTGTGGAAGAAGAAGGCTGATACACATAGCATGGATTGACACAAATCCTGGGATGAGATTTCTTAGTTGCCCTAACAGTGGTTGTAATCACTTTACCTGAATAGACCCACCCATGTATGATCGGGCAGTGCAGATCATTCCTGGGCTGTTGAAGAAGTTGAATAAAATGGAAGCACAACTGAAGAGAAGGACTCGAAGAGAGAGGAAACTATGGATTTGCTTGGTTTTGTCATGGTTGGTTGTAGGAATATGGTTTGTAATGTAAAGTTTGAAGTTGTATGGTAGTGTAAGAATGAATGGAGTCTGTATCCTATTTATGAATCATATGCAATGGGTGAAGTGTTGTTAATAGAAAATATGTTTTTTCAGATGAAAATTGTGTGCTTGGTGACTTATTAATGTTGTCTCCATTATTTTGTATTTGGTGACTCTGACATAGACAAAGGAAACATACAAAAGTAGGTACACAATCTGTGATCATAATTGTCACTCCAAATTTAATGAACAATGAACATCACCAATGAACAATGAATATCAACAATTGTGAACATAACCAATGAACATCATGACTTAGAAACAGCAGCAATTCAAGAGTAAACTATCATTCAAACGTTGATCAGTTACACACTTGCCATTCATGTTGTTCAAAACATATACTAAGAAAGCGGCAGCCAATATAAAAACCACGCTTCAAATGTATAAAAAGCCCCTACCACTATGAAGGTTATAGAATATGAACAAAAGTAGCAAAAACATTTACATCCATTACATTGTATTTCATGAACAAAAGTAGCAAAACCTTCTCCAACATTTGAAAAAAAAAAAAAAAAAAAATAGTGGTCCTTCACATCTATTACTTTGTGTCAGCTACATTCTTAGTTTGACCCACAACAGATTTGACAGCATTAGCATTGTACACCACTCTTCCTCTCCATCTCATTTGAGCTTGCATAGAAATGTTAGTATTGGAAGTTACTATAGACCCCTGCACATCCTGACTTGCATGCAATGGAGTTGAGTCACTTGTTCTCATAACCTTTCTCCTTGTTACTTGCAATAGCCATCATCATTGTTAGGACATATGCAAGGAAGACATCTGTAAATTAAGAAATAAGGCCTTTGCAAAACTTACAGTCAGCTTCTTCTTCCTAACTTGAGTTGCTTCTGTAACCTGACTCCCAACTAGGCTTTCTTTTACTTGACTTTGAGTTTGGCTCCCTTCAGTCTAGGCCTGACATTGGCTTCCTCCATGCTGGCACTGCAAAAACTAAAAAACAAAAGTTAGCAATGTGTAAGTTAACAAAATCCCCAAAAAAAAAAAAATATGAATTACTTGACTAGAACTCACAGGGTCTTTCAGGTGAGTGAATTGGCCTTTGACTTTGCATGTCCTTTTGTTGTGTCCCAACTTGCCACAATTCTTGCATGTCATCTGAGTTCCCCTCATTCCCAGCTTACTTGAATCAGTTGCATCAATTGGGACATCTGTGTCCTTCCTCATTTTCAGTCTTGGCCTTCCAGTTCTCTTCTTCACATCAGGTGGTAGCACTTTACCATATTGATTTGTTGGCCACATTTGTCTACCATTGATTGGAGCCAACATGTTCTCATAAATCCTCAGGTAGGTTTCAACTTTATAGTAATGATGTACATACTTTTCTAGTTCTTCACCCATATAGTTTGCAGCAGCCACAACATGGACACAAGAAAGGCCTGACAGATCCCATTTCCTACATCCACAAGTCCATTCTTTCAAGTTCACCTTATATTGCTCACCATATGGGCCAACAACTTCATATTGGGAACCCCCATTCTATCTAAGAATCCATCCAGTTGCACTCACGTTGACCTTTTCCAAAATCTTTTGAATCTTAGGACATATATCACTTATGTTGTACCTTTTCATTGCTTCATTTCTTTTTTGAACTGTTTCCATCAACATAACTCTTATCTTCTCTAACATGGACAGCACAGGTTGATCCCTAGCCTGCAATATGCTTGCATTGAAATACTCACAAAGATCATTTAACAAAATGTCACATTTGGGGAAACTGTGGAAGTGACTCCTACTCCAATGGATTGGTGCTCTTCTAGCCAACCAATTGTATGCTTCTTCATCAAATCCTTTCATTTCTTCCATTACTTTAGTGAATACACCAACAGTGGTTGCCCTGGTTACCTTCCATAACAAATCCTTCAATACCCTACCCTTAAATTGACCATTGAAATTGTTGTACAAATGCCTTACATAGAACCTGTGTGAGGCATTTGGAAAGAGCTCAGCCACTGCATCAATTAGGCCCTTCTGTTTGTCACTTATGAAAGTGTAACAATGAGAATTCACAATATTCAAGTTTTGCCCCAACAAATTCAGAAACCACAACCATGTTTTCTTTTTCTCATTCTCAACAATGGCATAGGCAAATGGGAATATACAATTATTTGCATCTATCCCCACTACAGTCAACAACACTCCACCATGTGGCCCCTTCAAATGACAACCATCCACTCTAATGACTGGCCTATAAGCATTTTGGAAACTCTTCTTCAATAGACCCCAACACAAATACAATCTCTTAAACTTGGACATTTGCTTATCCTTTTCATGAACTTTTGGAACTTCTTTTACCTTCATGGAAATTGTTGTTCTTGGATTACTACTTCTAATCTCTTCTACATAACCCCAAAGCATTGCAAATTGTTCAGATGCAGTACCCTCAATCATTGTGAGACCCTTAATTTTTGCCGTTTTCACTTTCTGCAGGTCAACTTTGACATTGTGCTTTGTTGTAATGGTGTCTGCCAATGACTTAATTGGCCAGGTAGGGTTTAACCTAATCCTTTCCCAATACCTATTGACAATCCATCTACTACTCACATGTGGCACATCAAATGTTCTGTTGCATGTGTGTTCATCTACAAAAGTTTTGATCCTAAACACCCCTTCACCCTTCACAAAAGAAGCATAGCAAACCTAAGGACAACTAGATTTGCACTCTGCCCTAACCCTTTGTTTGTCACTCTTAGTAAATGTGATTTGTTTGCCCCACTTAATAGCATACTCCTTCACAGCATCTCTAAACAACACATTTTTTTGAACTCCATGCCAAGTTAGAATGTAGGATTATGCATGTCACTCTCACTGAAAGCAGGGTACTTAATCCTAGTGCACTGACTATCTTCATCAGAGGAGCTATGAAGCCTTCTTAGCTCATCAAATGAGTTGTCCATGCTTTGTAGGTCATTATTGTCAGCCACATCATCCATAGCATCCTTACTATTTCCTAAACCACCAAATTCCACATCTTTGTCAACATGTTTATCAAATAAAGCATCATCATCACCTTGTTCATATTCACTGTCATTATATTTTTTAGACTCATCAGAGGATGAGTCTGACTGGTCAGGATCATAGGTATCACTATCTTCATCTTCCTCCAATTTAACATCAGGCATTACCCCTTTACCCTTACTTGTTTATACACTTGAGCCTACTTGACTACTTTGTGTACTTGCATAATCATCCAAATTGTGTCCTATATAAACATCTATTAGTTTGTTTTCACCTACATATGTGTCCAACATCAATACATCAGCATCAGATTTTAATAACTCCATCATACCATAACCATTAACCTTACTGTAATTGTAACGCCCCAATTTTCTAGCCCAAATGATAATACAACAATCATGACCCTTTCAAGGAAAACCGAATATAAATCTCCAAACTTACATTACATGATATAATAATTCTTCATGCAACAATACATTAATCAGACAATAAGTAAATAAACAAATAAATACCCTAAGGGGTTTACAAGTGTCCAAGGCTTGAGCCTGGTAACACAAAATGGTTATTTAAACCCACACATATACAACCCTTAGCTTACACACAGAGTCACAGCAAAACAAGAGTCACGTAGGCGGCATCACCACATCTTTTCCTGCACAAAAATCCCGTAGGGTGAGCATAAATCCCAGTAGGAAATCCTCAACAAAGTATATACATTTTATACAAGTCTCAAGAGATGAAATGCACATGACATGCTATACTCTTTTGAAAGAAAATCACATCTTCATCTTTGAAAACTCTCATGCTCAATGATGTCATGCAATTTCAATTCTTCAAAACTTAACAATTCATTTCAAGAGTAGCAAATACGACTTTAGTAATCCCTAGGCTGGTGTCTGCAAGTAGACTATACAAGTTCTACCAATTTGTTATTTTTACCGGTATTAACTAGAAGACTCAACACCTATCCATGCGGGTTTTCGGTCTTTCATCCTGGACTCTCAGGCCAACTTATTCAATATCATCTACACCATCTATCAAGACTTATTAACGTATTTATCCCAAAACCATTCCATGAAAACTTGTTTTTCAACATTCTTTTCTCAATGCAAGTTTTCAAATCAACTTTCAAAGTTTAATGTAATCAAATAAATTGATATGTCAATAACACAAGATGGATATAAATACTTTTATTCCAATTCATCATCCAAGGAATAACACAATTCCCTCTTCTCAAGTATCCTCAATAATTAGTCATTTCAAAACTATTTCAACGTTTTGAACAATAATTTCCAAAATGAACAATAATTCTCATATTCCTTAAAATTCATCATTTATATAAATATAAATAAGAAATTTTCCAAACATCTATTTATTTTGACACACAAAATAAATATAACAATATCATTTATGGATTTTCAGTCTCTTAAATTTTTTTTTTCCAAATTCTAGGTTTTCTCACCAAAACTATACAACTCAAATATTTTGAAAGAAAACTTTCCAAAATCATCTTTTCTTAAATCAACGAAGATCAAAACCCATAAGATAATTTTAAAAGAACAAGAGACAGACCCACTTTCAAAATCGTTCAACTTCTTGAATCAACAATCAATTTTCAAAGCTATCGAAAGATGATTTCGAAAATCATATAGATCTTGCAAAAACATATATATAACTCTAACAAAATCCCTACCTCAAGTTTTGAAGAAGAAATAAGATAAAACCCCCAAAATCAACGGTGTCGAAACTCAATCTTCACCACACACAATGAAGCTCTCGAGAAGTTAACCAACTTTGATGAAGAACCTATGGCAGAACTCTAATGTATCTTGAGAAATCAAGGTTTTGATCTAATCTGGCATAAGGAAAAGTAGAGTGAAGGGAGATGAAATGTTTTTAGGGAGAGAGAGATCTACAAAAGTGATTTGAAATATCAGATTCACGAAATAATATAACATGGTCTGCTCGAGAGTAGAAAGCCCCGCTCGAGCGTTGAATACACCTTCCCAGTACTTTTGCAGACAAGTCAAACTTCTGGAACCAAACATTCTCCGCTTGAGCGCATAAACGGTCACTTGAGCGGGCAAGCAACTTCGAATGCATTTTGTATTTTTGCTTCAAGGGCGTTGCCGCTCGACCCCGGCAAGGCGCTATCCTTAGACCCACCAAGGAGCACTGTCCCCTGGACCTCCGCGAGCTGACCAGGCAACTCGATCCCCGACCTGCCTAGTCGAAGTGGCAAAACATGAAAGAAGGATCGAAACCGGGATTGCTACAACCTTTCCCCCTTAAAGAATTTCGTCCTCAAAATTTCAAATCAAACTACCCAAACAAAAGGGTTTCTAGTGATCAAAGCCACACTATTTAATCTTCAAATCACAATACTAACTCGAAACCAAATTCCACCATTTCCACCATGGTTATCTCACTAACAAGAACCTCCCAAATACACATAAATATGAAATTTTCTAAAATGTAATGGCAACTCTCAACAACCTTATGCTTAAAACAACAACGCACATATCAACATGTGCTTAACAACTTTAAATACGTTTCCCTCAACACTAGGGAATATTACAAAGAAAAGTAGCTTAAGCATTTTCAAACAAATCCGGATATTTGGAGTGGACTTCTGCCTCCCATTCCTACGTCGCTTCTTCAACCCCATGGTGTCTCCACAACACCTTTACCAACGGTATAGTTTTGCCCCATAGCACTTGCTCTCGGGTATCTAATATTTGAACCAGTCATTCTTTGTAAGAAGCATCCTCATCTACCTCCAAGTTAACCCAATCAAGAATATGAGAAGGGTCGGGTTCATACTTCCTAAGCATAGCTACATGAAATACGTTGTGAACTCCCAAAATTTGTGGCGGTAAAGCTAACCGGTATGCCACTTCCCCAATTTGCTCTAAGATCTCAAAAGGCCCAATGAACCTTGGAGATAATTTGCCACTCTTACCAAATCCCATCAAACCCCGCCTTGGTGAGATTTTTAGAAACACATGGTCACAAACTTCAAAAGATAAAGGTCGTCTCCTTTTATCGGCATAACTCTTTTGTCGGCTTTGGGTTGTAGCTAACCTCTTCCGAATGAGAACAACTTTCTCGGTTGTCTCTCTAACAATTTTTGGACCCAGCAATGGTGCATCACCCACTTCGGCCCAACAAACCGGTGATCTACAAAGTCGGCCATACAAGGCCTCAAATGGTGCCATCCCAATACTAGCTTGGTAACTATTGTTGTAAACAAACTCAATCAATGGTAAGTGCCTTTCCCAAGGCCCCTTAAAATCAAGGACACAAGCTCTAAGCATGTTCTCCAAAATCTGAATGGTACGTTCCGATTATCCATCAGTTTGAGGGTGATAAGCGATGCTAAGAGTCAACTTAGTTTCCAATGCCTCTTAAAGGCTTTGCCATAATCGGGCAGTAAAGCGAGGATCTCTATCCGACACAATAGTCACAAGGACTCCATGAAGTCGAACTATCTCTCTAATGTACAACTCTGCCAAGCGTTCAACTAAGTTGCTGGTGTACATCGAAATGAAATGTGTAGACTTAGTCAACATATCAACAATCACCCAAACGGCATCATTGCCTCGTTGTGTTCTAGGAAGCCCAACTACAAAATCTATGGTAACACGCTCCCATTTCCACTCGACTATCGGTAAGGGTTGTAACAAACCCGCTGGTCTTTGGTGTTTGGCCTTCACTTGTTGACAAGTAAGGCACTTCGATACAAATAAAGCGACATCCCATTTCATACCCCTCCACCAAAACTGACGACTAAAATCATGATACATTTTAGTGCCTCCCAGGTGTATCGCAAGGCATGAGTGATGGAACTCTCGAAGTACTTCCTCTCTACAAGATTCCGGTACAAACAAATGGTTTAGGTAACGTACACTCAGATCTAAGTGAATGTTCAAACATTTGTCTTCTTTCCCATTGGAAATCTTAAAACGGATTGATTCCACATCACGGTCTCCTCGTTGTGCCTCTATGACCTTACTAACCAAGGTAGGTTGAGTATTCAAAGTAAACAAGGTAGCACTCTCTCCAGACTCACCCAAGTGAAAATCAAACTTGCTAATAACATCTAGCATATCCCATTCCCAGATGGCCACACTTGCGAAACTACTCACAGATTTTCGACTCAAAGCATCGGCCACCACATTGGCTTTTCCTGGATGATAGTGTAACTCAAAGTCATAATCCTCCATAAATTCTATCCACCTCCGTTGTCATAAATTCAAGTCTTTTTGAGAAAACAAATACTTTAGACTCTTATGATTGGAGAAAACCTCAAATTTCTCACTCTACAAGTAATGCCTCCAAATTTTCAAGGCAAAAATCACCGTCGCTAATTCTAAATCATGGGTGGAGTAATTCTTCTTGTGAGTTTTCAATTGTTATGATCCTTAGGCCACAACTTTTCCCTTTTGCATCAAGACACAACTAAGTCCATCCATGGACGCATCACAATAAACAGTGTAATTCAAAACCCTTTTCGGAATTATCAAAACCGGTGCGGTAGTCAATCTAGTCTTAAACTCTTGGAATGACTTTTCACAAGCCTCACTTCACACAAATTTGATACCCTTTCTAGTCAACCTAGTCAAAGGTGCAGCTAGTATAGAGAAGTCCTTTACAAAACGTCGATAATACCCTGCTAATTCCAAGAAACTCCAGATTTCAAAAACATTCTTGCGTTGTTCCCAATCTTGTACGACATCTATCTTTGAGGAGTCCACAGTCACTCCCTCTCTGGACACTACATGCCCCAAAAACTTCACCTCTGTTAACCAAAACTCGCATCTTTCAAATTTGGCATACAATTGGTGCTCACTAAGTAAACCTAGCATTACTCGCAAGTGAGTCTCGTGTTCCTCTTCAGAGGTTGAATAAATCAAGATGTCGTCCACAAAGACGACCACAAAACGGTCCAAGTATTCCCGAAAAATTCTGTTCATCAATCCATAAAGGAAGCCGGTGCATTAGTCAACCCAAAAGACATTATAAGGAATTCATAGCGGCCATAACGAGCACAAAAGGCCGTCTTCTGGATGTCCTCCTCATGGACTCTCAACTGATGGTACCCCGACCTCAAATCTATTTTTGAGAAGCAACGAGACCCTCTAAGTTGGTTAAACAAATCATCTATTCTGGGTAGAGGATACTTGTTCTTAACTGTAACTCTATTCAATTTGCGGTAATCAATACACAACCGCAATGACCCATCTTTCTTCTTCGCAAAGAGAGCCGGTGCTCCCCAAGGTGATGTACTAGGGCGAATAAAGCCCTTGTCTAAAAGTTCTTGGAGTTGAATCTTCAACTCATGTAATTCGGCGGGTGCAAATCTATACAGTGACATGGAAATCGGTGTCGTGCCAGGCAATAATTCAATGGAGAACTTGATCCCCGGTGAGGTGGTAAACTAGTAAGATCTTTTGGAAAGACATCCGGGTATTCACAAACTACCCTTGATAACTCAATACCAGCCCTGTCACTTTCACTATCCAAGAGAGTTGCAAGAAGGCCACTAAGCTTGCTCCTACTACAAGGGTCAACAATTGGTGACAAGACTTTATCAACTCGGTTCCCCAGAAAATAGAAACGATCACCACCCAAAGTGCACACCGTAACTCTCTGACGGTAACAATCAATACAGCTTGATAAGAACACAACCAGTCCATGCCTAAAATGACATCAAAACTCAACATATCTAGCAATACAAAAGCAAACGGAAGTTGACGTTCGGCAACTTCTACTTCACAATCACGACAACCCCGGTCTAAATCAACTATACCCCCAACAGGTGACTCTACTCTGAGTGGAGGCATTAACCGTGCTACCTCTAACCCCAATGCAGAAGCAAATGCAGTAGATATAAATGAATGAGACGCACCCATGTCTATCAATACATTAGCCAAAGAATTACACACAACAAAAATACCTCTCACAACTAAGGATTCTGGCAACTGCTCTGGTATAGTAATAGAATACACACGCCCCTGTGGCCCTTGATTAACTTGCTCCCCTCTCGGGGCATAGAACTGTTGTACTGACTGAGCCGAAGTGGCTCCCTAATTAACTCACGAAGCTTGGACAGATTGAGCCTGCTGGTGACTTTGAATCTGCCTCGACCTTGATGCCCCAGATGCGCCGCCTAACTGTGGGCAAGTTCTCTTCATATGCCCCGGCTGACCACACTGATAACAATTAAACCCTTGACCTTTATTCTGAGACTGAGACTGACTTTGAGATTGGTTAGGTGGTGATAACATTAACTGCCATCCTCCTTTCTGTGGGCATGAGAAGGCTTTGTGACCCGGTTGACCACACTTGAAACATGAGAAGCTACCCCGATGCACTTTTCCCGGACCCGCACTAGGCAAAGGAAAAGTGGTTCTAGACTACTGTTGTTGGGACTGAGATGGATAGGTGTTCCTGCTCTTCTTGTTCTGCCTATAGTCTCCTTGAGACTCTTGGCCCCTAGACCTTGAACTCCGAAGCCTCTCCTCCTTAGCTTGTATGGAAATTTCTACATGTGTCGCCGTCTCCACAAGGTGGTCATATTCTTGAATCATATTTTCGACAAGTTTGAACATAATTTTTGTTTTCAATTTCTTTTCAAATTCAATGCAACAGTGTTGTTTTATTGCCACCAACTCTGGTGCAAATCTGGATAAACTAGAGAAGACCGCCTCAAACTCGGCCGCGGGCATGTCAAGTTGTTTGAGGTCTTTAAACTCTTGCCTCAATCTCTTCCTAGCAGTGGGAGGTATGTAATTATCTTGGAAAGCAATCGCAAAAGCTTCCCATGTCGGCTTTACTCTACCCTTGGCATATTTCTACCATTGACCCGCGTCTCCCTTCAGGTAGTAACTCGCTAGAGTCATTCTTAGTTCACTATCTTCGATGTGAAGCATCTCGAATGTCTTCATAGTTTGTTCAAGCCACTCATCCGCTTTCTTGGGCTCGGGACCACCATGGAACTCATCCGGTTTGGCCTGCAAGTACTATCTAGTAAGGAAACTCGCCCTTGACTCCGCGGTGTTCTCTCGGGCTTGATTATCTACCCTCAACAAGTTCATAGACTCCCTTAAAGCACCTGTCATTTCTCGAGCTAGGGCCCCCATTGTGGTTTGACCCGCTTGTCCCACTTGCTCAGCCACATTAGCTTGGCCTGCTTGCTCGGCCATATTAGCTTGGCCGAACCCTTCTTGCACCGTAACCCTATGGACCGATACTTCATGCACACCTCGGCGAGCCCTACCACGCCTTCCGCCTCTACCACCACAGACTTGACCCCTTCCTGACATCCTAATAAAGGACACAAGAGAAATAATTTAGCACATTAACTCAGATGTGCTCATAACTTGACTCATACGTTCGACTACAACAATTCCATATTTTTCTCTACCATATACACAATTCAATTTCACTCCACATAAGCACTTAGTCATGTAAACACATACGGATTATTCTTTTACGATGAAATCCGTCCCACAAAAAACCAAGAATTCTTAGTAGAACGAGTATTGATCAAGTACCCATCGAATGAGACCTCAAGGAATTTAACAGGCGCAAATAACATCCCAGAAGTCTAGTCCCATACCCATTTAGTTACATAAGCATGTTATCACATAGTCACAAAATGCATAACACTTCCTAAGAATGCTAAATGAACCCATTGTGGTTAAACAATCACTTCTCACGAGCTCCAAGTATTCAAACCCGGTGGCTCTGATACCAAGTTGTAACGTCCCAAATTTCTAGCCTAAATGATAAGACAAAAATCATGGCTCTTTCAAGGAAAATCGAATATAAATCTCCAAACTTACATTGCATGATACAATAGTTCTTCATGCAACAATACATTAATCCAACAATAAGTAAATAAATAAATAAATACCCCTAAGGGGTTTACAAGTTTCCAAGGCTTGAGCCTGGTTACACAAAACGGTTATTCAAACCCACACACATACAGCCCTTGCCTTATACACAGAGTCACAGCAAAATGAGAGTCTTGTACTCTCAACACACATTTTCTGGCCTTTAGTTAGGCGGCATCACCAGATATTTTTCTGCACAAAAATCCCGTAGGGTGAGTATAAAGCCCAATAGGAAATCCTTAACAAAGTATATACATTTTACACAAGTCTCAAGAGATGAAATGCACATGCCATGCTATGCTCTTTTGAAAGAAAATCACATCTTCATCTTTGAAAACCCTCATGCTCAATGATGTCATGCAATTTCAATTCTTCAAAACTTAACAATTCATTTCAAGAGCAGTAAATACGACTCTAGTAATCCCTAGGCCGGTGTCTGCAAGTAGACTATACAAGTTCTACCAATTTGTCATTTTTACTGGATTAACCGGAAGGCTCGACACCTATCTGCGCGGGTTTTCGGTCTTTCACCCCGGACTCTCAAGCCAACTTATTCAATATCATCTACACCACCTATCAAGACTTGCCAACGTATTTATCCCAAAACCATTCCATGAAAACTTGTTTCTCAACATTCTTTTCTCAATGCAAGTTTTCAAATCAACTTTCAAAGTTTAATGTAATCAAATGAATTGATATGTCAATAACACAAGATGAATATAAATACTTTTATTCCAATTCATCATCCAAGGAATAACACAATTCCCTCTTCTCAAGTATCCTCAACAATTAGTTATTTCAAGACTATTTCAACGTTTTGAATAATAATTTCCCAAACGAACAATAATTCTCATATTCCTTGAAATTCATCATTTATATAAATATAAATAAGAAATTTTCCAAACATCTATTTATTTTGACACACAAAATAAATATAACAATATCATTCATGAATTTTCACTCTCTTAAAAAAAATCTCCAAATTCTAGGTTTTCTCACCAAAACTATACAACTCAAATATTTTGAAAGAAAACTTTCCAAAATCATCTTTTCTTAAATCAACGAAGATCAAAACCTATAAAATAATTTTAAAAGAATAAGAGACAAACCCACTTTCAAAATCGCTCAACTTCTTAAATTAACAATCAATTTTCAAAACTATCGAAAGATGATTTCGAAAATCATATAGATCTTGCAAAAACATATATATAACTGTAACAAAATCCCTACCTCAAGTTTTGTAGAAGAAATGAGATGAAACTCCCAAAATCAACGGTGTCGAAACTCGATCTTCACCATACACAATGAAGCCCCCGAGAAGTTAACCAACTTTGATGAAGAACCTATGGTAGAACTCTAATGTATCTTGAAAAATCAAGATTTTGATCCAATTTGGCATTAGGAAAAGTAGAGAGAAGGGAGAGGAAATGTTTTTAGAGAGAGATATACAAAAGTGATCTGAAATATCAGATTCACGAACTGATATAACATGGTCCGCTCGAGCGTAAAAAGCCTCGCTCGAGCGTTGAATACACCTTCCCAGTACTTTTGTAGACAGGTCAAACTTTTGGAACCAAACATTCTCACTCGAGCGCATAAACAGTCGCTCGAGCGGACAAGCAACTTCGAATGCATTTTGTATTTTTGCTTCAAGGGAGCTGCCCCACGACCTCGCCAGAACGCGCCTCGAGACCCGCCAAGGCGTTGACCCTGGACCCTCGCGGTGGCCAAATCGAAGTGGCAAAACATGAAAGAAGGATCGAAACCGAGATTGCTACAGTAATAGTTATTACTTCCTTAGCCATGCAACACAACTTTGTAATGAAAATTTGATCAGAATAACAAAAGTCAAAATGACTTCCCATACCACCACTATAAACTCTCTGTGGAATATACCTCACCACACCTCCATGATGCATTTTGATTATAAAATACCCAAATAAATCTTCTGCATTTTGTATTTGAAATGTGTCATTAACACTAATATTCAATGGAACTCACAATAATAAAATCCTATTACATTACAGTAGGGATAGATAAATAATAAACAAGTAGTCATCCATGTGAAATACAAACAACTAAAAAAACAAAGATTTTATATGGGTTCATCAATTTCAAACAAACATAAACAAAGATTTTCTTAAAATAAAACTGTTCAAACCAAAACAAATATTAACAAATTTCATTAACAAATCCATGTCACATATAAATAAACAAAGATTTTACCTTTCTAAAATAATATTAACATCAAACACATGCGGTTTCCAACAACAACAAAAAATAACTTAAAAAAACATTAAAAAAAAAAAAAAACATACCGTATACAGGTGTTTGTCTTCTTCCACCGTTATTCTTCTCTCTTAGCACCCAACCCATTGATCAACCTTTGATTTGAATGTGATTTCACCGTCGTTGTTCAACTTTGATTTTGGAATTTTTCTAGAAAATTAAAAGCCCTATTTGCTATTTGGGGAGTTCTAAGCAACCGCAATGTATGTAACTTGATTATGCTCAGCTAGGTTGTTTAATTTTCCCTCCATGTGAAAGTATAGGGGGCCACGTCACCCATTCTGTCCACTTCCTTGACGGAAATAGACGGCAAGGGTAAAATTGAAAGGAATTCACATAGTATCGGGGTAAGCGTGAAAATAACAATAGTCTGAGGGTGTCTTTAAAAAACATGACAAAGTATAGGAGTAAAAATGAAATAACCTTTTTGTTGGGATCCTAACAACCTTTTTGTTGTTTGATGTTCTACGTGTCAATGATCTAATAAATGAATAATGGTTTTCTTTCTATGTATGATGACTTTGATCCATATACTTTTTGTATCTTTTGTTTTATGAATGTATTAATGTTTTCTTTGATGTCAAAAATAAACAATATATATTAGGATGAATTATCACCACAGTCCCAATAATTTGGTTCTTGTATCATTTTAGTTTTTATAATTTCAATTAATTTGATTTTGATCATGAATTTATAATTTTATTAAATGTGGTCTAATTTATTACAACTCTTAACATTTTTTTTATATAAAAAATATGCATGTAAGTGACATCTGTCGTATTTTTAATCAAGAGCAAAATTATAAATTTACTCAATTCAGTAAATTAATCTCAACCAATTCAGTGATTATATTATATCAAAAATACTTAACAGCATTATCAATTGGAGACGTCCTAGACTTGGTTGTGTAGCTTTCCATTTTGCAGTTGGCTAAGATCCGTGAAACGCCTTCAGATTCTAGACCATTTTTACAGATATTAATATATATTACAAACATATATAATGCCTGCTTTGCTATTTGAAGATCTTAAATATTTAACCACTAGCAATGAATGTCATGGTTTGTCCTTTGAATTAACTGTGTGCATACATAGTTGTAGAAAAATAAAAAAACGATGTACAATACGCTGTTAAAGAGGTTTTAACGGTGTTTTGTTGTGTCAACTTGGAAGTTGGAACTCTTTTTCCGTGTTTGGGTTCCTTACAACCTTTTTGCTGTTTGATGTTCTACTTGTCGATGATCTATTAAATGAATAAATGGTTTTCTTTGTATGTATGATGAGTTTGATCCATATACTTTTTGTGTCTTTTGTTTTATGAATATATATATTTTTTAATGTCAAAAATAAACAATATATATATATATATTAGGATAAATTACGACCATAGTTCCTATAATTTGGTTCTTATGTTATTTTAGTTTTTATAATTTCAATTAGCTCGATTTTGATCATGAATTTATAATTTTATTTAAATTTGGTCTAATTTATTACAACTCTTAGCATTTTTTTTATTATAAAAAATATGCATATAGTGACATGTGTCATATTTTTAAGAGCAAAATTAAAAACTTACTCAATTCAGTAAGTTAACCTCAACCAATTCAATGATTATTTTATGTCAAAAATACTTACCAGCATTATCAATTGGACCAAATTGACAAAAAAATTAAAATTCATGGTCAAAATTGAGACAATTAAAAGTGTAGGGACCAAAATGATACAAGAGACAAAATATAAGGACCATCGGTGTAATTTATCCTATATATTATTTAAAACGAATAATATAGACAAATCTATTTTAAAGACCCATGTAGTGTTATTTTAGATATTTTGATATAGTCGCATCATTAAGTTTGAAAGGTGAATCTAACATATATATATATATATATTGTTAGCCCATTCTTGAAAATTGTATTTGAGTTTTTGAGGTATTAAAATTGTAGTGTGACTTATTAACAATCCTTCTCCCACAATGATACTCCCGCAATTTGATCCCATGGCAATTTAGCTTTATTACCACTTATTGAATTGAGTTTTATCATCTCTTCTAAAATCTTATAACAATTTGGCTCTAATACCACTTGTTAAATCGATTTTCAAGGTCTCTCCTAAAACTAATCGTGTTGGGCAGACCAAAAAAAAAAAAAAAAATTTGTTAGGTTGATGGGGACTTAAGACCCATCAACTCCAATGTGGAGTCACTTCTCAAATATAAATAAATAAGCGAACCAGAGACATTGAAAAGCAAAAATTCTATGATTAATCACATGTTAAAATGAATGACATGAACCTAGAGTAGCAAAATCGCATACTATAGATATGTGAATTAAGAATAGTTACATAGAAATGTCTGCAAAGAGAAGGACAATTTTGGATCACGATCAAGAGCCAAAAGAGAAGTGAGATTTTCTGGTGGTCATCTTGAGTTTAGTATGTTGGTCTTCTATGGTTTTGGTTAGTTCTAGAAGGAAAATTAGAGATTATTCCTGTAATTCCGCATGTCTGTATTTCTAACCAATTATAATTTATTTTGTCCCCTCATATCTTTAATCATCCAACACAATACCCGACTTATTTACTTTCTCCATCAATCACAATATTATAAAATACAACATATCTATATTTCAAAATTACTAAAGAATTATCTGTTCCAGAAGTCTTGAGTTAGGTGCATAGATTTGATTTTGGGTATATTCATTCTGTCTTGGTAGTGTTTGTTTGGCTTGATTTGGGATTCTCTATTGAGAAGTATTACAGTCGAAGAAATTTAATCCCAGATTCTGTGCAGTTGTTTCATGGAGTGTATTGAAATGGTCTCGTTTTGGGTTTTTTTTTTTTTTTTTTTTAAATTTTTTTTACTTTTATTTATTTATTTAGATAAATTACATTTTATCTCTTTAATTATTATCCCATATTACTTTGTTCTGTGGAACTAAAAATTATAAGGCCCTCTGTTTAAAAGTCCAATTTTGATTTTTCTTACATCCAAAACTCCATGTGCTAATTACTAGGTTCAAAACGACAACCGTTAGACCAGAGGTTCACGCATTTATTATCTCCTCCGAGCAACCAAGTTGTTTTCCTATCTGCTCCTTCCGATTCGGCCGTCACCGCTCCTTCATCGTCGCCGGAGTTTCCCTTGTCGCCATCGCGGTCTTCCTCATTGGCTTCGCCGCCGACCTCAGCCACCTCTCTGGCAATCCTAGCGGTGGCTCCACCGCCAAGCCCTGCGCAATCTCTGTCTTCGTCATCGGTTTCTGGATCTGGAGATCACTGAAGACACAAGTCGTTCCTGAGGCAAATCTGGCCGGCTGGAGGTCGAGTTGGTTTCTGGGTTCACCACCACCACCACCACCACCATCATCCTTCATCACCATCACCATCACCATCACCATCACCATCACCATCATCGTCTTCTTCTCCTTCTCCGACCTCCGTACTACCACCTCCGTCGCCGCACAAAACTATAGAGAGCAAAGAACCATGATCTGAAATCCTTTCTTCTTCTTCTTCTCCTCCCCCTCCGTCTCTGCTCCGGTCGCCACCTTCTCACCACCGCCAGCCCCAAACCATAGATCTAGGGCTTCTCTGGCTAGGTCCCTCGATCTCGATCAGTGGAGCTGGATAGGCCCCAGATTTCGAATACATACATATAGTGGGTTTGTGGAAACATCCTTTACAACAACAAAGATTAATTCATATATCTCCACATTTGTTCCTTTTTCCGTAGCATTGACCACTACTTTGAAATCTCACACTACTACAGAATCCTTCATCTCTGGGTTTTGAACAGCTAGTGGGTTTGTGGGTTTGGTTTCTAATAGAGAGAGAGAGTTGGGTTTTGAATAAATAAAAGAAAGATTTTGACAGATGTTTTGGTACACCGAAACACCAAAAATTAAAGATCAACAGCAACAAACAAAGCACATCTGGGTGGCAAAACATTGGGGAACCAAGTTTAATAATTAAAAAACGAAACAAAACAAAACAAACAAACAAACAAACGCACAAATACACAAATACACGAAGAAGATTCACTATCTTCGTCATAAGATTTCTCACTAAAAGTTTTATTTTATTTATATAAATAGAAATATAAGATTTTTTTTTTTTTTTTTTTTCGCGATGTGAGATTATAAAATAAAAGTTAAATGAAAACTATCTAATTGAGATTTTCTTAATTGTTTAAAATTTAACAATTGTTTGGGAGGAAAATTTATTTTGAATCAAACAAATTTAATTAATATATTTTGATAAAACCGTTAAAATCGCCAGATATTGATCATAAGATTTCTCACTAAAATTTTTATTTTGTTTATATAAATGGAAATATAAGATTCATATATGTAAGTGAAACAATTCATTTTTTTATTTTTCTTTTTTGATGTAAGATTATAAAATAAAAGTTAAATAAAAACTAGTCAATTGAGATTTTCTTAACTGTTTAAAATTTAACAATTGTTTGGGCGGGAAGTTTATTTCGAATCAAATAAATGTAACCAATATATTTTGACAAAACGGTTAAAATCGTCAGATATTGATCATAAAATTTCTCACTAAAATTTTTATTTTGCTTATATAAATAAAAGTATAAGATTCACTTTATGTAAGTAAAACAATACACTTTTTTCTTTTTTTCTCGATGTGAGATTATAAAATAAAAGTTAAATGAAAACTAGCCAATTGGGATTTTCTTAATTGTTTAAAATTTAACAATTGTTTGGGCGGAAAGTTTATTTCGAATCAAACAAATTTAACCAATATATTTTGATAAAACAGTTAAAATCACAATTAAACCCGCGAATAAGTCAAACAGAAAACGGTTCACCTTATCGGTTAGGTCAAAGGACCAACCAACTTATACAAAAATTAATTACTTAAAAATTAAAACTTTTATTTTAATTTAAAAATTTAAACTATCTTGAACTGAAACATACACAACACTACAATATTAAATGGGAGCATAAGGTTTATACAGTGAAACAACTCATTTTTTCCTCATTTTCCTGATATGTGATTATAAAATAAAAATTAACAGTTATTTAGCAATTTAATTTTCAATTAGGCCAATCTTTAATTTATTTCGAATCAAACAAATTTAACTAATATATTTTCATAAAACCGTTAAAATCACAATTAAACTAGCGAATCAGTCAAACCGAAAACGGTTTACCCTATCGGCTAAGTTAAAGGACCAACTAATTTATACAAAAATTAATCAACTAAAAATTAAAAAATTTATTTTAATTTAAAATTTTAAACAATCTTGAACTGAAACATATACAACACTACAATATTAAATGAGAGTATAAAGTTTATATAGTGAAACAACTCATTTTTTTCTCATTTTCCTGATGTGGGATTGTAAAATTAAAGTTAACAGTTGTTTGAACGGGAAGTTTATTTCTAATCAAGCAATCTCAGTTGTTCAATTTTTAATAAGGTCAATCTTAGTTTATTTCAAATCGAACAAATCTAAGCGATATATTTTGATAAAACAACTAAAACTGTGATTAAACTAGTGAATCAGTCAAATAGAAAACGATTCAGCTTCATCGACTAAGTCAACAGACAAACCAATTTACAACAAAATTAATTAATTAAAACCTTCAAATTTTATTTTAAAATTTAAACCATCTCGAACTAAAACATGCACAATACTATGATATTAAATGAGAGTATAAGATTCACTTTATATAAGTAAAACAACTCACTTTTTATTTGTTTCCTGGATGTGAGATTGTAATTATTTTAAAGTTAAATATTATAAGAGTTTCAAAATTTCATACAAAATTATTTTTAAAATCAAGACGTCTGTGTGAGATTGTACAATAAAAGTTCATGGAAGCTAACTGTAGACACCCCATTTTTGACCGCCCTTAAGACTTGGGCACTACTGATGGTTTACTTGTTGGAGAAAGGTGTGCAGTGCACAGGTTCAGTTTCATCGGCAAGGAGAGAGGCAAATCTCAACTTCATACCCCATTGTGGACCAAAATTATTTTTGATGGTTTTTATACCTTAAAACCCTCTCTTTCAAAACATTTTTGAAATAAAATTCCCACGATGTTCGGCAGCCGCATTTGGTAAATGTTGCTTTTTAAAACCGAGCAAGGACAAAGGGAGATGAATGAAAGAGAGGTGAAATCTTTGAAAATCTTTCAAAACACCTTACTTAAGGGTTTGAAGTTGAAGAAAAAGGAGAAGAGGAGAAAACTGGTTTGGGAGTGGTTCAGCATGAATCCGGGAAGGAGAAAAGTCTGCGCGGCTTCCCCGAAACGGGCGTAACTCTTTGTACAAGAGGAATTAAAATATGGGGCCACCACCATTGGAAACCTTACTTTCGGGGCTTCATTTTGCACTCAAGAATCTCCTAAGTCTAAATCCGGGGGGAGGAGATATGGTTGGTTGAAGTCCGGTTGGACCGAATCTGCGCGGCTTTACGAAAAAGGGCATAACTTTTTGTACAGGAGGAATTTTAATTCAAGGTTTGCGCCATTGGAAAGCTAACTTCCGGGGCTTCAATTTGCATACCCACCGGCACTTTTTTGACCACGGGATCATCTATCGGCACTATAAAGTGCCGACCGGCGAAAAAGTCTTTGGTCGGCACAAAAAGTGCCGACCGGCCAAAAGTGCCTGAAATCAGTTTTTTGACAGATATTTATCATCCATTTGTTGTTTACTGCTCAGATATTTCCAAGTGAGATATTTCGACCAAAAGCTCCTTTTTGATATATATAGAGCCATATATCTCACATTTTGAAGGTTAGAACAAAAAAGCAAGTCTTGGAGCTTCTCACTCTAAAAGACTCCTCTCTCTCTAGAAATTTCAGACCTAAATCTCTGCCTCTCTCTCTATATTCCACTCTCTTGCCCATTTTGTGCATAGAAGTGCTTGAAAGTGAAGAAATCCTTCTAGTTTGCCTAGGCATCCTTCATCAAAGTTAACCACCATTGGGCTGAGGTCCTTTAAGGATCATTTTTAGCTTCAAAAGCTGGTTTTAGCTCAGATTTTGGGCTGGTTTTGCAGCTGTGCATCAAGGGTAACATCTCTCTCCCTTTTAGCTTGTTTTGCATACTAGCTTTGCCATAAGTTTTCAAATACTTTGAGGTTGTTTTTGGGGTATTGTTGAACTACAAAAACCACTGATTTTCCTCCATTTTTCAGTCCTAAAAGTCTTGGCTTGTGCCTTGGTTGGCTAGGGGGTTGTCCTCTCTTTTGCTCCTTGGCTTATAAGGCCTTGTGAGCTAACTTTCAAGCCTTCCAAACAACACCCTTTTGGCCTTAAAACCACTGAATTCCAGTGGAATTTCAGTGGTATAAAACTTGTTTTGAGGCTCAAAATAGGAGGGGGTTGTCCTCCCTTCTCTTCTCTTGTTTGCTTGTATGGATGGCCCTCCAAAAGAGCATGTGTTTCTATTTCTTGGAGGCCTCGTTTAGGCTCATTTTTGTGACTTTCCAGACCTGCCATAAATCTGTTTTGGGCTGTCTTGGTCACCTCTTGCATGCTTATTATACTTGTAGTGTAAATCCCCTTTCCTAGTATTGTTAGGCTTGTGAAGTAGCATCTTTTGTGGCTTGTTTTAGCTTAAGCCAAGCATGTTTTAGCCCCTATTTTGCCATGTTTCAGATCTGTTTTGGGGTGGATAGGGCCCTTGTTGCTTATTTCTTGCACTTGTAGTGCAATCTTGCTTGCTAGCCTAACATGCTTCCTGTTTTAGCCCATCTTCCTAACATGTGCTAGCTTAACTTTGGCCTACAATAGTTCATATTTTGCTGTGATTAAGCTCTGTTTTGAGGTGTTAATGTAGCTTGTACATTGCTTTGCATGGTTGTGGTTTAAATGCTTAGAATGGCCTAAAGGAGAGCATGTTTTGCAAGCTTGTTTTGGTGCATGACCAGCATGTTTTTAGCTCATATTTGACATATAGAAACTCTGTTTTGGGCTGGATAAAACTCTCATGCATTGCATTACATAGTTGTAGTTCATGTACTTCAAGAGCCCATTGTTTGGGCACATCATTTGAGGTTGTTTTGGTGCATGTTTCATGGCATTTCCAGCAGGGTTAGGGCATGTAGAAACACTGTTTTAAGGCTGCATATTTACATTTTGGGTTGATTTTGTCGTTTAAGGCTTGCCTCATGTGGTTATGGTATAATGCTCTTGCATGCCTAGTTGATTAGTCCATTGGAGCATGAGTGCTTGTACCATTTGCATGTTGTAGTAATGTCTTGCACACAATTTCATAACATACTTCATGCCACTCATGCCACTTCCTTACATGTTTCATTTTCATTGCTTAGGAAGTAGCCTTGAGCCTCTTGTCGGTTTGAGCATGAAGTTGAGGCGTTCATGCTTAATGGCTTTAATCCTCTTGAGGGTTTCTAGCCAACGGCATGGGGTCTCCTTCATGCTCAAGACACTTGAGGCTTAGGCCCTCTTTCCTATTTAGAGGACTCTCACTTGGACTTAATCAATTAAAGGATGAATTGGTAATGCTAAAATGAGTAAATAAAATTGACCAAGTAAAATGGCAAGATAAGCATGACATGTGTTTGCATTGCATGTGTCAAGTGTTGATCGGACGTAATATCGAACACAAAGGCGGATTAGTCCATTTCATACTCAAAGTGATGAAATGAGCTAATCCTTTGTCTCAAAACCTTTGATCCATACATGATAAGGTTTTGGTATCATTTTTGTGTTGCATGCATATTTACATTGAAATAGCAATCTTGGTTCCTTAGGCTATCATGCATCAAATGCATAATTGATAGCCCTAGAACCAAGAGCCATGCCTCCTTGAGTCCCTAAATATGATAGGAGGTATTGGACATGCTGACATATGCCCAAAAACCATGCCTTGCATTGCTGTCTGCTGCTGCTGTCAAAATCTGTCCTCTGCAGGAACTTTGTGCCGACCGGCAGTGTATAGTGCCGACCGGCACTGTTTTTATGCCGATAAACTCCACATGCAGCCGGTGGTCAATCTCAGCAGCCGATGAGCTCTTCCCCCAGCCGGTGGGGCATTTCAGATCATTTGGGAGGTTTCCTGAAACTTTGGGAATTTTTGGAGAGGCAGGGCAGTAAAAAACAGAAGCAGCAATGCCATGACACGGATTTTCCGGGCAAATCGGATCGAGCATGCATCATTCGCGCGCCCCAAGGCAGGGCTGAGGCCCCATTGCATTTATTTATTTACTTGCTTTAATTTTAGTAATTAGAATTTGTAATAATTTATTTATTCATTTATTTGTTGGACTGTATTATTATTTTGATCCCTCCGAGCGAGGGCAAAAATGTAATAAGTGTGCGTGAGTGGGTGTATGTCTTCCAACCCCCATTTCTTTCTTCCCTTTTATTTACCCGCTTTCGATGGTAGATTAGGGCATATTTAAATTAGCATACCTTATGCAATGCATGTGTGCATTCATGCATTTGTTTATATACATCGGGCTCGGTACATCATACAAAGCGCATCGTACTTTCAATTCCAAATTGAATACATGCTATTTGATCGCATTTCACATGCCATTTTTAGGGTTAGCCGAGCCTACTCTAGATTGCATTTACTTGTGTTGCATTAGCCACTTAACATGAACTAGGTCATGCATGTTTGCTAACTAGTTTATTGTTTTGGCACGGAGTACAATGTAAGTTTTATGATTTAGCATATCGCATGCGTGTGAATGTTAACATGACAGTATGATTACCATGTGGCTAAGTGCTTATGTGATAAACTGTTTTGAATGCCTGTGGGTGGAGGTTGGATTGCCTGAGTTGGAATAACTCGTTGAAATCCGTATTTTAGCCTACTTGCGAGTAGCAAAAGAAAACAACACGTTTTTCGAGACAAAAACGGATATGCAATGTTTATTTCCAAGTTAGGCGATCTAGTCTATACTTTTGAGTTGTGCGCATCACATAGTAATTCTAGGTTAATAACCGGAATAAGAAGCATATAAAGTTTTCAAAAACATATATCATGGTTAGTAGAGGCGGTCTTTGGCCGGCGAGAGGGTGCTCACGATGTGACCTTCCTAATCGTACCCAAGTTCGAGCCAACTTTGGTGATAGCGGACACGTGGCCTTTGACCGAGTCGGGTTTCCTAAATTTCCCATTTAAATATTTAGGTGGCGACTCATGTCCGGCAAAAGCAGGTCCATGTTTGGCACTACTTTTTCAAAAATCTGTTTTCTCAAACGATTTGCGGATTTGGACTCTTTGGTTGATTTAGAACCATGACACAAATTGAGTCGGCTGTTAGCGAGGTCCCCGCGGGGCGTGCTCTGATTCAGCAACTCTATTTGGGGGGAGTTTAGAGAGCTTGACTCGAACTCGTGATATCTGTTTGATTTCACTTATGTGTCTCTTTGCATTGCATGTGCATTGTGCGCCTAGGACACCGTGTTGGCCATCTGCTATTCTGGCGGTTTCTTGGGAGGCTTGTCTTGTCAAGGCATGTCCATAAGGTGACCGGTTGCGGGCTCACAAGATATAGGAACACAAACCCGGTTTTAGGGGCACCCTTCGACCATTCGACCTAGTGCATAGTCGGAATCCATAGTGACCATTCCAAACTAGGACGGGTTGCTCACCCGATGTTAGGTTGTTTGAAACATTGCGTGCGTAGTGAAACCCTAGCTCGACAAAATAGGACGAAACCCTACCCCAACATAGGGGTGTATTGGCTCTCATTCACTTGCTATGTGCTTTTAGAGTGTATCTCTCTGAGGAATGCATATATCAATTTGCAAATGCAATTATCGAACTGAGGGCACCGATGTCGATTTTGAGAATCGATTATATCTGCGGTATCGATTGATTTTGGGCAATAATTTGAATGCTGATGATCGATAATAGAATCTGATCGTTCGACTTTGCTCGTATCCGTTCAGTGAAATTGAGCTAAGATTTGTCGGTTTTCTCTTTTGCTAGGTAGTTGGAATCATAGCTTGAAGGCTCCACTATCCCGGGTACATTGAATTTGTCTTGATAGACTTTGTCGGTCGAGACGCAGTTTAAGATAATCGGGGCGAAAAAGGCTAGTCAAGCCTGCAGACCACGATACCAGACTACGGATCGGTGATCTTTGGCGGTCGGGTTGAGATCTCCGAGCCTCTGCGGTCTGAGATATACCAATTGCTCGGTTAGATCGAGGACAATATGTCAAGTCTGGAAGAGATGGTGCGCCAACTCGAGGATAGTATGAAAGCCATGCGGACAAAGACGCTGTCGTCGGCGAGAATCCACCAAGCAATTTTGTGGTCATAGCCCAATGGCGAAGACAATTGCGAGCTAAGCGACAAAGGCGTCTACTTCACAACAAGTTCCTCCACTACGGGGTTGAGACACCCGAGGAAGCGCCGGATGTCGGCGGTCTGAGACCTTCCAGCGGGGCGGCTCACCCCGATCCTACCGCAACTATCCAAGGCACCGCCTATCAATGTACCGGACTCTCCTTTGTGTTCGAGACGGATCCCACAACTTGAAGTTGAGCAAGCGAAAAATTGTTCAAGAAATCCCAGGAGTCAAGACTATTCGACATCGAGGATGGTTATACCGACTTCGGTGGTGACATTACGGATCGGTTCAAGATGCCACATATCGATCGCTTTGGCGGTTACGAGACCCAATAGTACACCTCCACATTTTACGATATCCACGAGACCAATGGGTTTGACCTGACCCGAAATTGTCACTATTCTAGGACCACATGCAGGATAGCATAATCGGCATACAAAATTGGAGAACTACGTGAAAGCAATTGGGAAGAGATGGTGAGGCTTTCGGTAATCAATACTCCTACAACACCTGATTGAGGTCACAACCCGTGATCTTGAAGTCACCCGCCAAGAGCCAAGAGGGTTTTTGAATTTGTGGCGAGATGGAGCAAAGGCCTCGATGATGGGCGCAAGGCCTTGACAAAGACCAGATAAGGATGGTTGTGCGCAACCTCCAACCCAGATTGATGCAAAAAATGATTGTTCTCCCCTTCCCTACCTTTTCGGATCTACATGAGATGGGGGT
The DNA here is from genome assembly GCA_025200525.1 of Camellia lanceoleosa. Classification (NCBI taxonomy): domain Eukaryota; kingdom Viridiplantae; phylum Streptophyta; class Magnoliopsida; order Ericales; family Theaceae; genus Camellia; species Camellia lanceoleosa. Next base: position 94,381,359 of record CM045771.1, read on the forward strand.
TCAAATCGAGGATGCCATCGGCAAGGGATCTTCTTGAAGATAATGAGCCTTTGAAGAGGAATGTCTCGCGGTTCAATGCTACTCTTGATGGTAGCACAATGGGAAATGCTCAGTAGGCACTATCACCACTTCCCTCAATGGCCAAAAACCAACCACTTCAACTCGGCCTCAAGCGAAAATTCCATCCCCTTTACATGAGTCTCTCTCAAGCTTTGAAAAAGCTGCGAGAAAAGGGGCACCTAGAACCTCTAGTACCCCAACCCCTTCCATACCCTCTCCCGCCGAGATATGACCCACTAAATCTGCGCCTATCATCGTGACACGGTCATGATCTGAACCGTTGCATCCGCCTCCGTCATAAGATTCAAGATCTTATTGAAAAAGACCCTAACTCCACCAAAAGGACCTCGGGTTAATCTTGACTCGTCACCCCTACATCTCAACCTCATCCATATATTGGCCGTCCCTTACGACCCCAGCATGTACATCACCCCGGCCCATCTACCCAAGCCTGAGGTGTTTATCCCGGCAAGCATGGACTTATGCATGATGGGTGCGTCTGAACCCCAATCATCTCAAACCCATGAACCCACTACTTCTGAGCTGATGAGGATGATCGAAGATCTTCAGAGAACTGTGGTAGATCTAACCTTTGGGGTTTTAGCCCCATCATCAACCACGTCACGTACCAGGGAGTTCATGTCTAAAGGCTCCCCAACCTTGGGACAGGCTGCATTAGAAGAAGGCCAAGTCCTTGGCAAAATAGAGGCAGGTGGTAAGGACAAGGTAGGGGCAAGCATTAGTCCCCATGAACATCTTCAGTTGGCTGTTGAGGCTTTGAAAGCCGAAGGATTGAACGAAGAGCAAGTCCTCGATTATGGCAAAAGCTGGATGACACTTTCGCCACTCAAGTCGGGGGCAGTTTGAATCAAGGGGCAAGCCGGGAGAAGCGCCTTTGTACCAGGAATGTTCCTTTCGACCCTAATCCCGTTCTCGGAAGAGATCAGCAAACCCAGTCAGCGCCTGTTAATCCCTCTGCCCGGATCCAAAGAAAAGCCACAAGCGGACAAATACCCACCTCGGGGCGAGAGAGTGTTACGCCCTTGTACATGTCTCTATCACGCCTTGAGGGTCTTGATTAGAAAGGGCACTGAAACCCACGAGCTACGGCCATTGCCAAATAAACTTCCTCCTCTCATAATCCGCCAAGTATTGTGCCTTCCATCAACAAGTCGGCCATGTCATCGACATTGTTATCGCTTTCGCCATGAAATACAAGATCCGATTGACAATAAGGTCATCGCCGCACTGCACTCGCAAAGTCTATCGACCGGATCGGTGAACTTGGGGGATAATGTGATGTGATCGGAGATGAACCACTGCGGCATTGATTTACTTCGAGATGAGGTGGGCGGCATGCCTTGTTTTGAGCAATGTACAAATGTTGTTAATTTTGCTTCGACTTGGGTATTAGGTCGATCTTGTCTTTTGGATTGAGTCGATCCTTTCATCTTGAGTCAGTTGGGTGCATCTTGTTGTATTGAGTCGATCTGTTTTGTTAGAGTCGGGTGATTAGGGGTGTTACCTCGAGCATCACCATTTTGTTTTGTGTTTGTCTTTTCAGTTTCTTTTGAGTCTGTTTCTGCCTTGAAGCCAGTTACACCGGAAGATCTGAATGAAACAACAATGATTTTTACGCTCTCGTGTTTGTTTCTACCGTGTGCCAGTTGTACCAGAAATTCCAAATGAGATGGCACTATTTGACTAAGAACTCTGTCTTTTCTGTGTCTTGAAGTCATTGTAATGACCTAAGTTTTTCAAAACCTTTTTGAACACTGCGGTGAAAACGAAGAGGAAAGAATTCCTCGGGATTTGCAAAACTTTGATCAAATTGAGAGAAAGAGAGGCGTGCTAAGCTCTTAATGAATGAAATCATGCTTGTTAGTGTGAGTACTGAGAAGGACCCTAGCTTTGATCCAGATTGGTCCTACACTGTCTTCAAATGACGATTTGTCGCTTTCTTAAAACTTTCAAAAAATGTTTTATGCGATCCTGCGAAGACATGTGTGGAATCGCTCTTGAGATTGTGCGACCTAGGATCGCTCTCACCTCGAGACTTCGACCCTCATTTTGAACCTTGGACTCAAACTCGAATGTTCAGCGGTTAACTACAACGTGAGGCCTGTGTGAGACCAAATTCAAAGCAACCCTCGAACTAGGGGCAAGAGAGTCAGATCAAGAAGTTCAAGTGTTTTCAAGAGAAGCTTGTAAAGCTAGATCAGAAGCCCCCCTTTAAGCTAGGGGGCAAAGATGTCAGATGTGCCCGAAGAGCCGAAGATGAGTTCTCTTGCGAATCAACAGCCACTCTCCTGGATACAGAGGGCTTCAATCTCAAAAACCATTTGGCATGGACTTATTACACTTTTACCCTTTGAGAGGCTCATTTGGTGAAACCCTAAGGGCTACCCAGGCAAAAGTTAGAGCAAGCAAAAAATACATACAAAAGAAAAAATATATACAAAAAAGAAAAAGAAAAAAGAAAAAGAAAAAGAAGCTCGCAAGGTCGAAAACCCGCATCGGGCGCCTTGGCAAAAGTTAGAGCCTAAAAGAAAAAGAAAAAAAAATGAAAAAGAATTGAAAAGAAAGAAGAACAAAGCTCGCAAGGTTGAAAACCTGCAACAGGCGCCTTGGCAAAAATTAGAGCATAAAAAGGAGAGGTTAAATACCCGAGAGTACCTTACCCCCCGAACTACGTAAGGCTTGATTCCCATCTTTGGGATACGTAGGCAACTTCATTCTGAAGTCCAGCCATAAAACAATTCAAATTCGATTGTGTCCATGCGATGGTTCTGGCCATCTTTGTCTTCTCTGTATCTGAGAGTCTGGTTGTGTTCATCGCTCCGAGGACTGACTACAATGTGCTGCGACATCATCCAAACAAGGGGCAACTTTCCATTGCCATTCAAAACGCCGCAGTGTCATTTCAAACAAGGGGCAACTTTCCGTTGCCAAGGTCCTTCGGACAAGGGCAATTTTCCATTGCTTATGGATCCGAGGTCGCAGATCTCAAGAGTAGGTTCCGTGCTTGTTGAGCATTGGCCGTTTGCAAAAAATAGTTTTGAGAATTTTTACCGAGGTTGACTAATTCTCAAAAATTATTCCATCTTTTCCAAAAACTGGACCATTTTCTTGGACCCAAAAAAAGGAAAATTTTCAGTGCTCATAGCCTGACTTGCATGATTTTAAATCAAAAAGTTGAATAAGCATGTTAATCTAACTTTCATGTTGGTCAAAATTGTTTTAAAACCAAAAAATGGTCAAAATAATGAACTAGGGGCACAGTTGAGTCAGGCTTCCTGTCTTTCCCCCATTTTCAACATACTTGCCAAGAAAGGCACTCTACCTGCCAGAAGAGGGCATAACTGAAGTCAACAGCAAAGGGCTGAAAGCTCTCTCATCCTCCAAGCAACGAGGTATCAAGCCATGTGCGAAGCATGAATTGGAATGGGGCGAGATGTTCCACTTCCTTATCTGGACAGATCTAACCACGTCCAAACTCCTCAGCAAGGCATCATCAACCGATGTTAGGCAGATTTACACACCCAGGCCAGACACAACCCTTACGTGGGGAAGTTCATTGTTGTGAGCAGAAGAAAAAGAATCTAGCAGAATGCTAGGGGCAAGAGCCCGCAACTTCTTGTCTACCCACCAACCACCCAGGGGAGGGATAAAAAAATAAGAGATTGAAGAATAGAGAGATGTGCGTTGAGAGAAAAAGTGAGAAAAGGGCTTTTTCAGAAGACTAGAGATTGAGTGCCAAGTGATGTGAGAATCACAAATGAGAAAGGGTGGGAAATAATACCCGGTGAAACAGGCTCCCTGTGCACATTTGAGTCTTGTGTTTTGTTTTGTCTGTCCTGATTCTTGTTTTGAGTCGTTTCGAGTGTCAATAGATGTGTTTAGGTTGTTTACCTTTTTTTGTTTTCTTTTGTTGAGTCGTGGTGTGCTGTGTTCAGTCGTAGGCTCAATACCCAGCCGAAAACTTATTTCCACTCTCAATTCAAAAATAAAATCATTTTGTGCTCAGAGTGCTGTGCCATTCCCCACATTTGTGCAAAACAAAATTTTGTTCTTTCAAAAACCGCAAGGTTCAACCCGGGTCAAATGCAAACTGTAAAACAAGGACCTATCTGAAGCTATGTAGGTTCCGGATTGCAAAGCAAAAGAAAAGAGGGAAAATCGAAGCACCTGAGTGTGTTTCACCTTCAGCAAATTCCGTGATTGTACTCCGGATGTACCTCTTCAGGGCCTTGCCAATGCTCTGAAGTATGAGTGTGCCCCTACCTCAAGCGCAAGATCAAGTCTGCTTCAAAGTTATGCAGCCTTCCACTCGCATTGTTATGCACTCTTCCACTGGTATTGTCATGCACACCTTACTTGCATTTATTTGCATCTTGAGTTGTCTTCTATTGTTTATCCTTTTACGCTAAGCAGCGTTTGGGATTGTTGTCCTCCAGGACTTTCTCAGGTTGCGCCGGGCACGCGCCTGATAGTTTGTTGGACCTCCTCTCACGATTTCAGCGTGGTTTGAGTGTCCTGTTCCTTACGCGATTTCAGCGTGTTTGGAATTTATCCCCAGTTGTGTTGTAGACGCACTGGGTTGTTTTTGGACCTCCTCTCACGATTTCAGCGTGGTTTGAGTGTCCTGTTCCTTACGCGATTTCAGCGTGTTTGGAATTTATCCCCAGTTGTGTTGTAGACGCACTGGGCGGTTTGTTGGACCTCCTCTCACGATTTCAGCGTGGTTTGAGTGTCCCGTTCCTTACGCGATTTCAGCGTGTTTGGAATTTATCCCAAGTTGCGTTGTAGACGCACTGGGCGGTTTGTTGGACCTCCTCTCACGATTTCAGCGTGGTTTGAGTGTCCTGTTCCTTACGCGATTTCAGCGTGTTTGGAATTTATCCCAAGTTGCGTTGTAGACGCCTGGCGATTTGTTGGACCTCCTCTCACGATTTGGCGTGGTTTGAGTGTCTGTTCTCACGCGATTTCAGCGTGTTTGAATTTATCCCGTTGTGTTGTAGACGCCTGGCGGTTTGTTGACCTCCTCTCACGATTTCGGCGTGGTTTGAGTGTCCCGCCTTACGCGATTCGGCGTGTTTGGAATTTATCCCAAGTTGCGTTGTAGACGCCTGGCGGTTTGTTGGACCTCCTCTCACGATTTGGCGTGGTTTGAGAGTCCCGTTCCTTACGCGATTTCGGCGTGTTTGAATTTACCCCAAGTTGCTAGACGCCTTGGGTTGTTTTGGACCTCCTCTCACGATTTCGGCGTGGTTTGAGTGTCCCTTCCTCACACGATTTCGGCGTGTTTGGAATTTACTTTAGGTTGCGTGAACGCGCTCCCGATTGATTTTCTTTGTTCTTCCTCCACTCACGAGTCCAAATGGTTGGAGTGTGTTCACCCTTTGCATCTTTACTAGCATAGCATTTCATTCGCTTACCTTGCGACCTTACGTACTTGTTAGTACATTGCATTGTTTTATATACAAACCGGCGTGGCGATAAGCCCAATTTTCAAATCGGCCACAGCGGTATAAGTCCAATTATCAAAATTTTCTGATATCGCTTTGTATCACGCCTCGAACTACGCTGGTTTGATTCCTTGCAAAGGATCGTAGGGCGACTGCAAGCACAACCATTTATCTATCTATGTTTTGTTTGTTTGTCCAAGTCTTCGCCTTGCCAAAATGGGTCGATCTCGGCTTTGACATTCACTCGCCATTATTATGACTTAGAGTTACAAAGAGGGGCAATCAGAGACACCCCATTTTTGACCGCCTTAAGACTTGGGCACTAATGATGGTTTACTTGTTGGAGAAAGGTGCAAATGCATGTTCGGATTTCATCGGCAAGGAGAGAGGCAAATCTCAACTTCATACCCCATTGTGGACCAAAATTATTTTTGATGGTTTTATACCTTAAAACCCTCTTTCAAAACATTTTTGAAATAAAATTCCCACGATGTTCCGACACCAGATTTCGTAATGTTGCGCTTTTCGGTAAACCGAGCAAGGACAAAGGGGAGATGAATGAAAGAGAGGTGAAATCTTTGAAAAATCTTTCAAAACACCTTACTTAAGGGTTTGAAGTTGAAGAAAAAAGGAGAAGAGGGGAGAAAACTGGTTTGGGAGTGGTTCAGCATGAATCCGGGAAGGAGAAAAGTCTGCTGCTTTCCGAAACGGGCGTAACTCTTTGTACAAGAGGAATTAAAATATGGGGCCACCACCATTGGAAACCTTACTTTCGGGGCTTCATTTTGCACTCAAGAATCTCCTAAGTCTAAATCCGGGGGGAGGAGATATGGTTGGTTGAAGTCCGGTTGGACCGAATCTGCGCGGCTTTACTGAAAAGGGCATAACTTTTTGCACAGGAGGAATTTGAATGCAAGGTTTGCGCCATTGGAAAGCTAACTTCCGGGGCTTCAATTTACCCACCGGCACTTTTTGACCACGGATCATCTATCGGCACTATAAAGTGCCGACCGGCACAGAAGAGTGTCGGTCGGCACAAAAGAGTGCCGACCGGCCAAAAGTGCCCAGAAATCAGTTTTTTTGACAGATATTTATCATCCAAATTGTTGTTTATCGCTCAGATATTTCAAGTGAGATATTTCGACCAAAAGCTCCTTTTTGATATATATAGAGCCATATATCTCACATTTTGAAGGTTAGAACAAAAAGCAAGTCTTGGAGCTTCTCACTCTAAAAGACTCCTCTCTCTAGAAATTTCAGACCTAAATCTCTCTCTATATTCCACTCTTGCCCATTTTGTGCATAGAAGTGCTTGAAAGTGAAGAAATCCTTCTAGTTTGCCTAGGCATCCTTCATCAAAGTTAACCACCATTGGGCCGAGGTCCTTTAAGGATCATTTTTAGCTTCAAAAGTGGTTTTAGCTCAGATTTTGGGCTGGTTTTGCACTGTGCATCAAGGGTAACATCTCTCTCCTTTTAGCTTGTTTTGCATACTAGCTTTGCCATAAGTTTTCAAATACTTTGAGGTTGTTTTTGGGGTATTGTTGAACTACAAAACCAATCGATTTTCCTCCATTTTTCAGTCCTAAAAGTCTTGGCTTGTGCCTTGGTTGGCTAGGGGTTGTCCTCTTTTGCTCCTTGGCTTATAAGGCCTTGTGAGCTAACTTTCAAGCCTTCCAAACAACACCCTTTTGTTTTAAAACCACTGAATTCCAGTGGAATTTCAGTGTATAAAACTTGTTTTGAGGTTTCAAAATAGGAGGGGTTGTCCCCTCCTCTTCTCTTGTTTGCTTGTATGGATGGCCCTCCAAAAGAGCATGTGTTTCTATTTCTTGGAGGCCTCGTTTAGGCTCATTTTGTGACTTTCCAGACCTGCCATAAATCTGTTTTGGGCTGTCTTGGTCACCTCTTGTATGCTTTATACACTTGTAGTGTAAATCCCCTTTCCTAGTATTGTTAGGCTTGTGAAGTAGCATCTTTTGTGGCTTGTTTTAGCTTAAGCCAAGCATGTTTTAGCCCCTATTTTGCCATGTTTCAGATCTGTTTTGGGGTGGATAGGGCCCTTGTTGCTTATTTCTTGCACTTGTAGTGCAATCTTGCTTGCTTGCCTAACATGCTTCTGTTTTAGCCCATCTTCCTAACATGTGCTAGCTTAACTTTGGCCTACAATAGTTCATATTTTGCTGTGATTAAGCTCTTTTGAGGTGTTAATGTAGCTTGTACATTGCTTTGCATGGTTGTGGTTTAAATGCTTAGAATGGCCTAAAGGAGAGCATGTTTTGCAAGCTTGTTTTGGTGCATGACCAGCATGTTTTTAGCTCATATTTGACATATAGAAACTCTGTTTTGGGCTGGATAAAACTCTCATGCATTGCATTACATAGTTGTAGTTCATGTACTTCAAGAGCCCATTGTTTGGGCACATCATTTGAGGTTGTTTTGGTGCATGTTTCATGGCATTTCCAGCAGAGTTAGGGCATGTAGAAACACTGTTTTAAGGCTGCATATTTCTGTTTTGGGTTGATTTTGTCGTTTAAGGCTTGCCTCATGTGGTTATGGTATAATGCTCTTGCATGCCTAGTTGATTAGTCCATTGGAGCATGAGTGCTTGAACCATTTGCATGTTGTAGTAATGTCTTGCACACAATTTCATAACATACTTCATGCCATTCATGCCACTTCCTTACATGTTTCATTTTCATTGCTTAGAAAGTAGCCTTGAGCCTCTTGTCGGTTTGAGCATGAAGTTGAGACGTTCATGCTTAATGGCTTTAATCCTCTTGAGGGTTTCTACTAGCCAACGGCATGGGGTCTCCTTCATGCTCAAGACACTTGAGGCTTAGGCCCTCTTTCCTATTTAGAGGACTCTCACTTGGACTTAATCAATTAAAGGATGAATTGGTAATGCTAAAATGAGTAAATAAAATTGACCAAGTAAAATGGCAAGATAAGCATGACATGTGTTTGCATTGCATGTGTCAAGTGTTCGATCGGACGTAATATCGAACACAAGGCGGATTAGTCCATTTCATACTCAAAGTGATGAAATGAGCTAATCCCCTTTGTCTCCAAGACCTTTGATCCATACATGATAAGGTTTTGGTATCATTTTTGTGTTGCATGCATATTTACATTGAAATAGCAATCTTGGTTCCTTAGGCTATCATGCATCAAATGCATAATTGATAGCCCTAGAACCAAGAGCCATGCCTCCTTGAGTCCCTAAATATGATAGGAGGTATTGGACATGCTGACATATGCCCAAAAACCATGCCTTGCATTCTTTGCCTTCTTGTCAAAATCTCCTCTCATAGAACTTTGTGCCGACCGTGTATAGTGCCGACCGGCACTGTTTTTATGCCGATAAACTCCACATGCAGCCGGTGGTCAATCTCAGCAGCCGATGAGCTCTTCCCCCAGCCGGTGGGGCATTTCAGATCATTTGGGAGGTTTCCTGAAACTTTGGGAATTTTTGGAGAGGCAGGGCAGTAAAAAACAGAAGCAGCAATGCCATGACACGGATTTTCCGGGCAAATCGGATCGAGCATGCATCATTCGCGCGCCCCAAGGCAGGGCTGAGGCCCCATTGCATTTATTTATTTACTTGCTTTAATTTTAGTAATTAGAATTTGTAATAATTTATTTATTCATTTATTTGTTGGATCAGATATTATTTTGATCCCTCCGAGCGAGGGCAAAAATGTAATAAGCGTGCGTGAGTGGGTGTATGTCTTCCAACCCCCATTTCTTTCTTCCCTTTTATTTACCCGCTTTCGATGGTAGATTAGGGCATATTTAAATTAGCATACCTTATGCAATGCATGTGTGCATTCATGCATTTGTTTATATACATCGGGCTCGGTACATCATACAAACTGCATCGTACTTTCAATTCCAAATTGAATACATGCTATTTGATCGCATTTCACATGCCATTTTTTAGGGTTAGCCGAGCCTACTCTAGATTGCATTTCTGCCTGTGTTGCATTAGCCACTTAACATGAACTAGGTCATGCATGTTTGCTAACTAGTTTATTGTTTTGGCACGGAGTACAGTGTAAGTTTTATGATTTAGCATATCGCATGCGTGTGAATGTTAACATGACAGTATGATTACCATGTGGCTAAGTGCTTATGTGATAAACTGTTTTGAATGCCTGTGGGTGGAGGTTGGATTGCCTGAGTTGGAATAACTCGTTGAAATCCGTATTTTAGCCTACTTGCGAGTAGCAAAAGAAAACAACACGTTTTTCGAGACAAAAACGGATATGCAATGTTTATTTCCAAGTTAGGCGATCTAGTCTATACTTTTGAGTTGTGCGCATCACATAGTAATTCTAGGTTAATAACCGGAATAAGAACGCATAAAGTTTTCAAAAACATATATCATGGTTAGTAGAGGCCGGTCTTTGACCGGGCGAGAGGGGGTGCTCACGATGTGACCTTCCCTAATCGTACCCAAGTTCCCGAGCCAACTTTGGTGATGACGGACACGTGGCCTTTCGGCACCGAGTCAGGGTTTCCTAAATTTCCCATTTTAAATATTTAGGTGGCGACTCTGTAATCTGGCAAAGCAGTCCATGTTTGGCACTACTTTTTCAAAAATCTGTTTTCTCAAACGATTTGTCGGATTTGGACTCTTTGGTTCAGATTTAGAACCGCGACACAAAATTGAGTCCGAACTGTTAGCGCGAGGTCCCCCCGCGGGACGTGCTACACTAACCAATAAAGATTTTCTTAATTACTTAAAATTAAGAAAATAAAAAAAAAAGAATTGATTATAGGGTTTGTTACAAAAAATTTTCTTTTACTTATATGAATGAGAGTATAATATTCACTTTATATAAGTGAAACAATTCATTTTTTTTTTCTTTTCTTGATGTGGAATTGTAAAATAAAAGTTAAATAGAAACTAACCAATGTAGATTTTCTTAATTATTTAAAATTAAGAAATTTTAATAATTTATAAAAATTGAAATATAAGATTCACTTTATAGGAATGAAATAATTTACTCTCTTTTTTTTTTTTTGCACGATTTGAGATTGCAAAATAAAAGGTAAATGGAAGCTAGCCAATAAGAATTTTCTTAATCGTTTAAAATTAAGAAAATTCAATGATTTTAGAATGAAGGTTTGGAACTGCTAGAAAGCTTCTCCTTTAAACTCTCTTTATAAAATTAATTTTATATAAGTGAAACAACTCACCTTTTTTTTTTTTTACTCGATGTGGGATTGTAATTATTTTAAAGCTAAATATTATGAGAGTTTTACAATCTCATACAAAATTATTTTTAAAATCAAAATTATGTGGGATTGTAAAATAAAAGTTAAATGGAAGCTAGCCAATGATGATTTTCTTAATTGTTTAAAATTAAGAAAAAAAAAAAAGAGTATGAGATATTGATAATACGGTTTCTCACTAAAAATCTTTTTTTGCTAATATAAATGGGAGTATAAGATTCATTTTATGTAAGTGAAACAATTCATTTTTTCTTTCTTTTTCCAATGTGGGATTGTAAAATAAAAAGTAAATAGAAACTAGCCAACGGGAATTTTCTTAATTAAAATTAAGAAAATTTAATAATTTTAGAATAAGGGTTTGGAGCTCCTAGAAAGTTTCTTCCTAAAAATTCTATTTTTCTTATATAATATATAGATAGATAGCGAAACAAACTTTGCTTCTTTTTTTTTTTTTTTTTTTTTTTTTTTTTTCTCCCGATGTGGGATTATAAAATAAATCATATATTAATTAGAGTTTTACTTTTATATGGCTAAATAGAAGTTAGTCAATGGAAATTTTTTTAATTGTTTAAAATTAATAAAATCAATATGAAAAATCACGATTAAACCGGCAAATCGGTCAAACCCAAAATGGTTTAGCCTAATTGGTTAAGTCAAATGACCAATCAACTTATACAAAAATCAATTAATTAAAACTTTTAACTGTTATTTTAATTTTAAAATTTAAACTGTCTTGAATTGAAATATACACAATACTACACTATTAAGATTCACTTTATATAAGTAAAGCAACTCACATTTTTTTTTTCTTTCAATGTGGGATTATAAAATAAAAGTTAACAATTATTTGGACGGAAAGTTTATTTCTAATCAAACAATCTCAGTTTTTCAATCTGTTAGTCCGATCAATTTAATTTATTTCGAATCAAACAAATCTAATCAATATATTTTGATAAAACTGCTAAAATTGCAGTTAAATCAAAAATCAATCAAATAAAAAATGATTTAGCCTAATTGGTTAGGTCATAATTAATTAATTAAAACTTTTAAAATTTAAACTATATTGAATTGAAACATGCAAAATACTACAATATTAAATGGGATGGAAGTATAAGATTTACTTTATAGGGTAAAATAACTCATTTTTTTTTTTCCGCTTCTTTCCCAATGTGGAATTATCAAATAAAGCTAGCCAATGGAGATTTTCTTAATTGTTTAAAATTAAGAAAATCAAGAAAATTAGTATGAGATGTTGAAATTTTCACAAGGCTCCTCACTGATAGGAGTATAAGATTTCCTTATATGAGTAAAGCAACTAATTTTTTTCTTCCTTTCTCGATGTGGGATTATCAAATAAAAGCTAGTCAATGGGGGTGTTTGGTGCAGTTTTTTTGAGCCAGCTTATGACTTCTGGCTTTTAAAAAGTTATTTTGGACTGTTTAGTTAAACTTATTTCAAACAGCTTCTGATTCTAACAACTTATTTTAAGTCAAAAAAGCTGATTTTGAGAAGCTCACCCTTGCTTCGATTATCGAACCTGCATTGACATGTTAATTCATGGTTATACTCTTGGATTTTTTATTTTTTTATTTTTTTAAAAATAGAAAAAGACCAAAATGGACTAAAAAATATTATTATTATTATTATTTATGAAAAATGTAGACAAAGAGTGAATAATAAAAAATAAAAATTAATTGAAAAAGCTACTTCACAGCTTATTTAACAAACACTACTCAGCAACTTAAATCTATAATCCAACAGGTATACCAAACAGATTAACAGCTTCTGATTAAAGTCATAATCTATAATTTGTTAAGCTATAATCTATAATCTGTTTTAACAGTTACACCAAACAGTACCAATGAAGCACTACAACAAAAAAGGCCTTTGATGACAGACTGATTTTGTCTACAAACATCAAATTTTCGTCACTAAAGTGATCTGTGACGAAAATTTTTTGTCACCACGTTTGTCGCCTATACGTTGTCACTGAAAGTATCTAGTGACGAAAAACAGTTTCGTCGCCTGCTTTTAATTGTTGGCGACGAAATTTTTCGTCTCCAAATATTTCATTTTTCGTCCTCTATAATATTAATTTCGTCACTAAAATTAGATAATATTTTTTTTAATTATTTTTGGTGACAAAATATTTCGTCACCAAATAGATTTTAGTGACAAAAGATTTCCTCACCAATGATATAGATTAAGGTGATAAAAAAATTCATCACTAAAATGAGCAGGAAAAAAATTCTTCAATGACAAAAAAACATTTTGTCACAAAATATTTCAATTTAGCGACGAAATATTGAGCAAATCTGACGAAATTATTTGCTTGGAACTATATCATTAATGAAAAAATTATTCGCGTCATGTTTTTTGAAACCTAATAGCGATATTTTTTATTTCGTTGCTAATAATAATTAAATTTTTTTTTTAAATGGGGGTAATATTTTCAAATTAAAATTTTTCTTTTCACTAAAAATTCCTCTGTGCATTTTAATAACCTGTTCAATAAAATATCTATTACAGATCAATATAAAAATCCATTCATTTTCATAAACATCACAATCAAATTTCAGCACTATCCACAAAAATACAATATTAACTGCATGCGAATTACCAAACATGTCTCCTAACATCCACAAAAAACATGTCCACTAATATCAACAAAAATACAACCGCATGCGGATTACCAAACACATCTCCTAATATCCACAAAAAACATGTCTACTAATATCAACAAAAATATAATATCAAGTGCAGATTACCAAACATGTCCTGCAATATCAACAAAAATATAAAATTTAAAACGCAATCAAAATACATGTAAGGTAATATGAACAAAAACACAAAATGAGCTAGCTTCTACTCTCCAAATTACTAAACATGTCCATATCAAATCTCGAATCTGCAAAAAACAAAAAAAAAAAAAAAAAAAAAAAAAAAAAAAAAAAAAAACAAACAAACAAACAAACAAAGGCAGGTTAGACAATTGTTATCTTATCAATTAAATATACAATTTTACATGCACTTTTCGACTTAGTTTTCAAATCGAGAGTCCCATGCTAGTTCTGTAAGTTTCCAAAACTTACATTGGTCTCTCCCAAGGTGTTTGAGGTGTTTCCCGGGCCTTCACGTGCCTGTTACATGATTTTGGCCCCCAATGACCTGTTTACAAGCTTAAGTGTTGGAAAAATTTATTTTTGGACTTAGTTTTCAAACCGGGAGTCTTGTGCTAGTTCCGTAAGTTTACATAAGTTACAATGGTTACTTCCGAGGTGATTGAGGTGTTCCCTAGGCCTTCTCGTGGTTGTTTAATGATTTAGGCCTCCGATGACCTATTTTCATGCTTAAGAGTTGGAACAAGTGCATTTTTGGACTTAGTTTTAAACCGGGAGTCTGGTGCTAGTTCTGTAAGTTTCCACAACTTACATTGGTCCCTCCCGAGGTGTTCGCGGTGTTTCCCGGGTTGTCTCGTGGCTGTTACACGATTTTGACCTCCGATGGCCTATTTTCAAGATTAAGTGTGAAAAAGTGCATTTTTGGACTTAGGTTTCAAATCGGGAGTCTCGTGCTAGTTCCGTAAGTTTTCACAACTTACATTGGTCCCTCCCGAGGTGTTTGAGGTGTTCACCGAGCTATCTCGTGGCTGTTTGTGACAACGCTCACCACTGTTTACCGATTAACCACTGATTACTGCTAAACTGAGACTGATTATGATAAGTAATTGAATCAACTGAAATACTGAACTGACTGATTTGATGTATTAGTTTAAATGCATTTCTATCTGTTGAATGTTATACTTATCTGTCCATGTTTTATGCTTTAAACTGCAAATTGAAGGCCTTATCGGCGGCCGAATCTAAAATTGATTAATGTTTTATGATCATTAGGAATTATATGATTTTATGGCATATTTATCCAAAATGTGATTTATTGTGATTAAATTAGATTAGATAATGTAAAACACATAAGTTGGTTTATCTACCAAAATGCCATTGTGAGTGGGCCATTACCTTAGATCATATTTGAGCCTTATTACACTCATTCATACACATTTCATCAGCTCATTTCTAAGCACAACCGACCATTGAGAGAGAGAGAACTAAGAGAGTTGATTTTCATCTTGTTATACTTGGACATTGAAGGAACTGAAGAGAGTATTGCAAAATTGAGCTCCTAGACCTTTAATTCAAGACATAAGGTAGAGTTTTTACCTTCTTGTGTTTAATTTGAGTTACTTCTACCATGTTGTAGAGGATTGTTGAAGATTAGAGCCAAGATATGGCCTATAATGTTGAATTGAAGCTCATTCCATGCATGCATGTTGCCATTCATGAGTTTTGAGGTGTTTGTTCATGGAATTACTCATGTATGTTCATATTTTTACAATGGACCATGAATTCATCTTGTTTTTGGAACAATTGGCTCATTAGAGCAATTATTTGAAGCTTGAAAGTTGTTTAAAGTCTTGCATGTTCAATTGAAGTCATATTCATGAATTGGTTTGAAGTTGAGTTTAATTGAGCTACCATTGGGCTTTGATTTCTTAATTTGAGCTTTGAAACATGTTATACTATGAGTTTACAAGTGTTTTCCAGAAAATTAGCCCAAGAGGATCGAATTTGATACATTTGAAGTTGAATTTGAGCTTGAAGTTCAAATCTAGAAATTCCAGATTTTGAACTCACGCTCGAGCGGGGTTAGTGGCGCTCGAGCGTGAAAATCGTGCTCCCAGCATTTTGTTGTATTTTATAGTCCGCTTGAGCGTAAATTAGCAGGACATTGTGTCTTACGCTCGAGCGGGTGTTGAGCGCCCAATCGAGCGTGATTTTCACACATCCAGTACTTTTGGCATATTTTACAGTCCGCCTGAGTGGAATAACTCGCGCTCGAGCAGAGTATTTTGTTTGCCTTTACGCTCGAGCTGGGTAACCTGCGCTCGAGCGTATCCCCTGTTTCCTGAAAATTCTAAAAAATGTTTTAAAGTGCATATTTGCATCGTCATTCCATCCTAGGCATTCTTAGGCCTAGTTTAAGGCATCTTAACGAGGATATAGATGTAGAACCACACCGAGTCTAAGTAGGGACTAAGTCTTTGATTCCCGAATGTGAACTTAGTGTGTTCATTCTGTCACTGTATAGGGTTGGCTTTCGGAGACGCCCTCTAGCTGCTTATAGCCCAGAACTCTGTGAGTAACAATTGTGTAAAGATATGTTCAAATGTGACTGTTTAAACTGTACTGTTTCTGAACTGATACGGCTTACTGATTGAATGTTTGTCCTCTATTCTAAACTGTATTGTGGCATCCATAGCAACTACTATTTACTGTTACTGCTACTATTACAGAGATCTCTGTCAGTTCCTATCTTAGAACTTCTGTTTACTGTTATGATGGCCATCATTGATCGCTCGTCTTTAAGACCCATCACATCAGATCGCTATGCTAATGGATATACCACATATGACTGAATGACTGAAATACCGATTTAATGAACTGTTTTCATTACTGTAAGGACATTCATTCTCAACCTCTTTACGCATTATGTTATTCACTCGGCTTTAGCTCACTATTTATATATACATGTAGGTGTTCAGGCACCAGACCGGAGCTAGGAGCGTGGATTAGACTCCTCTTTTTGTCAAGCCAACCACTGTGCCTCACTGCAAGGTTCCGAGTCTGTCAAGCTATGGCTTAGGGGTGTTTTAATTTCCCCCGTCTGCCTCTGTATCTGTTTTGCAATATTGTATAGACTGATAGCACTATACTGTACTGTTATAATAGGGGTCAGGTCCCTGTCTGAATGATTGCACATATATGTATAAACTGTTTCGTTATGAATGTGCATACAAATGAAAAGTCTTTTTGCATACAAACTGTCACAGCTCATTGGACATTGTTTAACTACTGTTTTGGCTTCCGCCATGCCCTTGTACTCTGTATTCATCAGATATCTTGTTAAGTAGGCCTTGTAATCTCAGACATCTTGGCGATTCTGATGCTAAACCCATAAGGGCGGGTTTGGGTCTTGACACTGTTACATGATTTTGGCCTTTGATGGCCTATTTTCAAGCTTACGTGTAAAAAAATGCATTTTTGGACTTAGTTCTCAAACCGGGAGTCCCGTGCTAGTTCTGTAAGTTTTCACAACTTACATTGGTCCCTCCCGAGGTGTTTGAGGTGTTTCCCAAGCCATCTTGTGACTGTTACACGATTTTGGCCTCTGATGGCCTATTTTCAAGCTTAAGTGTGAAAAAGTGCCTTTTTGGACTCAGTTTTCAAACCGAGAGTCCTGTGCTAGTTCCGTAAGTTTTCACAATTTACATTGGTCCCTTCCGAGGTGTCTGAGGTGTTTCTCAGGCCGTTTTATGGCTGTTGCACGATTTTGGCATTTGATGGCCTATTTTTAAGCTTAAGTGTGAAAAAGTGCATTTTTGGACTTAGTTTTCAAACCAGCAGTCCCGTGCTAGTTCCATAATTTTTCACAACTTATATTTGTCCCTCCCAAGGTGTTCGAGGTGTTCCTTGGACCGTCTCGTTGCTGTTACACAATTTTGGCCTCCGATGGCCTATTTTCAAACTTAAGTGTGAAAAAATGCATTTTTGAACTTACTTTTCAAACCAGGAGTCTCGTGCTAGTTCTGTAAGTTTTCACAACTTACATTGGTCCCTCGCAAGGTGTTAGAGGTGTTCCCCGGGCCATCTCGTGGCTGTTGCACGATTTTGGCCTCCGATGGCCTATTTTCAAGCTTACGTGTGAAAAAAATGCATTTTTGGAATTAATTTTCAAAATGGGAGTCTCGTGCTAATTTCATAAGTTTTCACAACTTACATTGGTTGCTCCCGAGGTGTTCCCTGGGCCGTCTCGTGGATGTTACACGATTTTGGCCTCCGATGGCCTATTTTCAAGCTTATGTATGAAAAAGTACATTTTTGGACTTAGTTTTTAAACCAGGAGTCCCGTGCTAGTTCCGTAAATTTTCACAACTTACATTGGTCCCTCCCGAGGTGTTTGAGGTGTTCCCTAGGCCGTCTCATGGTTGTTATACGATTTTGGCCTCCGATTGTCTATTTTCAAGCTTACATGTTAAAAAGTGTATTTTTGGACTTAGTTTTCAAACCGAGAGTCCTGTGCTAGTTCCGTTAGTTTCCACAACTTACATTGGTCCCTCTCGAGGTGTTTGAGGTGTTCTCTGGGCCGTCTCGTGACTGTTACACGATTTTGGCCTCCGATGGCCTATTTTTAAGCTTAAATGTAAAAAAGTGCATTTTTGGACTTAGTTTTCAAATCGGGAGTCCTGTGCTAGTTTCGTAAGTTTCCACAACTTATATTGGTCCCTCGCGAGGTGTTCGAGGTGTTTCCCTGGCCGTCTCGTGGCTGTTACACGATTTGGCCTTTGATGGCCTATTTTCAAGCTTAAGTGTGAAAAAATACATTTTTGGACTTAGGTTTCAAACCGGGAGTCCTGTGCTAGTTTTGTAAGTTTCCACAACTTACATTGGTCCCTCCCGAAGTGTTTGAGGTGTTCCCCAGGCCTTCTCGTGACTGTTATGTGATTTTGGCCTCTGATGGCCTATTTTCAAGCTTAAGTGTTCGAAAAGTACATTTTTTGACTTAGTTTTCAAACCGGGAGTCCCGTGCTAGTTCTGTAAGTTTCCACAACTTACATTGGTCCTCCCGAGGTGTTTGAGGTGTTCCTCGGGCCTTCTCGTGGCTGTTACACTATTTTGGCCCTTCGATGGTCTATTTTCAAGCTTAAGTGTTGAAAAAATGCATTTTTCGACTTAGTTTTCAAACCGGGAGTCCCGTACTAATTCTGTAAGTTTCCATAACTTATATTGGTCCCTCCCGAGGTGTTAGGGGTGTTCCCGAGCCTTCTCATGGCTTTTTCACGATTTTAGCCTCCGATGACCTATTTTCAAACCTAAAGCCTCGTTTGGGAAGTGGCTAAAATAGCCAAAAAGCCAAAAAGTCAACTAAAACACATCACATCACCTCTCTACTTTTCTACACACCTTTTCGTAAAAAGTCAAAAAGTTACTAAAATAGCCTGTTCCCAAACCAAGCCTAAGTATTGGAAAAGTATATTTTTGGACTTAGTTTGAAAAAGTATATTTTTTTACATAGTTTTCAAACCAATAGTCTTGTCCTATATCCATGCATATATTATTATGAATTATGAAGATGTATTAGATTACTTTTCGTTTCCTTTTTTCTTTTTTCTTGATGTTGCATTTCCATTTAACATATATAGGTTTTCAATAATGCTACAATAAATAAAACAATATACATGGGTTTTCAGTAGGTTCACCGGCAACCTCTACCAACAACCCACACAACAAATATAACATATCCGGGTTTTTAGTAGGTTCACTCTCAACCTCTTAAGACCATTATGGGTTTTCAGTAGGCTCACCCTCAACCTCATCGACGTGTGTGATTGTGTACATGCGTGTATAAAAAAGTTTGGTTGCAATTTTAAATTAACCAAAGTCATAATTATAAAGCTCACTTGCAATGGGGCACAAGCCCACTCCAGCAAGGGCACTGCCCAAGGTCCCCTGTTGACTAACCAAAGTTGTACAGTTTTTCAAGCAAATGCAACATTAGTTCAAATTTCAGTATCATTGCATTGGAAGAGTACATGTTCATCACACCTAATTAGGCAGCTTAATCAAGTCTTGGATTTGTCACACTCAACATACATATGATATAAGGCCAAAAACTAAGGGGGAAAAAGGAAATGTTAATTGCAGTCCAATTTTCCAATTCCAAATTGAACTTTGGATTCACCTCAAGAGAATGTATCTATTCTCCTTATACGGGTCAAGGATTGAACTATATTGCTCTAGAGTCTAGATACTCATAGTCAATATATTCATATATATATATATACCCCACAAAAATTTTGATGAGAAATGCTACAAGCAAAGAGACTCACAAACAAACAAAAAGTGCATTCCAGAGGTACAATCTGTTACCTCTAAGGTTGTGAGGGAATCTTTAATCATTGAAACCTCCTCCTGAAGGGTGCACATAAAAAGCAAAGATTCCAGCCTTTTAAAGGCATAAGGGTTGTCAACCAAGAATTTTAGGAACCGGTTAAAAGCCTGAGTTTTTGTTCTTCTTTTGATGTTGGTGCCATCCTTAACAAATTATATTTTCAATCTAAACCATTCGCTTATTTTTGTTAAGTAAGACCGATAGAAAAAAAATATATATTTTTGTTATTAAACTCAAAGAAAAATGGAATTTTATACATTTTGTGTACTGCTACATTGAGTTTAATGGTTAGAATACTACTTTTCCGTCACATGACTTTCTAAAGTTTATCTTTTTAACCAAAAGATTAGGGCTAATTTTCTATTTTTAGTTAAGGTTTACTCTACATCACATGACTTTCTAAAGTTTTATCTTTTTAATGTCACCTTCTAAATAAAGTTGTTTAGCCTTTTATACTAGTCCAAATTAAAAAGTCAAAATTATGAAGCATCAAGACCAAAAACAAGAAGTGTAAAAAGGATCACTTACTCCACAAAATGGAATAGAAGCTGTCCCAGCATGAGGACCTGCCAATGATATGAAATACTTCACCTGTCTCAAACAAGAAAAATAAGAGGCCACAAAATTAAGTTTCATATGCAGACCAGAAGTCAGTTCTATGCTAGGAAAATGAGGGGCGCCAGAAGAAAGCAATGAATTGCAGCAAAGGTAAGGTAACGAACTTAGTTTCTTGCAAAGATTCTGATATATAATTCCCAAAACACTTAGACACGTAAAGAAACACAGTAAGCAAACAAAATAAGGACTTTAGCATAGCTTAGGGAGAACAGCTAGCTACTAAATGACTCATGATCAAATGTAAACTATGACATGAGAAAGAAACATTCACAATGACTTCTATTTCACATGAGAAAGTCCAACTATGTTGTAACCTTCACTAAGTTCATCCATTTCCTTCAACTATAAATTAAAGAAGGCACTAACTGATGAAAAAAATAAAGTTAAACGTCATATGCCATTTCAAGGAGGCAAACAAATTACCAGACAACTTTACCACCTTTTCACAAGCAATTTTAGTCTACAAAGTGCAGCAAGAAAAGTGTTAAATTGCCGGTAAAATTCATATTACAGCATAACAGATGGCAAGCTCTGTTTGCACTAGAATGTGAGATTCACCTGTTCCAGTAGGAGCATAAACCAAGAATCCCATATTCCATTTCCAATTTCTCCACATGGAGGGAAACAATTAATTCCATATTTAAGAGAATTCAACTAGGGAACAATAAAGCATACAAATCAAAAAGCAGTTTCAAATCAAATCAAATCAAATCACAATTAATTCCATTAGCTCTGTTTGCACTAAATGCTCTATCTCTCTTTTAAATAACATTAGAAATTCATAGGAAGCACATTATGCAAGTTAAATTTTTTTGAAGCAGGCCAAAAAACAAAAATCATTACACAAAACATGAAACACAACTAGCTGACTCATAAACTATGTAGTAGCTTGAAAGGAATTCTATATTTGTATTAATGCTAATGAGTCTAAAAAGTGAGCTTTAATACAAAATTTCAAAAACCCACATTTAAACCAACCAAATTGTAACATTTCAACACCAACTTAGTTATTTCGAGGAAAAAAAAAACACACACACTAAATCATCAAACCCATAAAACATCAGTTGGTTGATAGAATAAACTTAATTAATTAGATCTTTCGAGGAATCAGTTTATTAAACTAGGCTATGAACAAAATTAGACCTTTGATCGAATAAACATCATCAAAACCATTTCATTCTTCTTTTCCACTTATCAAGTCCATGTCCGAAATCAACAACAAATCTAAGAAATCAACAACAATTTTTGCCCAGGAAATCATATATATATAATAGGAACAAATGAGAATGATGATTGAAAAAAATCCACAACAAACCCTAAATCATCAAACCCATAAAACTTAATTAATCAAAGCACTTATCAAACCCATTTAACAAATCAACAACAAATCAAACCATGGCAAGTAATCACATATATATATATATATATCAGCAACAAATCAAAATGAAGACGACAGGGACCTCACCGGTCATCGCCTTCCCTTGCCTCGCTATCGTCTCCCCTCGCCTACCTGCCGGAGTTGTCTGCCAGAGTCACATCGCCTTCGCCTCCACGTCGTTTTGTCTCCACGTCGTTTCGTCTCCGCATCTCTCTCAAAGACGGGTTGGGTTTGGGTTATCCAACAAATGAGAGAGAAAGAGAGAGAGAAAGAGAGAGGCTGAAAATCAAAGGGGAAAAAATACAAAACGACTGAGAGAGAGAGAGAGAGAGAGAGAGAGATGAGCGCGACTGAGAAGAAGAAAAATGAGGGAAAATTTGTGAATAATTTGTTAGTTTTTTTTTTTTTTTTTTTTTTTTTTTTTTTTTTTTTTTTTTTTGTAGACGTGGCAAACAGGCTGATTTAAACGAGTCAAAATAGGTTTTGTATTAAAAATATGTTTTAATTTTTAAAATTTATTTTTTGGAGTTTTTAATTAGTATTTTTTTAAAAAAGTTTTAGTGAAAATTTTTAATATTTAAAAAAAATAATTAAAATATTAAAAAAGTTCACTAAAAATTAAAAAAATAAGAATTGAAACTTGAAAAATAGTTTTCGAAAATTGAAACTAAATGAAATCGATTCAAACTCACCTATTTAATAATAAAGAGGTTTAAATGGGTTCGGTGGAGGTGGAGTGCTAGTGGTGGTGATAGTGGAGCACCGGTGGTAGAAGTCGAGTGGCGGCAACAGTAGTGGTAGAGTAAGGCAGTGGTGGTGGAAGAAAAATGGTAGTGGCGGCGGTGGTAATAGTAGTAGTGGGGTAGTGGTACTATAGTGGTGGTGGTGGAAGTAGTGGAGAGGTGATGATGGCATTGGTAGTGATGCAGTGGGGGGGGCGGGGGCAGGGGTAGTGGTGGAGTAGCGGCAGTGGTGGTAATGGTGGTGGTGAAGTAGTAGCGGCGGTGGTGTAAAGGTGATGGTGGTGGTGGTAAAGTGGCGACGGTGGCAGTGGTGGTAGTGGTGGTAGAAGAGAGTTAGTGGTGGCAGTGGTAGAGTGGTGATGGCAGTGGTGGAAGATAGGTGGTGGTAGTAGTGATAGTAGTGGTGGAGTGACGATGGTACTGGAGTAGTGGCGACAGTGGTTGTGGAGTAGTGGCGGTTGTGGCGATGGAAGTAGAGGAGAGGTGGTAGTAGAGTGGTGGCAGCAGTAGCGGTGGTGGTAATGGATCCGTGGCTGCAGAGATGGTGGTGGTGTTGGAGTGGTGGCAATGATGGTAGAAAAATCCATTTAAACAACTACTCATGTCTAACCTAAAAAGGGCTTTGCAAAATAGGAACTGATTTGGGCAAACAAAGAGGGCTTCTCACTTATAGCATGAAACGACGTCGTTTTGCATAATAAAACTATAGGAGACGAAATTATTTCCTCGCGGAAAATTTTGTACAATGGTGACGAAAATTTTTGTCTCTAAAATGGCGCCCAAATATTCCGCGAAATTTTCCAAGGGCGGAAAATTTTTTTGCGACGAAAAATAAAATATAGAGATGAATAAAATTTTCGTCACCTATTGTTTTATTGATTTTAAACATTTGGTGATGAAATTTGGATTTCTCTCTAAAAGTACTACAATGGGAGACAAAATCTTACTTTTATCTCTAAAACATGCATGTTTGGAGACGAATTTTTTTTTCGTCATGCGTTTTCGTCACCAAAGACATTTTTTGTTGTAGTGAAGATTTTCTAAATTATTTTCTTAATTTATTAAAATTTAGAAAATTAAGAAAATTAATATGAGATATTGAAACTCTCATAAGACTTCTCACTAAATGGGATGGAAGTATAAGATTCCCTTTATATGAGTAAAACAATTCATTTTTTCTTCTTTTTCTGATGTGAGATTATCAAATAAAAGCTAATCAATGAAGATCTTTTAAATTGTTTAAAATTAAATAAATTTTTTAAAATTAAGATGAGGCTTTGGAACTCTCACAAGCCTTCTCACTAGAAAGCTCATTTTCCTTATATAATAAGATAAGATAGGGTTGAGAATATGAATTTATCACTAATTTTTTTAAAATTATAATACTTTCTTTTATTAGTAAAAAAAAAATTATTAATGAAATCGACATACAATATATATGAAATTACATCATGAAAAAGAATAAGCAAGTGCAAAGAATATCATAGTATAACTTCCTAAGCCTAACTAGCTAAGTTGACATTAAAAGAAAGACACCCAATCATATGTTAGCTCAAGCCATTAAATTTTCTTCTTCTTCTTCTTCTTCTTTTTCTTTTTATTTTTTTAATAAATTTGGGCCTTAATAAAAATAATAGCTTTTCAACTATAGGATTAAATTACACTTCACCCTATTGAACTATCATTGAATATCAATCTACCCCCTCAACCAATTTTTATTTTTATTTTAAAGCTAAAATACAATTTTTGAGGGTTTTGTTATTTTTTTTATTTTTTTGGGGGTATATTTTTAAGCTAAATTACACTTCACCCCCAAAGATGAAAAATAAGAAACAAAAAATCAAAAAACTGGTATATTTTTATACTTTTTGTTGTTAGTAATTTTTTTTTTAATTTCTTCATAAATGTACTTTTTAGGTGGATCTAAATTAGATGAACCTAAAAGATAAAAATTTTAACTAAAAAATAAAAAAAAATTACTAAAGACAAAAAAAATATGAAAAAAGAAAACACTAAAAAATTATTTTTAAAAACTAAACCAAATACATTGATAATGTTATTTTAGGCATTCCATTCAACATGTTATGTATAAGTTAGATGTTAATTTTTCATCTATTTAAGAGACAGATCCTTAACAAAATATTTACATTGATATAAATTTATAATTCAAAGTGACAAAGAGTATCATGTTTTAGTTGAGGGGATAAAATGATATTATAATAATTCAAGGGGGTAAAGTGTAATTTATCCTATTGATGAAAGGGTATTTTCATCATAAATGTCCACATTAAAAAAAAAAAAAAAAATAATAGATAATATGTTACAACTTTTAGTTAAGTAATATAAAGTGATATGGAAGAATAGTTGAGGGGTAAAGTGTTATATACCCTTTCTTGTTCTTTCCTTTTCCTCTTTGTTTTATATTATGATATTGTTGGGATTGTTCCTAATTTACGTTTCTATCATTTTTGGGCGAAAATGAAAATCTTTTTGGATTTTGAAAATGAATTTGATTGTGGGTTTGGTTGACAGAATATCAATCTCTGCCTTGCAGACTATTCCTAACCCGGACCGCAGATCTCATATTCGAAGCACCATCACACCTAGCGAGTTTCAACTTCTGTTCAAATGTATCCTTAAAAACAAAACCAAAAAAACAGAAAAAAAAAAAAAAAAAAAAAAATTTTAGTTCAAACATGTAAAAACTTCCTAACTCCATATTCTATTCGATTTACACTTTTGACCAATGAACTCTCCAGAAATTGAACCAGCTTGTGTTGTAAAATATGATCATTAGATATATTAATTTTCCATAAACTACTTTTTTCTTTTTTTTTATCGACAAATGTTAATTGTTAGTTGTTAGATTAGCACCTATAGGAGAAAATCTCTTTACTCTTGGGAAAGCTAAGTGTTTGCATGCCCTTAATTCAACATCCTAAGGGGAATTGAACTCATAACCTCCTTGAGATTAAGTTCTAAAAAAGGCATGGTGGCCAACTTTTCATAAACTACTTGATATTTCAATTGGTGGCTGTGTGTGACACGAATCAATGAGAATGCAGTACTTTAAAGAAGGATGAAAACTTACAAAAAAAAAAAAATGTAAAAACGAGATGAGGACAAGGAAGCATCTTGTAAAGATAAATATTGCTGATGATTTGAACTATTTTTTTTTTTTTTTTATTACTAAGGTTCGATCATTTAAAAATTAATCTTTTAATAACACATCTAGTACTAAAGAGACATATTTTGTGTTTCACATGTGATCATTGTCCTATGTCGTATAGTAACGATGAGATGCGATATGGAGGACCCGTCTTTTTCTTTTTTCTTTTACTTTCTTTTTTTAATTTTTTTTTTATATTAAGAATTGGATCAACAAAAAGCATGATAAGGGTATCTTGTGGCTCTTAATGGATTCCTATATCACATTGTGTGGTAAGAATTAGTTATTTGACAAGATACATAAATACTAAATAATCATTTTTTTTTCTCTTACATGAATTCCAGCCACATATATGATAGTAATGACTTACTCGAGCTCCACTCATAAAGAGTCTTTTCATTTCTGATTTTTTCTTTCACTTCTTCTAATGACTAAGAATTAATAATTTAACTAGCATCTTCATGGGATTCTTAACTATTATGTGATGAGAGTTAATTATTTGACATTTAGTATTAAAGAGATATATCTCTTGTCCCTTTCATGAAATTCATGTCCTTTATTATGTGGAAGCAATGAATTACTTGGCTTTATTCATGTGATAGGAAGGCCCAAAATTTTTTTTTCCTTGTACCTCTTGGAATGGGATGAGTAAGAGTTAAGCATTTGACAATTGGCCATGTTTGGTTTAGTTTTGTGAAACAATTCTTTTGAATTTTTTTTTCTTTTTAAAAAGTAGAAATTAATTTAACAAAAATAAATATAAATGTATATTTTCAAAATTTTTAACATTAATTCTACCTTACAAAAAGTTAAAATAATATAAAAATTATTAATGTTTTTGATTTTTTTTACAAAACTAATTTTTATTTTTTTTGAAAAAAAATCATGATGAAACAAATATTTGAAAATCAAACCAAACATAACCATGGGATTCTTGTCCAATATTAAGAGTTAAGCATTTGACAATTGGCCATGTTTGGTTTAATTTTGTGAAACAATTTTCTGAATTTAAAAAAAAAAATAGAAACTAGTTTGATAAAAATAAACATAAAAAATATATTTTTAAAGGGGGGATTTATTAGGAAATAATTTTTCAATTATATTTGTATTCCAATTAGTCCATAACATATTTTTATATTCCAATAAGTCCTATTATTTGGATATTTGATTCACCAAATCTTAATTTTCATGTTTAAAATATTTTATGAACAATTTTACCCTAACAAATATTTTTTGAACGTTTATTAATTTGGTGATGTGAACATCATATTTTACAATGTGAATGTTCACATTGGCAGTGTAAATGTTCACATTGGCAGTGCAAATGTTCACATCACGTAACATTCACATTGTGAATATTATTATTAGGAGTATTTTAGTAATTATGTCACTCATAGGATTTATTAGAATATAAGAAAATAATTTGAACTAAGTGAAACATAAATAGGTGAAAAAAGATTTATGAATAAATACTCCTTTTTAAAATTTTTAAAATTAATTCTACCCTACAAAAATTTTAAATTATATAAAAATGAGATATAGTTTTAATTTTTTAATATTTTTTTCACAAAACTAATTTTTACTTTTTTAAAAAAAAAAATTACGAAATAAATATTTAAAAATCAAACCAAACATCACCCATGTGTCTCACATGGATTCACGTCCAATATTGTGTAGTGGCAAAGGGACACTTTGGCTTTAATTATGTAATAGGATCCCCCTTTTTCTTTTTTCCTTTACTTCTTTTGATGATTTACATATGGGATTCTTGTCCAGTATTGTGTGGTATAAAAGGGATACTTTGGCTTTAATTATGTGATAGGATCCCCGTTTCTCTTTTTTTCTTTACTTCTTTTGATGATTATGAGTAATAGTAATATTACAAATTTAGACTTAACTATTCAAAAATTATTTAAAATTGTCATCTTCTAATTTAAATTTATTCTACATATGGACTCCATACTACACAAATTCAATTTCATCCACAAAACACTTATTCGGGATAAATTCGTGACACTTAAGGTGAGGTTAATAAGAATATGAAATCAACTTCCTTGATTTACTGATACAACTATTACAGATATTTATACACTAATACAGTTCCAACCAATCTAACAAACTAACTAACTATGTAACTGATTGAATCTAACTTGAGTTACTAGAATTAGGTGTGGTTAGGTGTGGTAGGTGTGGTGTAGCAGTAGCAGTATGCGTATCAATCCCCTTTAAGTTGATGGGGCATGGAAGCACCAACAACTTGTCTTTAAGATAGTGAAATTGAGCTGAAGAAAGAGGCTTAGTAAATATATCTGCTACTTGATCAGCTGTAGGAACATAGGAGAGGGCAATTTGTTTAGACACAATACGCTCACAAATGAAATGACAATCAATTTCGATGTGCTTGAAGCGAGAGTAGAAAACAAGGTTGGAAGCAAGAGCCATAGTTGAAACATTATCACACCAAAGAACTGGAATAGTAGAGCAAGGAATAAAGAG
The DNA here is from genome assembly GCA_025200525.1 of Camellia lanceoleosa. NCBI lineage: Eukaryota > Viridiplantae > Streptophyta > Magnoliopsida > Ericales > Theaceae > Camellia > Camellia lanceoleosa. The sequence goes on from CM045771.1 coordinate 94,409,537, forward strand.
ATCTTTGAGCAATTGCTGAATCCAACACAGTTCAGCAGTAGCATGAGCCAAGGATCTGTATTCTGCCTCAGTGGAGGATCGAGAGACAGTAGCTTGTTTCTTAGTAGACCAAGAGATTAGATTAGGCCCAAGATAAACACAAAACCCTGAGGTAGACCTCCTATCCACACAATCGCCAGCTCAGTTGGAGTCTGAATAAGCATGGAGAACAAATGGACTTGAGCTAAACTGAAGCCCATGAGTAAGGGTGCCTTTGACATAGCGGAGAAGCCTTTTAAGGAAAGAAAAATTACCAACTGTAGGGGCATGCATATGTTGACAAGCCTGGTTGACAGCCAAGGTAATGTCAAGCCTGGTGATGGTTAAAAATTGAAAAGCACCAACTAGGCTTCTGCAGAGAGAAGGCTGAGAATAAGGTTGGTCATTTGCAGCAGAAAGGGCAGGTTTGAGAGCCATAAGAGTAGAACATGGCTTGCAGTCGACCATGCCAGCTTTAAGCATAAGATCAAAAGCATACTTCTACTGAGATAGAAAATAACCCTAAAAAGAAGCATGAACTAAGATACCCAAGAAATAAGAGATATATCCTAATTCTTCCATAGAGAATGCTTGATGCATTTGATGAACAAGGTCATGAAGAACAAGAGAATCACTCCCAGTAAGCAAGATATTATCTACATAAATGAGGAGGATAGTAATGGAGGTGGATGTGTTTCTGACAAACAAAGAAGAATCAGCATGACCGAGAACAAACCCTTGAGAGAGCAAGAAAGAAGAAAAGGTAGAATACCAAGCTCGGGGAGCTTGTTTCAAACCATAAAAGGTTTTCTTCAATTTGCATACATGTGTAGGATGAGTAGAATCAATGAATCCTTGAGGTTGATCCATATAAATTTCTTTTTCCAAATGCCCATGGAGAAATGCATTATAGATGTCCAATTGTTTAAGAGGTCAGTTATTCTGAAGAACCAAACAAAGCAAAATTTGAATTGTAGGTTGTTTAGCTACTAGACTAAAGGTCTCTTGGTAATCTATGCCTTCTTGTTGAAGATAACCCTTAGCCACCAACGTGGCCTTGTAATGAGCAATAGAGCCATCAGAGTTCTTCTTAATGCAAAAAACCCATTTGCAACCAATGAAGGATTTAGAGTTTGGTAAAGCAACCAAATCCCAAGTACCTTGTGTGTGTAGAGCTTGAAATTCTTCAATCATGGCCTGAACCCAAATGGGAGACTTTAAAGCCTGTGCAGCAGTCAATGGCTCTATAAGAGACAGATCAGGAAGATGAGGCTGAGAAATAGTCTAAGAGAAGTGAGCAGCCTTAGATCGAATGAAAATTCTGAAGAGAAGTATTAGGAACAGATGGAGGAGCTAAAGGCAAATCAATAGAAATGGAGTGAATAGGGATAGAAAATGCAAGAAGAAGAAGGGCTGGCTCTAGACTAGAAGAGGTAGGTAGAGGAGAAGAAGCAAGAGGAATAGAACTAGGGGTAGATGAAGGAATAAGAGGCAAAATAGGATCATGAACAGAACTAGGGGCAGACGAAGGAATATGAGGCAAAATAGGATTAGAAGAAGCATAATTTGTCCAAAAGAAAGAAGATAGATCAGATAAAAAAGAAGGTGGTGATTTGGAAAAATGAGCAAAAGGGAAGCAAGACTTAATAAACAAAACATGCTTGGACACATGAATTTTGCCTGTCAATGGATCTAAGCATCTATAGCCTTTAGTAGTAGGATGGTAACCAATAAATACACAATGAGTGGATTGAGGTTGGAGTTTGTGAGAGACATAGGGTCGAAGCTAAGGAAAACATTGATAGCCAAACACCTTAAGGAAAGAATAATCTGGCATAGTTTGAAACAAAAGCTTGAAAGGTGACTTATGACCAAGAGATAGACTAGGTGGTTTATTAATGAGAAAGACAACAGTAACCATAGCCTCAAACCAAAAAGAAATTGGCATGGAAGACTGTGATTACAAGGCAATGGTAGTCTCAGTAATATATTTATGTTTTCTCTTAGCTATGCCATTTTGCTCAGGAGTATAAGGACAACTAAGTTGATGAATGACACCATGTTGAGTCAAATAAGCATCCATTTGTTTGTTAACAAACTCTGTACCATTATTAGTCCTTAAGATTTAAAGATGAGTAGCAAATTGATTTTCAACAAAAGCTTTAAAAGAAATAAATGTGGAGAAAACTTCACTTTTGACATGCAAAGGGTAAATCCAAGTAAATCTAGTAAAGTCATTCACAAACAAGAGATAGTACTTAAAACCAGAAGTAGAAGCATGAAAGGGGCCCCATACATCACTATGAACAAGAGAAAAGGGCCTTGTAGACACCCCATTTTTGACCGACCTTAAGACTCAGACGTCACCGATTGAGCGCTCGGTGATGTTGCATATTGTGCTCGTTCAGAAGTCTCAGAGTCACGGCCGTGAGCCCTGCCTCTAGATTTCCGAACCCTCTTCTGTACCTTGTCTCGGTTTGCGAACCAGACTCGGTTTTCTCTGTTTCTTTTCCTGAAGGGAGGGAGAGGTCCTGTAGACCATCTCGGTGGCCGTCAGAGCCATTTGCCCATTCGAGCCGGTTCGGTTTTGGAGCCGTCGAGCCGTGTGTGCCTCGGTTCGGGACCGTCTAACCATCTCCGATTCCTCCGGTTTTGGCATACATCTTATTTACTCCTTTTGAGGACACCGAGGTCCGAGAGACCCACTTGGTCGAATGCCACTTTCGTGCTTAATATGACCTATTTCGGGACCGGCTGCGTGTTTTGGCCCCGGAGCATTCGTTTTGCATCGATTTTCGTTCATTTTTGGCAGGTACCTCTGTTTTATCACCAGGAAGGTCACTGAAGGGTGGGAGGCCAGCAATTGTCTTAGCAACCAGTTATATTCCTCCGGCGCTCTCCGACGCCCGTTTTTCTCACTTCCGAGCCAATGTTGACCACCCTAGGGCCATTTTCTTCAATCCCAAACCACATATTTGTGTTATACACACATGGGAGGACCCTAAAAGTCTATGGCCGGCCAGTAATTGTTGTTGAACCTTTTGAACCCCTCCTAAAAGTGGCTTGTTGTCTCTCCTGTTTTACAGTTGCCAATTTCTAACCAGAGGGTCTTGTTGAGGACACGTGGGAGGACACCTTTTTGTGGTGGCCGGCCAAAAATTCCTCTGGACCATTTTGCCCCTTGGCCGGCCGGCCATAGGGGGTGGCCGGCCGGCCACCTGCAACAAAAATAGCAGGCCGGCCATGTTCCTTGGGATGTGTGCTTTGCAGCTGTATAGCTTTTTCTCCTAAAATATCTGATTTCGGGGGACTTGGGTAGAAGGAGGGAACTTAATCCCATTGCTCTACACATTTTCTCTCCCTTTCTCCTCCATCCTTGCATACATACAGCAGCCCTAGCTCTCCCTCATGGTTTTGGAAAATTGCTCTTAAGCTCATACACACATATCTCTCTCATTTCCTCTCAAAATCTCTAAGTTTTGCACCATTTCTCCATCACTACCAAGAACCTCCACCACCACTCCATTTCCAGCAGCTTGGGGAGCTTTCCAGCAGCTAGGAAGCAACATTCCTTGGTCCAAGAGGTAGCAAAGAAGTGGTCTTCAAGGGTAAGTGCCAATCTTCCTCTTTTGCAGCACTTTTTTGCACCATTCTTCTAGCCTATTTTCTTGCTGTTTTGGGCTCCGAACCTAACTGAAAGGGTCATTTTTTTGAGCCATTCTTCATGTTTGTTTAAGGGCTCAACCCTGTTTGAGCCCCCCATTTGGTACTTGCTTCAATACCCCCTTGTATGCCATTATTTTGCATGGTATTTCTAGCCTATGTGTAATCTGTTTTTGAGCATGATATAAACTGTGAGTTGGCTTATTTTGAGTCCCTCTACAACATTGTAGAAGGGATCAACACTTTTGGGGGCCTCCATGCTGTACTTACCATTATACCCCTCTTTGGCCCCCATTTTTGCATGCTTTGTTGGCTTGTCTTGCTTCTGTTTTTAGGCCATGATCAGAACTGAAAATGGCCATAGTTTGACCTTCTTGTCATATCTCAGTAAGGGTCTTTGGCTTTTTGATGTATATTTGGCCTACTTCATGTTATACCCCTCTTTGGCCCCCATTTTTGCATGCTTTTTTAGGCTTATCTAGCTTCTGTTTTCGGCCATCATCAGAACTGAAAATGGCCATATTTTGACCTTCTTGGCATATCTAATTAAGGGTTTTTGGCTGTTTGGTGAATGCTTTGTATGCCTCATGTTATAGCCTCTTGTTGGCCTTAATCTTGCATTGCATTTTGAGCATGTTTTCATACTGATTTAAGGCTTGTCATCTACTGTAAATGTTCATATTTTTAGTCCTTCTTCAGTGTTGTAGAAGGGTATGTTTCTGTTTGGGCTTTTCATCTACCACTTGCTTCATAGCCTCCCTTACGGAGCCATTTTTGTATGCCATCTTGGCCCTACTTGTGATTGCTGTTTGACCATGTTTTGTACTGTAAAAATGTGAGTTTTTGAGCTGCCTTGCTTCTTCTTTTTCATGTCATGTATCAATTATGCATGTATGGTATAGCTGTAGGCCATTTTATGCATTGAAATCCATGTTTCGGGATCATTTCATGCATCGGGTATTATTTTGCCTCATTTCGGGGCTGTTTTGCCCCTCATTTTGCCACTGATTTTTTGCATGTTTGCATATCATATTCCATGTCTTTGCCATGTCTCATTAGAGTGGCATTTCGGTGCCTGAGGGTGGCAAATCCACGTCTTAGCCTACCTGCTAGTAGCACCATCAAACCATTTTTCAAACAAACAAACATGAAATGTTTTGTTCCAATTCAGGCGACCCAGTCTATACTTGTATGCCGTGCGCATCACATAGTAACCTAGGCTAATAACCGGAATAAGAACATACAATGTTTTCAAAATATGATATCATGGTTAGTAGAGGCCAGTCTTTGACCGGGCGAGCGGGGGTGCTCACGAAGTGACCTTCCTCAATCGTACCCAAGTTCCCGAGCCGAGGCAACTTTGGTGATGACGGACACGTGGCCTTTGGCACCGAGTCAGGGTTTCCTAAATTTCCCATTTAAAAAACATTTAGGTGGCGACTCTGTATCTGGCGAAGCAGTCCATGTTTGGCACTTCTTTCAAAAAATCTGTTTTCAAAACGATTTGCCGGATTTGGACTCTTTGGTTCAAGCTTGAGAACCGTGACATTTGAGTCCTTCGAACTGTAGTGACCCAATATCGAACCAGAACGGGAGGGCTCGCACTTTTCCCGGATGCTTCGGGACGTCTACGGCTTCTCACTGGGATTTAGAGAACTTGACTCGAACTCATGATATCTGGTTTTGACTACACTTGTGTGTTTCTTTGCATTGCATTTGCATTGGTGCGCCTAGGACACCGTGTTTGCCATATACCATTCCCGAACGATTTGCCGGAGGCTTGTCTTGTTAAGGCATGTCCATAAGGCTGATCGGCTCTGGGCTCTGACAGCATGGGAACACAAACCCCGGTTTTACCGGGGCACCCTTTTTGACCATTCGACCTAGTGCATATTCGGATCCATAGTGACCATTCCAAACTAGGATAGGTTGCTTACCCGTTTATAGGTTGTTTGAAACCGCTGTGTGCGTAGTAAAACCCTAGATCCTAACAAAATAGGACAAGGAAACCCTACCCCAACATAGGGGTGTTTTGGCTCTCACTTATCTGCTATGTGCTTGTTAGAGTGTGTCTCTACAGGGAATGCATGTATCAGTCTATGAGTTTGGGCATCGAACTGCGGGCATCGATCAAGATTCGAGAATCGGTTCTGCGATATCGGATTGATTTTGGGGAACAAGGATACAGAACAGTGATCGATGATTGAGGATGATGTATTTTCACTTATCAACGTGGTGTTGTAAGCCCGTATGTGTTATGTGTATTTAATTTAAGCTGTTATGCTGCCCGTTTATCTGATTATTTATTTCCTTTTCGCTTTATTATCTTTTTGCTAGAGCAGTTTTTAGCACGATTGCTTCCGAAGCAGTAGATACTCCCTAAGCACTTTGGACACGAGGTCGCCGACTCAATCGATCCGAGGATCTGGTTGACGGACATCCAGTGTTCCACTCTCTACCTGATTATCGAAGAAGGCGAGGAGGCGCGGTGTGTCGTAGCGAGGATTACCGAGAGGGCTACTTTGACAAGAACAACAAGTTGAGATTTACGTTCCGCCATAGAGATACATTTACCGGTCATTCAGATGGAACAGCAGAATACATCAGGGATGGAGGCAATGATGCGCCAAATGCACGAGAGCATGAAACAGATGCAGGAAGATGCCATCCGCCAAGCGGAATTTTCTAAACAACAAGCATGATCATGGCCCAAAGAAGTGATTACTAAGGTCAGCTTGAGAATCTGACGTCTGCTTCACATCAGGCTCCTCCTCCACCAGCGGCTCCACTACCCGAGCAGGCACCTACTGGTCAGAATACCCTGCCAAATCCTCAGAATACCCTCCCGAACACCCAGAACACCCTACCCAATGTCCAGAATATCCAAGAGGACACCAACCTTCCAACGGGGCTGACTCCGCCCCCGCTTCTGCCGCAACTGTCCAAGAATCTTACACCCAACCACCCGGACTCTCCATTCGAGTTCGAGGTAGATCATACAGCTCTAAAACTGAGTAAGTTGGAGAAGCTTTTCAAGAAATCGCAGGGGGTGAAGGCCATCCCAGACATCGAAGATGGGTACACCGACGTGGCCGTAACATTGCCAGACAGATTCAAGATGCCACAAATTGATCGTTTTGATGGGTCAGGGGATCCTATGGTCCATCTCCGGCTATTTTCAGACATCTTGAGGCCAATGGGCCTAACCCGACCACAAAAGCTTTCCCTGTTTGGCCGAACTTTGTCGGGTGTGGTGGCCATTTGGTACGCGAAGTTAGAAGATGACGTGAAAAGAAGCTGGGATGAGATGGCTGAGGCCTTCGTTGCACAATACTCGTACAATACACAGATCGAGATTACAACCCGTGATCTCGAAACGACGAGGCAGGAACCCAAGGAGTCTTTCTCCGATTTTGTAACTAGATGGAGGGCAAAGGCGTCGACGATGACCTTGAGGCCTACAGACAAAGATCAAATCTGGATGATTGTGCGCAATCTCCAACCGAAACTCATGCAGAAGATGATCGTACTCCCCTTTCCCACCTTCTCAGATTTACACGAGATGGGGCTACAGATCGAGGATGCGATGAAGCAAGGTCTGATCGACCAGAACCGAGAGCAGCCCCGAAAGACATTCAACCGCAATAACAACGCAGGCTCGAGTGGCGCTGCAAACACAAGGACTTCGGAGGTCAGTATGGTCACCACCACTCCCCCTCCCCATCCAAGGCCTGCGGCGGGCACACCCTTTTCCAGTACATCCGGGAGCAGTACCCAAGCCCCGAGATATCAGTCCAGAGGCCAAAGAACCTTCACTCCACTATACATGCCTTTGTCCAAGGCTCTCGGGGTTCTAATCAAAAAGGGGCATCTGAAACCCCTAGAGCCGAGGTCATTACCAAATCCACTCCCCCCTTCCCACAACCCGGCCAAGTACTGTGCGTACCACCAGCAGCATGGCCATGATACAGACCAATGTTTCCGGCTGCGTCACGAGATTCAGGACCTCGTTGACAAAAACATTATTCTGCCTCCCGAAAGACCCAACGTCACAACCAACCCACTCCCCGCACACAACCAAGATCCACCACCCAAAAGAGTCAATTTCATTCAAACTGGGGTCGTGTCCTACGATCCTAGTATCTATATTACTCCCTCTCACCTACCCAAGCCGGAGGTGATCCTTCCGATGACCGACTTGTGCATGTTGGACGCCTTCACAACCCAATCTGAGCCAGAGGTGGTGACCTCCGAAGATGGAACAGGGCAGGTTTCAGAGGAGAGTGGAATTGTTGCATCTAGGATTGAACAGCCTAGGAATTATGCTAGAGGAGTCTATGATCCAAGCGGATACATCCTACCAGTGGGCCAGTCGGAGTTGAGTGTGGGGCTACCAGAAAAAGATGAACTGTGCATGATTCGGGGGGACAGACTTGAACAAGGGGCAGATGGTCTGACAACGGTGGAAGAAGATTTTGCCAACCTTCAGTTCTTCAACGACCAGGAATCAGGGGATATAACAGTCAACTGGTTTGGATATGAGGAGTCGGCGGAAGTTATCGGATGGTTAGATGATCAGCCAGATGTCGTGGAACTTCAGCCAGAGCAAGGCCCGGCAGGGGCAAGGGTATCAATGATGGCCGGAAGGGCCGAGAGTCAGAATGGATTGCCGGAGAGCGCCGGTACAAAGAATTTCGCTCGGGATCAAGATATTGTGAAAACTGAACAACAAATCGTGCTAACGCGCGAGGAGCAAGAGAAGAAGTGGGATTCTGAGAGAATCCGGAAAGCCAAGAACCATGAAGAGATTGAAAGTGCTGCGAGCACGAAAGCAGGATATGCTGTGAGCATATGGGATGAAAGTACCGAGAGTACAAACTTGCCAGAACCAGATAGGTGTCTGTTGAACGCTAGCGGGATGTGGTGGGAAGACGATGACCTATGTCTTGCCCACACGGATGAAGATTGGGCAGGCGCTCAACTAGATAATACTTGGTACCTCGATGAGGTGGACCACATGACCAGGAGCGGGCGGTACTTCAAGCCCCCACACCTAGACCAACCCGAAACATCTGGAAAAGATAAAGAGGCTGAGAAACAGAGAGAGAAGCAAATTGAAGAAGAAGCTGTACTGAGACAGTTAAAGAAGATACAAGCAGACATCTCCATCTGGGGACTGCTTATGGCGTCAAGAGTACATAGGCAGGCCGTCCTATCTGCTATGGACAAGGCCAAACTCTCCATTGATACTACACCACAGCAGCTGGTTGGGCTAGTTTTTCCGGGAGGAGGTTCTTCGGCATTAACCTTTTCAGACAAAGAACTGTCGCCTGAGGGCGTAAATCATAACAAACCCCTTTACATCTCCGTGGAATGTAGAGATAAGTGGATACCGGTGGTACTTGTTGATACCGGGTCCGCTATCAACGTCTACCCAGCCAGAACAGCATATGTAATCGGGCTGAAACCCGCGGACTTCATACCAACCACTCAGGTGATCAAAGCTTACGATAATACCAGCAGGAAAGTGATGGGGACTGTCAAGGTTCAGACCCAGGTTGGTCCAGGACAACACAACATTGAATTTCATGTCTTGGACGTTCCCGCAACCTTCAACTTACTCTTAGGGCGGCCGTGGTTGCACCAAGTAAAGGCAGTCTCTTCCACTCTACACCAGATGTTGAAATACCCTCACGGGAAGGGGGTTGCAATTGTTTTTGGAAACTCATCCATCCATCCGCCGCCGGAAATGTCTACACTAGTTTTGGAAATCGAGCACGGCACGGAAGATGTGTTCTTATCGAGGTTCACTTTGGCAGAGGCCCAGGTAGTGCAGAATATTATGGCTGTGAATGAAGGTGTGTACGTCAGTGCTCAATCCGTTTGCCTCATGAACAAGCTACAACATATTCCCGGGATGGGATTAGGAAGAAGCGGCAGGAAAGGAGTCGCTGCGTTGGCCGAAGTGCCACACAACCCGCATACCTTTGGACTGGGTTATCTGCCCACCAAAAAGGACTGGGTGAGGAAAGGAAAAGAAATGGCCGGTAGAGCTGAGCAGGCCGAAGGAAGCTTTTGAATTAATGCACAGCCCATCCAGGTACCTGAACGGACGCTTTGTCCGAGGGGAGGACTTTTCCATTTTGCGGCTTCCCGAGCCATGGTTAAACGCGAGAGGAAGCGCTGCATCAGTTTCGAGATCTTCTTCGACCTGCAACTATCCGGGGATGACGTTGCCACAGAGCAGACAGACCTAACAGCCGAGGTTGAACAGCGCAAGGTAGTGGATCCTGAGGACACAGAATTTGAAATGGGAGTAGCACTGGCATGTCTCCTCTCTGATCCTCCGATCGACCAAGAGTGCTTGGGGGATAACTTCGTGGTTTCCATGATTGGGGATGGAACGGCTGTGGGCCTACCAGCAGCTATCTTGGATGCATCAATCGCACACTCTCTCACTTGGCAGTACGAGGAGGAATTTTTGTCCAAGACACTGTCGGAGTAGTGAGTCGAATCGATTCCACCGAGTCTGTGAGTCGGAATCAGTTCCAAATGACCGAAGTCTGAATCTGGTACTCCTGGGAAAGTTAACCTGGATGCCACAGTCCTGTCTAGGTCGTCTTTTTCCTTTTCATTTGAGTCTGTTGTAACCAATGAATCGGACGATTTGGATGTGCCTAATGAGAATGAACTATCTGTGGTCTCCAAGTATTTTTCTGTGCCCTTGATTTATTTTATTAATTCAGACTTTCAAAACTTTGATGAAAACGACGAGGACGAAGTTCCTCTGGTTTTACAACGTTTAATTGAACAAGAGCAAGAGAGATTTGTTAAACCATTAATGGACGAAATCATTACCATGAATATTGGTACTGAGGAGGACCCGCGGCTGGTCTAGATCGGGTCCACGTTGTCTTCGGAGGAATGCGAGCGCTTAGTCGCTTTATTAAAAGATTTCAAAGATGTTTTCGCGTGGTCCTACGAAGACATGCCTGGAATCAATCCTGAGATTGTACAGCATCAGATCCCAATTGACCCCGAGGCCCGACCTGTCAAGCAGAAACTGAGGAGGATCCGCCCGGACTAGGATCTTAAGATTAAGGAAGAGGTCACCAAGCAAATCGACGTAGGCTTCCTGCTGGTATCTGAATATCCGACTGGGTTGGCCAACATTGTTCCGGTGCCGAAGAAAGATGGCAGGATCCGGGTGTGTGTAGACTTCAGGGATTTGAACAGAGCTAGTCCGAAGGACGACTTTCCCTTACCGCACATCGATGATTTGGTAGACTTCACAGCAGGGCATGCATTGCTCTCATTCATGGATGGCTTTTCAGGATACAACCAGATAGTGATGGCACTGGAAGACCGGGAAAAGACTGCATTCACCACCCCGTGGGGGACGTACTGCTACAGGGTAATGCCATTTGGGTTGAAGAACGCTGGAGCTACTTATCAACGGACATGACTACAATACTACATGATATGATCCACAAAGAGGTTGAGGTGTATGTGGACGACATGATTGTCAAGTCCAAGGAAAGAGAGGGCCACTACACCGCCTTGCATAAGTCTTTCCAAAGGATCAGGGAATTCCGGTTGCGGCTAAACCCTCAGAAATGTACATTTGGTGTTACAGCGGGAAAAATGCTGGGGTTTCTGATTACACAAAGAGGCATCGAGGTCGATCCTTCCAAAATCAAGGCCATCTTAGAAATGCCACCACCAAGGACTGAAAAGGAGGTGCGAGACTTTCTGGGTAAAGTGCAATTCATAAGACGGTTTATTTCAAAATTAACCTTGACTTGTGAACCACTTTTTGGCCTCCTAAAGAAAGGAAAGAAGTTCTAATGGGACGGCCGATGTCAAGCTGCATTTGAACAGATCAAAGAATATCTACAGAACCCACCCGTTTTATCGCCACCAGAACCGGGGAAACCGTTGATTTTGTATCTGTCAGTGACTGAAACTACAATGGGCTGCATGCTTGCGCAAGAATCAGAAGATAAGGTGGAGAAAGCCATCTACTATTTGAGCAAAAAGATGCTGGAGTATGAGACCCGATATACACCGCTGGAAAAGGCTTGCTTAGCTCTGGTATGGGCTACCAGGAAGCTGCGGCACTACCTGTTAGCTCACTCTGTAATGTTGGTTTCACGACTTGATCCCATCAAATATCTCTTCGAGAAACCAGTAACCACGGGTAAGCTAGCTCGTTGGTTGCTGTTGCTCTCCGAATTTGATCTCACATACGTGACACGCAAGTCAGTGAAAGGAAGAGCAGTGGCAGAGTTCCTTGCCGACCACCCGGTTGAGGGGGATGAAGCAGTTGAGTACCTGTTCCCAGATGAATCAATCCTGCATATCGACGATGAAACTTGGACGATGTACTTTGACGGAGCGTCAAATCAACGTGGGTACGGGATAGGAGTGTTGCTGATAGCACCCGACAATTCCCGTATTCCTCTCGCCTTCAAACTCCGATTCAAAGTCTCGAACAACGAGGCAGAATATGAGGCATGCATTGCTGGTCTAAAAGCAGCCCTGGAACTAGGGGCAAGACGGTTGGACGTCATTGGGGATTCGAACCTTGTTGTGTCTCAAGCTAAAGGAGACTGGAAAGTGAAAGAGGAAAAGATGATGATGTATCACCAAACCTTGGATTTGCTGATTCCTCGGTTTAAGAAGCTAAGTTTTACTCATCTACTAAGAGAGAACAACAGGTTCGCAGATTCTTTAGCAACTCTATCATCTATGATAGACATCCCGTGTGGAGTCCGAATGCGTCCAGTCATCATTGACCAGAAATTTGCACCTGTCTATGAGTCAATTGCAACCATAGATGAAGTTCAAGACGAACACCCCTGGTATTACGACATCTGGAACTTCTTGGAGAAAGAAACATACCCGCCAGGGGTAAATGCCAAAGACAAAAGGGTAATCAGGAGAATGGCAGTTCAGTTCATCATCTGCGGGGGTAAACTGTATAAACGGGGTCATCTGGGAATGCATAAACTGTGCGTTGATGCCGAAGAGTCAAAGCGTCTGATGGAAGCCATCCACGGGGGAGAATGTGGTGCACACATGAATGGGGTAATGTTGGCACGGAAGATTCTCAGACAGGGTTATTACTGGTCCACCATGGAGGAGGATTGTATTAGTTTCGTCCGGCGATGTCACAAGTGTCAAATTCATGCAAATCGCATGAACATCCCGCCGTCAAAACTGTACAACATGACTTCGCCATGGCCGTTTTCTCTCTGGGGAATTGATGTAATCGGAGCTGTCACGCAGAAGGGGTCGAATGGGCATGAGTTCATCTTGGTAGCGATAGATTATTTCACAAAGTGGGTCGAGGCCCAATCTTATGCGGTGTTGAAGGCTTCGCATGTAGCAAAATTCATCAGAAACAACATCATCTGTCGTTACGGGGTCCCAAATGAAATTGTTTCAGACAATGGTTCCCACTTCAAGAAGGAGGTGATTGATTTGTTGGAGAAATATAATGTGGCTTTTCATAAGTCATCTACCTACCGGCCACAAACTAATGGAGCAGTTGAGGCCGCCAACAAGAATATCAAGCGCATACTACAGAAGATGGTGGAAACCTACCGGGACTGGCCAGATAAGCTGTCGTTTGCTCTGTGGGGCTACAGGACTTCAATCAGAACTTCTCTTTGGGCGACTCGTACTCATTGGTTTATGGGATGGAGGCCGTCGCCTATCGAGATTGAGGTCCCGTCATTACAGTATTGGCCGAGTGCCGAGATAAGCCGCGGATTGGCGTGCAGAGCATTCGAGGAACTCATGCTTTTCGATGAAAGAAGGTCAAGGCACTACCACGCCCAAAGTTATCAACGCAGAATCGCCGGCTTTTAACAAGAAGGTTAAGTCCAGAATTTCAAAGAAGGAGATTTGGTACTCAAAGACAACCGAGCCCCATCCACGACCCAGGCAAGTTCGCACCAATTGACCGGTCCCTACATCATCAAGTCAATCTGTGCGGTGGAGCTGTGGTTACGATGGATCTAGATGGCTTGGAGTTTTCAACCGATCAACATGGACAAGTTGAAGAAATACTACCCTCGAGAGGCTCGCTAGGCCGAAAACCGGAAGGGCGACCTAGGCAAAACTCGAGAGCACGTAAAATTTGAAATTATAAAACCGAGCTCGAAGGTTGAAAACCCAAAGGGCGGCCTTGGCAAAAGTTAGAGCGCAAAAGGAGAGTAAAAATACCGAGCGAACCTAAGCTGAACTACATAAGGCTTGATTCCCATCTTTGGGATACGAGGCGCTTCATCCCAAGTTCACCACAATCTTTTCCCCGATCAACTTTGTCCATTTGATCATCTCACCATCTCTATTCATCAAGATTTATCGTGATCTCGATGCAGTGCTATTCGGACTAGGGGCAACTTTCCGTTGCCACAAAGGTCAGCAGATACTATCGGACTAGGGGCAACTTTCCGTTGCTATGAATTGCCGAGGCACTTTTCAGACTAGGGCAACTTTCCAGCTAGGATCCGAGGTTGTGCATCTCAAAGGATGATCTCGAGCGTGTCGATCCATATCGAAAATAGTTTTGAAAGTTTTAATAAAAGTTGACTTTGCTCAAAATTAATCTTTTTACAACTAAGACCATTTTTGGACCAAAGCAGAGAATTTTCAGTACCATAACCTTCAATTTCATTGATTTCAAAACAGAGTTCTCTTGCTCTTGGATACAATTGAGGTTGCTTTTTATTACACTCAGGAAGAAAACTTGAAAGTACTAGTAAAGCAATAAATCCGGGGCATAGTCAAGTCAAGTGTCCTTGCGCCCCCTGCCAGAGCCAGTTGAAGCCTCTGATGCCAACCTAGGCCCAACCTGTGCTTCTTCGTTGAGCCAATCCCAAAGACTCGTCCGGACAAAGTGCAACTAAAAGTGGGAGGCGAGGCAGAGCTCTATTTCCCCATGCTGCGGCCTGCCGAGCTAGCTGTGTGCCTCGAACCGGGAATATAGCCGGATACTCTATCCCCTCTGGTGGGCAAGTCTGATCATGGCCAAACTGGCATAGAATACGGAATGGGAAATAGAATATGCAGTGAGTCAAGCCGATCAATCGAATCCCGACCTGCCGAGACATGCTGTAGCTCATTGCCGGGAGATTGAGCCAAGGGCAGCGCCACGCAATGCGATCTGCCGACAAATTGCACATCCATTCAAACCACCATCCCTCATCAAGGGCGTCGACTAGGTGTTGTCAAAAGAAATAGCCGCGGGCTGAGTAAGCAGGGCAAGAGTCCACAACTTGCAATTTATCCATCAATCATACCTGGGGAGGGATGAAAAATGAGAGAATAAAGAATAGAGAGATGTACGATGAGAGAAAAGTAAGAAAAGGGTTTTGCGAGAAAAAAACCGAGCCTGAGGGTCGAGTGATGTGAGCAAATACATATGTGAGATCGGGTGGGAAACATTACCTGCAGCAGTAGTGGATTCCCTGCAAACCTAGTTGTCTCCCGACGGTGGAAAGCATCCAAGCCCATCAGTGTCTCAGCCAATGTCATGGCGATGCAACTCTTTCCTTCTTTCAAGCCTTGGGCCACTTCAATCAGACGGACGCTGGATCCTCCAAAGCTCGAGGCAAACAGAAAATGAGATAACATGCATAAACAGAGGGCGTGTCGCCGGAAGCCTTGCCAATGATGGTCGCTGCGGTCACCAGCATCGGAGAACCGGTAAATCAGGCTTGGGATATCCAACATTCCGTTACAAATCAGGGATCGAGCATCATGCGCGTTGAGTCCGCACATCCGCCCTAAGGTTTGGGCATAGCCAAAATTGAGTTGGGGCAAGATTTCCTCACCTCGCTCGGATTCTATCAAAACTTGAAAATCTTCAAAAGTGGGACATACCTCTTGCCCTCCGAAGCTGAAGACGTGCGTCACTGGGTTCCAAAATCTCACCGCGGCATGGAGGAAAGGAAGATGCAGTGAAGTCCGGCCCAGCGTGAATAGTGCATTCAAGCCGAAACCCCGGAAGTTCAACTTTTCCGAGCCATCTAAAGAAGAGATCCAAGATGTGAGATTTTCTACGAGAAATGCCTCCATTTTTGTGCAAAGCAGTGATGAAATGAAAGAGTTCCAAAGTTGGAGCTTTATAGGGGGGTAAAACACTATTCGAGGACAAGTGTCAGAATTCTAGGAGTTGCAGGAAAGGTGGCCGGCCGGCCACCTATTCTAGCAGGCCGGCCATCTTTGTTTCAAAAACTGGCCGGCCGGCCACCTTTCAGTCCCCAGATGCAAAATGTGGCCGGCCATGCATTGGTCCTGTTTTGCCCTCCGGAAGGAAGTTTGAGGCATTTCTATGCATCGGGGATGTCGAAGGCCTCCATTTCTCTCAGTTTCGGATGCGTTCCATCATCCAGATCGTCCGTCCGAAGTACGCTTTGTTGTATTTTGCTTATCGAGTTGTTGCTTTGTTTATCGAGTTGTAAGTTTTGTCGAGCTGTCGCATTTTGTGTTTTGAGTTGTTACTTTTTGTTTATGCAATTTTGTTAAGTCTTGTTTATCGAGTCGTTAACATTGTTGTATTTTTCTTATCGAGTTGTAAACTTGCTAAGATTCTATTATTTCTTAGTGAGTCGAGTTGTTTGATTTGTTGCGTCGGTTCATTACCTGACCCGGTAAATACACAAGGCACATTCCCATTCAATTCCATTTTTTGTGCAGAATGATGCGATGCGATGCTAAGAGTTTCAAATACAAACACCTTTTCAAAAGCTGTTTCATCCCATCATGTTTTACAACAATATAAAGGTACAAGTTTTACAGAAAATAAAACTGCCTAATAATATGCAAAGTGCTACAAACTACTAGCAAAAAGTAAAATAAAGCAGGAAATAGCATCAATATCCTCGGGAGCGGGAATGAGGAGGCCCCCTCATCCTCTTCTGTGGGACAACCTCTGCACCATCATCACCATCCGGGTCGGAGCTGTCATCCTCAGGATCCCCCTCAGCCTCGCCTCCACTCCCGGAACCAAGGCCGGAGCCCCCTTCCTCAGCAGATGTCTCTGACTCACGATCTGCGACCTCCTCCTCCTCCTTTTCATCAGGCTCTGCCTCTATAACATGTGCCCTACGTCTGCGAGACGACCCCGCTCCTCGAGCTCCTCGGAAAGGCCTAGATGGCCTTGTTCCCTGAAAGGGCCCAGATGGCCCAGCACCTCGACCTCTCTGAGAAGGCCCGGGTGGCCCGGCCCGCGGCGGTGCATATACAGGAGGCATCTGAAAGTGAAGAGTTCAATACATCAGTTCAAATATGAAAAGCAGATGCAAGTACAATATGCGAATGGGGTGTGTGTCAGATGTGCTCTACACAGCCTATCAATACAGCAGAATGTTCAAAACCAGCATGTCATCAGAAATATGCTAAATACGGGAAAGATGAACAGTACCTGTACACCCATAATGGCCAGCTGTGCCTCCCTCCGTAGGATCATGCCCTCGAATGTGGCCAGCATCCCAAGCATCTCATCCATGTACTCAACTGGAGGCTACAGATACAAATGCAAAACTATCAGTGAGGGAATGAATGTCCAAGTATCTGACCGATAAATCAAAGTCAGAAACATACCGGGGTGAATCAGATCTCGACATATCGTGGTCGAAGAGGAGGCTCAGTGAGACACGTAAGGAGTCCCAAATCGCCAACTCGTCAACTCGGTCGGCATGTCTGGCCACCCAGGATGATGAAGAGTCGGAGGGATCGGGGGAATCGACCCACCCCCATCTCGGGACGTACCAGCCCTGCTGGAGGAGGGGATATCCGTAGCACGAGCCCGACTCGAAGATGGTGTGTGATGATAAGTGGCGTAGTCCTCGTCCGTAAGGTGTAGCAAAGCATCAGTGCCCTGCATAGCACTAACGACCTCCTGGGTAGAGAGTCTATCAGCAGTCCGCATAGTGGCTGGAGGTGCTACCGGAGGGTCCTGAGAATTGTACCCCCATACCTGACGCAGAAAACGTTCCCCCAGGAACCATGCTCTACCAACCGGTCCTTCAAGTAGGAACCTGTACTGGGAGTTACCCGCTCCTCCGGGATACTGAAATCGGAGACCATCGCCCAAGATCGCCCAGGGCTGCCACGTAATCTGCGGATAACCAGTGCATGAATCAATCAGAAATCGGGAATATACAAGGCAAATCAAAGATGAAAACGAAAGAGAACCGAGAGTTCTGAAATACCTCTGTCGTCCGAACAGCGTCAAAATACTGTCGCAGGTAGAAGAGAGTCTCTCGAGGTCTCGGTCGGTGCTGGCCCTCAAATACTAATGAAAACGGGGTCATAAGGGGCCCTGCCACCTCCATCTCTGGGGCTAACGTCGGAAAATATACGTAGACCCATAGCTGAGAAAAGCAGTGCGGAATGTAAATACAAAGTGCTGAGGGCAAAATACAGAATGTAAAGTGCGCCGTGTGTGCAATAAACAAGTAATGAGGAGCAGAAATGTAAATCGAGAGGACAGAACGTACCTCCCAGGCTCTCCAATAGCCGCTGAGTAAGTCTCCCATGAGAGGTCGCTCATATAGCAATAGAGGGTAGCTGGCGCCACCCGGTCGTCTGACCGACTGTGATAGGTCCACTAGGGCACTCAAAAGATACAACCCGAGTTGTTCCCCTATCAAGAAAGAGTGGTGCCAAAGAGGAACATAAGGAAACCGCGGGCGTACTGCTCAACCTCCTCAGGAGACTCGGGCTCCATCTCCGGCCTCCGAAAATAGGAAGAGAACCAGGTGTACCGGACTCTCCCAGAAGCTCTATCCACAGGCGGGCGGGCCCCCAACAGATGTACCCAAGCGACCTCCCATTCGTCCATATCCTCGTCATAAGGAATGGGCCAACCTCCTATATCCAGACCGGTAAGTACGGCGAAATCTAGCGGGGTCATGGTCAAATCCCCGGTGGCGGAAAAATGAAAGGAATTGGTGGTGTCCCACCATCTCTCCACCAAAGCTGCTAACAGTGTCCTACTGGCAGGACAATGTGATAACCCCATGCAGAAGGCCCCGAACCCTGCTAAATCAACCAAATCCCAGACAGCCTCCGGAAGCTCGGTATACCACTCTCTCGCAGCAGTAGAGCCGTATCCTCGCACGGTACGAGAGCCAACCTGCATTCAGAATGAATGCATGTGTCAGTATGAAATGAATAAGCCGTGTGCAAATGAAATGAATAAGCTGTGTGCAAATGAAATGAAGGAGCCGTCTGCAAACGCAAGTAAATGAACTGTGTGTTCAGAAAATCAAAATATGGGCTGCGTGTTCATCTCAAATGTTTGGGCTGTGCGTTCGTAAAATCGGTTTTGGGTTGCGTGTTCAAATCTTAATCAGTGGGCTGCGTGTTCGCTTTAATCTGGGCTGTGCGTTCAGAAAATCAGTGTTCTTGGACTGTGTGTTCAGAAAATCAGAGTTTTGGGCTGCATGTTCAAATCTTAATCGATTAATTGCGTGTTCGCTGAACTGGGCCGTGTGTTCGTAAAAATCGCTGGTTCAGGCTGTGTGTTCAGAAAATCAAAATATGGGCTGCGTGTTCATCTCAAATGTCTGGGCTGTGCGTTCAGAAAATCAGTGTTTTGGGCTGCGTGTTCAAATCTTAATCAGTGGGCTGCGTGTTCGCTTTAATCTGGGCTGTGCGTTCAGAAAATCAGTGTTCTTGGACTGTGTGTTCAGAAAATCAGAGTTTTGGGCTGCGTGTTCAAATCTTAATCAGTGGGCTGCGTGTTCGCTTTAATCTGGGCTGTGTGTTCAGAAAATCAGTGGTCTGGGCTGTGTGTTCAGAAAATCAAAATATGGGCTGCGTGTTCACCATCAACTTGGACTGTGTGTTCAGAAAATCAAAATATGGGCTACGTGTTCACCATCAACTTGGACTGTGTGTTCAGAAAATCAGAGTTTGGGACTGCGTGTTCTACTCTCAATCAGTGTGGGCTGTGTGTTCACCATCAACTTGGATTGTGTGTTCAAAAAATCAGAGTTTGGGACTGCGTGTTCTACTCTCAATTAGTGTGGGCTGCGTGTTCACCATCAACTTGGACTGTGTGTTCAGAAAATCAGAGTTTGGGACTGCGTGTTCTACTCTCAATCAGTGTGGGCTGCGTGTTCACCATCAACTTGGACTGTGTGTTCAGAAAATCAGAGTTTGGACTGTGTGTTCTACTCTCAATCAGTGTGGGCTGCGTGTTCACCATCAACTTGGACTGTGTGTTCAAAACATCAGAGTTTGGGACTGCGTGTTCTACTCTCAATCAGTGTGGGCTGCGTGTTCACCATCAACTTGGACTGTGTGTTCAGAAAATCAGAGTTTGGGACTGCGTGTTCTACTCTCAATCAGTGTGGGCTGTGTGTTCACCATCAACTTAGACTGTGTATTCAGAAAATCAGAGTTTGGGACTGCGTGTTCTACTCTCAATCAGTGTGGGCTGTGTGTTCACCATCAACTTGGACTGTGTGTTCAGAAAATCGGAGTTTGGGACTGCGTGTTCTACTCTCAATCAGTGTGGGCTGTGTGTTCACCATCAACTTGGACTGTGTGTTCAGAAAATCAGAGTTTGGGACTGTGTGTTCTACTCTTAGTCAGTGTGTGCTGTGTGTTCACCTTCAAATTCAGGCTGTGTGTTCGACAAATCAGTGTTTGAGCTGTGTGTTCAATTCTTAACTAGTGTGTACCGTGCGTTCACAATCAATCAATGAGCCTAGTGTTCAGAAATTCAAGTGTTTAAGCCACATGTTCAGGATGCAAGCAAAGTACTATGTCATAGGCTAAACTGTGTGTTCAAGCATGGCAAAGGTATGAAATGCACGAAAAATACAGAAAATGAAGTAAAATACCTCTCGTGCCTCGTAAGAAAGGTGATGCTCCGGCTCTCGCAGAAGTAGATCTCCGGGTGCCCGATCATTGAAGTCAATAAAATGACGAAAAATGGCCCGTGGAAGAATGTGTACCGACGGGGCATATCTCTCGGGAATAAAGGGGCGGACCCTCGGGGGCAGCGTCATGATGTCGAAATCATTCCCGGCACCTGGAGGACCTCCACCATGAGGGAAATTACCCGTCATTTCGAAAAATCTGCAAAAGAAGCAAAAATGAGCAAAAATGAGCCAAAATTGGAAAAAGTCAACAAAAGTCAACTCTCGGGAAATGGAAAAGTCAACAAAAGTTAACTCCCGAGAAAATCTTCCAAATATTGAGACAAACTTACCTCAAGTGGTGAAAATGAGAAAAGAAGCCCCGAAATCAAAATTTAATCGGTCCAAAGTGCTTAAAATCGAATGTTTTTGCGAAAACAACTTGCGTAGGAGGCTGAAAAGCACGTATAAAGTGTAGATCTGAAGGAGAAAATGGTTTGGGAGGCAAGAAGAGAAGTTTTCGCAGCTGTGGGTGTGAGCTCGAAGTGAATGGATGAGAGAATATAAAGAAAATGAGGCGAAAAGACCAAACTGCCCCCTGTTTTGGGCAGGTGGCCGGCCGGCCACCTTTTCTAGCTGGCCGGCCATTGCTTTTTGGAAACTGGCCGGTGGCCTCCCCTTGGGCAACCAGCTGGCCGGCCATGTCCCCCATATACTCACCTAGCTCTCTGCAAATTTTGAGGAAGATCGGAGTTCCCGAGACCTGAAAAAGTTCAAGAAAAGTGCACTTTCTGGCGCGAAATTGCTCCGCCGGAACTTCAGCTGCAATTTCTGACATGTGTCTCATCATTACTCAACAAAATCAGAGTGTATCCTTTTTAAGCATGTTGTAACCTCTCCGGGAGGTGAACCAGAGGCCGCAGTCGAGTCGCCTTCTCTGAAATGCGCGTTTCCTTACTCGTTGTTTCGCAACAAACGGGCACTCTGATTTATGCTCGTTTTGCATTGTTGTGCACATAACTTGCATTCTCATGAGCATTTTGCATTGTCATGCATGTTTTCTTGGTGTACCATACCTCTGTGCTTGAGCATGCGTCGTCATGCACGTTCCTTTCTCGCATTGCGATACATTCACTCGCCGACACTGCGTGTGTCAAACTTTCGGAATCACGGGAATCACATTGAATATATGTTGTTAGCATATTGTTCTTGTTGAATTTCTTTCTTTTGCAGGCACGATATTGTATGTACGGTTTATTTGAGGCTGGTGCGACCAGACGAATGGCGTAGGTATCGTATCTTCTCCGTGTGAGACGCGACGAGAATTGAATAAATTCTCCGCACTCCTAACTGCATGAAATGTAGTTGTTGCTTTGCATTCTTGCTTAAAACTGTTGCATCTATTTGCGAATACTTGCTTCATTACAGCTTGCTGCACTTGCATGATCATTAAGTTACATCTGGCTCCGTGCATATCGCTTTGCATTTTGCCCCCTTTGCCTGCGGGCACATATCTCTGTTCATCTTGTATGATTGTCTAAGTCTTCGGCCTTGTCAAAAATGGGTTGTCTCTGGGCTTTGACATTCACTCCCGTCACTTGTGACTTCCGAAGTTCTCACAAAGAGGGGCAATCAGAGACACCCCATTTTTGACCGACCTTAAGACTCGACGTCACCGTGGCCTTCGGTGATGTTGCATATTGTGCTCGTTCGAAGTCTCGAGTCACGGTAGTGAGCCCCGCCTCCGGACTTCCAAACCCTCTTCAGACCTTGTCTCGGTTTGAACCGCAGACTCGGTTTTCTTTGTTTCTTTTCTGAAGGAGGAGAGGTCCCAGAGACCATCTCTCGGTGGGTCAGAGGGCTACATTTCGTGGTCAGAGGCCATTTTGCCCATTTCGAGCCGGTTCGGTTTTGGAGTTTGTCAGCCGTGTGCCTCGGTTCGGGACCGTCTAACCATCTCCGATTCCTCCGGTTTTTGGCATACATCTTATTTACTCCCTTTTGAGGGACACTGAGGTCTGAGAGACCCACTTCGTGGTCGAATGCCACTTTCGGTGCTTAACAGCCTATTTTCGGGACCCCGAACTACGTGTTTTGGCCCCAGAGCATTCGTTTTGCATCGGTTTTCGTTCATTTTTGGCAGGTACCTCTGATTTATCACCAGGAAGGTCACTGAAGGGTGGGAGGCCAGCAATTGTCTTAGCAACCAGTTATATTCCTCCGGCGCTCTCCGACGCCCGTTTTTCTCACTTCCGAGCCAATGTTGACCACCCTAGGGCCATTTTCTTCAATCCCAAACCACATATTTGTGTTGTACACACATGGGAGGACCCTAAAATTCTATGGCCGGCCAGTAATTGTTGTTGAACCTTTTGAACCCCTCCTAAAAGTGGCTTGTTGTCTCTCCTGTTTTACAGTTGCCAATTTCCAACCAGAGGGTCTTGTTGAGGACACATGGGAGGACACCTTTTTGTGGTGGCCGGCCAAAAATTCCTCTGGACAATTTTGCCCCTTGGCCGGCCGGCCATAGGGGGTGGCCGGCCGGCCACCTGCAACAAAAATAGCAGGCCGGCCATATTCCTTGGGATGTGTGCTTTGCAGCTGTATAGCTTTTTCTCCCAAAATATCTGATTTTGGGGGACTTAGGTAGAAGGAGGGAACTTAATCCCATTGCTCTACACATTTTCTCTCCCTTTCTCCTCCATCCTTGCATACATACAGCAGCCCTAGCTCTCCCTCAAGGTTTTGGAAAATTGCTCTTAAGCTCATACACACATATCTCTCTCATTTCCTCTCAAAATCTCTAAGTTTTGCACCATTTCTCCATCACTACCAAGCACCACCACCACCACTCCATTTCCAGCAGCTTGGGGAGCTTTCCAGCAGCTAGGAAGCAACATTACTTGGTCCAAGAGGTAGCAAAGAAGTGGTCTTCAAGGGTAAGTGCCAATCTCCCTCTTTTGTAGCACTTTTTTGCACCATTCTTCTAGCCTATTTTCTTGCTGTTTTGGGCTCCAACCCTAACTGAAAGGGTCATTTTTTTGAGCCATTCTTCATGTTATACCCCTCTTTGGCCCCCATTTTTGCATGCTTTTTTAGGCTTATCTAGCTTCTATTTTCGGCCATCATCAGAACTGAAAATGGCCATATTTTTACCTTCTTGGAATATCTCATTAAGGGTCTTTGGCTGTTTGGTGAATGCTTTGTATGCCTCATGTTATAGCCTCTTGTTGGCCTTAATCTTGCATTGCATTTTGAGCATGTTTTCATACTGATTTAAGGCTTGTCATCTACTGTAAATGTTCATATTTTTAGTCCCTCTTCAGTGTTTTAGAAGGGTATTTTTCTGTTTGGGCTTTGTATCTACCACTTGCTTCATAGCCTCCCTTACGGAGCCATTTTTGTATGCCATCTTGGCCTTACTTGTGATTGCTGTTTGACCATGTTTTGTACTGTAAAAATGTGAGTTTTGGGTCTGCCTTGCTTCTGCATTTTCATGTCATGTATCAATTATGCATGTATGGTATAGCTGTAGGCCATTTTATGCATTGAAATCCATGTTTCGGGATCATTTCATGCATCGGGTATTATTTCGCCTCATTTCGGGGCTGTTTTGCCCCTCATTTTGCCACTGATTTTTTGCATGTTTGCATATCATATTCCATGTCTTTGCCATGTCTCATTAGAGTGGCATTTCGGTGCCTGAGGGTCCGTTCTCGGTTTGCGTGCCCGTGGGCACGCACTTCGAGGTATCTTGTTTTCATCTGATGGCCTCCTATGTGAGTGTGGCTGAGGCTCTCTCATGTTGGTGTAAGCCCATTATTGCATTGCGTATGCCATTTCATCCATAGCATTGTGTATGCCCGGTTGTGTATTACCTCGTACAGCGTGTATGCCATTCCATGACATTGTGTATGTTAGGATTGCATATTAGCTGCATTTCATGCATTTCATGCATATTGCATCGTGTTCGGGAAAGGAGTTAGCCCGGGCACGGGAAACGAGGCGCGTTCCGTACTCCGAGTGATGGAACGGGTCTCAATTCCCAAGTCACCGACACTCCGGATTATCCATGATGGAGTTAGGTTTTGTTGTAGCATTTATATGCATTCACCCTATATTGAGTTGTGCAATTCGGCTCCTCGGCCATCATGCATCGATATGCGGAATTGGTGGCATGAGGATCGAGGAATGCTTATATTTGTGAAATACATTGCTATGCCCCTTTCCTGCTCTCTGTTGTAGCAAAATGAAGAATCAGTAACTTTTCAGAGTCTGGCACGCATTTCGAGAAACATTGCAAACAGAGGCTAATTGGGGCATCCCAGTGGATTTCCGCACAAGGCAGCCCAAACATGCATTATTTCATTATCCGGAGCGGAGTCAAAGCGATCCACCGGCTTGCATGCCGATTCTGATTTTCTTAGTTAATTTGTTAATTAATTAGGAATTTGTATATTATTCGGACTGTATTATTTTGGACTGTATTATTCTTTCATTTGGGACTGTATTATTATTTATTCGGACCCTCTGTGCGAGGGCATAATTGTAATAAGTGTGGGTGAGTGTGATGTATGTCTTCTAACCCCACGTCTTTCTTCCCTTTTATTTACCTGCTTATGATGGTTAGATATAGGGCATATTTCAATTAGCATACAGTATGACAGCATGTTTGCATCATTCATCTGTTTTGCACGCACCGGGCTCGGCGCATCATACAAACTGCATTTGTATTTCAATTCCAAATTGAATACGTGTTAGTTGTAGCATTCCATCTGCCATGTTTAGAATAGCCGAGCCTGCTATAGTTGCATCTTTGCATGTGTTGCATCAGGCAATTCTGTGTATCTAGGATCATGCATGGATTTCTAACGAGCTTCTGTTTTGGCTTGGAGTACTCGGTGAGTTTTATGCTCTAGCATCCTTGCATGTGTGTGAGTGACTGCCATGAATAGCATGCTTACCATGAGGCTACGTGCTTATGTGATATAACTACCTTGAATGCCTGTGGGTGGAGGTTGAGTTACTTGGATTGGGACAATTCATCAAATGTTTGTTTTAAGCCCACTAGATAGTGGCAAAATCATGTTTTCTTAAGCCCACCCGAGGGTGGCAAATCCACGTCTTAGCCTACCTGCTGGTAGCACCATCAAACCATTTTTCAAACAAACAAACAAACATGAAATGTTTTGTTCCAATTCAGGCGACCCAGTCTATACTTGTATGCCGTGCGCATCACATAGTAACCTAGGCTAATAACCGGAATAAGAACATACAATGTTTTCAAAATAAGATATCATGGTTAGTAGAGGCCGGTCTTTGACCGGGCGAGCGGGGGTGCTCACGAAGTGACCTTCCCCAATCGTACCCAAGTTCCCAAGCCGAGGCAACTTTGGTGATGACGGACACGTGGCCTTTGGCACCGAGTCAGGGTTTCCTAAATTTCCCATTTAAAAAACATTTAGGTGGCGACTCTGTATCTGGCGAAGCAGTCCATGTTTGGCACTTCTTTCAAAAAATCTATTTTCAAAACGATTTGCCGGATTTGGACTCTTTGGTTCAAGATTGAGAACCGTGACATTTGAGTCCTTTGAACTGTAGTGACCCAATATCGAACCAGAACCGGGGGGGGGGGCTCGCACTCCCTTTCCCCGGGATGCGTTCGGGGACGTCTACAGGCCTATTAACAATAGTAGTAGAAAGCTTAAAAGGTAGTCTTTGGATCTTAGCAACATTACAAGGATTGCATGAAAATTCAGCACTATTATTTTTTAAAGCAATAGGTAAATGTTTGACAATATGCTACGTTTTCAGGGAAGAAGGATGGCCAAGTCTTTGATGCCAAGTGGGCATAGAGACTTGAGAAGGAGAGTGAGCAATGTAGGCTTGAGAATTAGGAGATGAAGAAGAGGATGCAAACTAGTAAAGACCATGATGATTAGAGCCTTTATGCAGAACCTGGTTCGAAATTTTGTCCTGAATGATAAAAGAGTTAGCATCAAATGTAACTGAACAATTATTGTCCTTAGTAAGCTTATGAACAGATAAAAGATTGGAAGAAATATGAGGAACATGGAGCATATCATTGAGATGAAGAGAACACTGATGTAACAACCCTGATCCGTAATTAAGTACTAATCTGTAATTCAGGATGCTAATTAAGTGATTAAAATAAATTATGTGTTTATTGTGTATTTTGCATGCTATTTGACTCACTCTATTAATCGTGGTAATAGCTATTGTAAAATCTACTTTGATACGAAAGTTAAAAGCCTTATTAGCCTCCAAAACTGAAATTGGTAACGTCAATATGTTATTCGGAATTTTTAGAATCATATGGCAAATTTTATTAAAAAATTGATTAGCTTGATTAATTAAGTTGTGTTTGGCAAACCTAATGTTCTAATTAATGTATATTAGCATTACAACTATATAAGTGGGCTCTTAGGCTCATTCTTGAGCTCAAGCATGTTTCGTTTGAGTGGAAAATTCTAAAATCATATTCTAGAGAGAGGGTGAACTCCATCTTAGAGAGAGAAAGTGTAGAGATTCAAGAAAAAGTTAGAGATTTTGCTAGAGTAGCTCAAGTTTGTGCTAGAACAAGAGTATTTGAAGGTTTTTGGTGAGCATCTAACCCTTAATTCTTGGAGAGTATATGATTTAGAGTTGAATTCATGAACTATATGAGATTAATTGCATGTTTTTAGTTAAAGAATGCCAAGAAGAGGAAATAGGTAGCATGCATGTATAGTTTTGGCTTGATTCTTTAGTTTTGATCATGAATATGCTGTTTAAATTGAGTTTTGAAGCTACATTTCACATGCATTCTTGAATTGAGTTATTTTGAAGTTAACCTCCATGATTAGTAAGCTTTGAAAAAGATTTTGAAGTTAAATGTTTCATACATGGTCATTGGAGTTAGAATTCTACCATCCATGATTATAATTATAAATTTCTTGGAACTTGCATGTTTGAATTATCATGTTCTAAAGTTTAATTTCATGTTTTGGAAATGAAATTTGGACATGCATGGAACTATTGAGTTTAAAATTGCTAATGACATGAGTTTTGAAAAAGGCTTGTAAAACTTACATGCATGGGAGTTTTGAGCCCAATTTTGGTTAAATCCATGAGTTTTGAGCAAAAAGAGTTTGTGAAAATCATATGTTCAAGTTTTTGGGTAAGTTTTCCAAGTTTATGAATAAGCCATGCATGATTTTGCCTTTGAAATTGCATTTGGAAGCTCAAAACTCTGTTTTGAAAACTTAGGATTTTTGCAGTCGCTCGAGTGAAGAATTTGTCGCTCGAGCGGACATTTCGAACATCTAGTAGTTTTGTAGTCTATTACAGACCGCTCAAGCTCTAGCTATCGTCTTTGTCACATATTCAACTCCTTTTGGGTAAAGAAGTACTTAAGACTCTTACGATCAGTGTAAACTTCACATGTAGTACCATACAAATAATGTCGCCGTATTTTCAAAGCAAAGACTACTGTAGCTAGCCCAAGGTCGTGCGTGGGATAATTCTTTTCATGGGTTTTAAGTTGGAGAGAGGCATATCCGATAACCCTTCCATTCTGCATAAGTACACATCCCAACCCTTTGTAGGAAGCGTCACTATAAATCACAAATCCCTCGGTACCAGATGGTAAGGCAAGAACTGGTGTTGTAATTAACCTTGTCTTCAACCCCTGGAAGGTAGATTCCTGTTGTTCTGACCATTCAAACGAAGCACCTTTCTGGGTCAACTAGGTAAGTGGCACGACAATTTTCGAAAAGTCCTTAACAAACCTCCGGTAATACCTATGCTAATCCTAAGAAGTTACACACCTCGATTATAGTAGTAGGAGTTGGCCAATTAACAATAGCTTCGATCTTGCGTGGGTCGACAGAAACTCCTTCTTTTGTTACGACATGCCCTAAAAATCCCACTTCATGCAGCCAAAACTCACATTTCTTTAATTTTGCATACAGTTTCTTATCCCGAAGGGTCTGAAGAATTAATTGTAGATGGTTCTCATGAGCTTCTGTACTTGTCGAATAAATGAGAATGTGTAGATGCGCCCCGAGGGCTTCATGCTACTACAGTTCGAACTCAAATGTCACAGTTCTGAATCTAATCCCACAAAGTGCAATGCGAGACCGATAAATCACCAAAGAGTCCAAATCCGGCAAATCATTTTGGAAAACTGATTTTTAAGAAAGAAGTGCCAAACATGGACTGCTTTGCCAGATACAAAGTCGCCACCTAAATATTTTGTTTTGGGGGAATTTAGGAAACCCTGACTCGTGCCTAAGGCCACGTGTCCGTCATCACCAAAGTTGCCTCGGCTCGGGAACTTGGGTACAATTGGGGAAGGTCATCTATGAGCACCCTCGCTCGCCCGATCAAAGATCGGCCTGTACTAAACACGATATCTTGTTTTTGAAAACACATGTGTTCTTATTCCGGTTATTAGCCTAGAATTACTATGTGATGCGCACAACACACAAGTATAGACTAGATCGCCTAAGTTAGAACAAAACATCTCATGTTTGTTTGTTTGAAAATGGTTTGAAGGTGCTACTCGCAAGTAGGCTAAGACGTGGATTTGCCACCCTCAAGTGGGTTTAGAACTCATGATTTTGCCACAATCAAGTGGGCTTTAAAACTCGCATTTCAATGAATTGTTCCAATTCAAGTAATCCAACCTTCACCCACAGGCATTCAGACAGTTATATCACATAAGAAAAGAGCCTCACGGCAAGCATGCTATCATGGAAACACTCACACTCATGCAAGATGCTAAAGCATAAAAGCTTACCTAGTACTCCGAACCAAAACAAAGAACATGTTAGTAATCAAATGTATGATCCAAGTCCATGTTAAGATGGCTAATGCATCACATACAAAATGCAACTAGAATAGGCTCGACTAGTCTAAAATGGCATGTGAGATGCGACAATTCGATACATGTATTTAACTTAGAATTGAAATACAATGAAGTTAGTATGATGCGCCAAGGCCGGTGCATGCAATACAGATGAATGATGCAAACATGCATAGCATAAGGATGCTAATTGAAACGTGCCCTAAAACTAACCATCGTAAGCGGTTAAGTAAAAGGGAGAAAGAAGTGGAGTTTAGAAGACATGTATCACACACATGCACGCTTATTACACAATTGCGCCCTCTCGGCGGAAGAACTGAAAGAATAATACAAATTACATAATTAACTAACTAACAAGCTAATTAATTATTACACAACACTTAACTAATTTAAGCAAATCAATTAAGCTATGAAAACAGTAAAAATAGCCTCGGGAAGAGGGATGCATGCATGCTCGGTCGGCTTCGCTCGGAAATCCATCGCCATGTCATGTTGCCTCTATTTGCACTGCTCTGCATCTCTGAAAACTACACAAGTCTCAAGGATACTTCTAAACCACATTGGGGACATGCTGAGAGTCCATCGACCAAGGGGCAAGGCCATCGGCCAAGGAGAACTGGTAATTGACCAAAAATAGGGCTCTCGGCCAACAATTTGTAGCCGACTGGCACTGAAGATGGCCGGCTGGCCATATTTTCCTGCAGAATGCTGTTTTGCTACAACAGAGGACAAACAGAGTATGACAATACATTTACAAGACAATGTCTGCACAACTACCCTTTCTATCATGTCATGAACTCAAGGAAGTATGGTTTTTGACTCTCGGGCCATCAATCACGCATTTTAATGCATGATGGCCAAAGGTGCCGAATGTGCAATTCAATATCAAATGAAATACACATAACACATAATGGACCCCCAAACCTCTATCATGATTGATCAAGAGGCAAAGGATGCATGCATGCAACAAGACTAATGTAACATGAGCATGTTAATGACAATGCCATACAAGGCTAATGGTAACAAGCATGCCAAATGCAATGCAACTTAGACAAGCATGCAAAATGCAACATGGACATTCAAGCATGCAAGGCAAGCATGTGACAACATGTAAAGGGACAAGATATGCAAACATGCAAAGCTACTTAACAAAAGCATGCCAAATGCAATACCACTTAAACATGCAACAATATGTTATGGACTAAGTATGCAACAAGGCACAATTGAACTAGCATGTTACAACATGCAATTTACCAAATATGCAACAAGCATGCAACAACATGCGGGGATGGTCTTAAACCAAAATGGACAGCTCTCAAATAGGTCCAAATCAGTGGCCAAAGTGCAATGGAAATGAGGACAAAAACACATACAAACATGCATGCCAATTGGCCTAACACTTAAGCATAGTAGAACAACTCTTAAGCATACTTAGGAGAGGATAAACATGGACATGTGACATACATGTTGAGCTCTGAAATCATGCAAGGGATGATGCCAAATCAACCCAAATACACAAGCAAAGCATGCAAGGAAGCTTAAAGCTTGAAACTAGTGAAGGGGCTCAAACCAAGGCTACATGAAGCAAGCCCCAAAGGGCCAAGGGGACCTAAAATAGTCCCAAGGCAGGTCTAAACAAGACCAAAAGTGAGCTCAACACTAGCCAACATAAGCTAGAAAATAATGCCAAAACATGAGGCATGCAAGGCTACCAAAGAGGGTGTTACACTATACCTATCCAAACCAAACATGACATGATTTAAGCAATGGAAAACAGGGTTATGGCATGTCAAAGTAAGCGCAAAAATCCATTTAGATGGCATCCCAAAGACCTAAGCATGGTGGCATACACAATGACACATTCATGAGGCATAAAACACAAACCCTTTAAAGCATTAAAGGAGTGACAAATGCAAGTACATGAGCATACCATATGGACTGAAATAACATTACAAGTGATGCCAAACCACTGAAATGATCTGAATAGAGCATGCTAGTGACTCAAACACCCGAAGCTAACAAGCTAGATTGCATGGTAGCTATACAAAACAATGTAAGCATGACCAAAACAATGAAAAACAGAGTTCAAGCATGTTAAAACAAGGCTAGAAGCTTCATGGAGTTGAGCCAAAACATGCAAGCATGGTGGTCTAAATGCTAGATACAAATGAGGGGATTGCAAGACAAGTACGTGGTGCATGCAAGAGACCACTAAACCAACTTTAAACAGAGGTAAATCATGGCAAAACAACACCAAATACTTGCTGAAATGGAGCTAAAGCAAGCTAGGCATACAAGCCACCAACATAAGCCACTCATGCTAGTATTCAAGATGACAAGGAGAGGGGATGACCCTCTCCTATTTAGGACACCAAAACAGCCTCTCCACCACTAAAAATCCTCTGGATTTCAGTGGTAGAGAGGCCATGCAAAGCTCAAAGCAAGGGCCAAAAGGGATGGCCTAAAACAAGGCCTAACAAGGCCTTGGAGGGGGTAAACAACCCCAAACCTCAAAATGACCTTAAACAAAGTTGAAAAGCAAGTAAAAAAAAAAATTTATCAGTTAATAGCTAAGCTTAAAACAATAAGTAAGAAGGGCTAAAAGCCTAAGCAAGAAAGAGGTATCTAAAGCAAGAATGCTCACCCTTGAAGAACACCTTCAAGAACACAACACCAGTACCTTTTTCTGATCAAAACCACTCCAAGAACCCTAAGAACAACTCCTTAGAACCTCAGCAACCAAGGATGGTGTAATGCTAGGTGTTTGTGTGCAATAGTGTGAACAAAAATCACTTTAGGTCACAAATACACTCACAAATGATAGAGATAGAGAGATATAGAGATAGAGAGATACAACTTCTTCTAACCCTAATTTTAGAACCTCTGAGAAGGGAGGAGGGCCTCCTCTCTTATAGAAATCCAATTTGCAAAGCTTCTTGGAGAAGCTAAGCAAAGGGCAAATCCCTCCATACACGTGTATGAAGGGGGTTAATTGTAGATGCTAGCTGTGCCAGCTGGCAAAAAATATCTACATAAAGCAGATGAACAGGGTTCGGCCACCAAAAATGGCCGATTGACCAACATAAGTGCTGGCCGACCAAATAAAGTGCCGATCGGCCAATACTTTTGGCCAATGGAAAGAGAACAGGGCCGATGGCCTCAAGCCTTGGCCGATGGGTTGAGGGTATGGAAAACAAGCCACCCTCTTCCCTTAGAAGCAAAAACACAAGTGTTTAGTCCACAACCAAGCACAAAACAGACAAGTTGAGAGATCTTAAGGCAAGGCGCGCGGCCGAGACCTCCGGGAACTCAAAATGAACACGAACATGGATGATCATCGAGTGTTCAAACGATGACATCCAAGTCTTAAGGGCGGTCAAAAATGGGGTGTCTACAGAATGTCATCAATAAACACAACCACAAAGTCATCCAAATAGGGCTTGAAACCACGATTCATTAAATCCATGAAGGCAGTTGGCGTAGTGGTAACCCCAAATAGCATAACCAAAAATTCATAATGTCCATAACGGGGGTTTGGAAAGAAGTTTTCACAATATCCTCGGCTTTGACCTTTAGTTGATGGTACCTGAATTGTAAATCTATTTTAGAGAAGACTTGTGCACCGTGTAGTTGATCAAACAAATCATCGATCCTAGGCAAATGATACTTATTCTTTATGGTTACCTTATTGAGCTCTCTATAGTCCACACACAATCGACGTCTTTCTTCTTTACAAAAAGAACTGGTGTGCCCTAAGGAGAGGTGCTCGGGCGAATGAACCCTTTGTCGAGCAGGTCTTGCAATTGGACCTTCAACTCTTTCATCTCAGCTGGTGATATTCTATAAGGAGTTTTGGATATGGGTTGGGTTCTTGGCACTACAATGTAGCTCGACTTTTTTGCACCTCCTTTTGGAAGCTCGAAAGAAGCCCTACAATTTGGACATCCGCGGTTCTGAATCTAATCTCACAAGTGCAATATGAAATTGATAAACACCAAAGAGTCTAAATTTGACAAATCTTTTGGAAAATCGATTTTGAATCAAAAATGCCAAAATTGGACTGCTTTGCCAGACACATATTTGCTACCTAAATATTTTATGTTGGGAAATTTAGAAAACCCATGACTCGTGCCAAAGGCCATGTGTCCGTTATCACCAAAGTTGCCTCGGCTCGGGAACTTAGGTAGGAGAGGGGAATGTCATGAATTGAGCACCCCCGCTCGCCCGATCAAAGATCAGCCTTTACTAATCATGCTATGAATTTTATCAACATTATGTGCTTTTGTTCCAATTATTAGGCTAGCATTACTACGTGATATGCACAAGCAAGTATAGACTAGTTTGCTTAAGTTGGAACAATTCAATTTCATGTTTGTTTTGTGAAAAGGGTTTGAATTTGCCATCTCAAGTGGGCTTAAAGTTTGTGAATTTGCCACCAAACAAAGTGGGCTTAAAACTGATTTGCCACTCAACAAAGTGGGCTTAAAAAAATGTACATTCGTTGAATTGTTCCAATTCAAGCAACAAACCTTCATCCACAGGCATTCAAGCAGTTTATCAAATAAGCATTTAGCCTCATGGTAAGCATATTAGTCATGGCAATCACTCACACTCATGCAAGTATGTTAAAGTATTAAAAACTCACCTAGAACTCCAAGCTAAGATAAAACAAAAGAGTTAGAAAAATATGCATGATTCCTAACTGTATAAGATGCCTAATGCAACACATGCAATATGCAATTAATAGGCTCGGCCACTAATATGGCATATGAATCAATTAAAGACATGCGGTCTAAGTACGTATTCAATGAAGTATTGAAATGACAATGTAGTTTGAATGATGCGCCAAGCCTCGGTGCACGCAAGATAAGATGAATATATGCAAGCATAAGGTATGCTAATTGAAACATGTCCCTAATCTAACCATCAAAAGCGGATAAATAAAAAGGAGAAAGACGTGGGGTTGGAAAACATATACATTATTACATTTTGCTCTCACGAAGAAAAGTCCAAATGAATAAAACAAAACTAACTAGCAACTAATTAGGGCTAAACTAATTAAGCTAACTATTACAAAACCGAATAAAATAAATAACTAAACTAATTAACTAATTATTACAACACTTTGAATTAACTAAGTAGTAAGCTAATTAAATTATAACACAAATGCAAATAGACTAAGTAATTAAAGAGTTTAACTATTTTGCCACTACTCCACCTTGGGAAATGAAAGATGTGGATGCGCATGCTTGGATATCACCCGAAAAGACCTTCGTTTTGCTCCCGAAAGCCTCTATTTGCACAGTTGAACACTTCTATAATCATTCTGCTCCACCTTACCAACATTCCGCTGTCAGTGGCTAGCCGGCCACTGTTGAAGACTACTGGCTACCTGCCGGCCATCTACGGTGTTTTGCCGGCCACCTGCCGGCCATGGATAGTGGTCTGCCAGCCACTGATGCACTGGTTCATCATGCTGCAATAGAGGATAAATAGAGCAAAGAAAAAGTATTTCCAAGGATTG
This sequence comes from Camellia lanceoleosa, assembly GCA_025200525.1. Lineage (NCBI taxonomy): Eukaryota > Viridiplantae > Streptophyta > Magnoliopsida > Ericales > Theaceae > Camellia > Camellia lanceoleosa. The sequence continues at coordinate 94,444,500 of CM045771.1, forward strand.
TCTGCACAATTCACCCCTCATTTTCATGAACAAATCCGAGAAGTTGTGAACTTAAGCCACAAACCACCAATCCAAGCAATTTCATTGCATAATGGCTTGTGATTCAAGATGTGCAAGCTCAATAAATACAAAACAAGACACACAAGAACCATCACCCTATCATGTATGATCAAGGGCAATGGCGACCTAGGAAACTTGACACATTCTATCACTTTGAGTATGAAATGTCCCAATTTTCCTTATGCTCAATTAACGTCTGATTGAACACACAATACACAAGTTATTATCTTGCTCAATTTTAGTCCCAAGTTGTTAGTTACACATTTTAACTTACCAACCATTCTTTAATCCAGTTAAGTCCAAAAGGTGAATTAAAGTCCTCTAAAGAAAAGGAAGTGTCAACTAAGGGATGGTTTAAGGCATGAGAGAAGTTTCATGCCGTTGGTAATGAACCCTCAAAAGAGGATTAAACCATTAAGCAATGAACCTCAGTCTCAAGCTTAAACCATCCCAAGCTTGAAACAACCCTCAAAGCAAATAAAGAGTGAAGAAATGAGAGATTGCAGAGATTATTAAGTGTTGAAATTAGGTGAGAAAAGCACTAAAACATGTAATCAACTCAAACAAGGAGTGTCTAATGGCCTAAAACACCAAGCTTGTGAGGACTATTACACTACAACCATGCAACACAAGACTTAATTGACCCAAACAGCCCAAAACAGAGCTAAAACAGTCTAAAACAAAGGAAAAAACATGCTGAAATATAGCTGCAAAAAGCTAGAAAATCATGCTAACATATAGAGCTAACTTGGCTAGCAAACAAGACACAAGGAGGGGAGGCTAACCCCTCCAATTTTGGACTTCAAAATATGTTTTTTGCCACTGAAAATACTCTGAAATTTAGTGGTTAAAGGCTCAAAAAGGTTGGTTTGAACGTGGGAAACAAAAGTGCAAAAGCCTTAGAAGTAAGGAATAAAGAAATGTGAGACACCCCCTAACCTTAAATGGCTTGAAATACCAATTTTAGCCCATTAAAACAGAGATTTTTACAGCTCAAAAAAGGCCCAAAAATAGTGGGAAAAGATACAGAAAATAGTGTACTGAAACAAGTTTAAAAGACAAGCGTTATACCTCTTGAAGCCAAGCATAACTTTAGGCACAAATACAAGTCAAAACCACCTTCAAGAGCTGCAACAAGACCTTAAGGGACCTCAGCTCAAAGGTGATCAATTTTGGTTAAGGATGTGTATGCAAAAGAGTGATATAACTAGGCAAGTCTGCACAAAATTGCAAGAGAGATAGAGAAATCTAGAGATAGAGGAAAATTTTGAGTCTAAAATTTTCTAACCCCAAACCATGAGAGAGGGGGTCAAAACATGAAATCTATATAAGGAGATCCAGCCCTCCACGTGTGGACAGATGCAAGCATCTGTGCAAACAACTGGCACAGTTGGCATAAAATATCTGCAGAAAACACTGGTGGTCGGCCAGCCATCAGTGATGGCCGGCAAGACATCATTGATGGTCGGCAAGGCACATCAATGGCCGACAGACAAGAAGTACTGGCCGGCAGCCTCCAAGGATGGCCAGCAGGCCACCAGAGATTGCAGGCTGGAAAGACCAAGGCATGGTCCAAAAATGAGACAGAATGAATGCAGGTTTGAAAGGCTCAAATCTATGGCATTCCGCTAAGGACTTCGAGTGCTCGGTGAGTGAACAGACTCGTCATCGGATGTACCTACAAGGACATCCAAGTCTTGAAGGGTCGTCAAAAATGGGGTGTCTACGGTTGCCCCTCTTTGACAGAACTCGAAGTCATGAAATAATGTGAGTGAACGTCAAAACTCGAAGACGACCCATTTTGACAAGGCCGTAAGACTTGGGCAAACAAACAAAATGTAGATGTAGTTGGTTGAACCTGAGGGTTACCTATGTATTCTTTTGCAAGGAATCAAATCAACGTAGTTCAGGGGTAGGATGCAAATGATACACAATGTAATGAAATAATGTAATGATATACAAGGTAACGAACTAATCAAACCACAAGTAGTGCAAAACTACACAAATACCATAAAGAGATGGAGATGCAAATCAAACTACGCTTAACACAGAAAGAAGTGGGCACAACCAAACGACGCCTAACATAGGCTAGGTGCCTACATCCTCAATATTGGCCGTAGCGAAGCATGGATGCTTACACATAACAGAATCATGTTTCAACATGAAAGGGTGCGAGCACATGCAAAACTATGAGTTTCGTAGAAAGAGAAAAAGTACAAGTAATTGGGTGGGATGATATAAGTAAGGAATGATCTGCTAGGGAAAGATAATGATCCTAAATGGTGAATGCCACAAAATAAATTACGATGCAATGGATATAGTGAATAAGGTGCAGGCCGACCCACATTTTACCTAGGAAAGGTATGGACACAAAACAGACTATGTCTAACATAGAAAAGGTGCCGAAACCCTCAAACCACAATTCTTGCATAATAGGCGTGTACACATGCAGAGCTATGTTTTAACGTGAAAAGTATGGGCACATGCTAAACTAAGCTTAACATGGAAAAGATGCATGATGTAATGGATGTAATAGACAATGCAGTAGATGCATGCGATAGATGCTCTATGAAATGCAATAGAGGTAATGGATGATACGTAGATGACGCAACTAGGAAGTGGAAGTACCTTACAGGGGCAATTAGCGATGACTCACCTTATGTTGTTGTGGATCTTCCTCTTTTTCTCGATTTCACTTTCACGTGCTGCCAAACCATAGGCACTACTTTTCTTCCTGGCCATATTTGCAACTTTCCTTATTCTCCAACAGGGTGACATACTAAGTTAGTTCAATATCCAGAATTGAGGCACATATATGCTACCTCAACCTATGGGGCTACCATACAGATTTCAAGCCAAGGATACACCCCTGGGTATTTAAAGCAGACTTTAGTCTCAGAAATTCTGAACCTTTGTGTTCTAGGCCTCGGCCATTCGAACTCTAGTTTCTATCATCTTAGTTGATCTCCTAGGAACTCACCGCAAACACAGTCAGGTGGCTATACCAGACCACTAAAAGTCATTTGGGTATGACAAGCACCAAAGGAATTGCACCTTTAGAGGATTTAAGGTCTCCTAGACCAATGAGTGCACAAGACAATGCGAGGGGAAGCACAAGACAGGGCGATGCAGGTGCACAAGATAGTGCGAGATAAGGGTGCACAAGATAGTGCAATGCAGGTGCACAAGACAGTGCGAGTGATACAAAAAAATAAAGTGCACAAGACAGTGCGAAGTAAGGGTGCACAAGATAGTGTGATGCAGGTGCACAAGACAATGTGATGGAAGTGAAATGCACAAAATAGTGCGATGTAATGTGACATGCACAAGACAGTGCTATGCAATGCGAAATGCCCAAGATAGTGCGATGTAGTGCAAAACGTAGATGATGAAATGCACAAGATAGTGCGATGAAATGAAATGCACAAGACGGTGCGATGAAATGCACAAGATGGTGCTATATAAGGCACAAAATAGTGCGATGTAGTACGAAATGCACAAGACAGTGCGATGTAAATAAAATGCACAAGATAGTGTGATACGCAAGATAGCGCGATTAAGTTGAAATGCACAAGATAGTGCGATTTATGATGAGATTGTGCGGTAGATGCATGAAGTGAGATTATTATGTGATAGATTGCATAGAATGAACAAGTGAATAAGATTACAAATCAATACAGTGACAACGCATGTTCCATGCAAGATAGACAACAGATGTATGATGTTAATTGAAAGCATGTTTTATGCAAGAGACAAGAGCATATTCTATGTAAAATTGAAAGCATGTTCTATGCAAGAAACAAGAGCATATTCTATGCAAAATTGAAAGCATATTCTATGCATGATTCATAAACGATGCAAGACATGTGTGCAACATAAGTATATGTGAAAAAGCATATTCTATGCAATAAAAGAGAACAAAATATGTAATTTTAACAGAACGACAGATCGAACAAAAGATGTTGTTCGGCAACAACCTCCGATTTACCCCTCGGAGACTTTGTAACATGCTCAAAAGGATATATCCTGTTCATATTGGCAAAGGGTAACATCTGCAAGCCGCTCTGATCGTCATTCTAACTTGAAGCAGGCTTGAACTCGGGGTCGAGGTACACTCATACTCCAAAGAAATGGCGAGGCCTGAGAAGGTGCACCTGGAATGCAGTCTCCAAATTTGTTGAAGTTGAAACACACTAAGATGCTCCAAATTTTCCCTCTCTTCTTTTGCTTTGCAGTCCGGAACCCATGTAGCTTCAGATAGGTCTTGGTTCTATTGCTCTCACTTGACTTGGGTTGAAACCTACAATTTATGAAAGAAAGAATCTTGTTTTGCACATATGTTGAGAATGGCACAACACTCTAAACACAAAATGATTTATTTTTGAAATTGAAATTGAAAATGAGTTCTTGACCGGGTATTGAGCCTATGACTGACCATAGTCAAAATGACTCAACAAAGGAAAAACAAGCGTAGAACAACCGAAACACATCTACTACACTCAAAATAACTCAAAACAAGAACTGAAACAAACAAAAACAATAAACACAAACACTTGGATGTTTTCCGCTAGTGGGAGACCTCTCGGTTCACGGGGAGCCCACTACTTCTCCAGGTATTGTTTCCTACCTTTTCTCATTTGTATTCTCATATTACTTTGGCACTCAATCTCTTTTTCTCTAAAAAGCCCTTTCCTTACTTTTTCTCTTAGCGCACATCTCTCTGTTCTTTAATCTCTTTTATTTTTTATCTCTTCCCAGGTGTGGTTGGTGGATAAGTTGAAAGTTGTGGGCTCTTGACACTAGCATTTTGCTAGATTCTCATTCTTTCACTCTCAATTAGTGAGCTTTCCCGCAGAGGGGCTATGGTGTGACTGGACATGCAGCAGATCTGCAACTGACATCTGTTGGTGATGCCCTCGGCTTATCTTGACTGAGATGAGTTATAGCATGTCCCACCGGCCAGGTATACAATTGATTGGTCTCACACATTGCATTTTCTAATTCCCCATTCCGATTCAGACGCCAATTTGGGTGCGATCGTCCAGATGAGGGAATCGAATATCCAACTCTATTTCTAGTTCATGTTTCGCACTTGGCTTGATACCTCATTGCTTGGAGGATGAGAGATTTTTGGCCTCTCTACTGCCAACTTCAGTTGTGCCTTTTTTGGCAAGTATAGTGCCATTTCTGGAGAGTATGGTGCCCTTTCCGGTAAGGATGGTGCCTTTTCTGGCAAGTATGTTGACAACGGGAAAAAGACAGAAAAGCAGACTCAACTATGCCCCTAGTTTATCATTTTGACCATTTTTTTTTGTTTTGTTTTTGGCTTTCTGCTAAAACGATTTTGACCAACATGAAAGGTAGATTAACACACTTGTTTGACTTTCTGCTTGAAATCATGTAAGTTAGGCTATGAGCACTAAAAATTTTCCTTTTTTGGATCCAATAAAAGGTCCAGTTTTGGAAAAAATGGAATAATTTTTTAGAAATTAGTCAACGTCATTAAGAATCCTCAAAAACTATTTTTCGCAAATGGCCACTGCTCAACCAACGTGGAATTAACTCTTGAGATGCACAACCTCTGATAAACATGGATGAGACTAGCAAGCTAGAAATGGTTGGGTCCGAACTTCAAGATGAAGTTGCCTACGTATCTCAAAGATGGGAATCAGGCCGTACGTAGTTCTAGGTTTGAGGTTCACTCAGGTGTTGACACTCTCGTTTTGCACTCTAACTTTTGTTATGGCCGCCCTTCTGGTTTTTCAACCTTGTAAGCTCTATTTTTCTTTTTCTTTTTTCTTTTTTTTTTTTTCATTTTTTCATTTTTGTTCTTTTTCTTTTATTTGCTCTAATTTTTGCCTGGGTCGCCCTCTCGGGTTTTCGGCCCAGCGAGCCTCTCAAGGATAGAAAAGTTTAACTTGTCCATGTTGAATGGCTGTAGGATCTCTAGCCATCTGAATCCATGAGAATTGGCTACTGTTGCTGACTAAATAGTTTTGATGATGTGAGAGCCCATCCAATTGGGGTCTAAATTTGCCCCTAGTGTTGTGGATAGGAACTCGATTGTCCTTCAGCAAAACTTTTCTTTTCCCCATTCTGGGATTTGGCTTTCTTGCCGATCTTGGTTTATGGAATGACCCATCTTTTGAATCTTTGAGCACATCTGACATTTTTGCCCCTAGTTCAAGGGCTACTTTTGATCTAACTTTGCAAGCTTCCTTCGCTGACATTTGACCTTCTTGATCTGACCTTCTTGCCCCTAGTTCAAGGGTTGCTTCTGATCTGGCAATACAAGCCTTATATTGTGATTGATCGTTTGAACATTCTGAGTCTAGGTTCAAGGTTTGAAAGCAAAGGGGTCGAGTCTTGAGGCTAAAAGCGATCCTATGTTGCATGATTGCAAGATCAATTCCACGCATGTCTTCGTAGGACCACGGAAAACATTTTTTGAAATCTTTTAATAAAGCGACTAGTCGCTCAGGCTCCTCTGAAGACAATGCAGAACCAATCTGGATCAAGACAGGATCCTTCTCAGTAATCACATTAATAAACATGATCTCATTCATTAAGGGCTTAGCATGCCTTTCTTCCTCTCAGTTGATCAAATTTTTGCAAATCCCGAGGAATTCCTTCCTCTTTGTTTTCATCATAGTGTTAGAAAAGTTTTGAAAAACTTAGGTCAATGCAATGATTTCAAGGCAAAGAAAAGTAGGTGAAAATTACTGCCGTTTCATTCATATCTTCTGGCGCAACTGGCTCAATGGCAGAAACAGACGCAAAAGAAAGAGTGTAAAAGACAAACACAAAATAAGAAAGTGATGCCCGACTTAACCCGCCCGAAATCACTAACCTTCGACACAGCAAGACTGACTCAATACAACAAGGCTAATTCAATACAAAAAAATTGACTTAATACCCAAGGATGAAAGTAAAATAAACAACATTTGCAACTTGCTTAAAACAGTGCGTTCCATCCGCCATATCTGAGTAAAATGAGCGCCATTAGCAGGTGGTTCCTCCCTGATCACATAGTCACATTATCCCTCCAGTTTATTGATCCAGTGCCGATAGACTTTGTAGGACCTGGTGCGGCGATGACCTCGTTGTCAATCAGATCTTGAACTTCATGACGAAGATGAAAACAACCGTTAGTGTCATGGCTGATTTGTCGATGGAAGGCATAGTACTTAGCAACATTATACCTGGATAGAAGAGGATCGGGAAGAGGTCGAGGGTCAAGGGGTTTGAGATGGCCTTGTCCTATGAGGATTTGGAGAGCTTTGGACAAGGTCATGTAAAGGGAATTGAAGGTGCGGTTTCCAGTCCTGCTAGGCTTGGCAGAGGGCTTGGCAGGTGTTGACTGGGTTTGATGATCTCTTACAGGTGTAAGATTGGAGCTGAAAGGGGCGTTTCTGGTTTGGCAGCCCTTTTCATGGTTTGCCCCTTGATTTGAAATGCTCCTAACCTGAGCGACAAAAGTGTCATCCACAGTTTTTGCAACAACTGCCAACACTTGCTGCTTGTTTAGCCCTTTGACCTTCAAAGTCTTAATAGCCCACTGAAGCTGTTCATAAGGATCAATACTTGCCCCAGCCTTGTTCTTGCCCCTAGCCTCCACTTTTCCAAGGGATTAGGTCGCTATATCGGAGCAGAGCCCAGTTATTGATATGTCCTCACCCAAACTTGAGATAGCTTCAGGTTGGCCTTTTTCTATTGCAACTCGCCCCAAGATTGGGAAGCCTTTTGGTGTGAAATTTCTAGCATGTGGTCGATGATGGAGCCAAAATCCCAAAGGCTAAATCTTCCATAGTTCTCTGAAGATCTTCAATTATACTCACTAGCTCAGAAGTAGTGGGTTCATGGGTTTGAGATGATTGGGGTTCAAGTGCATCCATCATACATAAGTCCGTGCTTTCTGGAATGAACACCTCAGGCTTGGGTAAATGGGCTAGGATGATGCATATGCTAGGGTTATAGGTGGACGGTAGTGTATGGATGAGGTTAAGGTAATGAGGAGATACTTGGTCATGGATGGGAAGTGGGTTGGTGGTAACATTGGGGTCTTGAGGTAGAGCTATCATCTGATTGTCAATGAGATCCTGAACCTCATGATGAAGGCGGTAGCAACGATTGGTGCCATGACTGCGCTACTGATGATACACACAGTATTTGATTGGGTTACATCTAGTAGGGAGTAGGTCATGAAGAGGTTGGGGATCAAGGGCTTTGAGATGCCCTTTTTCCATCAGGACTTTTAGTGCACTTGTTAAGCTCATATAGATGGGGGTGAAAGTTCTGCCTTGAGCTCGAGCTGGGTTGGATGTTTGTGGATTGGTATTGGCAAAATGGTTGGCAGTTTTGAGATTAGTGGTGACGATATTTACTTCTGAGCATTTCGCAGCTGTGTTACCATTGGAACTGCGAACAACATTCCTCCTCATAGGTTCATTACCCTTCGTAATGATCCCTTACTTGATGGCATCCTCGATTTGAACCTCAATTTCATGGAGGTCCTTAAAGTTGAATAGCGGGAGGACTATCATTTTTTGTAATAGGCTTTCATGTAGATTTCTAACAATGATACGGACTTGCTCTTTCTCTGGAGGCCTGTTGCCATCATAGCCGTCTTTTCCCTTCATCCAATAACAAAGTCTGAAAAGCCCTCCTTCAGTTCCTGACGTGTTGTCTCAAGATCACACGTTGTGACCTTGATCTGCGTGTTGTAGGAATATTGGGCCATGAAGGATTCAGCCAACTCCTACCAGTTCTATTCCACTGAGTCCTCTAGTTTAGCATACCAAATGGTAGCTATTCCAGACATGGTTTGCCTGAATAGTGACAACTTCTGTATTCGGGTCAAACCCATTGGTCGTAGGATATCAGAAAACAAATGCAAATGCACAATCGGATCTCCAAAGCCATCAAAGTGGTCAATATGCGGCATCTTGAACCACTCCGGTAAGGTAACTGCCGATTCAGTGTGCCCATCCTCTATCTCTGGAATAGAGTTGACTCCCTGTGCCTTTTTGAACAGCTTTTCCAGCTTGTTGACTTTGAGCGCGATTGGATCAACCTCGAATTCAAACGGTGCCTTGGTTTGATACACCGGGACTTTAGAAGTTTGTACTGGGATGGATTTTGCTTGGACTGGGAAAATTGGAACACCCTCGGTTTGTGGATCTTAAGAAGTGACAGCATTAGCTATGGTACCGAGCATAGGGATAGCCGCGATGGGTACATGTGATGTAGAGGAAGTTGTTAGTTGCGGTTGCTGTTGCTGTAGGCTAGTTATAACCTCGGCTTGACTGGTCATAACCTCGGCCTGACGGGTCGCATCATGCTGGAGGGAGTCAACTGTTTCCTGCAGATAGAGTAATAATCCCTTCAAATTTGTCAGAGGCTGGGCCATGATAGGGGTAGATGCCCGAGATGAGTTGAACAAAGGTACTCTAACTGGTGAATGTTGGGATAGTGGAACTGGTGAACCCTGTATGGCCCTCCTTTGTCTTGCCACTGGCGAAAGAAACACTGGTTGCCCTTGAACTAAATCTCTAACCTGACAAAGTCTATCAACACAAGTCTAGAGTACCCGGGGGATATCGGAGCCTTCTGAAGCTATGGTTCCAGGATTACCTAGCAAAAGAGAAAACAAACAGCACTTCAACCCAATTTCACTAAAACGGATATGATCACAGCTGAATGACTGTACTCTCTATACTGAATTCTGCCCCAAAATGGATACCAACTTTGCAACTGATATGCACTATGTACAGTTTCATTGTAAAACACATACCAGTTAAAGAGAGCCAAAACACCCCTATGAGGGGGTAGGGTTACCATGTCCTAGTTTCGTCAGGAGCTAGAGTTCACTATTCGAACAATACGGTTTCACGCAATCTTGTATTCGGGTGAGCATCATGTCCTAGTTTGGAACAGTCTCTATGGCTCTCGATATGTAACTAGGCCGAATGGCCAAAAAGGATACCTCAGTAAGACTACCTAATGTACCTCTCACACCTAACACCGAGAAGTGAAAGGAGGATAAAGCGGTACAGTGGTAGTCCAGATCCAAGGGTTGTGTTCCAATCGTGGTAGAGTCCGTGACCGGTCAGCCTTTTGGCAAGCTTTCAAGCGAGCCTCTAGCAAACCATCTAGGAATAGCAGATGGCAAATACAGTGACTTAAGCGCACCAATGCAAATGCAAATACAAAGAAACATATAAGTGTAGATAAAATTTCATAACATGAGTTCGAGTCAAGTTCTCTAAATCCCCAGTAGAGTTGCCAGAAACTATAGCTCAGCTTTTTTGCCCCCCTCTTTCGGAAGCTCGAAAGAAGCTCTACAGTTCAGACTCCCGCTGTCTTGAATCTAATCTCACAAGTGCAATATGAAATTGATAAACACCAAAGAGTCCAAATCTGACAAATCTTTTGGAAAATCAATTTTGAATAAAAAATCCCAAAATTGCACTGCTTTATCAAATACAGATTCGACACCTAAATATTTTATTTTGGGGAAATTTAGGAAACCCATGACTCGTGCCAAAGACCATGTGTCCGTCATCACCAAAGTTGCCTCGGCTCGGGAACTTATGTACGAGAGGGGAAGGTCATGAATTAAGCACCCCCGCTCGCCCGATCAAAGATTGGCCTCTATTAATCATGATATGAATTTTATCAACATTATGTGCTCTTGTTCCGGTTATTAGGCTAGCATTACTACGTGATGCACACAAGCAAGTATATACTAGTTTGTTCAAGTTGGAACAATTCAATTTCATGTTTGTTTTGTGAAAAAGGTTTGAATTTGCCACCTCAAGTGGGCTTAAAGTTTGCGAATTTGCCACCAAGCAAAGTGGGCTTAAAACTGATTTGCCAATCAACAAAGTGGGCTTAAAAAAATGTATATTCGTTGAATTGTTCCAATTCAAGCAACAAGCATTCATCCACAGGTATTCAAGCAATTTATCAAATAAGCATTTAGCCTCATGGTAAGCATGCTAGTCATGGCAATCACTCACACTCATGCAAGTATGCTAAAGCATTAAAAACTCACTTAGTGCTCCAAGTTAAGATAAAACAAAAGAGTTAGAAAAATATGCATGATTCCTAACTATATAAGATGCCTAATGCAACACATACAATATGCAAAAAATAGGCTCGGCTACTAATATGGCATATGAATCAATTAAAGACATGCGGTCTAAGCATGTATTCAATGAAGTATTGAAATGACAATGCAGTTTGAATGATGCACTGAGCCTCGGTACATGCAAGACAAGATGAATGTATGCAAGCATAAGGTATGGTAATTGAAACATGTCCCTAATCTAACCATCAAAAGTAGATAAATAAAAGGGAGAAAGACGTGGGGTTGGAAAACATATACAGTATTACATTTTGCTCTCACGAAGAAGAGTTCAAATGAATAAAGCAAAACTAACTAGCAACTAATTAGGGCTAAACTAATTAAGCTAACCATTACAAAACCGAATGAAATAAATAGCTAAACTAATTAACTAATTATTACAACACTTTGAATTAACTAACTAGTAAGCTAATTAAATTCTAACACAAATGCAAATAGACTAAGTAATTCAAGTGTTTAACTACTCTACCACTACTCTGTCTCGGGAAATAGAAGATGTGGATGCGTGTAATGACTCGGATTCTAATTCGTATTGGATTGGTGTAAATTAGTACTTGTCACCTTAAAACTTGTATGATTGTCGGACTCCTAACATTGATGGGTTGGAAAGTGAACTCTAAATATTATAATTGAGGATCCTTGGGGGATGTTTGGAACCTTGATTGAAGCCTTAACAAGGTATTTAGACAAGATTAGATCAAAAGCCCCAAATTTGAGTTTTCATTTTTGACCAACCTTCACTCTTTATCCCTTTTCTCCTTTTATACTTTGAATTTGAATGTAAGGCTAGAACCATTGGAAAGCTTGTTTCCGGGGCTTCGATTTGGACACAAGAACGACCTAAAACGGAGTCCGAACGAGAGAGTTGTACCTGTTTGAATTCTTAGTGCCTATGTTGGTTTTTTATAGGGTCGACACCAGTCTGGGAAGGGTTGACCCTCTTATATTGCAGAATATGTGTTAGTTGTTGGAAATTAGGGTCGACCCCCTCCTGTCTAAGGGTCGACCCCCCCTTGCTTGTGCCAGATTGTCTTTTCTACCTATAGGGTCGACACCTTTGCCCGAAGGGTCGACTCCTACGTGTTATTTCTAGAATTTTTGGGTCCGATGGGCCCTACTTTTGGGGGTTTTGGAATTATTCTTTGCATTGACCTTAGGGCTACTTTTCTACTACTATAAATAGACCCAACACTCTTCTGTCTCATGATTTTCTTCTCCCATTTCCTTTCAAACTGTGAGCCTCTCTCATCTCTCTCTAAACCCAACTTTTTCCCACTTAGGTTGCTAGATCTACTCATCTAGAAGCATCTTCTTACCTAGGTCCCTTGAGGAAGGTTATACAGTGCATCAAGGGCTTTCTTTTGATCCAAGGACTTCGAGATTTCATCAGCTTTGGATTTCTCCGAGTTTTCCTTCCATTTCTTTGAGGTAGGGATACTTTTATCATAGTATTTCTTTATTTTGAAGAGATTTCATGGTATGGTTGTGACTTATAAGCTAATTTGAGGATCTTGTTGGATTAAACCCATGTTTTACACAAATAAATCATTTGTTTGACTTTTTCTTGAAATTTCTTAACTCTTTTGCTAAAAACATATATATAAATGTTGTTAAAACCTATATCTATAATGAAGGAGAGAAACCCCCAAATTTGGTAAAACCTGAACTTTTCAATTTGAATAGAAAACACTAAATTGAGTGGAATTTCCTTTGATTCATAGAATATTATGAAAAATCAAGAGAAGAAAGATGTGGATGTTGATATAGTAAAGGAATTGTAACTTGAATGTTATTATTCTTTGAATATTATGTGGTGTTTCATCTATTGTGATGATGGATGTTTGTTGATGGAATCAAAATGTGATGAAATTGTTAATTGTGCATGAGTCCGGGTAAGAGTCGATTTTTGGAAAATGTGGTGTTGTGTTGGTACCCGTGTGGGGAGTTTAAAAGGTGCCCAAATGCCTTGTCTAAGCTTATCGTTGGACAAATGTGGGAAAAATATTTTTGAGTGTCCACACAGTCCTGCCACATAATAGCCGACGAAAGTGGAAAAATAGATGGTTTTCTTGGGTGCCCATTTCCTGCAGTATAATAGCCGGCAAATGTGGGGGATGGTTTTTGAAACTAAAGCAACTTGTGTTGGACTCTTACATGGGACTCATGGTTTGTTTTCCATTGATGTGCTTGTTTAATTGTTGTGTTGTAAAGGTGTGAAATGTAATGGTCCATGCTTAATCGTTATGTATTTACATAATCAATGAAGATTACATGTGTTCATAACTACTTATTATGTTTTGTCTCAAGGGTGCAATAAATTTATTCGAATGATTAAATACTTGGTTAAATGTATTCCTATTGGGCATATAGCTCACCCCTATTCTATTTTTCAGGAAATAATGTTGTACAACTACAGTGGTGACTTGAAGTAAGCGGTTTTGGGATTGACAGTTGAGAATATTGTACTGTAAAGACTTAGAGTTTTGTAATAGGGCTGTTAGACTTATTTTGTTGTTGTCTTGTACACCCATGGGGTTCTTCTATTGTAATTGTCATCATGTTTGTAGAACTTGGAGTTGTGTACAAGATTTTAAGGACATGTAAATAGAGAAGTTATAAAGTTTAATTCTTAGTTCAATGAAAAGGATGGCTTTGAGGTGTGTTGTTATATTGGTTGTGATGGATTCATGTATGAAACAGCAGGGCGTTACAATGTGCATGCTTGGATATCACCCGAAAAGACCTTCGTTTCGCTCCCAAAATCCTCTGTTTGCATAGTTGAACACTTCTAGAATCATTCTTCTCCACTTTACCAACATTCTGCTAAGGTTTGCATCAGTGGCCAACCGGCCACTGTTGAAGACTGCCGGCCGTGGAAGTGGCCTGCCGCCCATCTATGGTGTTCTGTTGGCCACTTGTCAGCCATGGATAGTGGTTGTTGACTAATGATGCACTGGTTCATCATGCTGCAACAGAGGACAAAAAGAACAAAGAAAAGGTATTTCCAAGGATTGTCTGCACAATTCACCCCTCATTTTCATGAACAAATCCAAGGAGTTGTGAACTTAAGCCATAAACCACCAATCCAAACAATTTCATTACATGATGGCTTGTGATTCAAGATTTTCAAGCTTAATAAATGGAAAACAAGACACACAAGAACCATCACCCTATCATGCATGATCAAGGGCAATGGAGACCTAGAAAACTTGACACATTCCATCACTTTGAGTATGAAATATCCCAATTTTCCTTGTGTTCAATTAACGTCCGATTGAACACATAACACACAAGTTATTATTTTGCTCAAATTTAGTCCCAAGTTGTTGGTTACTCATTTTAACTTACCAACCATTCTTTAATCCAATTAAGTCCAAAAGGTGAATTAAAGTTCTCTAAAGTGAAGGAAGTGTCAATCAAGGGATGGTTTAAGGCATGAGAGAAGTTTCATGTCGTTGGTAATGAACCCTCAAAAGAGGATTAAACCATTAAGCAATGAACCTCAGTCTCAAGCTTAAACCATCCCAAGCTTGAAACAACCCTCAAAGAAAATAAAGAGTGAAGAAATGAGGGAAATTGCAGAGATTATTAAGTGCTGAAATTAGGTGAGAAAAGCACTAAAACATGCAATCAACTCAAACAAGGGGTGTCTAATGGCCTAGAACACCAAGTTGGTGAGGACTATTACACTACAACCATGCAACACAAGACTTAATTGACCCAAACAGTCCAAAACAGAGCTAAAGCATTCTAAAAACATGCTGGAATATAGCTACAAAAAGCTAAAAAATCATGCTAACATATAGAGCTAACTAGGCTAGCAAACAAGACACACGGAGGGGAGGCTAACCCCTCCAATTTTGGACTTCAAAATATATTTTTTGCCACTGAAAATACTCTGAAATTTAGTGGTTAAAGGCCCAAAAAGGTTGGTTTGAAAGTGGGAAACAAAGGTGCAAAAGCCCTAGAAGCAAGGAATAAAGAAAGGTGAGACACCCCTAACCTTAAATGACTTAAAACACCAATTTTAGCCCATGAAAACAAAGATTTTTACAGCTCAAAAAAGGACCAAAAATAGTGGGAAAAGATAGAGAAACAAGTGTACTAAAACAAGTTTAATAGACAAGTGTTATATCTCTTGAAGCCAAGCACAACTTTAAGCACAAATACAAGTCAAAACCACCTTCGAGAGCTCCAATATGACCTTAAGGGACTTTAGCTCAAAGGTGATCAATTTTGGTTAAGGATGTGTATGCAAAAGAGTGATATAACTAGGCAAGTGTACACAAAATTGCAAGAGGGAGAGAGAGAGAGAGAGAGAGAGAGGAAAATTTTGAGTCAAAAATTTTCTAACCCCAAAACATAAGAGAGGGGGTCCCTATATATAGAAAACATGAAATCTATACAAGGAGATCCAGCCCTCCACGTGTGGACAGATGTAAGCATTTGTGCAAACAGCTGGCATAACTGGCATAAAATATCTGTAGAAAACACTAGTGGCCGGCCAACCATCAGTGATAGCCGACAAGGCATCATTGATGGCCGACAAGGCACATCAATGGCCGACAGACAAGAAATGCTGGCCGGCAACCTCCAAGGATGGCCGGTAGGCCACCAGAGATTGCAAGCTGGAAAGACTAAGGCATGGTCCAAAAATGAGACAAAATGAATGCAAGGTTTGAAAGGCTCAAATATGTGGCATTCCACTGAGGACTTTGGGTGCTCGGTGAGTCAACAGACTCGTCATCGGATATACCTACAAGGACATCCAACTCTTGAAGGGCCGTAAAAATGGGACGTCTACATACATCAATGGTAAACTCAATTTCATGATCGACTAGCTCCCCTGGTAACCCCTCTGGAAAAACATTCGGAAAATCACAAACTATTGGAATTGCATCCAAACTCCCATTCGCTGGTTGTTCACTCAAGACACTACATAAATACCCCTGATAACCTTTTTGTAATAATTTACATGCCTTCATTGTGGAAATCAAGTAGGGTGGAGAAATCACCCAATGCCCCTTGAAAATAAACTCAGACTATCCCGGGGGTCGGAAGGTAACTTGTTTAGACATACAATCAATAGTCGCATGACAATCATTAACCAATCCATCCCCAAAATTATGTCAAAGTAAGCTATATCGAGAGGTAACAAATTGGTATTTACCCGAACATCCCCAATTAGGATTTCACATGCAAGATAAATAGACGCACATATCATAGACTCCCCCGATGGCGAGGACACACACAAGACATAAGGTAGGGGTTCCATAGTCCTATTTAAATGACTAGCAAATGCCGTTGATTCAAATGTGTGGGTAGGGCCCGAATCAAATAACACATGTGCAGAATAACCATTAACAAAAAATGTACCTGATACCACAACCTCAGTATTCTGCACGTCACCCGAAATTAGCGCAAATACTCTTCCCTGCCTAGTGGTATCTGAAGTATTAGCGGGTTTTGTAGTTGCCTTTGTGGTTGGGGTTGGAGTTGAATCAGCTGAACTTGTAGTAGTTCTATTTCCATTCTGTCGATCTCTTTGCGGACAATCCCTTACTAAATGACCCGTCTTGCCACACTTGAAGCATGCCCCCGTTACTTGGTAACAAATCCCCTGGTGCCTTTTTCCATAATTCGAACATATTGGTGCAGAGTCACGGGTAGAAATAAAGGTACTACAAGTTCCTGAATTCGATTTCTTGTTTGGTGGTGCCACTGAACCCCTTGAAGCTTGGGTATTCTGCCTCTTCCCTTTCCACTCTGAGGCTCGGTTTTGACTAGCAATGTTACTCTCAGCTATTACTGCCCTTTCCAACACATTTACATATGTAGGTAATTTCAACACATTGATCCGATTGAGATCGAGAATAGCAATCCGTAGTCCTCCTTCAAACTTCCTTGCTTTCTTGTAATCTGTATCCACCAAATGTGGCGCGAAACGGGCCAACTCAGCAAATTGAGCCTTATACTCTACAACGATTTTGTTCCCTTGTCTCAAGGTCTCGAACTTGGTCACTTTGTTGTCTCGTATACATTAGGAAAAATACTTATCATAGAACAGCTCTAAAAATCGAGCCCATGTTAACCCCTGATGTTTAGTTCTTGTGAGCATCCACCACCTCCTTGCTTCGTCTTCAAGAGTGAAGGCAGCAAGTTGCACTTTTTAGGCTTCGGTACATGAAAAAACCTCAAATAACTTTTCTATGCCCAACACCCATGCTTCCGTTTTCATTGATTCAATTCCCCCTTTGAACGAGGGCAACTTCATCTTCTTGAATTCCTTCGTGAGCGTAATCATTCGATCTTCAGCTTGATAATCTTGTACCACCGGTGGTGGTATAGGTACTGTGGTGGTGGTTGTTGCGGCTGTTGCTGTTGTTGCCTCAAAGTTTCCGCCATTTTCATAATCATCTGTTCCATCCTATCTAACCGTGCGGAGGTAGCATCTTCCGAATCATCCATTCTTGTTCTCATCATGATCTGCATATCAATCAAATATAGTACACACAAGAATACACAAGATATATTTGTTTTATAACACTTGGCGTTAATCACTGTATATACGAATCTCGTTGCTATATATCAATTTGTATGCATCAAGAAGTGCTATGCATGTAACCTAAGTCTTTTCTAGACTCCCTGAAGCTCAATGGACCTGTGTGTGAGATAACAACTCGTGCTCTGATACCGACTGTCATGACCTAAACCTGTCCCCAAAAAAGTTTGGACATGATCGGCCTGAGCTTAGGCCTCAAATCTACTTTCCTTACGTTTACTTAACATTGGGGTCTGATCGAAAGTGAATATAATATTAAGATAAAACATCCATTGAGCTGTGTCTAAATGCTAGGATCTTGATATCTCATAACAGATATAGGTACATAACATGTTCATACATCATCCATACCCACTGAAATTACACTTTTAAGTCTATACAAGGAGTAGCAATTCGAAAGTTAAAGGTAAGATACGACATTCAAAAGATTGAACAAAATATGCCACTACATAGATCTCTACAAAATAAAACAAAATGGGCCACTTCAGGTGACTCAACAAAAATGATCCCGCAAAAGGCTCCTAGGATGACCTATGGCTGTCCTTCGGATTGATTACCTACATAATACACATAAATATAAAATGAGCAAGGCTCAGTGAATAATAGCAATGTAGTAAGATTCACGTGATTGAGCATAATACATGCAGATTATAACTTTACAATTCATGTTCTTGTCTCAGTTATAAATTCTTTTCAAAATGGCCTCGGGCCTAATATCATACGGAATGGCCTTAGGCCCAACATATGCAGAATGGCCTTAGGCTCAATATAATATAGAACGGCCTTAGGCCCAATATAATACAGAAACAAAACGACCTCGGGTCCATCTTGTATTCCACTATTCAATCATGTCAAGTAGTTTATCCAACATAAATTATGCATCATATGTTATTCATTAACAAAGTAGATAAAGTATGAGCACAATTTGTGAATTAAACATATCGATACGCTACTACTACTCATTGTGATGCATATGAACAATGGTCCCCTCTTGCACATGCCCTATATATAGCATACAATTCGTAAGTACATCACTTTTCTTTAGTTTTCTCTATTTCTCAAATGTTCGATTCGCCAAGCCCCATTCAATTAAATGCATTATAGAAACATCAAATGGGCATATTAACACATTCAGAGGGTCGAAAAAAGCTAAAGAAGCTAACAGAATTTTCCATCTTTAGCCGCACGTGCAGGAGGTCTCCACCGCACGTGCTTTTATTTCAGAATGCTATAGTCTGCCTCCCCTGTTTTCTACACGTACGGCTGTGTTCCTGTACGTGTGGCCATGAACCCCTGCACGTGTGGTTCTGGCTCTGTTTTCGGGCAATCCGAACATCATCAAAAATCAAACTTTCCAAGGGCATTTCTAAGGGCAAATATGAGCTATACCTCTTCAATATTATACCATGTGAATATAATAAACATGAATTCATACATAAATAGATCATAATTCACTTTAAACAATCTATATAATTTAATAATCATATTTCTTTTCATCTTTTCATCTTTCCTTGGCTAACAAACTAGATACAAACATATGTATATATAGAAGTTCAATACATGCAAAGACTAAAGATTAGAGGATAAATCTTCTCAAGCTAACATAAGAATCAACTCTCAATTAAATCAAAACAATGGATCTTGATGTCTTCCATGGATATTTACCAACTAAAGTGAGTAGTTCAAAAACCCTAAGTTAGATAAGTGGAGAACTTCATTCTCAAGCTTGATACTAAGCAATTAGGGTGAGATTTAAGGTATTTTAGTTAGGTTACACATACCTTGTTCTCTATTCTTTGAATCTCCTAGCAAAAATCTCCAATTTCGAAGCCCTAGTTGTTCTTTTCTTCCTCTTCCTTTTTTTTTTTTTTTTTGTTCTCTTCTCTAAGGCTCCTCCCAGATGCCAAGTTATGTTCAAGGCTCAACTATTTAAAGCCAACTTAATTAAATCAATTTAATTCGCTACGAATCAAGTTTTTACAAAAATCCATATTATGGCTTAAAAATCATGCTGATCATAGCGGTAAAGTCAATTTTGGATTATCGCGCCTCTAAGGCTTTCAATTTCCACACCAAATGCCTCAATTTCAACAGATTTTTCTAATAACCGATAGATATAATTTCATAATCGTACAATTCACATAATTAAGCACAATTTTACATCAAGCATAAATTACCCATATAATTAAAGGCTTCAAGCATATAAGAGGGTCGGGTTATTACACACATTGTCAAGTGGGACCTAAAACAAACAGAGGTGAACACAATAGCAAAAATGTGACACTAAGATGAGATAATCCACAAACCATGAAGCCTGCTAACTTGCAATTTGACAATATGCAACACAATATCATGAGCAAATCAGATAAATATTAATCAATGGACATAAGCTACATAAGAATACACAACTCATAGACAAACATGAGAGCTCACATAATGAATGTGTGTATGTGTGTGCAATCCTTGAAACACCACAGAGCTAGAGTTAATCCTCGTAGTGATCAGATGGCTGGACCTCCGGCAAGAGTAACTAAACATTATTGAGAAAAGTCAAACCACTAGAAATCAAGGGGTATTTGTTGAGTAAAGGAGGAGGCTCCCTCTCAATCAATGAGTCCTTTTTTTTTAAAAATTTAATTTGTTACTATTCTTGCTTGTGGGCACTCACTAGTGGGATACACGCTCAAGCGTATGGAGACCAAACCAGAGAGGCATGAAATCAATAAGGATGGCTTGATTGGTGCCTTTGAGGTAGCCTTTTCCCAATGCCCGGACTTCAATAAACTGATGAAGGAACCGTAGAAGTGAAAAACGATGGTAGATGGTTAAGAGACTCAACATCACCCATGATATGCCAGTATAGGTTAATTCCTCTAAAAAAATTATATAAGAGACACTGTTAGTGGTCAATAGAGAACTTTAATCACTTGTGCAGAAACCCCTACAATAGTTTATCTCAAGGATGTGTACAAAATGAGATCATGAAGTTAATGAGAATGGGCACTCAAAATAAGCTATGAACCAAGAAGAACGAAATCTTGCAAGCAGCATTAGCGGTGTTTATGAGTCTAAATGTTGAGATGACAAGAATCAATGATAATGAGATTATAACATCCAAGTACACATAAAGCCAATCACGCTCACCTACTTAAGTAACAAGTCACACCCTAGTGACTGAGCACTACACCCAAGGTCTTTCTAAGGAACTCAAACCCAAGAAAATCAAGGGGTTTTGTAAAAATATTAGCCTTTTGATGCTTAGTGGGTACATGTTCAAGAACAACAAAGCCCTCTTCCACTAACTCTCGAATGAAATGATGACGAATGTCAATGTGTTTGGTGCGAGAGTGTTGGACAAGATTTTTAAAAATATTATTGGCACTTGTATTATCATAGAAAAGGTTGAGAGTGTTCTGGTCTATACCATAATCATGAAGCATTTGCTTCATCCATAACATTTGGGCACAACAACTCCCTACAGCAATGTACTTAAACTCATCAGTCGAAAGAGAGATGGCATTTTGCTTTTTGCTATCCCAGGCAACCAAATTATTCCCATGGTAAAAACACCCTCCAGATGTGCTTTTACGATCATTAGCACACCCTGCCCAGTCGACATTAGAAAAACCAGTGATTTCAGCTATAGTGTCGGCCGAGAACCAAATCCCATACCCCAATGTCCCATTTACATATTTAATGATGCGTTTAACTGCAAAAAGATGAGATTCTTTAGGATAGGCTTGGTAACGGGAACAAACACCTACACTAAATGCAATGTCAGGATGACTGGCTGTGAGGTACAAGAGACTCCCTATCATACTCCTATAAAGGGTAAGATCAACATCAGTACCAGAGGAATCTTTGGAAAGGTGAAGACTAGTGCTCATGGGAGTGCGAGCATGTTTGGCTGACTCTAGATCAAACTTAGACATAAGGTTTTTGGCATACTTGGTTTGAGAAACAAACATACCTGAAGGAGACTATTTAATTTGAAGACCCAAGAAGTAAGACAATTCCCCCATCATGCTCATTTCAAATTTATGTGTCATGTAATCCGAGAAATATTTTACAAGAAAATCAGTAGTGGATCCAAACACAACATCATCAACATAAATCTAAGCAACAAGTATATGAGACATAGTATGTTTTAGAAATAAGGTCTTGTCCACACTACCCCTTTGGAAATCATTATCAAGAAGAAAGATAGTAAGTCTATTATACCAAGCTCGAGCAGCTTGTTTCAACCCATACGGTGCCTTGTCTAACTTGTAAACATGATGTGGACATTTTGGGTCCTCAAACCCTTTTGGTTGCTCAACATAAGCCTCTTCTTTCAAGTACCCATTCAGAAAGACACTTTTTACATCCATTTGAAACAGTTTGAATGCTAGAAAGCATGCAATACCAAGTAAAATACGAATAGATTCAAGACATGCAACAGAGGCAAATGTTTCATCATAGTCAACACCCTTTACTTGTGTATAGCCTTGAGCAACCAACCTAGCTTTATTTCTAATCACAGTACCATTCTTATCAGATTTATTTTTAAAGATCCACTTGGTACCTATCACATTCATGTCTCTAGGTCTGGGGACAAGAGTCCAAACTTTGTTACGTTCAAATTGACTTAATTCATCATGCATAGCATTCACCCAACTATCATCTAGTAAGATCTCTTTTATATTTTTAGGTTCAATTAACGAAACATAGCACATGTGAGCTATCTCTTCCCGAACTTGTTTTCGAGTTTTCATTTGGTCTGAAACATTGCTAATTACCTGTTGAACACGATGGTTCAGTTTTACCCTTGCTAAAGGTTTTAAACCTGAACTAGTTGTGATAGGAGCATCAGAGGTGGTGTCTCTGTGAGCACTCTTTGGACTCGGACTTACCATTGAAGTTGGTACTGACTCATTTTCTTCAGCTTGAGCCTTTGCTTTTCCTTGACTCTGTGGTTCAGTATCCAAGATTAGAGACTCACAATTTTCTTCCTTATGTATTGTTGGAGTAGGAGAACCTGTGTCATCTATAACCACATTGATTGATTCCATTAGAGATAAAGTATGCAGGTTATAGACACGAAAAGCTCTACTAGTGGTTAAATACCCTAGAAAAATACCTTCATCGCTTCGGGAGTCAAATTTGCCAAAAGGATCTCTATCTTTGAAAATGTAACATTTACTCCCAAAAGTTTTGAAATATTTTACATTAGGTTTCAATCATTTCCACAATTCATATAAAGTTTGTAAAGTGCCAGGCCTTAAATACACACAGTTCACAACATAAATAGTTGTATTTAAGGCCTCAGCCCAGAACTTAGGAGGAACTTTCTTGCTAAGGAGCATGACCCTAGCCATCTCTTGAACAACCCTGTTCTTGCTTTCAACAACTCCATCTTGTTGTGGAGTAATCGGAGCAAAAAACTCATGCTTAATTCTATGCGTATCACAAAAATTTGAAAATGAACAATTTTCAAACTCACGACCATGATCTGTTCGCATTCTTATGATACACCCAATAGAAACACCTAATAGAAACACCCTGCTCATTTTAGATTTTAAGGACTAAGGCTTGGAAAGCATCAAACGTATCAGATTTTTCTCTTAAAAAATTAACCCATAAAAAACGAATATAATCATCAACGGTTAAAAATATGTATCATTTACCTCCAATGCTTTCAGTACGAGTGGGTCCCATAAAATCCATATGAACCAGTTCAAGAGGACGTTTGGTTGTGAAGTTGTTCACCTTTTTATGAAGGGCACAAGTTTGCTTCCCAAGTTGACAAGGTCCACACATATGGTTCATATTCTTACCCATTTTGGGTACTCCTCTCACAAGCTCTTTCTTGGCAATCTTAGTTAGGTCTTTGAAATTCATGTGACCTAATCTTTGATGCCACAAGTCAAGGTTACTTATGACGGCCGAGTGACAAGTAAGATCATTAGTGGTAACAATTCCATAGCAATTATCAGATGTGCGAACCCCATGCATGACAGCATTTTCATTCTTATCCAAAATTTCACATTTATTTTTTTGAAAATAATACTTCATGATGGGAATCACACATTTGACTAATGCTCAACAAATTAGCTTTAAGGACATCAACAAGTAAAACATTTTTAAGCTTAGGAGGACCAGCCATATTTGTAGAGTCCTTACCAATGACTCTAGAAGTGCCACCATCTCCAAAGGTAACAATTCCTCTTTCATATTTATCAAGAGATGTGAAGTAGGATTTATCACCAAACATGTGACGAGAGCACCTACTATCAAGATACCACATGTGTGAGTCACGTGCTTTCAGTGCAGTGTGAACAACAAAACAAGTTAAGTCACTATTTCTTACCTAAATCTTTTTGGTCTTAGTAGAAGTAAGATTGGCAGGCTTGGTAGATGTCTTAGCATTGTGAACAGCCTCATGAATCTTTGTGTTCTACCCAGACATGTATGGTTGTCTCCTAACCCAAGAAGTATTAGAATTTCTACCACTTTTAGACACTTTACCAAACAACTCAAAACAATAAGGACGAATGTAGCCATACCTACTACAATGATGACAAACAAACACAGGTTTTACCTTCAGTTTGTCGATCTTACCCCTTTGGGTTGATGAAGAGAAGGATCACCCTTGAGCTTTCCCTTTGCTTGAGTCTTCAGGTCATGTGATGTAGAGGCTTGTCCCTTTTGAAATGTTGTAGTAGTATAGCTCATCCCACTTTTGTCACAACTCATTTGTTGAGACCCGATGATGCCTTCAAGTGTCTTCGACCCTTTGTTCCACATATCAATCATAGCTCTAGCAACTTTGAGTTCTTCCTCTTTCTGACCAATCAACTCTTCCAACGTGGCTTGTGACATCTCAAGGATTCCAATCTTCTCTTCATATAGGGCATAGATGCTCAGAAGTTCATTCCTTTCGGTTTTACAAGCTAGACATTTTCCTCAGAGGTCTTGCCTATCATTTGAGATCTTGATGGCATCCCTTTTTGCAGCTCCAATCTCTCCTTTTAGCTTGGCATTCTTGCTTTCACATGCTTTGAGCTTGAGAGTGAGTTTGTCATTGATCTTAGACAAATTCAGAGATTCATTGTAAAGCTTTTCATAAGCTTGTTATAGGTTATTACCATCAATCTCATCATTGTCTTCTGAGGTTTTATCATCTTCTTTTTGTTCATCTTTCTCCAGGACCTCATCCAGTCGAGTAACTAAGGCATGGAAGTTGATAGATAGTGGTGAAGATAACTTTCATCTTTCATGAAATTGACTTAGAATGTCCCATGCATATTTGGCCTTTGTGCAGTGAGCAATCTGTTGCTATTCTTCATCAGAAATTGCTTCACACATGGTAGTCAGAACTCTTTGATTGCTCGGATTGTTAGTGCTTTCAACATCCTCTTCAATGGCTTGCTAGCCCTCAGGGTCGTGAGCTCTCAGAAACATCCTCATTTTGATCTTTCAGAACAAGTAATTACTCCCATAAAAGGTAGTAGCACGGTGCAAATTCTGACCACCAGCAAACTCAACTGGTTTTGGAGATGGTTGGGTGATAGTAGATCAGAATGCCATGTAGGTACTATCTCCGTCTTCACTGGATTCGATTTCTTCAAGTTCTTGCTCTGACTCGCTTTCATCTTCCCAAGTCACTATGTAGACTTTCTTCCGGTTCTTTTTCGATGGACATTCAAGAGCAATATGACCAAACCCTTGACATTCGTAACACTTGACACCTTGCCCCTTCACAGTCTTCTTTTCAGTTTTTGGAGCAACTTTTGGTGGAAAAGTTTTGGGTTTTTCATTATCTTTATCTTTTGAACTAGGATCCTTGAAATTAGGCTTCGTTTTCTTTTTAAAAAAATTGAATTGTTTAGTAAACATGGCTGTCATTTGAGACTCTAGATTAAACTCAATTTCAGGGGTCTTAGTAGTCTCATGAGCACTAGTAAAAGCCACACTATCTTTTTGTTTTTTCTTAGAAATCTGGTGGGCTTCATAAGTTTGCAAGTTTCCAACCAACTGGTCAAGCTTGAGGGTATCAACATCCTGAGTCTCCTCAATAGCTGTAACTTTTGATTGGAACCTCTCGAGTAAAGACCTCAAAATTTTTCCAACAACATTAGCTTCAGGGATTTTTTCACTAAGTGTGAAACAGGAATTCACGATGTCATTAAGTTTAGCATAAAAATCATCAAACGTCTCATCATCATGCATAAAAAGAGTTTCAAAAGAGGAGGTGAGACGTTGAAGATTTGACCTTTTAATAGAAGTAGTACCCTCGTGAATAGTTTCAAGAATGTCCCAAGCCTTTTTTGTTACCTCACACGTGCAAATGCGATGAAACTCTTCAGGTGTGACGGAGCAAAAGAGGGAATTAAGAGCCTTACTGTTCCAACTCGAGTTTAGATAGTCTAATGCGTCCCATTTATTAAGAGGTTTGGGAATATCAACACCATCAATGGTGACAACAGGTTCACTCTACTCATAGATCACACAGTGCCAAACTTTCTCATCGATAGATTTTGAAAACGCTCTCATACGAGCTTTCCAATAAGAATAGTTTGTACCATCAAGTAACAGAGGTCTATGGGTCGAGTTACCTTCGTGAATTGAATCCATATCACCACTCACACAAAATCAAACTCCTATAGTTTTGACAAAAACAAAGAGTGACTTGCTTTGATACCAATTGAAAAACCTAAGTTATTCGTGATTAGTTCAAGATTTAATTGTACCAATTCCCAAACAATTAAAACTAACAATCTAAATCATCTAGCACATACAAAAGTGATTTAGATTGTTGCTTCAAAAATAATAAATCAACACAAATGATTTTTTACGTGGAAAAATCACAATTGGAGCACCTCTAATTATGATTAAAAAACCATGGACAAAATGCCACAAATCAATCTACTATGAAATGAAGGCAGAGTACAAATTTACCAAATAACTTACCCAAACACTGTCAATTTGTTTTCAATAATCTGTATCTCTTTCACCGCAACCTTCATCTCGGAATTGATCAGATTGATGTTGAATCCATAACATCCATTGTCGAATCAACGACTGCGCACAGCATCAAACTCTTTCGAAAACTCCACGCTTGAATCTCCAAATTACACCGAAGAAGAACACTCTTGTTGTTGAATAAAACAATCACCTCTTTGATATACACTCTTCAAACCATGAGTTTAATACCCAACGAAATATCAAAGAAAACTAGCAAAATAGCCCCAGAAGAAAACCCTAGAGCCCTCAAAACAGATCTGGAAGCATTAATCCTAAAAACAAACTGACCGTAGCTTTTAAAGCAAACAGGGCTGCGATCCCCGCTCGAGCACTAGACTTGCCTCTCGAGCGAAGTCGCTAAAACGTGTACGATTAAACAGGCCTACACTCGAGCGCTGAAACTCATGCTCAAGCACAACATGCCTCCTAGTATTTTGACAGACAAGCCAAACTACTGAGAAAGTACAAACTTTACTCGAGCGCATCTTTGCCCGCTCAAGTGGGAAGACCAAAAACACTAGGAAAATTAAAATGCATTTAACCCAAGCTTGTTTGCAGAATTGGCAACAAGTACCTAACACTTGTCAAAGGAAGGGAGGGTCTCACTTGTCTCCACTTTGTAGCCAAAATAGACAATCAAGTTGATCTTTTGTCTGAATCTCTAGATGTTTGCTCATTATCTATAAATGATGTGATGATTCATGAAGAGACTACATTGCACATTGTTGTGAAAAGCTCTAGTCCTAAAGCTGTTGAAGTTCTCTTGGGATGGCTTCGAAAGAACTACAAGAGTGAGTTGCTATGCTTGACAAATGAGGGAGGCAACACCATGTTGCATATGGCGGTGTCCACTTCACAACCTGAGGTATGCTTTTATCTATTCTTTGGTTCCATAAATATCATAGTAGTTGATAGATTGTCAGCAAACACCACCGTTCAATGGTTGGTGATAATTATTGGTGTATATATATAAAAAAATATATCATATATAAAAGTGTATGGAATATGTAAAATGTATATTGTAATTCTAACATTTTTTATATTATTTGATCTTTAACAAACGTTGCCAATGAGCAACACCCAATATAAAATAATTAATTTGTACATTTTTTGTTTACGCAGATTGTGAAGTTATTAGTGAAAGAGATATACAAGGACAAAAATGCAAAGAATTTGAAGAAGCAAACAGCTCTTGACATTGCAGCAACACTTCCCAACGGTGAGGCCAAAATTGAAATGGAGAAAACTTTACGCCATGCAGGAGCTTTAAGAAGATCATCCCTAGTTAGTGACCTTGGAGAATTTTTGAAATCACCACGCCAATGGTTCCAAGCTCTAATTGGACAAACCATTCACGCACGCAAAGAAATGTCAATGGACATCCGAAACATGATACTTTTTGCTGTTTTGATCGCAATAGCTACATTCCAAGCTTTACTTCAGCCTCCAGGCGGAGTAATGCGCGATAACAATACACCTTCTCCTCCTTCCAACACCACTCATGTTTACATTAACGGCACCATCACCACCATCAATTTTATTTCTACTAACATGACATATTTTAACGCCACCATATTCACCAACAACACCGATACTGGCACCAATACCGACAATCGTGTTGAAATCATGTTAACAAAATCTATAACTTACAGATCCTTTTTCATCAATTTTTTTTTACCCTGAACACGATATGCTTTCTTGCCTCGATCACCACGATGATATTTGTGCTTCCCGTGCGACTCTCTAGTTACATGTTGCACATTCTTTTGTTGTTTTTGATAGTGAGCTATGGGATAGTGTTTTACAGCATATCTCCAACTCCTTTGTATCTAATAGTTTTTTGTTCGCATCCTGTATCGCTTTTCCTTGTTCTTATAGCCTATGGATAAGGATTTCCATAATCTCTCTTTTTCAAAAAAAGTCAACAATATCGTTTACTGTGGAAGCCCCTCCAGATGCTGCGCGATTTGTATAAGGGAAAAGTTAGGGATCATGAAAATTTTTTTATGAAAATGATCATGAAAAATTTATGATCCTTGGATTACCTTGATTAGTGTGTGGTGCTTTATTCTAAGTGTAATCCAAGGGTCACAAAGCTTTCATGATTATTTTTATGAAAGGTTTTTCATGATACCTAGCATTGATGTTTGTATAAAGAGTCCATTGACATGTCACTAGAAATTCAGATTTAGTAAAGCCAAATGTGACATCTGTCTTATTAATTAAGCTCTTAACTTTTATGAATTCTTCAAGATTCTTTTTGGGAGGTTTTGGTGTGTTTTTCGTTTTGCGGGCATAAGCTTGCCGTCAGTTTCTCTGTTTTGGTCTTGATTTGAGCCAGATGGTTTTTCAGATTTCTATGTGGGAGTTTAAGCCACTTGTTTTGTTTAGCATTCTACTTTGCTATATTGTATTTGGCTTATCTTATTGATGTTTCTCTTGATGTTACTCTCTTTGTAGTTTGTACTCTATTAAAGTTTTCCTTTGCTGAGAAAAGAACTAATGCAAATTATGTGTAAACACAATATAAACAATACCAAACTTGTGGGCTCAATGTATTTTCTCTAAAAACTCAAGAGGGAGGTTAGTATAGTTTACGAAAATAAGAAAAAATTTATTTGCCCCTCCTACCTCAATCCAATATGGTTCAATTGTTACCTTTCGTATAATAATTACTCTTATTGGCTGTTAATGTATCTTAACTGAATTGCCAACGTTTTTTTGCCATTTTTACTTGTTTTGCTGGTATAATTGTTGTATTTTAAGGGAAATAGAAGTTTTTGTTTTTTTGAATTGTTGGGCAACTTAAATTGCACTAGTAAAAGAGTTACACACTAATGTGTAAGCTTTCCCATATGAGCATTCGATACATGTATTAGTTTTTATAGAAGATTGAAAAAGTTACAGTTACTATTGTATCTCCCCTAATCTTGGATTGGACTTTTTTATAAGGTCTAAGCCCTCCTAATAAGTACAAGTGCTTCATTTCTTTCACTTTTGATATAGAAACAAATTTCCAATTCACATCAATTTTAACCATTTTAGCATGGAATTGATTTTCCAAACCAAATGAAAAAAATCAGAAACTCTGAAACACATTCAAAACTCAGA
The DNA here is from genome assembly GCA_025200525.1 of Camellia lanceoleosa. NCBI lineage: Eukaryota > Viridiplantae > Streptophyta > Magnoliopsida > Ericales > Theaceae > Camellia > Camellia lanceoleosa. The sequence continues at coordinate 94,474,388 of CM045771.1, forward strand.
ACCCTTGCATTGCAAAACATTAACTCTAAAAAATTCCATTATTCGTTATTCTACTTAACTAATCAACTCAAAAAGAAAACCCCTTCTAATCTCCATAGTCAAAACCCTCCACTCTCTCTATCTCATCATTTTCCCCATCAAAAATTTCATATACACAGAAACATACATACATACACATACACACACACACACACACATATATATATATATTGCAAACCCTAGATAAGAAAGGAAGAAGGTTGTGTACATTTTTTTTTTATAATTTTTTTTTTGGATTAAAATAGTTAAAATAGTCAAGAGAAAATACAATGAACCCATAAGTTAAAAAAAAGTTAAAAGAATCAATAAAATAAAATGTTGCATTATATATATTAATTAAAATTTTTTTTTTCTAACTATGTATTCAACTAAAAGAAATTGACAAATCATTTTAAACACAATTTTGTTTCATTTAATAAAATAATGGGAAATTTGGCTATAAATCCCCTTTACCTTCCTTTCATTGTTAGAAGGACTAAGAAAAAAATTATACTTTTTAAACCCCCTCATAATTATAAAGTCTTGCATAAAGGACAAAATCTATTATTTAAATATTTTATCAGACTATTATACCCTCACATATACACAATCCAGATACAAAATTTATCTTCTCTCTCGTTTCTCACTTCTAACCCTAGCTTCCTCCATGGCCAGAGCTGTGTCATTCCTAAGCTCCGACGATCTCTCTCCGCATCTTCTCAACTCTCCTCCTTCAACTTTCCTTCAACTGTTCATCTTCTCTCTCGTCTCTCTCTTCTAACCGTAGCTTCCTCCATGGCCGGAGCTGTGGAGAACTTGCAAATCGCGCTGATACATATATGTATATATATATGTGTGTGTGTTTGTGTGTTTTGAGATTTGAATTCGAATATATATATCTACATATTCTGATCTGTAATATATATATATATCTATATATGTGTGTTTTGAGTCTTTAAGATCAGAGATTTGAATGATTGCATAGATCGGTCTCGGTGATCATTTGATTCGAACTCAAAAGCTCAAAGATTTAAAGTAAAATCTGAAAAATCTGTGTGTATGAAAAATCTCAAGATTTTTGAAAGCTCAAAGTTTCAAAAATCTGAAAAATCTCTAAAATCTGAAGAACCGGGGTATGAAAAATTGAGATTTCTCTGAAATTTTCAGATTATAGGCTTGATTCAAGGATTATAGGCATGATTCAATGTTTTTCAGAGTAAACATCGATTGATTCAAGGATTATACGCCTGATTCAAAGCTCAAAGCTCAAAGTTCCATCGATTTTTTAGAGTAAACATCAAATTTCATTTGATAGAACTAGAGTAAAATTTTACTCTGGTTCTATTGCTCTGTTTTTTTCATTTGATAGAATCAGAGTAAAATTTTACTTTTATACAGAGTAAAATTTTACTTTTAGCTTCAGAGTCTCACAGTTTACTTATTTTTCAGAGTAAAATTTTACTTTTATGCAGAGTAAAATTTTACTTTTAATTTCAGAGTGTAAAATTTTACTCTCATTCAGAGTAAAATTTTACTTTTATACAGAGTAAAATTTTACTTTAGTTTCAGAGAGTAAAATTTTACTTTCATACAAAGTAAAATTTTACTCTGAAATACATAGTGAAGATGTCTTAATAGGAGAGCTGATAGATATGAGGGTAATATAGTAAAAGAAACAAGTTTTAAAATATCAGGGGGTTTTGAAAGTACTTATATAATTCTTGTCCTTTTGAAAGAGAAATTAGATAGTGAGGGGGTTATGACCAAATCCCCCTAAAATAATTTTAAAAAAAATTAATTAAAATAATCAGATTTCCAAAACGAGCGGGCTTAGGAACAGAAACTTGGTGACGAGACCGCAATTGGAATGAGAGCCTCAACAACGATACATGTGGCGATTTTCATAGCTGCTCGTAGATGGGGGATTCTATTTACAGCCCAAAAAATATTAAGTACGCCTCAATAAAATTTTAAAATTTTAGATCTTATTATATTTTAATATAAATTTATCAATAAGGACAATACACATTAAATCTTAAAATAAAATATATATTTTCTTTCTCATGTACCCTAATCACTTATACATATCTTTCATATTGAAATCTTCATCTTTTATTTCAAGTTTTAATTATTTTCTCTTCATCTTTTTGCTCACTCCAAAACTTAAATTCACTCCACCAAAACTCACTATTATCATTAATATCATTGATTCTTATTATGTTGTGACTTGCAAATAAAAAAAATAAAATAAAGTAAAATCAAACAATGGATTCAACAAATCCTTTGTTGTTTAAAAAAATTTAAAAATCCTTTGTCGTTCTCCTTGTCATGGCCCAAAATGAGCTTCATAGGCAAAAGAAACATTCAACTAAACAAACTACAGAAGAAGCATTTAATTGACAAAAATATAAGATCAGCCTATGGTGATCAACTTCTCAACCAAACACTCCCCACTTTTAATTCATACATATAAATGCTATCCATACAAATACGTATAGACCTATGCATAGATAAACATATATATACTTACATGTGTAATGAAGTTCCATATATGTATATATAAATACTTGCCGACTATCAAAACATGTAATTGGTATTTAAGGGTTTTTGACTAAGGATTTACTCTTTTTGAATTGATTTGCTTATTATTTGGGTGTACCACAATTATGATTAGTTTTAACTTTGAAGGGTAATTTTTGAAAAAAACATAGGACATATTGAGAGAACATTATAACCTAAATAATTTAGTAGAGGATACTAAAAAATTGAGTGTACTAAATGATTTTTTTGGGTGCAAATAGAATCCCCCCTCGTAGAGAGAGAGAGAGATCTTCATCAGTGCTTTGAAAGCAATGTGGGCTTTTTTTCCATCGTACCGAAAAAAACAAAAGCATTGGTGGGCCGGACGTTGTCTTGATTGGGCTTATTAAGTTGAGTTGGAAGAGTCGACAATAGCTATTATTGAACTGTAAGCGGCCCATTAGTATTAGGCCCATTGTAGCAACATTAATTGGATAATCCTGAAATTATTCCCCATGTTTCAAAAATTCTTCAATGTTGCATCGCTTTCTCTTTTCTTTTTGGGTAAAAAAAAGAATTAATGCATACTTTTCCTTCTTTCCTTTTCTTTTCTCTCTGTTTTTTATTTTTTATTTTTATAATTTTATAATTTTATAATTTTATAATTTTTTATACTCTTTTTGACAGCCAATATATAATCTTGGTGTGGATGCTATTAGTTTGCCATAAATTGTATACAAATTGACATGAATACAACAATAATAAATCAAATTTTTATATCAAATTTGTGGGAAAAAAAAATCACCGTCGCTTCAAATGAACACACTTGTGTCATTTTACCCCTAAGCCATTAATTTGAACAATTACTGGCTTAAATTACTAACATTTAATCATTAATGGGGTTAATTTGTTTTACAAAATATTACATTTGTCAGCACACTTTAGGGTGAAATACCAATAAATTTTAGATAGTGATCTTATTAATGGTTTGGTCCTCTTTTTGTTTTTTATTTTTTTATTTTTATGGACCCAAAGGTTCCATTCTAGTGTGAATTACATAAAAGATCAAGTATAAACGCGCGAGTTATGTGTTGAGGGACAAATGCGAGTTTTCTCATAATATTGAAATTATTAAATGTAACACTTCAAAAAAACTCTTTAATATACTTTTTCGAAATGTAACATTTCAATGTAACATACTAAAAAATTCCTTAGTTTACTTTTTTCAAATGTAACAACGTAACATTCCACAAAAACTCTTTACGTATTTTTTTCAAATGTAACATTCCAATCAATATAACACTAAAAAATTTCTTAATATATTTTTTCTAAACATAACACACTAAAACACTTTTTAGTATACTTTTCTCAAATCTAACAACGGTAACATTTTAAAAAAAATTCTAGTATATTTTTTTTTTCAAATGTAACGCTCCAATCAATGTAATACTAAAAAATTTCTTAGTGTACTTTTCTCAAACGTAATAACATAACATTCAAAAAAACTCGTTTAGTGCATTTTTTTTTCCAAATGTAATACTCTAATCAATGTAACACACAAAAACTCCTTAGTGTACCTTTTTTTTCCAAACATAACACTCCTAATATAACATTACAATGTAACACAAAAAAACTACACTAACGGAAATGTAGATTTCTACGCTCGAAAATCAACACTTCAACCATCAATTCCTCCAAAAAGAATCTTTCACACCTCACATTTCTATTTTCATCCCAAAAACAAATCAAAAAATTAGAAAAATAAAGTATAAAAGGACATTCACTTACACTCAAATGACATCAAGTCAAATAAATATAACTTTTTAAAACAAAAAGAACTAATTGGCTCATAAGGAAAATCTTACAACTAAATGGATCAAGATTCTCTCATATGAGATTTATGAATAATTTTTCAAATATTTATATATGTGGTTTATTTTATTTGGTGGTATTTAGAGATTGCAATTTGTTACAATTGGTTGAATTTGGTGTTTTACTAAATATTTTTAAATTCTATTTGTGGTGAATTTTTAACTGAAATAGTTAAAAACTCTATATATATATATTATAAAAAATTAAAAAATCAACTAAAATAACTACGTAACAAGCGAGAGCTACGCATCGCTTTCTTTTTCTTGTTGGTAATCTTTAAAAAATGAGTTTAATACCAAACAACTTGGATATACATGCCATTTTGTGTTTCCATACAAGTTGATGTGGACTCATGTGCCGAAGCAGTTTCAAAGTAGACTTATCGCTCATTTTTCAAATTATGAATTATTTGATCATTCTACAATAATCTAAAATTATTATCATAATTTCACTAGATTAATGGAATCCTGAAAATTGTTCCACATGTTTTAAAATTTCCTAAATATTGCATCGCTTTCTTTTTTCTTTTTCTTTTTCCTTCTTCTTCTTTCTTTCTTTTTTTTTTGTTTTTTGTTTTTTTGTTTTTTTTTTGGGTACATTTCTTTAGCTAGAAAAGCGCAAGACTTAATATATTATATATCCGATAATAAGTCATCTAATAAAATACATCATAGTAAAAAATAGATCTCAAAAGGGATAAACACTATAACAAAAAACACATTTGGCGACCATTTTTGGCGGCCAAATTGGTTTTAGTTGCCAATGACAGCCATTTGGTGACCAAATTATAACTTGTCGCCAAAGGTGTAGAATTGGCGACCAATTGTAATATTTGGTCACGAAAGATTTTTGGCGCGGGGCGAAAGTAAGCACGGGAAGGGAGAAAATTTATGGTGACTAGTTTTTATCTTTGGTGACCAATATATTCGTCACTATAAATTTATCTTTGGCAACAAGCCAAAATTGGTTGCCAAATCATTTTTTTACCTAAAAAACGCTGTTGTTTTTGAAGCGAAACACCAACCAACCCTTTTCATTCGACTGTGAGAAAAAAGCCCTCAGCCTTTTCTCCTATTCTCTCTCACCTTTATTGCTCACCGTCGCTCACCTCTGTCGCACGCTGATCTAGCAATAAGCCAAAATTGGTCTCCAAATCATTTTCTTGCCTAAAAAACGCTGTCGTTTTTTAAGCCAAACACCAACCGACCCTTTTCATTCGATTGTGAGAAAAAAGCCCTCAGACCTAAAGGCCCCTTTTCTCCTATTCTCTCTCACTTTTATCACTCACCGTCACTCACCTCTGTCGCACGCCGATCCAGCAACAAGCCAAAATTTGGTCGCCAAATCATTTTCTTACCTAAAAAACGCTGTCGTTTTTGAAGCCAAACACCAACCGACCCTTTTCATTCGACTGTGAGAAAAAAGCCCTCAGACCTAAAGGCCCCTTTTCTCCTATTCTCTCTCACCTTTATCGCTCACCGTTACTCACCTCTATCGCACGCCGATCCAACCTCTAGCAAATATCCATACCAACACCAGGTATGTCTTTTCTCTTCTCTCACTCATTGTCTCTCTCTCTCTTATTGCTTTTCATCTCTCTCTCTCTCTCTCTCTCTCTCTTTCTCTCTGTGTGGAGCGTAAGAGCTATTCCCTCTCTCTCTTCTCACTCAATCTCTGCTTTTCCCCAAACAAACAGAAATTGATGATTATAGTGTATAGATCATTGTTGCTTGAAACTCAAGCATATATTATTACCTTCAAGGTTATTTGGTGAAGAATTTGAAACACCTCCATTGCTCTGAACCTGCCAATTATCAAGCATTGATCCTCGATAATCTCTACCCCCAATCACAAACCCCAATAAAAACAAGAACAACCCTTGGTTTGAGTCACCAACAAGTTTCTCTCTCTACAAAGTGTGAAACCAAACCAAAACCAAAACAGAGATCGATCAAACGAGTGTATCAAACCGAGAGAGAGAGAGAGAGGTAAATTTGTGACGATTCATTATGATTTGAACCTCTATTTGCTATTGCCTAACCACCACCATTTCTATATATATATATATATATTATTTTTATTTTTATTTTTTTTGCTTCTTTTTTGGGTTCTGTTTCACAGTTTTTTCTGTTTATAGATCCAACTTGTTTTCAACATAAACATAGTTTTATCTAGGTTTCTTCACATGCTCAGTTGATCTGCTGTTACTTCATTAATTTCATCTCATTTCCAATTAATGACACTTTCCCCTATGGCAGTGGAGCTCTAATAAGTCTACAGGTTTTCAAGGGTTTTCTAATCAAGGGCTTGTGGCAATTTAATAAGAAGCAAGGTCTGTAATTTTTTTATTACTATATTATTTCTATGATTTTTGACTCAAATACATTATAATTCTTTGTGTTCCTTTGTTTGTTGATTTGCTTATGACTATTGCTATAATACCCAACAAATAGTACCCATGCACTCAATTGTTTGTTAGAATGATGAAACTTGGATTTTGTAAAATTTTGTGAAAATTTTGAACTACAGGACTGATCTTCTTGTTCTGCATAATATCAAGGAAGGTCCCTCTTTTTTCATATATTCTTTTTATTTTTCTATATCAATTGTACATTTAATAAGACTTTCTTCCTCATAATACTTCCTAAAGGTATTTAATCAATGATGATGATTTTTTATTTTTATTTTGAATATGATGTCTTCATTTTGCAATATTGATAAATTTTTCCTCATTTGCTCTTAAATCCTATGTAATTCATGAAGATATTCTTTTTAATTTTCATCCCACTTGGTCAAGAAAAACGAAGGCATCTCCAAAATGATAAAACTGATAATTAAAACAAAATCACTTATTAAACTTACAAAAATGACTTTATCTAGGTAGTGCTACAGAAAAGAACAATCATTTATGCTATAAAAGAACTCAATTCATGATCCACAAAGTTTTAATGTGATGCCTAATACCTACCATCATATAACACATTCATGTGTGTGCCCTAAGAATAAATGTCTACGTAGTTTCAATATAATATAAAAGCAGGAGTTTTGCTTGGGATTCTTTGAACTGACTATGTACACCCAAGAATATGTCCTCCTTTCTTAAGCATTACCTAATAAATATATATTGGATGGACATTTTGTAAACATCCATGCCCATATGTGTCTTGTCCAACATGGGAACCTTTGTTTATTTCCTAGATGTGTATCTTGTAATGTATTACAAGTAGTGGTTTTTTATTTTTATATATAATGATGTAGTGCTACTACATTTCTATGAATAGGTATTGTTAATTATACGCAATGATTTTTTCCTCTTTTTTCTTTAATGTTACCGGTTATGGAGAGATACATGTAGTCAATGTCAGGGAAATGATATTCATAATGATCTATGTCTTTTTCGATATGATTATCGGTGCCTATCTACTTGGTAACATGGCAGCATTGATTGTGAAATGATCAAAAATAGAAAGGTTTAGGGACAAAATGGCAGATCTTACTAAATATATGAATACACACAAACTTGGAAAGCCTTTAAGTAATGAGACCAAAGACCATGTGAGGCTACAATATAAGAATAGATACACAGAAGCTGTTGTTCTTCAGGATATTCCAATCTCCATTCGAGCTAATGTACTGTAAAATGATAAAAATCTTAACACGTCTCATTTATATTATGTTCAATAGCCCATGTTGACACCTAAAAATAAAAAACAAAAACTTAAAAAAGAGGTTCCACTTAAAAAATAGCCTATGAACTGTTTCTTCTATGCAGATTTCACAAAAGTTATATAAGCCATATGTTAAAGAGGTTCCACTTTTCAATGGGTGCTCTTTGGGATTCATCAAACAGATTGTAAGTCTTCTTGTTACTAGTAAACAGATGCCAAGATCATACCTGCATTGATTTTATAAAGTTATGCGACATTTATTGGCTTAATTATCTGTGCAAGGTAAATATTTACTGCTAGGAAGGTTAATGAATCTAGCAACTCTTGATCCTATATAACTTCCAACTTATTTAAGAACATCAGCTTACTAATGTCTAGCTATCTTCAGTGCATAGGATTTTTGGAGTAACCTGAATATTGTCTATTGCATTTCCATACTTGTTTTGTCTTTCTATATTATCTATATTATTTTAATAATTGGTTTCTTGATATTCCTTTTAAAAATGCCTCCTTTAAAGTGCCATTTTTTTCGTTAATTTGTTGCATTTGTTGTCTGCTATCATAATTTAATGTCATGTTCATTTCTACTGGAACATTATAGATCTGATAAGATTTGGAGCCTAATATTAATTTATTGTAGTCCGCCGTACTCTTTTTTTTTTCTTCCCTGATTTTCAGGCAACCAAAGCCCATGAATTTTTCCTTCTAGGAGAAATAATTATAGAGCAGGTAGATATAGTGGATCAACTGTATCTTGTTTGTTTTGGTGAACTGGTATAATTTTTTCTCATGGGCAGCTTGCTCAAGCCTAAATAGACTCGTAGGAACAAACGGGACCTCGATTGGATTTTCAATTAGAAAATTAGAAGGAAAATTGTAAAACTCAAGACTTAAAAGGCCTCAGAGGCCGAAATTGCGAAATGGCCACCGAAACCGTCGAAACTTAGCTCGGTTAGCTTGCTCAAGCCTAAATACAAACGGGACCTCGTTTGGATTTCCAATTAGAAAATTAGAAGAAAAATTGTAAAAAATAAGACTTAAAAGACCTGTTCAGGGGGTGAAATTGCGAAATGACCACCGAAACCGCCGAGGACAGTTTTCTCAAGACTAAATAAACTTGTATGAAATCAAAATTGGACTTCCCGTTACAAAATTAAAATCAAAATTGTGAAATTCATACCGAGTTTTTTTTTTTTTGTCAATCTATTATTGTTTTTTCTTTTTCATGTGACAGATTGGCAATGGTGGAAAATAGTTTGGGCTACATCAAAATATTTGGTTTTGTGTTTTTGAAAATATTTTGACATAGAATTTTAGTAAATGACTTGTGGGTTAGATGTTTAGCATCAAAATATTTGATTTTGTGTTTTCGAAAATATTTTGACATAAGATTTGGAAATGGATTTGTGAGTTTGATGTTAATAGTTTGTAAGTACTTTGGTATGAATGTTTCAGATTGTTAGAGAATTGTAATTATGTTTATTAGGAATTTTAATAGCTATTAATTTTGAATTATTATGAATGTCTTGCACATGTGTATTACTATTTACATTGCATTTGTGTATATATTGTGTAGAGAAAAACAGGAGTTTTGGATTATTTTGAATAAGAAAATAATAAAAATTAAAATTTGTGCAGTGAATTTTTAGTGGCAGGTGGTATTTTGGTCACTGTTAATAAATTTGGCGACAACATATTGTTTTTGTCGCTAAAAGTTGGTGGCTATTCCAAGAACTTTTAGCAATCAAAACTTAGTCATCGCTAAAAAGTTGATTTATAGCGACTAAATTAATTTTGTTACTAAATAGTACTTTTGGCGACTAAAACTACATAGCCTATCCAAATCTTAACTTTTTAGTGACATTAGAATTTTATAGCGACGAAATATAGATTTTTGGCGACTAATTTTGCTTGTCGCTAAATGTCTATCTACGGTGACAATTTATGATTTGGTCGCCAATACTTTTAATGACAAGCCTTTGGCAACCAATTGAGTACTTGTCGCCGATTCTTTTGGCGATGAAATTTGTACTTTTGGAGACCAATTTTTTAATCGCCAAATGTGCTTTTTGTTGTAGTGAAAGAGAACCTCCATGTAAGAAACATATACGAGTATTCACATAGGGGAAAAAATAAACATCCACGCAGGGAGGATAAAAACTCCATGAAAAAAAGGATCCTCTACATAGAGAGATATTATTACAACACAAAAAAAAAAAAAAAAAAAAAAAAAAAAAAAAAAAAAAAAAAAAAAACAAAAGAAAACGATCACCATCAAACAAACAATACATATCACCTTCACGATCTATTCATTATCGTAACCGGTAATTTTGATACCTTAATCCCCACCTCTACATTACAAAATAAAATATTATAAATTTGAGGTGGTTGTCTAGCCTATAACTACACGTTTTATAACATCGAATCTTGGTCATAAATTAGATTTGAGATTAAATTTGAAAGTTTTCTTGGTAACAAACTGATGATGGAGATAAGAAGAGCGATAATGGCTAGTATGGTAATAGAAATTGCAGGAAAAGAAACTGGGGGGGTGAGGAAGGTTAAAAGTATCACCCTCTTCCTCTAAAGAGCAAAGAAAAAGAGAATAGTTAGAATTTCTTAGAGAAGTTTCTCATTTTTTTGTACATTAAAACATCACTTCTTTTAGCTTTTTGTCTTTTTTAATTTTTCCTTTGTCTTTCTTTTAAAATTTTTGACCACTAATAAAATATAATTTATTGACAATGAACCTTGCACGGAAAAACTATTATATTATACTTCTAATGCATTCTATATTTTTCTACTATAACTTTGTTTGAGTATTGTGGCTTTTAATTTCTATAAATTTCTATAAACCACATGCTTTATATTAAAATTTTAAGTCAAATATTATAAAATGATTACTATAGAGTAAGACATATATATTTTGAAATTGGCATCAATACTTTTAATGAAAAGTATGATTTTCATATAAAATATAGATGAAATGTTGTGTTTGTAAATATAAATATGAATAACAAAACATCTAACTTGGCTCAAATGTATCCCATAATTTAAAAAAAAAAAAAAAAAAAAAAAAAAAAAAAAAAAAAAAAAAAAAAAAACACTCAGTTCAAATGTAATACATAAAAATTCTATTTCCAAATTTTATTTGACTTACACTTTTGAGTAATGAACTTGATCTAGAAATTTTACCAATTTGTGTTGTGCAATATTATCACTGGATATATGAATTTCCATGTCAATATATTCCAATTTGTGGTTGTGTGTGATACAAATAAAATGAGCATGCAGTAGTTAAAAGAGGTGTTTTTTATTTTTTATTTTAAAATTTTTTAAAATTACTGAGTACTTGAAAGAAGGTTGAGTTAGAGAGAAGATGACAAATGAAGAAATGTTGCATACTGTTCTTTTTCATTTACTTGGTTCGTAATTTGTTTTGATCACTAAGAGTTAACACTTTGACAAAGTATCTAATACTAAAGAGATATAACTCATGTCTCACTCAAGAAGGATTCCTATCCCATAATATTGTGTAATAGCAATGAGTAGCTTATAACAAAAATGTAAGAGAGCTTGAACAAGTGAAGCATCTAGTATAAAGAGAAATGTTGCACACTTGGTTGCCATCTCTTTCTTTTTTTATTGTATTTGTTCTAATTATTAAGAGTTAACAATTTGACAAGGCATCTAATACTAAAGAGACATATCATATTTCTCAAAGGTGATTTATGTCTCATATTATATAATAGCAATGAGTTATTACTTTAACTTTGACCATGATGTAGGAAGGGGTCCTCTTTTGCTTTTGCTTTTTCTTTTTCTTCTACTTCTTTTGATCACTGCGAGTTAATCATTTAGAAAGGCACGTGGTACTGAAAAGACGTATCTTGTGTGTCACAATTGAATTCATGTCTCACATGTGTAGTAAAGGCCAATCATTTGGTAAGACATTTTATATTCCACATGAGATCTTTGTTCAGGACTATATACGTGTAGTGGTGAGGACTTACTCTAATTCTAGTAGTGTGATCAGGAGACCCCATTTTTTCCTTTTGATTTTTCTTTTGCTACTTTTGATCATTAAGAGTTAATTGTTAAACAAGGCATTTGATACAAAAGAGATATCTTTTGCCTTACAATGGGAATCATATCCCGTATTGTGTGGTAACAATTTATGATTTGGCAAGTTATCAAGTACAAAATTGATATATTTTGTGCCTCACGTGGGATCCTAAGTTTATATACTTCTATAACGTAGTGATGAGTTATTTTAACTCTAATTGTGTAAACAGGAGGGTCTTTTCATTTTTCATTTTCCATCTTTCCTTTTACTTTTTTTTACCACTAAAAATTAATAATTTATCAAGGCTCCTGATAAAGAGACTTCTTGTGTATGACATGGGATTCCTATTCTATTTATGTGGTAAGAGTTAATCATTTGACAAGATATTTGATATTAAAAAAACATATCTTATGTCTTACATGGAATCCATGTCTTACAAACACTTTAGTGCTAAAAAGACATGTTGGGTCTCTCACGGGATTCTTGTCCCATATGGCGAGGTAGCCATCACTCTTTTTAATTTAGAACTAAAGAAACAAAATATATCTTGTGTTTCAAATAAAATAATCATTTGAGAAGTTAGGTATTTGTCACTAAAGAGACATATCTTGTGTCTCACATCGCATGAGACTTGCTTATAGTGTATTGTAGCATTGAATTACATTTGAACTCTTATTGTAGGGTAAGGAGAGATTTAAACAAGGAGATAAAGGAGAAATGAGAGAGAATCTAGTCACGTTATGTATAATATATGCAATATTTTCTTGAAATTAATTAATTTATGTATTTTGTGTGTGCCATGCCATAGAAGATAACCACAACTATGGAGAGACTGAAATATAACTTTGCAGAAATTTGATGTTCAATTAGCGCATGTCTTGAACACATGCTTTGTTAACAAAGTCTTCCATTGAATCTGATTGACAAAAAACATAAAATTGTATTTGGATCATGAATTTAAATAGGGATTTACAAAAGAAAAGAAAAAAGATGGATGAAATATTTAGATTTAAATTGATAAAATTAAAAACTCAAAATTTATTTGTTAAAAAAGAATTTTTTGTTGTTGTTGTTGTAATTTGTCAAAAGGAAAAAAAAAGAAAAGAAAAAAAGGAAGGCCTAATCTAAATGCAATTGCATGCCTATATATATGTACACAACCTGCATGCAAGTCCCTCAAACTCCTTAAACCAATCTCTCTTCCTTCTTCTGCTGGTTCCAATCTGTTTTGTCTTCAATTGTTTGTTAGCTGGTCAACACCCACTTCGTTGTCAAGTAAATAATCTGAGCCGCCTTTATTTTTGCTCGAATCTAGGATCTGCATTCATCATTACTATTGCTCTACTTAAGTCATGTGTAGCATTTTGGTTGTACTAGCATATGTTACATGAAAAATTTTATAATGCACACTTCATTTTGAGTGTATTATATATTCCAGTTATGGCGTTTGTAATATTTAATTATGATCTATTATAATATTAGTTATGATTTTGTTATGACCAACTTTTGCCTACAACACCATGTAAAAAAAAAAATTTGCCTACAAATTTTTTTTTAGCAGAGAAAGTCAATTGTTAGGGGCATGTTTGGTAACTATTCCGTTTTCAGTTTTCAGCTTATATTTACAAAAATTTTAAAAACTGTCATAAAACTTGTTACATAATTTTTTTGGTTTATAAATGGTTGTCTCAGTTTATAAATTTGAGAAAAAAACGTAAACTCAAAAAATGAGTTTACGTTTTCAGTTTTCAATTTTTTTTTTCAATTAATTTTTCTCAAATAATTTTTTTTCAATTAATATTTTTTTTAATTAATTTTTTTTCATTTTTTTCAAATAATTTTTTTTCATTTTTTTCAAATAATTTTTTTTTCAATTAATTTTTTTCAAATATTTTTTTTTCAAATATTTTTTCCCAAGTAAATTTTTTTTCAATTATTTTTTCATTTTTTTTCAATTTTTTTTCCAATTAAATTTTTTAATTAATTTTTTTTTCAATTATAATGTGTGTGATCCCATTGTCATAAATAATAAAAATAAATATAAATATTTTAGGCCTGAACAAACATATTTTTTAGTTTATGTTTTAAATTTTTTTTAAACATTTTATTCAAACCAAACGCGTTTGTAATTTATGTTTTTCTAAAAATAAACAAAAGTCAGTTTATAATTTTTTTGTAAACATAAACAAAAAATGTAAACGTTACCAAACGCTACCTAATTGTTAGATTAGCACTTATGGAAGTAAGGTGCCCCACTCTTGCAAAGTATCAAGTGCTTGCCTACTAATTCAACTATCTCTTAAGCAAAATTGAATCTATCACATTCCTCTTGAGACTAAGTTTTTAGGAGAGTCAAGTTGGCCAACTAGGCTAGGCCTACTTGGTTAACTTTTGCCTACAATTTATTAAGCAGAAACGTCTTAAATAAGTTAAAAAAAAATAGTTGATTATCTAAAAGTTGGGAAATAAATGCTTTTAGTAACTACTTTTTGATTTTTTGCTTTTAGCTTACAATAAACTACACCAAATAAGATCGTTGCGATATTGGTTATAACCTATCGTGATTATTATTTTAGTTATAATTGAAAAAATCTAATTATTCCTTATATGGTGTTTAGTTATGACTCATTATTAATTTTTAATTATAACATTTGAGAGTGTGTATTCTAGAATGAATTAAATATTCATATCGGTCACTCGATACTTGAACAATGGTGTGAGGTATGCGTTTAATACTTTTCATTAGACACTTTTATATATTTGTATTTAATACTATTTTTATATGTATATATTGTTGTATAATAACTATAAAATGATAAAATACCTTTTTGACACTATATATTGCATAGAAATTAAGATTTTAGAGACAAAAATTTAGGAACGAATTATCTTAGTTGCCAAAAATGCTATGTATTATTGTAATTTTAGTTACAAAAATAGACATTTAGTCATGAATTACTATCTTTTTAGACTAAAATTTTCATCTAAAAAAGTAAATCTTTTTTGGCAAGAAATTGTTAATCCCTAAAAGAATTTTTATTAGTGACATTTTCAAAATTTGGTAATTAAAGATCTTTTTTATTTATTATTTTATATCTTTTAGGACAATATTTTATTGACCACTCTGATCACAACAAAAATTGATCTCTTAATATTTTTTGAAATAAAATTTTAAATCAGAACTGGTCCTGGGCTAAGGCCTATGCCTTAGGCCCCAAAAAAAAAGGTCCAAAATAGAGACCCCAAATTTAGTAGTATCTTATAGTATATTACAAATTCAAATAGACACAATTAATTTTTGTTGCTTTATGCCAGTCTGAAGGGTCCAAAAAATTCTGTTGGGCCCATATGATTTTTTTTTTTTGTAAGTGTGGTTTGATCCAATTGAAATTAAAACATATACAAACAAGTGTTGTTTTGGCCTAATTTTAATATTTTTGAGTATTTGTAATGATTTCTTCATATTTTAGTATGTAAAAGTAAATTTTAGTTTATAATTTTAATGATTATGTGTGCAAGTAAATTTAAATAAAAAACTTGTTGATACTTTTCATTTTATGCATAGATTTTTTTATTATATATATATATATATATATGAGGGCCCCATTTTCATTGTTCGCCTTAGGTAGGGGTGTAAATTTGGCACGGTTTGGCCCATCCCATGTCGGGTTGCACGGACTGCTGTCAAAATTCAGGTCGAGCCGAGCCAAGCAACGGGCTAGAAAATTAGGCCCAGGCCCAGGGGGTATTCCGACTTTGGGCGGGCTGACAGGCCTTGGCCTGGGCTCTGGCTCGGGCCGGGCCTAAACAATTTTTTTTTATAATTTTTTTTTCTATTTTTTCCACCAAAAATTTATTATTTTTTACAAAAAATGACATTGGGCCTCGAGTTGGGCTTTGAGTGAGTTTTGAGTGGGTAGATGTGTTGGGCTAGGCAGGTCGAGCTCACGAGCCAGGCCGGGCTTCAAAAATGATGGCCTAGGCCTAGGCCAATGGTCCCAGGTTGGGCTCAGGCCCGTGCCAGGCCCAACTCAGACCGCGGGCTATTTTTACACTTTTAGCCTTATTTTTTTTCTGTCATAATATCTCTCTACTTTTTTACAAATATATTCATAAAGAGTTAAAAAGTATATTTATTTAAATTATCTCAAATAATTCCATAATTACCCAATTCCTGTTGTGTCTTCCATAATTTGTTCACAAGGCATCCACTTGGGTTGTGAAGTAAACAATCTGAACCATATGAGTTTCTTTATATATCCAATTTAGAATTTTTTTTTTTTTTTCTTCTTGAATCTAACATCTGTAATTCATCATTACTCTTGTTACTTGCCTTATGTGTACCAAATTTATTTTAATTTTTATTTCTGATAAGATATTTTCTTAATATTTTTGCTGTATAGTCTTGAATACTTGGGAGTTGGAAAGTTCTTTTAATTGAAGCATACCAATTATTATTATTATTATTATTATTATTTTGACAGAACTTTTTTCTGTGGACAGAAATTGAAAACCACAAATAATTGAAATTTACACGGAAATATTACACTTGTAAAAAAATTTCTCAAAACATATCAAAAACGATATTTATGTGGTTGAGATTTATTTACGATGTAAGTCTTGCCTTACAATAGCTGGGTCTATAGCGCATATGAAAAAAACTTTCTTAAAAAAAAAAAAACAACAAAAAAACAAAAACCTGTGTACGTTTTTTTCCTAGTTTTCTTTCGTCACTTAATAGTGTTGAAAATCATTGCACAGAATGGATCCCCATTTGATGGAGGCTGCTCGCGCAGGAAATATCAATGACTTGTATGCGAGAATTCAGTCGAAACCCGACATTTTGAACAGCATGAACGAAGAACTTTTTGTGGAGACTCCTTCGCACGAGTCAAGATCACCGACAAACCGATTTCGCCTTAGAAATCCTCAGATTAAAGCCATCATTCGGCAAGAAGTTGAATCCAGAAGGGCTAAGCCCCTTGCACTTGGCTTTGCAAAACAAGCATTCTGAGACTGTGAGACGGCTGGTCAAGTTTGACAGTGAACTCATCCGTGTCAAAGGAAGGGAGGGTCTTACTCCTCTGCACTTTGTAGCCAAAACAGATGATCAAGTCGATCTTTTGTCTGAATTTCTACATGTTTACCCATCGTCTATAAATGATGTGACGATCCATGAAGAGACTGCATTGCACATTGCTATGAAAAGCTCTAGTCATGAAGCTGTTGAAGTCCTCTTGGGATGGCTTCGAAAGAACTACAAGGGTGAGGTGCTGTGCTGGACAGACAAGGGAGGCAACACCGTGCTGCAACTGCGGTGTCCACTTCACAACCTGAGGCATGCTTCTATCTATTCTTTGGTTCCATAAATATCATAGTAGTTGATAGTTTGTTACCTTCAAAGTCAATGGTCGGTGATAACTATTGGTGTACATATAAAAAAATATATCATATATGAAAGTGTATGGAATATATGAAATGAATATTGTAATTCTAACCTTTTTGATATTATTTGATCTTTAACGAACGCTGCCAATGAGCAACACCCAATATAAAACAATTGATTTGTACATTTTTCGTTTACACAGATTGTGAAGTCATTAGTGAAAGAGATCTACACGGACATAAATGCAAAGAATTTGCAGCAGTTAACAGCTCTTGACATCGCAAAAACACTTCCCGACGGAACTGAAATCGAGACAACTTTACGCCATGCAAGAGCTTTAAAAAGATCATCTGTAGTTGGTGACCTTGGAGAATTTTTGAAATCACCGCACCAATGGTTCCAAGCTCTAATCGGACGAATCATTCACGCGCGCAGAGAAATGTCAATGGACATGCGAAACATGATACTTGTCGTAGCTGTTCTGATCGCAACAGCTACATTCCAAGCTTTACTTCAGCCTCCAGGCGGAGTAATGCGCAATAACAATACACCTTCTCCTCCTTCCAACACCACTCATATTTACATTAACGGCACCATCACCACCGTCAATTTTATTTCTACTAACATCACACATATTTACATTAACGGCACCATCACCACCGTCAATTTTATTTCTACTAACATCACACATTTTAACGACACCATATTCGCCAACAACACCAATACCGACACCACCGGCAATCCTGCTGAAATCATGTTAACGAAATCTATGACTTACGAATCCTTTTTCTTCAATTTTTTTACCTTGAACACGATATGCTTTCTTGCCTCGATCACCGCGATGATATTTGTGCTTCCCATGCAACTCTCTAGTTTCATGTTGCACATTCCTTTGTTGTTTCTCATAGTGAGCTATGGGATAGCGTTTTACAGCATATCTCCAAATCCTTCGTATGCTAACGGTTTTTTCTTCGCATCCTGTATTGCTTTTCCTTGTGCTTATAGCGTGTGGATAACGATTTCCATAATCACTATTTTTCCAAAAATTCGACAATATCGTTTTGTGCCACATAAACTGTGGAACCGCCTCCAGATGCTACGCGATTTGTATAAAGAGTGCGTTGACACGTCACCAAAAACTCCGATTCAGCAAAGCTAAATATGACATCTGGCGTTGACACGTCACCAAAAATTCCGATTCAGCAAAGCTAAATATGACATCTGTCTTATTAATTAAGCTCTTAGCTTTATGAATTCTTCAAGATTCTTTTTGGGAGCTTTTGGTGTGTTTTTGGTTTTGAGGACATAAGCTTGCCTTCATTTTCTCTGTTTTGGTCTTGATTTGGGCTAGATGGTTTTACAGATTTCTGTGTGGGAGTTTAAGCCACTTGTTTTGTTTAGCTCTCTACTTTGCTGCATTGTATTTGGCATGTTTCTCTTGATGTTACTCTCTTTGTACTCTATTAGAGTTTTCCTTTGCTGATAAAAGAACTAATAATGTGTAAACACAATAAAAAAGGGCTGTTTGTTTGAATTTTTTTGAGTAACTTATGACTTTTGGCTTTTAAAAAATTATTTTGGACTGTTTGATTAAATTTATTTCAAATAACTTGTGGGCCTAATGTATTTTCTCTAAAAACTGAAGAGGGGGGGGGGGGGGAGAATTGTTTGCTCCTCCTATCTCAATCCAATATGGTTCAACTGTTACCTTTCGAATAACAATTTCCCTTCTTGGCTGTTAATGTACCTTAACGCTATGTTTAGTTGAGAGACTTAGGAAGGAATTCGGAAAGGGAAAGAAAAAAAATATGTGAAATTAAGTAAAATGTAAATATATTTTATTTATATTTCACCTACATATTTTCTCTTTTTATTTTCAAATCCCTTCCCAAATTTCCAACTAAACACAACATAACTGAATTGCCAACGTTTTTTGCCACTATTGTTTGCCTTACGGGTATAATTGTTGTATTGTAAGGGAAACAGAAGTTTTTGTTTTTTTGAATTGTTGGGCAACTTAAATTGCACCAGTAGAAGAGTTACAGTTACTGATGTATCTCTCATAATCTTAGCTTGGACTTTTTTCTAAGGTCTAAACGTTCCTAATAAGTAAAATGCTTCATTTCTTTCACTTTTGATATAGAAACAAATTTCCAATTCACATCAATTTTAACCATTTTAGCATGGAATTGATTTTCCAAACTAAATGAATAAATCAGAAACTCTGGAACACATTTTAAACTCAGAACCCTTGCATTGCAAAACTTTTAACTTTAAAAAATTCCATTATACGTTATTCTACTTAACTAATCAACTCAAAAAGAAAACCCCTTCTAATCTCAGTAGTCAAAACCCTCCACTCCTCTTATCTCATGATTTTCCCATAAAAAATTTCATATACACAGAAACATACATACATACATACATACATACATACATACATACATACATATATATATATATATATATATTGCAAACCCTAGATAAGAAAGGAAGAAGGTTGTGTACATTTTTTTTTTTATAAATTTTTTTTTTTGGGTTAAAATAGTTAAGAGAAAATATAGTGAGCCCATAAGTTAAAAAAAAGTTAAAAGAATTAATAAAATAAAATGTTATATCTTATATATCAATTAATTATTTTTTTTCTAACCATCTATTCAACCAAAAGAAATTTACAAATCATTTTAAACACAATTTTTTTCATTTAATAAAATAATTAAAATAATCAAATTTTCTAACGAGGTGGGCTTAGAAACAGTAACTTGGTGACTAGACCGCAATTGGAATGAGAGCCTCAGCGATACAAGTGGCGATTTCCACAGCTGCTCTGTGCTTTGAAAACATTGGTGGGCCGGCCGTTGTCTTGATTGGGCTTAATAGGTTGATTTGGAAGAGTCGACAATAGCTATTGTTGAACTGGAAGCGGCCCATTAGCACTAGGCCCATTGTAGCAACATTAATTGGATAATCCTGAAATTATTCCCCATGTTTCAAAAATTCTTCAATGTTGCATGGCTTTCTTGTTTCTTTTTAGGTACATTAATGCATCACTTTTCCTTCTTTCCTTTTCTTTTCTCTCTATTTATTTTTATTATTTTTAATTTTAAAATTTTTATACTCTTTTTGACAGCCAATATATAATCTTGGTGTGGATGCTATTAGTTTGCTATAAATTGTATACAAATTGACATGAGTACAATAATAGGAAATCAAAATTTCATATCAAATTTGTGGGGAAAAAAAAAAAAATCACTCTGTCGCTTCAAACTAACACTTGTGCCATTTTACCCTAAGCCATTAATTTGAACAATTATTCGCTTAAATTACTAACATTTAATCATTAATGAAGTTAATTTGTTTTACAAAATATTACATTTGTCGGCACACAAAATATTTTGGGTTAAATATCAATAAATTTTAAATAGTGATCTTATTAATTGTTTAGTCCTTTTTTTTTTTTTTTAAAAAAAAATTTTAAATTTATGGACCCAAATGTTCTATTCTACTATGAATTACATAAAAATTCAAGCATAAACGCGCGTGTTATGTGTTGAGGGACAAATACGAGTTTTTTTCATAATATTAAAATTATTAAACGTAACACTTCAAAAAAATTCTTTAGTGTACTTTTTCTAAACTTAACACTTTAATGTAACACACAAAAAAGCTCTTTAGTGTATTTTTTCTCAAATATAACAACGTAACATTCCACAAAAATCTCTTAGTATATTTTTTTCAAATGTAACACTCTAATCAATGTAACACTAAAAAATTCTTAGTGTATTTTTTTCAAACATAACACACTAAAAAACTCCTTAGTGTATTTTTCTCAAATGTAATAATGTAACATTTCAAAAAAATTTCTTAGTATATTTTTTTTTCAAATGTAACACTTCAATCAATGTAACACTAAAAAATTTCTTAGTGTACTTTTCTCAAATGTAACAACGTAATATTAAAAAAAACTCCTTTGCTGTATTTTTTTCCAAACGTAATACTTCAATCAATGTAACACACAAAAACTTTTTAGTGTACTTTTTTTAAACGTAACACTCCTAATATAACACTCCAATGTGACACTAAAAAACTACATTAACAGAAATGTAGATTTCCACGCTCGATAATCAACACTTCAACCACTAATTCCCTCAAAAAGAATCTTTCACACCTCACATTTCTATTTTCATCCCAAAAACAAACAAAAAAATTGAAAAAATAAATTACAAAAAGACATTCACTTACACTCAAATTGCATCAAATCAAATAAATACAAATTTCTAAAACAAAAAGAACTAATTGGTTCATAAGAAAATTCTTAGAACTTAATGGATCAACATTCCCCATATGAGATTTATGAATAATTTTTTCAAATATTTATATATGTGGTTTATTTTATTTGATGTTATTTAGAGATTGCAATTTGTTACAATTGGTTGAATTTGGTGTTTTACTAAATATTTTCAAATTCCATTTATGGTGTTCATGACTTTTTAACTAAAGTGGTTAAAATGTCAAAACACCTAAACCCTAAATCCTAAACACCTAATCGTATTACTCTTCATTTTTTATATATACATTTTTTTATAAAAAAATTAAAAAATCAACTAAAATAGCTACGTAACAAATGAAAGTTTTGCATCGCTTTCTTTTTCTTTTTTCCTCTTTAACCACTTGTTGGTAAATGTATCTTTAAAAAATGAGTTTAATAACAAACAACTTGGATATACATGTTGTTTTGTGTTCCCATACAAGTTTTATTTTTTTGATCGGTAAAGAAAGAAACTTTATTGATGTAAGAGCAAAATACAAGGTACAAGGACAACAAACATCAATAAAGAGAGGTAAGTGCAAAAGTATCACGATGAGCCAAATCATTTCAACTATGTTAGTACCAAGAAGCTCATCCTATCATTTGCTAGCACCCCCAAAGTTGGTGAGCAACCAACCAAAGAGACAACAGAAACTCAAAATCAATAGCTAAGAGCATAACAAGAAAATAGCAGGAGAACAAAACAAGGAAAATAGCAGAGCATCCTCAGGTCAACCTTAGTAGGCAGACACCAGCATTGCAAATTTGACACTGAAGACCACCAGTAATTCAGCCAAAGCCAACAAAAACAAAACTGGGAGTGGAAAGCAAAACAAAGAAAACAGTACAAAAACAACAGCAGTGCCAATCAGCCTTAACAGACATACAGCAGCAACCTCAAATCCTTAGGCATAACTTAACTAGATCACACAGTTCCTCCAGATTTGGTTGAATAGCCTTCGACTTATACAACATCATACACCGGCAGCAATCTAGTAGCAATTCAACCTCTCGCAGCAGCATTATACACTTATTCCTGAGTTCTTAGACACCTGAACAAAGCACACAGCAAAATACAACTTGAAACATAGCTCTGACAGCAGCAGCTCCACACAACCTGAGCCAAAGCAGCAGCAGCAGAATCTGAAGCAAATTGGCAACATAGTAAGCCGAACATAATCTGAAGTAGAGCAGCAACAATTCCACTACAAGGCCCTACCGGACACACTACAAACAGCGTCTAACCTGATTAATATTAAACACATACTCATTCATTGTGTACCCATGCCCAATTGAGTGAGTTTTCAGCCAAAGAGCCACTCTAACTTTAATAAGCACACAGAGATCTTCACAGGTCTATTGCAGCCCATTGAACAGATAATCATTCCTGCATTTCCAGAGGAACCATAAACCAGCAATCAGGATTGCTCTCCAAAATTGCTTTTCCTTTTTCCTAAACTTCCAGCCTAGCCACCAGTGCATTAGCATGACTACTGAGCTAGGGGAGATCCAATGCAAACCACACCACTTAATTAGGTTGGACCAAACTTTCTAAGCAAAAGGGCACAACAACAACATGTGACTAAGTGATTTAACCTCAGCTTGACAGAACACACAGTTAGAGCTAACTGTTGTATTGAGGATGCCAATCATATGTAAGTAGTCAGAGGACTTTATCCTCCCTTTCCAAGCCAACCAAGAGAAAAATTAGGCTTTATGAGGAAAGGGATTGTGCCAAATCAAATCAGGAATTTCCAAAGAAGGTCCATTCAAAGATTCACACCATTTAACAGCACCCTTGACACTAAACATACTTGAAAGATCAGATTTCCACCAGAACATATCAATTGATTCGAATCTCAATGTAGGGCTCTCACCTAAGACAACCCCTAATCTCTGCAGTTCATTTTCCTCTCATGCCAATAAGGGCCTTCTGAAGCTAAGTTCCCAATTGTTTTGATGACTAGCCCTAGACAACTGCAATTGCAAGGTGATGCCTCTATCCGTTGATAAGTAGTAAAGTCTAGGAAAATGGGACTTCAAGCACTTGGTTCCCAACCAATTATCAACCCATAAACTAATTCTTTCACCATTACCAATCTTGATTTCAATATTCTCCAAATAATAATTGAACAAGCTGCTATTAGAATCACTAATAAGAATAATGTCACTCCATACTCTTGAGATATTATTTGCCTCCACATGAATAGAAACCATCTACCTTCTTCTGACTGATACTTGCTGCAGATGACTTGTTTCCATAATGAACTGTCTTTCTTCTCAAACCTCCACCACCATTTAGCAAGAAGGCTATTATTCAATATTCTTAAGTTTCTTATGCCCAGCCCACCTTGCTTCTTATCCATGGTTAAATTGTCACGACCCCAAACCGCCCATAGTAGAATGGTGCCGTGATGGCCAGTAATCCGTGATTACCGAAGGCCAACTTACAAGATCAAACGCAATCAGAGTATAATATATGGGGCTCACAAATGCGGAAGCAATAAATCAAAATACAAGTGGTCCATAAGAGCCGTGCATAGATCAAATGTAATGACATATATAATACGATTTTGCATTCAGTTACAGATAACCAAAATACATGGTACATCCTGATCAAAAGGCTTCTCAAGCCGACATACACAAAACGAAACGAGTGCAAGCCAAGAAGCATGATTTTCAAGATTTGCCGACGTAATTGCAACATTGCCGACATGAACACAAAACAAGCCGACATAAAGGTGAGTCAAGCTGACGTGGCAAGAATCCCAAAACAAGCTTGCAAAACATAACTAGGCGTTGCCGCCGTCTTGCTTGTCACCTACATTTATATAGAGAGGGTGAGCTTGGATACTCAGTGAATGGTACAAGTAATAAAGGTTTTGCATGAATATAGCCGAAGTCTTTTCAGAACAAAACAAGCCAAAACCACACGAATATTAACCGAGGTCATTTTCGAACAAAACACATCAAAACTCTATCAAATCAAGGGATGAACCGTATTCATCTATCAAGTCTTACAAGTCTCAAGGGATGCTTACTGGCATCGGCAAAACACAAATCGAGCTTTCCGAACAACAAATCCACGCGGTAAACCGTCAGTGGCAAAACAAAGACTGTGCGATCCGTGATCGATTAGTCAAAGGTACTGCGAAAGTTTATAGTCCTCCAGTACAAGGGACTTCTGTTACTTAAGCCCGTAGCTCTTTTTAACACGATGGTCTCGTGTTACTTAGGCCCGTAGCCCGCTTTAACACGATAGGCTTTCCAAGAAAGGACCGTATCCTTTTATACTTAGTGCTGCAAAAGTTTAGAGTCCTCCAGCACAAGGGACTTTTATACTTGGTGCTGCGAAAGTTTAGAGTCCTCCAGCACGAGGGACTTCTCAAAGATGACATCAAAACAAAGCTTATACTTGATACATCAAAATAGGGCAATCATTCATGCTTAACAAATACTTTTCAAAACAAGCAAAGCATAGCTTTAACAAAACGTTATAACATAGCTTTATTAAAAATACCACTCACCTAGATCTTCTCGGGTGTAGGCTTAAAGCAAAGGTCAAAGTCCTACAATCACATGGCAAATCACATTCTCAAAACAAGCTTTACATGCACGCAATGATCTCGGCATTCTCACCAGATCCAAATCAATAACAAAGCAAAACATGCTGGGAGTTCAAAAACATGGACCTGGGTACCCATGTAAGAAGATCATGCAAGACAAACACAAAACATGATGCTTGTTCCAAACTTTCGGATCAAAACGAGACTTTTCTTCAAAAACACATGAACTTTATTTTCTCTTCAAAAACCGACTTCAAATCAACGCATGGCGTGCAAAACGAATTCAATCATGCAATGCAGCTTGATAACCAATAAGAATAACTAGAGCAAAGCAAGAATCTAACCTCAAAACTCAAATCTAATGGTTTAATCCTCCAAGATCAAGCTCAGAACTCTACTCCTCTCTCTAAAACTCTTCATTCTTCCTCTAGAGCTTCTCTCTCTAAAAACAAAGATTTGAGACAAAATGATTTGTTTCTAGATCTGCCGGCTGTCTTAACACTCAGCTCGGACACGTGGCACTACCGAGTTGGTTCAACTCAAAAGTGACTGATTGACAAGACAAGTCTAAGGCAAAGCGTATGCAACAAGCTAAGGCAAGACACATCGGCAATCAAAGACATCGGCTAAAGACAAATCTTCAGCAACAGGGTAACAAAGACATCGACTAGGCAGGACGACACTTGACTAAGCTGTGCCACACCTTGGCCTGGATGTGCCACACCTCGGTCTAGGCCATACCTGCCCAAGGACAAAGATCACTAGGTGCAAAACATCTCGGCCTCAAAAGCGACATCTCGGCTATCATGCCGGGGTGGAGGTGAAGGTCAACCAAGTGGTTCCGAAATAGTTCTAAGTACAAAGGTTCAAAGGTGAACTAAGCTCAAGATGACCTCGGCTACACACCAAGCAAGGAACAAAATCATGCAAGCAACGCTTAAGCAAAACAAGGCAAGTCTCAAACAAAACAAGACGAGGCAAAACTTTGCAAAACAGCATAACAAGACAAGATCATACATGAATGTATGCAAGTATGACTAAATCAAAGTGAGGGTTGTTACATAAATCCTTCCATTTTACTAAATGGACTTTCTTTTTCACATCTGAATCACTCCACAAAAAGGTTGCTTCTATCTTGTCCAGCTCTTTTGCTACACTACTAGGTAGCCTAAAGAGAGACATATAGTAAACGGGTAGTAAAGAAAGGACATATTTGATTAATGTTACTCTACCAGCAAAAGACAGCAACCTCCTCTTCTAACCTGACAGTTTCTTCGTAAAATTGTCCACCACAGGCTTCCATGTGGCCCTTCCTAGATGGGTTGGCTCCTAATAGCAATCTAAGATACTTCAATGGGAGCTTCTAATATGTACAGTTCAGCCTAGAAGCAAAATTTTCACACACTTATCAAATAACCCTACTCCACAAACACAACTCTTGTGGAAGTTGATCTTCAACCCAGAGATTATCTCAAAGCATCAAAGTATTCTTTTCACAGTTAACATTTCAAACTACTCAGTTTCACAGAAGATAATTATGTCATCTGCGAATTGGAGATGGGAGATGTTGATGGCATTTGACCCAATGATTACACCTTTGATCAAGCCCAACCCTTTTGCTTTTGCAAGAAGTAGGTTTAAACCCTCAACTACCACATTAAATAGAAAAGGTGATATTGGATCACTTTGCCTAAGCCCTTTTTGAGGGAAAAATTCAGATATGGGTGAACCATTAACCAACACAGAGATTTTTCCTTAGGAAATGTAGGTATGAATCAAATTCACCCACTGAGTACCAAACCCAAAAATTGCTAGCATTTGGAGGAGATAGTTCCAATTGACTGTGTCATATGCTTTTTGGGAATCCAACTTTAATATCAGACCTTTCCTTTTTGATTTTTTTTCACTAGTCCACCACCTCATTGGCTATCAATACACCATCCAGGATATTCCTACCCCCTAGAAATACAGATTCAGCATGATCGATAACAAGAGGAAGCACTTTTTTCAATCTATTAGCAAGCACCTTGGAAAGAATTTTGTAAGTGGAGTTTATAAGACTGATAGGCTTGTAGTCTTGAGTTCCAATGGGGTTGTCTTTTTTATGGACCAATGTAATAGAGGAGCTATTTAAGCCTCCAACCAAGCTGTTGTTAACAAAAAATTCCTTTATAAAAGTGATGATATCATTTTTTATAAATTTCCACCCTTTTTGATAGCAAGTCATATTAAACCCATCCGGCCTAGGTGCCTTATTCCCATTACAGTTTGCTACAGCTGCCCAAATTTCATGTTCAAAGAATTCCACATCCAAACAGGTGAAATGCTGGCTTTGTGTAATGACATTAAATGGGCCCAAAAGCTTGGGTCTATACATCCATTGCTAAAAAAAACTTAACCTGAAGTGATCATATACAGCTTGTTTGACCTCAACAGGTTCCTTCACTAATTCCCCATTTATTGACATGGAATCAATTGCATTGGCATTCTGTTTTTTAGTAGTTATGATGTGGAAAAATTTTGTATTTTTATCTCCCTTAAGATTCTAGTTCAGCCTTGACTTCTGTATCCAAATTCTTTTCATCATCTTTCTGAGCTTCCACATTTCACCCCTCACCTCACCTCTTTTCTCCTTCTACCTTCATTCTCATCTAGGTCTCTACTCTCAGCAATTAGATCTATGGCATGTAGGTTCTTTTCAGCTTGCCTCAGTTTAGAGTCCATATTGCCAAACACTTCAGAATTCCACTACTTTAAAGATTGTTTAATTGCCTTCAACTTAATTTTCAGTTTGTACCCTGCCCAACCTTCAACCTAAGTACCCACCCACACTTGCTTTACTACATTTAGAAAAGAAGGATGAGATGCCCAAGCATTAATGAATCTAAAAGGCTTTGGGCCCCAATTTCTGACATCCTCCATTAGGATAATAGAACAGTGATTTGAGATGGATCTAAAGAGACCGCAAAGTTTGTATCTAAACCATTCTGGCCCAACAAGGAACCTGTCTAGCTTGCTCCATCTCTCACCTTCCATTGAATTACACCATGTAAATTTCCTACCAAACATAGGTAAGTCAATCAATTCAAGACTACTTATGAAATTACAAAAATCCGCCATTCCCCTATCCCTTTTTACACAACCCTTCATTTCATTTATTGGTTTGATTTCATTAAAGTCCCCCTTCCCCGATGCACAACGGTTTAGGAAAAACAACCTTAAGATTGAGCAAAGAGATCCATAAGCTTCTCCTAGCAATCACTTCATTAGGTGAATACACATTCACAATCACACAGTCCAGGCTATTAAATAAGTTACCTGATAGCATGACGAAACTCCTGTTATAGCAATAGTCAGCTAGAGAGAAGACTTCAGGCTTCCACATACATAACAAACCTCCAGCACTCCCAGCAGCATCCACATTCATGGAATCAACTAGGTCATGGGGCTAGATAGACTTCACAAACTGATTTGAAATGTTAGCCTTTTTTGTTTCTTGCAACAGCACCATATCCACTTTCCTTTTTTGATAACTGCTTTGAGTCTCCTCCTCTTCTCAGGCCTACCAAGCCCTCTAATATTCCAAGAAAGAATCTTCATAAGCACTTACTATTCACTCTTGAGCCGCCCTTGATACTGAACTAAACCCCTGTACGATCACTCCTAACAACAACCTACTCTATGTCATTCTCTTCCATTTCAATTAATTTCTTCAGAACTTCATCATGTTTGCCTTCAAAATCAATGCCCAGATTTTTCCCAAGTCGAAGAGTATCTTGAGCCTCCTTTAACAATGGATCTAACATTATGGGATAGTGAAGAAGAAATTGCAGCTGTAGCTGCTCTAAAGATGGCCCCCCTTTTCAACCCCCCTTTCATCACTATTTTCCTCTGGTTTTTCCTACTTTTTCCTTTGCTCTCCTTGCCTTCTATTATCTTACTAGGTTCATTATTTGGATTGCTTTGACTATCTCTTTCATTACTGACCTCAGCCATTTCTTTTCCATTTTCCACCTGGGCTTGAATATGTGATAGAGCCAAGTTCTCAGCAAATCTGTTACAACTAGGACCCAGCCCAATTGATTTAGAAATGCCCATGTTCAGGTCATTTAGCAGACCATCAAAATGGGCTTGATCAAAAACTACTTCTAAATTAATGTTGGGCTTTGTAGGTCCATTTCCACTAAAACTTGTCATAAGCCCATCAGAACCTAATCCACCTTCAATTCTCCCACTTTTTGTGGCTAATCTCTGCCTGTTCTTCTTGATTGCTTTAAACATTCCACCTTGGCACATATTGACCTCATCATTTTGACTTTTACTAGCAACACACTCAACTGAGGTATTAGGCATGCTTCCCTTGAGCCTTGTGCACTAACCCTCTTCTACATTAGGTCCCATACTGCTATAGATCTCGTTTACTACAAAGACAACAAAGAGACTATTATCTGTGCCCTCAGACTTAGACACCAATCTGTCATTTCCATTTGCAGCATGTGACATATCATTTTCATAGGCCACCTAATCTCCTTGTTGCATCACGTCATGCACAGTTTCCTCCCTTTCTCTACAATTTCAAAGGTAGACTTATCGTTCATTTTTCAAATTATGAATTATTTGATCATTATACAATAATCTAAAATTATTATCATAATTTCACTAAATTAATGGAATCTTGAAAATTGTTCCTCGTGCTTTAAAATTTCCTAAATATTGCATTGTTTCCTTTTTCTTTTTCTTTTTCCTTCTTCTTTCTTTTCTTTTTTTTTTTTTTTCGGTACATTTCTTTAGCTAGAAAAGCACAAGACTTAATATATTGTATATCCAATAATAAATCATTTAATAAAATACATCGTAGTACAAAATAGATCTCAAAAGGAATAAAGAGAACCCTTATATAGGAAAGATATACGAGTCTCCACATAAGGGAAAAAATAAACCTCCATGCAGGGAGGATAAAACCTCTATGAAAAAAAGAATGCTCTACATAGAGAGATATTATTGCAACACAAAAAAATAATACAAAAAAAAAAAAAAAAAACAAAAACAAAAACAAAAACAAAAACAAAACAAAACAAAACAAAACGATCACAATCAAATAAACAATACACATCACCTTCACGATCCATTCATTATTGCAACTGGTAATTTTGGTACCTTAATCCCCGCCTCTACAATACAAAATAAAACATTATAAATTTGAGGTGGTTGCCTAGCATATAACAACGCATTTTATAACATCGAATCTTGGTCATAAATTAGATTTGAGATTAAACTTGAAAGTTTTCTTGGTAACAAACTGATAATGGAGACAAGAAGAGCGATAGTGATTAGTATGGTAATAGAAATCACAGGAAAAGAAACGGGGGGAGAGGAAGGTTAAAAGTACCACCCTCTTCCTCTAAAGAGCAAAGAAAGAGAGAACGGTTAGAATTTCTTAGAGAGGTTTCTCATTTTTTGTACATTAAAACATCACTTCTCTTATCTTTTTGTCTTTTTTAATTTTTCCTTTGTCTTTCTTTTAAAGTTTTTGACCACTAATAATATATAATTTATTGACAATGAACCTTGTACGAAAAAAATATTATATTATACTTTTAATGCATGTTATATTTTTCTACTATGACTTTGTTTGAGTATTGTGGCTTTTAATTTCTATAAATTGCATACAAATGCATGCGACTGTACTACAACTACAAACCACATGCTTTATATTAAAATTTTAAGTCATATATTAATAAAATGATTACCATTTAGTAAGACATATTGTAGACACCCCATTTTTGACCGTCCTCAAGACTTGGACGTCACCGTTGGAACACTCGGTGATTATCCATGTTTGTGTTCATTTGGAGTTCCCGGAGTTCTCATGCGGCATACTGCCTCAGGACCTCCAAACTCGACCGTTTGTGTTTGGTTTTGCACCAAACACTTGTGTTTTGCTTTGGGAAGGTGGGGAATGCCTTTTGAGGCATCCCTACACACCACCGGGTAATCTGGGGTCATCGGCTGGCTTATTTGTCCATCGGCACTTTATTGTGCCGACCGGCACTATTTTGTGCCGACCGGCACCAAATTTTGACATTTGGCACTCTTTGCCGGCCGAGCACTGTACAGTTGCTTTATGAGATATTTTCTCACAGCTGTAAAGCTGGTTGCTCTCCTCCATACACGTGTATGGAGGGATGAGGCCTTGTTTTGCTTAGCTTGTAAGCATTTTTTTGCCTATAAGAGAGGAGCTCTTCCTCTTTGATTAGGGTTAGAACCTTTTGAGACAAAAACCAGAGCTCATACATACACATATATCTATATCTCCCTCTCTCTCCTCTTGTGTGTGTGTTCTAGGGCCCAAATAGTGTGTTTTACCTCATTTTTACACCATTACACACACTATTACACCTAGCTCCGAGATTGGGAGACTTGGAGGTTTGTTTTGAGTGATTTTGGACTGGTTTTGATCACTTGAGGAGGGCTGGACCATCTGTTCTTCATTGGATCTTCAAGGGTGAGCTTTTCACTTTAGTTTCCCCATTCTTGCAACTACTTTTTACCCTCTTTGCTTTGAGTTTTTGAGTTTGTGTTTAACATAAAAAAGTCTTGTTTTTACTTGTTCTTGAACCTTCTTTAAGGTCATTTTATGGTTTGAGTTAAGCCTCATTACTTTAAGCCTTGTTTGGCCATTTTTGGTGCCTTTTTCTTAGGCCTTCTTGTTTTGGTGTTCCTTGATATTCTCACCACTGAAAACCAGTGGGTTTTCAGTGGTGAGGATGATATTTTCAAGCTTCATTTAGGGGAGAGACACCCCTCTCCCTTTGGTCCTTTGGTTGGCCTTTGTTTTGGCTCATAGCATAACATGCATGCATGCTTTCCTTAGCTTTCATTTCAGTGCTTTATTGTGTGTTTTAGGTCATGTGTGACCTCTGTTTTTAGTTGATTTCATGGCCTCTTGCACGCTTTCCATGTTGGCTTTAGAATGCTCTTTCATGCTTATAAGTAGTGTCATGCTTTGAGCCTTGATTCTTGCATATTTTAGCTTGGTTTCATGAGGATATAAGCATCTATTTGCCATGTAATAGGGCTGTGAGCCACTGTTTTGGACACCCTTGGTATGCTTGATGTGCATGTTTTGCATTTTAGGCTTGTAAACTTTGCTTCCATGGAGTTCTAGCATGATTGACTTGTTTTGATCTAGTGATTTGGCATCATATTAGATCTCATTTCAGTCCATTAGTCATGTTTGCATGTTGGCATATGTGGCTTAGTTCATGTTTTAAAGATATGCTCTTGAATGCTTTAAAATAGACATTGTGCATGCTTCCATGTTTGGCGCATTTTTGGGGGTGCCATGGGGGGATTTGGGTGTCATTCCACATGCTTAAAATCTGTTTTTGTTTGTTGAATGCATGTCATGAGTGGTTGTATGAATGATATCAAATTACTCTCTTTGGTGTCCTAGACTTGGG
This sequence comes from Camellia lanceoleosa, assembly GCA_025200525.1. Taxonomy (NCBI): domain Eukaryota; kingdom Viridiplantae; phylum Streptophyta; class Magnoliopsida; order Ericales; family Theaceae; genus Camellia; species Camellia lanceoleosa. The sequence goes on from CM045771.1 coordinate 94,507,256, forward strand.
CCCATTGAAAAGCATGCTTGTATGGCATTTTCATCATGTTGTGAGGCTTGTTTTGCCACTGTTTTTGGGAGTTTGAGGGCTGCCCTCTATGGCTTAAGTCCATTGTTGCATGCTTATTTCATGATTGTTGCTTGCTTGGTCAATATAGCCTTGAATGTATGCTTGTTAGTTCCATGTTAATTGGCCCATCTTGCATGCCATTTGTATCCTACATACTTTAGCTCTTTGCATGTTTAACATGATAGCTTGCATTGCATTTGAGCCTTGCTTGCATACTTGCATCTCATAGCTTGGTTTGGGGTTGTCAAGCCAAGCCTAGGATTGAGGGAAGTTCACATTTCAAGTGGTGTAACTCACCTCAATCCTTGGTCACTAAGGCCCTTGATTTCCACATGATAGGGACTTAGTATTCATTTGTTGTGTTGCATGCATACTTACATTAACATGAGCAATCTTGGTTCCTTAGGCTATCATGCATCAAATGCACAATTGATAGCCCTAGAACCAAGAGCCACACCCCCTTGAGTCCCTAAACATGATAGGAGGTGTTGGACATGCTCACATTTGCCCAAAAATCATGCCTATGCATTGTCATTCTGCTGTGTCGCTGGCCATCCGTCTGCAGAACTTTATGCCGACCGCGTAATAGTGCCGACCGGCACTATTTTTGTGCCGATAATTACCAAGTGCAGTCGGTGGCCACTGGAAGAAGCCGATGACTACACTGCCCAGCCGGTGGATCATTTCAGGTCTCTTGGAAGGTATTCTGAAGTTTTAAGATTTTTTGGAGAGGCAGAGCAGTAAAAACAGAGACAGTAGTGCCAAGGTGTGGGCTTTTCGGGCAAGGCGGGCATCGGGCATGCATCATTCGCGCATCCCAAGGCAGGGCCGAGGCCCCATTTCATTTCACTTAGATGCTTTAATTTCAGTACTTAGAAATTTATGATAATTTATTTATTCATTTATTCTTCGGTCTGTATTATTTATTTATTCGGTCCCTCCGAGTGAGGGCAAAATTGTAATAAGTGTGGGTGAGTGTGATGTATGTCTTCCAACCCCCGCTTCTTTCTAACCCTTTTATTTACCCGCTTTCAGTGGTAGATTAGGGCATTTTAAATTAGCATACCTTATGCAATGCATGCGTGCATCCATGCATTTGTTTACATGCACTGGGCTCGACACCATACAAACCGCATCGCAATTTTCAAATTCCAAAATTGAATACGTGCTATGTGATAGCATTTCATATGCCATGCTTACGATAGCCGAGCCTATCTAATGCATTCTTGCTGTGTTGCATTAGTCATTTAACATGAACTAGGTCATGCATTGTTTTGCTAACTAGTTTATGCTTTTGGCACGGAGTACGAGGTGAGCTTTTATGCTTTAGCATACCGCATATGCGGTAAGTGTTGCCATGATGAGGATTGCCATGCGCTAAATGCTTACATGATAAACCGCTTGAATGCCTGTGGGTGGAGGTTGGATTGCTTAGGTTGGAACAACTCGTTGAAATCCGCATTTTAGCCTACTTACGAGTAGCAAAAGAAAACAACACGTTTTTCGAGACAAAACGGATATGCAATGTTTATTTCCAAATTAGGCGATCTAGTCTATACTTTTGTGTTGGGCGCATCACATAGTAATTCTAGGTTAAATAACCGGAATAAGAACGCATAAAGTCTTCAAAAACGGATATCACGGTTAGTAGAGGCCGGTCTTCGGACCGGGCGAAAGGGGGTGCTCATAGCTGACCTTCCCCGATCGTACCCAAGCTCCCGAGCCAAGACCACTTTGGTGATGACGGACATGTGTCCTTCGGCACCGAGTCAGGGTTTCCTAAATTTCCCAATTAAAAAAATTATTTAGGTGGCGACTCAGAATCCGCAAAGCACCATGTTTGGCACTACTTTTCAAAAATCTGCTTTTCTCAAACGATTTGGTCGGATTTGGACTCTTTGGTTCAGATTTAGAACCGCGACACAAAAGGAGTCCGAATCGTTAGCGAGGTCTCATGGACGTACAAGCTTCTGGCGACTACCGGGGAGTTTAGAGAGCTTGACTCGAACTCGTGATATCCTGTTTTGATTTCACTTATGTGTTTCTTTGCATTGCATGTGCATTGGTGCGCCTAGGACACCGTGTTGGCCATCTGCTATTCCTGAGCGGTTTGCCGGAGGCTTGTCTTGTCAAGGCATGTCCATAAGGCTGACCGGTTGCGGGCTCTGCCAGTATGGGAACACAAACCCCGGTTTTACCGGGGCACCCTTTTGGACCATTCGACCTAGTTGCATAGTCGGAATCCGTAGTGACCATTCCAAACTAGGACAGGTTGCTTACCCGATTTAGGTTGTTTGAAACCGCTGCGTGTGTAGTGAAACCCTAGCTCTTGACAAAATAGGACAGGGAAACCCTACCCCAACATAGGGGTGTTTTGGTTCTCATTTACTTGCTATGTGTTTTAGAGTGTAACTCTGCAGGGAACATACAGATCAGTTTGCAAGTTTAAGTATCAGGCCCGAGGGCATCAAGACGTTGTTTTGGGGATCGCTTGTCCGGATATCGATTCAAATTTGGGCAATGGTTCATGATCGCGATCGCTGGTTGAGAAACAAGCAGTATTCGCATCCGACCGCTTGTTTTAAATACCCGACCGTGTGTTGTGTGTTTATTTACTTTACGCTTATGTCATTCAATTGTCTATTTATTTATACGCTTTATTTATCTTTCTATTAGGTAGTTGAGCACAATTGCTACCGATCCGATAGATATTCCCAAGCACTTCGGGTCGAGGTCGCCGACTTCTTCGATCCGAGGATCCGATAGACGGACAACCAAGGTACTACTCGCTACCCCTACATTAAACGGAAGTCGGAGGCAGAGGACATCAAGATAACAAATACCTCAGAGGGCTTTGTCTACCCCAATTGCTCGAGAGATCGAGGTTTTGTATCACCACCAGAGAGGGAATTTATACCAATAATCCAACCAGAACAAGATAGTATGGCCAGTTTGGAGGAGATGGTGCGCCACCTTCAGGAGAGCATGAAAGCAATGCAACAGGATGCCGCCCGTCAGCAATTCGCCAGTAACAGCCACAGAGAGAACAGTGTAAACAATTGCTGTGCTAGAACAAAGAACCGGAGCATCTGCTTCGCATCAAGTTCCTCCCCCGCCAGGAGTTCCTAACGTCGGGGAGATAGCCAATGTTCAGACTGATACAGAGCTACCCACAGGACCACCCCCACCTCCAACCCTACCCCAAATTCAACCTCAACTATCAAAAACACCCACCAATCTACCAGACTCTCCCTTTGAGTTTGAGACTGATCCCACCGCACTCAAACTAAGCAAACTTGAAAAGTTATTCAAAAGATCTCAAGGGGTCAAGACTATCCCCGATATTGAAGATGGTTACACTGACGCAATTGGACATCGCCTCGACAGGTGTTCAAAATGCCTCATATCGACGGTTCGATGGGTCCGAGGACCCTATGGTACATTTAAGACTATTTTCGGACGCCCTAAGGCCAATGGGCCTCGAGGCTCCGTGGTTGTCTCTGTTTGGTCGAACCGCCGGTGTGGCGCTCTGCATGGTATGCTAAGCTAGATGATGACGTGAAGAGAAATTGGGACGAAATGGTCGAGGCCTTCATCGCTAAAGATTCATACAACACGCAGATTGAGATCACTACCGTGATCTCGAGACAACCGCAAGATCCTAAGGAGAGTTTTTCAGAATTCGTAACCAGATGGAGGGCCAAGGCTTCAATGATGACCTTGAGGCCTACGGACAAGGACCAGATTCGGATGATTGTGCGCAATCTACAGCCGAAATTGATGCAAAAGATGATAGTAGTCCCATTTCCCACCTTTTCTGACCTACATGAGATGGGGGTGCAGATTGAAGACGCCTTGAAACAAGGTTGGATTGATAGTGATCGGGAGCAACCCCGAAGGACCTTCAACCGTAACACTAATACAGGCCCGAGTGGCACATCTGCTACCAGAACCTCCGAAGTGAGCATGGTCACCACAAACCCCCCACAAAGAAATGCGGAGCCATTCATTTTCCTCAAGTCCGAAGCAACCCAAAAACAACCAAATACCCACCCAAAAATTCCAGAACTTTCGCTCCACTCTATATGCCCCTATCAAAAGCTCTAGGGGTATTGATCAAGAAAGGGCACCTGAGGCCCCTGGAGCCACGGCCCCTACCAGAAAAACTCCCTCCTACCCATAACCCGACCAAATATTGTGCATTTCATCAACAAAGACGGTCACGACACCAAAGCTTCCTTGCTACGCCATGAAATTCAAGACCTTATCGATAACGGGGTGATTTTGCCTCCCGAGAAGCCCAATGTTACCACAAATCCCCTCCCTGCACATAACCAAGCCCCACCACCTAAAAGACTTAATTTCATCCATACTGGGGCCGCATCTTATGACCCTAGTGTTTATATCACACCCACCCACTTGCCTAAACCAGAGGTGTTCCTCCCTGAGTGCACTGACTTGTGCATGATGGACATCTCCGTAGCCCAGCCTAAGCCGTCAGTGGTGACCACCAAGAACGGGAGAGAGGAGACCCCGAAGGAGAAAAGGGTTGTTGAATCAGAGTCTGCGGAATCCGGGAGTTACAGTGGGAAGACATACAGTCCGAGTGACTACATCTCGTTGATAAGCCAAGGTAGGCCCAAGATGGAACTGCCAACAGGGGAAGAGTTGTGCATGATCCGAAGGGATAGTCTGGGACAAGGAATCGATGATGTGACAACCGTAGGAGAGGACCTGGCCAATCTACAACTCTACAGCGACCAATATCCAGAGGACGCAGCAGTTGCGTGGTTCAATTATGAAGATTCAGTAGAAGCTACCGGGTGGTTGGACGATCACCCAGATGTGATAGAAGAATTTCACGGAAGGAGCCACAGGGCGGAACATCAAGAATAAATTTAAAAAGTTGAAAAACAGAGTGCTTTGCCGGAGAGCGCCGGCACGAAGAATTTCGCTCGAGAGTGGAGCATCTTGACCACAGGAATTGTCGAGCAGCCGGATGTATTGGCACAGTCAGAACAGGAAGTGTTTGAGGGATCTGAGAGAGCCAAGAAGGCAAAGGCCCAAGTAGGGACTGAAACCGCTGTGTGCACAGAGACGGATAATGCTACGAGTATAAGAATGGAAGGTGCCGTGAGTACGAGAACAGCCATGCCAGAGCCCGACAGATGTTTGTCAGTTGCTGATGGGATGTGGTGGGAAGATGAGGATCTTTGTCTTGCCCATACAGACGAAGACTGGGGAAATGATCAACCTGACGGTACCTGGTACCTAGGGGAAATTGACCACATGACACGGAGTGGGCGGTATTTCAAACCCCCACACTTGGATCAACCAGAGGCCTCAGGGAAAGACAGAGAGGCTGAGAGGCAAAAGGAAAAGCAGCTCGAAGAGGAGGCCGTACTCAAACAGCTGAAAAAGATACAAGCAGACATCTCTATTTGGGGACTGCTTATGGCTTCTCGAGTGCATAGGGAGGCTGTTTTATCAGCCATGGATAAGGCAAAGCTTTCAATAGAAACAACACCAGAACAGCTAGTGGGGCTAGTCTTTCCGGGAGGGGCTACCCCGATGTTGACGTTTGCCGATAAGGAATTAATTACCGAGGGCACAAATCACAACAAGCCACTCTACATCTCCGTGGAGTGTAGGAATAAATGGATACCGGTAGTCCTTGTTGATACAGGGTCCGCCATCAACGTCTGCCCCGCGAGGACAGCTTACGCGATCGGTCTGAAAGTCGCAGACTTTGTACCAACAATCCAGGTCATCAGGGCATATGACAATACAAGCCGAGAAGTGATGGGAACCGTTAAAATCCGCACCAAGGTTGGGCCGACAACAGAAATAGATTTTCATGTCTTGGAAGTACCGCAACTTTCAATTTGTTGGGGCGGCCGTGGTCGCATCGTGAAGGCAGATTATCTACTTTGCACCAAATGGTGAAATACCCCTATGGGAAGGGAGTAGCCATCGCTTCGAATTCATCGATTCATCCACCACCGTATCCACTGCTCGAGATAGAGCATGGCCCGGAGGACGGTTCATATCGTTTTACCTTGGCCGAGGCTCAGTTGTACGTAATATCATGGCCGCTAACGAAGGGATATATGTTAGTGCCCAAGCAAAGGTACCTCATGAACAAACTCCAATACATCCCCGGATGGGATTAGGAAGAGCCGAAGGGCATTGCAACATCGGCTGAAATGTCAAGACAACCCTCACACCTTCGGCTTGGGTTACCTGCCCACCAAGGAAGACTGGGTAAGAAGGGGAAAAGAGATGGCTGGAAGAGCCAAAGCAAAACAGATGGGGAAACCTTTTGAATTGATGCACCGGCCCATCCGGGGTACCTTGAACGGGCGTTTCGTCCGGGAGGGGGAAGATTTCCCATTCTGTGGTTTTCCGGAGCCATGGCTGAATAAAGAAAAGAAACGCATGCCGGGGTTTGAGATTTTCTTCGACTTGCAGTTATCTGGGGATGATGTTGCTGAAGAGCGCATGCATCGACAATTGAGGCCTAACATAGCAAGGAATTGGAGTCTCATGGACACGTAGTTTGAAATGGGGTAGCATCGCCTGTCTACTTTCGATCCTTTGATCAACCAGTTGTGCTTGGGGGATGACTCCTGTCCATGATTAGAGATGAAACGTGTCAGGCCAACCAATGCTATTTTGGATGCGTCCATCGCACCTCCCTCATCCGGCAAGACGAGGAGGATTTTATCAAACAAAGACCGGTCGTAGTGAGCCGAATCTGATTCCACCGAAGTCTTGTGAGTCGGAATCAGTTCCACTGCCCGAGTCTCGAGTCCCAGATTCTCGGAGTGATAACCCGGGTGCCACAGCCTGCCTGTGTCAGTTTTTTTTCTTTTGAGTTTGTTGTAACAGAGGAATTGGACGGTTCGGAAGTACATAATGAGAATGAGGTAACTGTGGTTTCCGAGTATTTTTCCGTGCCTTTGGTTTATTGTTTAAATCAGGACTTTCAAAATTTTGATGAAAACGACGAGGACGAAATTCCTCCGGTTTTGCAACGACTAATTGAACAAGAGCAAGAGAGGTTTGTTAAACCCTTAATGGATGAAATCACTACCGTGAACATTGGTACTGAGGAGGACCCGCGGCTGGTCCAGATCGGGTCCACGTTGTCTTCGGAGGAACGCGAGCGCTTAGTCGCTTTATTAAAAGATTTCAAAGATGTTTTCGCGTGGTCCTACGAAGACATGCTCGAATCGATCCCGAGATTGTACAAAGACGGATCCTCTTGACCCGAGGCTCGAATTCGCCAAACGTAAACTCAGAGGATCCGCCCTGATTGGGCCATTAAGATCAAGGAAGAGGTCACCAAGCAGATTGACGCAGGCTTCCTGTTGGTATCGGAATACCCGACTTGGTTGGCCAACATTGTTCCAGTGCCGAAAAAGGATGGCAGAATCCGGGTATGTGTGGATTTCAGGGATTTGAACAGAGCCAGTCCGAAGGATGACTTTCCCTTGCCGCATATCGACGAGTTGGTAGATTTCACAGCAGGGCATGCTTTGCTCTCGTTCATGGATGGCTTTTCAGGCTATAATCAGATAGTAATGGCACCCGAAGACCGGGAGAAGACTGCTTTTACCACCCCGTGGGGTACATATTGCTACAGAGTGATGCCATTTGGGTTAAAGAACGCTGGGGCTACGTATCAACGGGCTGCAACTACAATATTACATGACATGATCCATAAAGAGGTCGAGGTGTATGTGGATGACATGATTGTCAAGTCCAAAGAAAGAGAGGGCCACTACACCGCCTTGCAAAAGTTTTTCCAAAGGATCAGAGAATTTCGTCATGCTGAATCCTCGTAAGTGTACGCTTGGTGTTATAGCGGAAAATGTCGATTTTTGATTACACAAAGGCATCAAGTCGACCCTTCTAAAATCAAGGCCATCTTAGAAATGCCACCACCAATGACTGAAAAGGAGGTGCGAGGCTTTCTGGGTAAAGTGCAATTCATAAGGCGGTTTATCTCAAAACTAACCTTAACTTGTGAACCACTTTTTGGTCTTTTGAAAAAAGGAAAGAAGTTCCAATGGGACGGCCGATGCCAAGCCGCATTTGAACAGATTAAAGAGTATCTACAGAATCCGCCCGTGTTGTCACCACCAAAGCCAGGAAAACCGTTGATACTGTACCTATCAGTAACTGAAACTACAATGGGCTGTATGCTCGCACAAGAGTCGGAAGATAAAGTGGAAAGGGCCATCTACTATCTGAGCAAGAAGATGCTGGATTACGAGACCCGCTACACTCCGCTGGAGAAGGCTTGTCTAGCCTTAGTATGGGCTACTAGGAAGCTGCGGCACTACCTGTTAGCTCACTCCGTAATGTTGGTTTCACGACTTGATCCCATCAAATATCTTTTCGAGAAACCAGCGCTTACGGGTAGGCTAGCTCGTTGGTTGCTGTTGCTCTCAGAATTTGACCTCAAGTATGTGACACGCAAGTCGGTAAAAGGGAGGGCGGTGGCAGAGTTCCTTGCCGACCACCCGGTTGAAGGGGATGAAGCGGTTGAGTACCTATTCCCAGATGAAGCTATTCTACACGTCGAAGATGAAACTCGATTTATGTACTTTGACGGAGCGCCAAATCAATATGGGTACGGGATAGGAGTGCTGCTGATAGCGCCTGACGACTCCCGTATCCCCTTAGCATTCAAACTCCGGTTCAAAGTCTCGAACAATGAGGCAGAGTACGAGGCATGTATTGCCGGGTTAGAAGCCGCCCTAGAACTAGGGGCAAGACGCTTGACGTTATTGGAGATTCGAACTGGTTGTGTCTCAAAGTAAAGGAGATTGGAAAGTGAAGGAGGAAAAGATGATAATATACCACCGCACCTTGGATTTGTTAATTTCGGTTTGAAAAGCTAAGTTTCACTCACCTAGTAAGAGAGAACAACAGTTCGCAGATTCACTAGCAACTCTATCTTCCATGATAGACATCCCGTCAGAACTGGATGCGCCCAAAGAATCATTGATCAAAAGTTTGCGCCAAAGATATGAGTCAATCTTCGCCATAGAAGAAGTGCGTGATAACAACCCTTGGTATCATGACATATGGAATTTCTTGGAAAAGAGGCATATCCACTAGGGCAAATGCCAAGGACAAGAGGGCAATTAGGAGAATGGCTGCTCGCTTTATCATCTCATGGGGTAAGTTGTACAAAAGAGGTCATCCGGGAATGCACAAGTTATGTGTGGAAGCCAAGAATCGGTTACCGATGGAGGCCATCCATGGAGGAGAATGTGGGGCACATATGAACGGGTGATGTCGCACGAAGATCCTCGACAAGGCTACTACCGGGTCTACCATGGAGGAAGATTGTATTGGTTTTGTTCGACGATGCCACAAATGCCAGATTCACGCAAACCGCATGAACATCCCGCCATCAAAGTTATACAACATGACATCGCCATGGCCGTTCTCAGTTTGGGGAATCGATGTGATCGGAGTCTATTCCTCAAGGGGTCGAATGGGCATGAGTATATCTTAGTAGCAATAGATTACTTTACAAAGTGGGTCGAGGCCCGCCCTATGCAATGTTGAAGGCTTCAGATGTCGCTAAGTTTATCGAAACAACATTATCGCCATTATGGAGTCCCTAACGAGATCATTTCGCATAATGGTTCTCATTTCAAGAAAGAGGTGATTGATTTGTCGGAGAAGTATAAGGTGGCTTTTCATAAGTCATCCACGATCGCCGCAGCATCAACGAAGCAGTTGAGGCCGCCAACAAGAACATCAAACACATACTGCAGAAGATGGTAGAAACCTATCGGGACTGGCCAGACAAGTTGCCATTCGCTCTGTGGGGCTACCGGACTTCAATTAGAACTTCAACTGGAGCAACCCCTTATTCGCTGGTCTATGGGATGGAAGCCGTTCTACCGATCGAGATTGAGGTTCCATCATTGCGAGTGCTGGCTGAGTGTCAGATAGCTGAGGCAGATTGGCAGCAGAGTAGGTTCGAGGAACTCATGCTCTTTGATGAAAGAAGGTTGAAAGCACTGTACCACGTCCAAGGTTATCAGCGCAGGATCGCCCGGGCTTTTAACAAGAAGGTTAAATCCAGGAATTTGAAGGAAGGAGATTTGGTGCTCAAAGACAATCGAGCCCCCATCCACGACCCAAGGGGCAAGTTCAGACCTAATTGGACGGGCCCCTATATCATCAAGTCTATATGGTCAGGTGGAGCTGTGGTTCTGATGGACCTAGATGGCCTAGAGTTCTCCCAACCGATCAACATGGATAAGCTGAAGAAATATCACCCCTGAGAGGCTCGCTAGGCCGAAAACCCGGAAGGGCGACCTAGGCAAAATTCAGAGCACGAAAAATTAGAAAATATAAAAACCGAGCTCGCAAGGTTGAAAACCCGCAAAGGGCGGCCTTGGCAAAAGTTAGAGCGCAAAAGGAGAGTGAAAATACTCGAGTGAACCCAAGCCTGAACTACGTAAGGCTTGATTCCCATCCTTGGGATACGTAGGCAGCTTCATCCTGAAGTTCAGCCATAAACATTTTCCCCGATCAGCTTCGTCCGTTTGATCGTCTTGGTCATCCTTGTCCATCAGCATTCATCGCAATCTCCCAAGGTTATTCAGACTAGGGCAACTTTCGTTGCCATGCAGCCGCTGCACTATCCAAACTAGGGCAATTTTCCAATTGCGTGAACTGGGTTGTGCATCTCAGTGACAAATTTCAGGCGTGTCCAGTTCTGATCCATATCGAAAATGGTTTTGAAAAGTTTTGATAAAAGTTGACTTTGTTCAAATAAATCTTTTACAACTAAGACCATTTCTGGACCAAAACGGAAACTTTTCAAGATTACAACCTTCAATTTCATTGATTTCAAATAGAGTTCTCGCTCTTGCATACAATCGGTTGCTTTTATTTTACATTCATAAGGAAAACTTGAAAGTACTAATAAAGCAATAACTGGGCATGGTCAAGTCAAATGTCCTCGCGCCTCCCAGAGTGGTCGAAGCCTCGATGCCAAAGTGGGCCCTCCTCAGGCTCTTCATTAAGCCAATCCAAGCACTCATCGACAAAGTGCAATTGAAAGCGGAGCGGGGCCAGAGCTCTTCGCCCTCCATGTGCGGCATACCGCCACCGTGAGCCTCGGATTAGAATGCAATGGCATTTCTATCCTTCCAATGACAAGTCTGATCATGACCAAACTGGCGCAGGATACGGAATGGGAAGTAGAAAACACAGTGAGTCAAGCCAACCAATTGGATCCCGGGTTGACGGGTCATGCTATAACTCATCATTGGGAGATTGAGCCAAGGGCACCGCCAAGCAATGCGATCTGCAGACAAACTGCACATCCACTCAAACCACCAACTCCCATCAAGGGCGTCAACTAGGCGTTGCCTGAAGAAATAGCCGCGCGCTGAAAATGCTGGGCAAGAGTCCACAACCTTCAGTTTATCCATTAACCACACCTGGGGAGGGACGAAAAATGAGAGAATAAAGAATAGAGAGAAGTACGATGAGAGAAAAAGTAAGAAAGGGGTTTTTGTGAGAAAAACCGAGCCTGAGGGCCGAGTGATGTGAGCAAACATAAAAAGTGAGATAGGGTGGGAAACATTACTTGCAGTAATAGTGGACTCCTTGCTAATCTGTCGCTCTCGACGATAAAAGGCGTCTAAACCCAAAGAAGTTGTCTCACCAGACCATGGCAATACCTTTTTGCCCACCTCCAAGCCTTGGGCGACTTCAATCAACCGGCCACTGGATCCTCAGGACCCAGAGACGAACAGTAAATGAGATAGCATACATAGACAGAGGGCGTCCGAAAGCCTTGCTGCTGATGGTCGCCACGATCACCGGCCTTAAAAACGATGCACCAAACTCGGAATGTCTAGAGTCCCGTCACAAATCAGAGAACGAGCATCGGGTATTGAGAGCCCACACATTTGTCCTAAGGCTTGAGCATGGCCAAAACGAAATTGGGGTAGAATTTCCTCATTGCGCCCAGATTCCATTAGAGCTTGGAAATCTTCGAAAGTGGGACACACTTCTTGCCCGCTAAAGCTAAAGACATGCGTTACCGGGTTCCAGAACCTTGCCGCGGCATGGAGGAACGGAAAATGCAGCGGGGTGCGGCGCAAAGTGAATAGTGCGTTTATGCCGAAAGTCCGAAAATTCAGCTTTTCCGAGCCATCCAAGTTGTTAATCCAAGTTGCGAGATTTTGAGCAAGAAATTCCTCCATTTGGAGTCAATCAGTGTGGAAATGAAGAAGACCACGAGGCTAAGATCTTTTGTAGAGGATAAGGTTGAGTGGAGGACACATGTCAATATTCTGCTGGTGCAGACAGTCTACAGCCGACCGGCATTAAATAGTGCCGACGTCAGTAATTTTATGCCGACCGCCAGATATGTGCCGATGACCATCCTCCCGCCGATGGTCCTTGTGTCCAAATGATGGTCTTCCCCATGTGTTTTCTAAGCTTTCCATGTCAATCTTGGGGAATTACACCACCCCAAAGACTCTCCTGATTGATTCCCGCTGAGTCGCTGTATTTGTTTATCGAGTTGTTGTATATTTGCTTATCGAGTTGTATGTCACTCACTTTAAGTCTTTGATGTGTCTAGCAAGTTGTGCTTGCATTTGGCTAGTCTGTCGAGTCTTTGATTTGCTTATCGAGTTGTAGTTGGTTTACTACCTGATTATTACGATGCGATGCTTTGTTTTCATAAACACGAGTTTCAGTTTCAGTCGCATTGTGGTGTGAAACCTTGCGATGCGATGCATAGAACATGCAAATGCAATACCTTTTGAACAGATAGTTGTTTCATCTCCATCATATGTTTTGCAAAAACACACGATTTTGAGAAATAAAACCTGCCTAAGGCAGTGCAATGTGCTTAAACTCCTAGTAAAAAGGAAAGTAAAGCAAGAAAATAACAGGGTAGCAGGGTGCTAAGTTTGACATTGGTAACCTCCTCCTTTCGCCACTGCGTACCTTTTTGCCTTGTTCGGTCACCATGTGATTTAGTATCTTCATCGCTTAAGGCCCAAGAAATGGCACCTTCGTAATATAAGCGAGCTTCGAGTTGACCTCAGATTACAACTTTTGTGAGCGATGCGTAACACGCCAAGGATGTCCTTCTCGTATCCTTTACGCCTCAGAAATTTCAAAAGAAATTGTTTCAATTATGTCAGGTTGCAGTACGTCGCATTTCAACATCATGTTTTACTATGTTCAATTTCAAGTTCCTCCTATACACATTGCATTGTATGCGTGCTTTGCTTTACTTACATGTGTTCAATTACTTCCTATACACATTGCATTGTATGCGTGCTTTGCTTTACTGATATGTGTTCAATTTTCTATACACATTGCATTGTATGCGTGCTTTGCTTTACTGATATGTGTTCAATCTTCTCTATACACATTGCATTGTATGCGTGCTTTGCTTTACTGATATGTGTTCAATTTTCACTATACACATTGCATTGTATGCGTGCTTTGCTTTACTGATATGTGTTCAATTTTCACTATACACATTGCATTGTATGCGTGCTTTGCTTTACTTATATGTGTTCAAGTCCCTACTATACACATTGCATTGTATGCGTGCTATGCTTTACTGATATGTGTTCAATTTTCTCTATACACATTGCATTGTATGCGTGTTTGCTTTACTCACATGTGTTCAATTACCGCTTATACACGCCGTGATCTCGCCACACACCTCCAATCGGGTAATTCGCATGTTGCTAACAATACCATACCAGTTAAGATTACTTTCTTTGCAGGCACGATATTGTATGTACGGCGCATTTGAGGTCGCACAACCGGACGAGCCGCAGTATTGTATCCTCCGAGTGAGACGACGAGAATTGCATAATTCTCTTACATCCTTTCGCATTGTAGTGTAGTCCGGTGTATGTTAGCTTATAATCACGTGATATGTGCTTCATTACGCTCTCTTTGTATGATCATAAGTTATGCTCGGCTTGCATTTTCGTTGCATTTTGCCCCGCCTTGGGCAAGATATCTTTGTTTGTCGCATGTTTGTCTAAGTCTTCTACCTTGTCAAAAATGGGTCGCCTTCGGCTTTGACATTCACTCCGCTATTCTTATGACTTCCGAGTTCTCACAAAGAGGGCAATCAGAGACACCCCATTTTTGACCGTCCTCAAGACTTGGACGCCACCGCTGGAACACTCGGTGATTATCCATGTTTGTGTTCATTTGGAGTTCCTTGAGTTCTCGGCGCGCCGCCTCAGACCTCCAAACTCGACTGCTTGTGTTTGGTTTTGCACCAAACACTTGTGTTTTGCTTTGGGAAGGTGGGGAATGCCTTTGAGGCATCCCTACACACCACCGGCCGTACCGGGGTAATCGGGTTGGCTTATTTGTCCATCGGCACTTTATTGTGCCGACCGCACCAAATTTTGACATTTGGCACTCTTTGCGGCCGAGCAATCGCACAGCTTGCTTTTATGAGATATTTTCTCATAAGAAGTTGAAGGTTGCTCTCCTCCATACACGTGTATGGAGGATGAGGCCTTGTTTTGCTTAGCTTGTAAGCATTTTTTGCCTATAAGAGAGGAGCTCTTCCTCTTTGATTAGGGTTAGAACCTTTGAGACAAAAACCAGAGCTCATACATACACATATATCTATATCTCCTCTCTCTCTTGTGTGTGTGTTCTAGGGCCCAAATAGTGTGTTTTACCTCATTTTACACCTTTACACACACTATTACACCTAGCTCCGAGATTGGGAGACTTGGAGGTTTGTTTTGAGTGATTTTGGACTGGTTTTGATCACTTGAGGAGGGCTGGACCATCTGTTCTTCATTGGATCTTCAAGGGTGAGCTTTTCACTTTAGTTTCCCCATTCTTGCAACTACTTTTTACCCTCTTTGCTTTGAGTTTTTGAGTTTGTGTTTAACATAAAAAAGTCTTGTTTTTACTTGTTCTTGAACCTTCTTTAAGGTCATTTTATGGTTTGAGTTAAGCCTTATTACTTTAAGCCTTGTTTGGCCATTTTTTGGTGCCTTTTTCTTAGGCCTTCTTGTTTTGGTGTTCCTTGATATTCTCACCACTGAAAACTAGTGGGTTTTCAGTGGTGAGGATGATATTTTCAAGCTTCATTTAGGGGAGAGACACCCCTCTCCCTTTGGTCCTTTGGTTGGCCTTTGTTTTGGCTCATAGCATAACATGCATGCATGCTTTCCTTAGCTTTCATTTCAGTGCTTTATTGTGTGTTTTAGGTCATGTGTGACCTCTGTTTTTAGTTGATTTCATGGCCTCTTGCACGCTTTCCATGTTGGCTTTAGAATGCTCTTTCATGCTTATAAGTAGTGTCATGCTTTGAGCCTTGATTCTTGCATATTTTAGCTTGGTTTCATGAGGATATAAGCATCTATTTGCCATGTAATAGGGCTGTGAGCCACTGTTTTGGACACCCTTGGTATGCTTGATGTGCATGTTTTGCATTTTAGGCTTGTAAACTTTGCTTCCATGGAGTTCTAGCATGATTGACTTGTTTTGATCTAGTGATTTGGCATCATATTAGATCTCATTTCAGTCCATTAGTCATGTTTGCATGTTGGCATATGTGGCTTAGTTCATGTTTTAAAGATATGCTCTTGAATGCTTTAAAATAGACATTGTGCATGCTTCCATGTTTGGCGCATTTTTGGGGGTGCCATGGGGGGATTTGGGTGTCATTCCACATGCTTAAAATCTGTTTTTGTTTGTTGAATGCATGTCATGAGTGGTTGTATGAATGATATCAAATTACTCTCTTTGGTGTCCTAGACTTGGGCCCATTGAAAAGCATGCTTGTATGGCATTTTCATCATGTTGTGAGGCTTGTTTTGCCACTGTTTTTGGGAGTTTGAGGGCTGCCTCTATGGCTTAAGTCCATTGTTGCATGCTTATTTCATGATTGTTGCTTGCTTGGTCAATATAGCCTTGAATGTATGCTTGTTAGTTCCATGTTAATTGGCCCATCTTGCATGCCATTTGTATCCTACATACTTTAGCTCTTTGCATGTTTAACATGATAGCTTGCATTGCATTTGAGCCTTGCTTGCATACTTGCATCTCATAGCTTGGTTTGGGGTTGTCAAGTTAAGCCTAGGATTGAGGGAAGTTCACATTTCAAGTGGTGTAACTCACCTCAATCCTTGGTCACTAAGGCCCTTGATTTCCACATGATAGGGACTTAGTATTCATTTGTTGTGTTGCATGCATACATTAAAATGAGCAATCTTGGTTCCTTAGGCTATCATGCATCAAATGCACAATTGATAGCCCTAGAACCAAGAGCCACACCCCTTGAGTCCCTAAACATGATAGGAGGTGTTGGACATGCTCACATTTGCCCAAAAACCATGCCTATGCATTGTCTGCTGTCTTTGCCATCTGTCCGGCAGAACTTTATGCCGACCGCGTAATAGTGCCGACCGCACTATTTTTGTGCCGATAATTACCAAGTGCGCGGTGGCCATTGGAAGAAGCCGATGACTACACCGCCACCGGTGGGATTATTTCAGTCTCTTGGAAGGTATTCAAGTTTTAAGATTTTTTGGAGAGGCAGAGCAAGAAACAGAGACAAGAGTGCCAAGGTGTGGGCTTTTCGCAAGGCGGCATCGGGCATGCATCATTCACAGATCTCAAGGCAGGCCGAGGCCCCATTTCATTTCACTTAGATGCTTTAATTTCAGTACTTAGAAATTTATGATAATTTATTTATTCATTTATTCTTCGGTCTGTATTATTTATTTATTCGTCCCTCCGAGTGAGGGCAAAATTGTAATAAGTGTGGGTGAGTGTGATGTATGTCTTCCAACCCCGCTTTTCTAACCCTTTTATTTACCCGCCATGGTAGATTAGGGCACGTCTAAATTAGCATACCTTATGCTACGCATGCGTGCATTCATGCATTTGTTTACATGCACCGGGCTCGGTACATCATACAAACCGCATTGTATTTTCAATTCCAAATTGAATACGTGTTATGTGATAGCATTTCATATGCCATGCTTACGATAGCCGAGCCTATCTAACTGCATTCTTGCCTGTGTTGCATTAGTCATTTAACATGAACTAGGTCATGCATTGTTTTGCTAACTAGTTTACTGCTTTGGCACAGTACGAGGTGAGCTTTTATGCTTTTAGCATACCGCATGCGTAAGTGTTGCCATGACAAGAGGATTGCCATGCGCTAAATGCTTACATGATAAACCTGCTTGAATGCTGTGGGTGGAGGTTGGATTGCTTGAGTTGGAACAACTCGTTGAAATCGATTTTAGCCTACTTACAGTAGCAAAAGAAAACAACACGTTTTGAGACAAAACGGATATGCAATGTTTATTTCCAAATTAGGCGATCTAGTCTATACTTTCGTGTTGTGCATCACATAGTAATTCTAGGTTAAATAACCGAATAAGAACGCATAAAGTCTTCAAAACGGATATCACGGTTAGTAGAGGCGGTCTTCGACCGGGCGAAAGGGGTGCTCATAGTGACCTTCCCGATCGCATTCCAAGCTCCCGAGCCAAGACCACTTTGGTGATGGCGGACATGTATTTCGCACCGAGTCGGTTTCCTAAATTTCCCAATTAAAAATATTTAGGTGGCGATCAGAATCCGCAAAGCAGTCCATGTTTGGCACTACTTTTCAAAAATCTGTTTTCTCAAACGATTTGCCGGATTTGGACTCTTTGGTTCAGATTTAGAACCGCGACACAAAAGGGAGTCCGAACTGTTAGCGCGAGGTCCCCCGCGGGACGTGCTACACATATATATTTTGAAATTGGCATCAATACTTTTAATGAAAAGTATGATTTTCATTTTTGTCTCTTTCCACTAGTTTTTTTATTGACCATATAAAATATAGATGAAATGTTGTGTTCGTAAATATAAATATGAATAACAAAACATTTAACTTGGTTCAAATGTATCCCATGATTTTTTTTTAAAAAAGAAAAAAAAACACTCAGTTCAAATGTAATACATAAAAATTTTATTTCCAAATTTTATTTGACTTACACTTTTGATTAATGAACTTGATCTAGAAATTTTACCAATTTGTGTTGTGCAATATTATCACTGGATATATGAATTTCCATGTCAATATATTCCAATTTGTGGTTGTGTGTGATGCAAATGAAATGAGCATGCAGTAGTTTAAAGAGGTGCTTTTTATTTTTTATTTTTAAATTTTTTAAAATTACCGACTACTTGAGTTAGAGAGAGAAGAGGACAAATGAAGAAATGTTGCATACTGTTCTTTTTCATATATTTGGTTTGTAATTTGTTTTGATCACTAAGAGTTAATAATTTGATAAAGTATTTAATACTAAAGAGATATAACTCATGTCTCACTCAAGAAGGATTCCTATCCCATAATATTGTGTAATAGCAATAAGTAGCTTATAACAAAAATGTAAGAGAACTATGAGAACAAGTGAAGCATCTACTATAAAGAGAAATGGTGCACACTTGGTTCCCATCTCTTTCTTTTTTTATTGTATTTGTTATGATTATTAAGAGTTAGCAATTTGACAAGGCATCTAATACTAAAGGGACATATCTTATTTCTCAAATGTGATTTTTGTCTCATATTATATGATAGCAATGAGTTACTCTAACTCTGACCATGATATAGGAAGGGATCCTCTTTTGCTTTTTGTTTTTCTTCTACTTCTTTTGATCATTGTGAGTTAATCATTTAGGAAGGCACGTGGTACTAAAGAGACATATCTTGTGTGTCACAATTGAATTCATGTCTCACATGTGTAGTAAAGGGCAATCATTTGGTAAGACATTTCATATTCCACATGAGATCTTTGTTTTGTACTATAGACGTGTAGTGGTGAGGACTTACTCCAATTCTAGTAGTGTGATCAGGAGACCCCATTTTTTCCTTTTGATTTTTCTTTTACTACTTTTGCTCATTAAGAGTTAATTGTTAAACAAGGCATTTGATACAAAAGAGATATCTTGTGCCTTACAATGGGAATCATATTCTCTATTGTGTGGTAACAATTAATTATTTGGCAAGTTATCAAGTACAAAATTGATATATTTTGTGCCACAAATGGGATTTACTCTCATTTTATACCGTAGTGATGAGTTATTTTAACTCTAATAATCATGTTAACAGGAGGGTCTTTTTAGTTTTCATTTTCATCTTTCCTTTTACTTTTTTATTTTATTTTATTTTATTTTTTATCACTAAAAATTAATAATTTATCAAGGCTCCTTCTAATAAAGAGACTTCTTGTGTATGACATGGGATTCCTATTCTATTTATCTGGTAAGAGTTAATCATTTGACAAGATATTTGATATTAAAAAAATATATCTTATTTCACAGACTAAATAATGCTATTGGCCCAACCTACTAAAGCAGTCTTTGGGCCACACTAGTATTAAAAGAAGATATAATTCCCATTTAAAATCCAACACACATTGGTGAATTTTCATTATATATTTTTGATTGATTACAAACGAAGCTAAGTATCCCAACCACAGTACCACATGTACTAAAATACATAACAGAGCTACAAAGTGAGTTAGAAAGACTGGTTCACAAGAAGGAAAAGGTAATTTCAAGGATTAATTCTAGGCAACAAGAAGATATATTATTTGCAGACTAAACAGACTAGCTGCCAAGAGAAACTCCATTACAGGAAAAAAGTCAAAACCATCTTTTATGTAATACAAATGATCATTTCAAACAGCAAGCAAATTGAACTTCCTAAAATATTACCTGCAATGAACACAACAATACAACAGCAAAAGACTGAAATTCAAACTAGAATGACCTCCAAATTTAGCTCAGCTAGAAAACACCATAATAACACCAGCTAGAAAACATCTACATATATATAAAAATATTTACCATTCACCTATCATTCATATTCAAAATTGAAACCAACCATTCAGCTGTTCAACTAATATTTCAACCATTGAACTAACATTCAACTAGTCAACCATTCGCCTACCATTCAACTATGAAAATGCCACCTACCCAAATATTAATAATAAAAGTCCAACATTTTTCAATATTAATCAAAGTCCAGCATGGTCTAATATTAATAATAAAAGTCCAACATAGTGAATAATATCCATCAAAGTCCAACAAAAATATTAATAAAAGAAAAAAAATAATGAGTTCAACACAACAATCCATCTCAAAAACAATTAGCCACGATAACCTATGGTGGTCTTCTCCATCTCAATCTCCAACTTTAGAAACCTCAACCGAACTTCATCCGTTGGAAGACTCATAAAGCACTCACTGACGCTTGTCTCGTAAGAACAATCTGGCAGCCCATACATACAGCTCATCATCCGGAGACACACCACGGATGCTTTCCAACTTCGCCAAACATTCTGCAATTGAAGGATATCTTGATGAGGTTTGTGTTGAACTTACTGAAGATGACTCAACCACATTGACTATACAATCAAGTGTCTTGTTCAGTAGAGCTGCACCAGTAAATTTATTCTTTGTCGTGCTCTTGGTTGATGAACCATCAGTGTTTGATGACCATTTTTTGTTTAACTCGGAAGGATGAACCACCTCCAAATCAGCATCATCATGAAATTCAGCATCATGTGGGGTATGAAATTCCTCCGCCGTCTCATCAGTCTGAGGCATTACCCTTGAGCTAGGAGTGTATGCCCATTCTGTTGTAGCAGCTGCATTTGATAATAGTATGTCTAAGTCTTCAGCAAATTGCAACGGCATGCGCTAGAATTTAGCAACATCAGGATACCTCTGCAACAATTACAAAGGAAAATGTAACAATTTCAAGTAACAAAATTTGGTGTATTTAAACTAAAAACAAACAAAATATGTACATTAAGCAATTCACGTACCTCCAATTTCAAAGTCCACTACTTATCAGATACAGATATAGCTCCAGTCAATGTATCACGGCCTAAGCCTGTCTCACCCCTTAACAGATTATTCCATAAGAACCAATCTTTTTTCAACACATCCCAATGATTTTTCATTTGTATTCGTTGGTATGTTTTTCCAGTCATACTTTTAAACTTAGTTATCACATTTTCCCACCCGACCCTATCTAAGTGTGTACCGAGTCTATGTTCAACCTTCACTTGCTCAACACAAAACTTAATAAAATTTTCATTTGATTTTGCATCCCAATAAGCTTTAACAGATGGTACTTGACTTGATTTTCCTTTGTTCTTCCTATTTTGAGACTGTGTTTCCTCTTGGGTACTCATTCTATGAAAGAAAAAAAAAAAAATTTAAAACAAACTCATTCATCAGTGCTTGCATTACATCAGCTAGATTAGTACAAAAGAACTATACATGGCAACTACGTCAACATTCAACAATTACAAAGCTTAGTACAATAGTTCATGGTGAACTACATTAGCACAAAAACACTGGGTATCTCCAAACGGCACCTATCATCATTTGAAGAGTAATGCAACTGACATAACAATACAAATCGTGAGTAGACCCACAACAAGCTGCTTCATGAAAGCATTTGATTGCTCAAGCATTTGGTTCTTCACTTTTAGTCCTACAGTCTCCATATTTTGATTTCGATCAAACATTCTCTCTTTCCTCAGCCTCTCTACCATTGTTACAGATTTTGGGGTACACCACCTCCAAAATCGACAATTTCTCCTCACAAATGAAATATAGTCTCCCTTTAGATGGCTTGTCAGACTCGGTAACCCTTACGGCAACTCTTAGCCCACAATCACATTTCAAAGCCTTATATCTCAAGTCCAAGCTCTCACCACTAGAATAATAGTTACTAGAGGATGACATGCCTCTGCATTAATTAGGAAAAATTGAATCCAAATCCTCATTGCGAAGCTAATTGTAAATACATTGCACCTACGAAGTATTGATTGAATAAAATGTTTCTAACATAATGACAAATTGTTTGCACCCATGTGTTCCTAGACCAATTTGAAGTGCACTGATCTCATTTCAAATGGGAGAGTTATTTGTAATTATGTAATAAAATTATACTTATTCCAAGTTAAAGGCAGATTTAATGAAAAGATAAAGGCATTTCTTAATGAGAGAGGTAAAATTAATAAAGGCATTCACACCTAAGCACTAAGAAGTTTGAGAAGTTTTAGTTTACTACTCCAAAACCATGACTTTCTCTCTCAAAGATAATTTCTCTCTTACACTCACATTTGTAAGTGTTTTTTTAATGCGTATAAGTATTTTGTTTTTAATATATCCTAAAAAAATAAATAATTTAAATTATAAAAATAGGACAAAAAATAGAGTCACATTCTTGGTAATAAACTCGTATCCAAATTTTGTTGAGCATAAAAAGTCAAAATGCTTAATTAATTATATTTATATATCTATTTAGCATCACAGACCCTCAGACTCTTATGAGGGCTTATTAAAGGCTTTAATTGCTAGCAATTTGGTACATTTAGAGGACCAAAAACAAATCTCAACAATCTGATTAGCCTCCTATATAATTTATTACTAGTTGACTAACATGGTTTCACAAGGGGTTACTTTGTTAATTTGTTGCCAATACAATCCTTGTACCAAATTAAGGAGGACAGAGGTTTGTCTCTCCCCAATTATACGGAAGAATTACATTAAATTTTGAGGAATTTATTGTTGCAATTAAAATGTGAGAAGCCAAAGGAAAATTTAGATGAAAGTTTAAAGGAAAAAGTATAATTTACACTATATATATATAATTTTGGGTGACGCTAATAATTCCCACATTTTTTTCTAAGGATCCCCTCCTATTGATATTTTTTTTAAAGATAATTATAACCTCAATTAAAATTACTATAAAGGACATAAATTGAAATGGAACACCCACTCTCATGAAAACAACACTTACAATTAAACATCCAACCATATCAAATCAAATTGAACACACAACTCTCATGATCTATCATTTGTATTCATGTCTTGACTTGGAGAGTTGTTCAGTAAACTTGAATCTGTCACAGGATCAGATATAAACTCTATTTAGACATATAAGATTTTTTTCAATTGGACAAAATTTTATCAATTCATGTGTATCTTGTATTCATTTCTAGATCGATTCTTACATTTGTAGCATAACTATTAGTTCTAGAAAAAGTCCAAAAAACTATCTAGAAATAAAATTTATAGACCAAATTAATACTTGATGTAGCTTACAAATGGCTCATGACTCTCATTTGGTGCAAAATAAAATGAGCCTGAACCAATTTTTTTTTTCCTCCTTAATGGCTTTCATTCCAGTAGCAACATCACAACCACTATAAATAAATTCTAAATTGAATGTTTAATGTTAATTATTACCCAATTAGCTTTCAACGAAATGTTGAAAAACCCAAGTGGGGATACAGAACAATGCTATAAAATTGGAACATGTGATATGTGTTTTGTTACACTAGATGTGAACTCACCGTGTTCTAGAGTTGGGTGAGTGGTAAGTTTTTTTTTTTTTTTTTTTCATTTTTTTCATTTTTCTTTGATTAATGCATACAATCAAAACTAGCCAATGAAGCAACAAATAAGGACCAAAAATAGTTTTAAAAACATGAACCTAAAAACAATATTAAAAAAAAAATCATTTTAAATCTGTTAAGGCCCCCCACCCACTTCTCTTTATCAACCCATAAATCCTAAGCCTACATGAACTAGAAACCAAAATCGATGTGAGAGAGAGAGAGAGAGAGAGAGAGAGAGAGCAACCATAAACCAAAAACAAACACAAATCTTAATGGATTTGAACACAGAGCAACAAAAAACCAAAAAAACCCTAAATCGAGGTGTATATCTAATATATGTATATCTATATATAACAAAACATGGTTTAGGGTTTCAAATCTTACTTTTTGGTGGAGATCAACGGAAAGTACGGATGATCGCCGGCGATCTTCGATGTGTGGAGTAGTTTCGTTGTTCTGCAGCGAGAGGAGAGGAGAAGAGGAGAGCGCCGTTTGAGAGAAGAGGAGAAGAGGAGAAGAGAAGATTGAGGTATGAGACAAAGAAGTATGTTTATATAGTGGCATTTTCGTTATTCCTTAAGTTTTGGAGAGGCATTTAAGTCATTTTGCCCCTCCAAAAATAGCTGCGCGCTTAAGCTCAAAATTTAAGCACCCTTGGAGCAACTTTTACATTTAAGCCGAAAATGACTTAAATTAAGCCATAATCTATGCCTCATAAGTTGTACCAAACACACCAATTTAGCTTAATTTAAGTCAAAAGTTGATTTAAATTGAAAAAAAGTTTTACCAAACACCCCCTATGTATAATATATGCAATATTTTCTTGAAATTAATTAATTTATTTATTTTGTGTGTGCCATGCCATAGAAGATAACCACAACTATGTAGAGACCGAAATACAACTTTGCAGAAATTTGATGTTCAATTAGCGCATGTCATGCACACATGCTTTGTTAACAAAGTCTTCCATTGAATCTAATTGACAAAAAACATAAAATTGTATTTGGATCATGAATTTAAATAGGAATTTGAAAAAGAAAAGAAAAAAGATGGATGAAATATTTAGATGGGTAAATTATGCAAATAGTCCATATAGTTTACACGATGTGTCAATTTGGTCCCTGTAGTTTCAATTTGCTTGATTTTGTCCCTTAATTTAACGGATTGTGTCATTTTAGTTCAATAAATAATGGTTCTTAAGTTAATTTAACGGAAGGTCAAACAATGTATCAATTTAGTCCCTGTACTTTACACGATGTGTCAATTTGGTCTTTGTGGTTTCAATTTTTTTGATTTTGACAGGGACTAAATTGCCACATTGTGAAAAATACAGGGGCCAAATTAACACATTGTTTGACTTTTTGTTAAATTAACTTAACAACCGTTATTTATTAGACTAAAATGACACAATCCGTTAAATTAAAGGGCAAAATCGAACAAATTGAAACTACAGGGACCAAATTGACACATCATGTAAACTACAGGGACTATTTGCATAATTTTCCTGTTAAGATTTAAATTGATAAAATTAAAAATTAAAAATTTATTTGTTAAAAAAGATTTTTTTTTGTTGTTGTTGTTGTAATTTCTCAAAAGGAAAAAGAAAAAAAGAAGGCCTAATCTAAATGCAATTGCACGCCTATATATATGTACACAACCTGCATGCAAGTCCTTCAAACTCCTTAAACCAATCTCTCTTCCTTCTTTTGCTGGTTCCAATCTGTTTTGTCTTCAATTGTTTGTTGGCTAGTCAACACCCACTTCGTTGTCAAGTAAATAATCTGAGCCTTCTTTATTTTTGCTCGAATCTGGCATCTGCATTCATCATTACTATTGCTCGACTTGAGTCATGTGTAGCATTTTGGTTGTACTAGCATATGTTACTTAGAAAATTTTATAATACACACTTCATTTTGGGTGTATTATATATTTCAGTTATGACGTTTGTAATATTTAATTATGATCTATTATGATATTAGTTTTGTTATAATTTTGTTATGACCACCTTTTGCCTACAACACCATCTAAAAAACAATTGCCTACAATTTTTTTTTAGCAACGAAAGTCAGTTGTTAGTTGTCAGATTAACACTTATGGGTGTAAGATGCCCCACTTTCGCAAAACATCAAGTGCTTGCCTCCTAATTCAGCAAACTCTTAAGAAGAGTTGAAGCTATGACATTCCTTAGGAGAGTCAAGGTGGCTAATTGGCTAGGCCTAGTTGGTTAACTTTTGCCTACAATTTATTAAACAGAATTATCTTAAATAAGTTAAAAAAATAATTGATTATCTAGAAGTTGGGAAATGAATGCTTTTAGTAACTACTTTCTGATTATCTGCTTTTAGTTTATAATAAACTATACCAAACAAGGTCGTTGCGATATTGGTTATAATCTATTGTGATTATTATTTTGGTTATAATTGAAAAAATCTAATTATTCCTTATGTGGTGTTTAGTTATGACTCATTATTATTTTTTAATTATAACATTTGAGAGTGTGTATTCTAGAATGAATTAAATATTCATATTGGTCACTCGATACTTGAACAATGGTGTGAGGTATGCGTTTAATAGTTTTCATTAGACACTTTTATATATTTTTATTTAATACTATTTTTATATGTATATATTGTTGTATAATAACTATAAAATGATAAAAATACCTTTTTGACACTATATCACTACTAAAAAACGGAGCTTTTGCGACGGTCGTAAACGTCGCAAAAGGTGCACATGCCGTCGCAAAAGACTTTTTGCGACGGAGTGGCAATGAGAAATGGGAGGTGGCGGAAGGGGACGTGACAAAAAGTATTTGCGACGGTTACAAACCGTCACTTTCTTGTAGCGACAGTAAATCAATGGTTTTTGCGACGGTTTAATCTGACACAAAAAAATAGAAAAATTATCTCTTTCAGCAACGGTTTAGCATACCGTCGCCAAAATTTTTTTTAGAGACGGTTGTTGACGTCGTGAAAAGTATTATTAGCGACGGTCTTAAACGTCGCAAAAAAATATAATTAAATCAAAAATGTATTTGCGACAGTTTAAACCGTCGCTAAAGATGGCACTAATATGCATATGCAATAGATTAACCCGTCGCTAATAAAATGCTAGGAAATGATGATTCCATTAGCGATGGTTTATTACTGTCGTAATTTTTTTTTTCATGAAACAAATATATATTTTATTAATTCATTCCCTGTGCAGATTGTTAATACACATCCACATTCACATTCATATTCACATTCACAAAATTATATATACAAATACTTATATATATGTACCCTGTAACGATATAATGTCAACCAAACATTATTTACAAAAATATATAAAACAACCTCCAACAATACTAATATTTTTTGATAATACAAAAACTCAAATTTGTATCTAAAACAGAACCGAAGTATTTACAAATAAAAAAACATATATATTAACAGCTTGTTTTAATATCAACAGTAAGCTCCAATATTGATATGCGAAGATATCATCATGTACTCAAAAGGGTAGCATCTGCAAAAAGAAACAAAAATATATATATATATATATATTTATAATATAATTAATTTCAAGCTTACAAAATATGTAAAACATTTGATATTTATTTCATTAAATAAATAAATAAGATTGTAACAAATACATAAATCAAACGCCACACAATATATCTTCCAAGAGTTTCTCCAATTGTTCTTCGAAAAAGAATTTCCAAATGACAAGTTTTCACAAATGGAAATTATGCTCCAGATTCAAAATCAGGAATCGATTTTGAGTCCCGTCTTTTCTACAAGTCATTTGTGCCTAGTTAGTCGTATATGTTAAGTTTTGTTGAACCGTAAGTAAGAAAAATTAGTAAACTAGTATTACATGCTATCATAGTACTCTATCTCAGCATTCTTTAATAGAGTGCAATTGAAATTAAAGAAAAGATATTGGTGTTGTATGGAATTAAAGAAAGCATATCCATCAGAGAAATCGATTCTATTATCATGAAGTAAAAATTTTAATTCATTTTGTAACTCTACAATCCAAATCAGTTTGATCATTATCTTACCTTAACATCTATGTTTTTCCATTATGAAGTTCACTACAGATATTCAATTGGATTATGTTAGCTGCCAATATCCGGGACAAACATTTCATTAATTTGAACAAAACAAGGCACAAGCTAAATACTTGGTTTGGAAACAGAAGTCAAATAGAGTACAAAATGCATCAGAATCAACTACCTAAAAAGATTGACAATGATAGCCTATTATTTGTAGTTTAGGTGGAAAACAATAACCATAAATAAAAAAAAAAAAATAACTTGAGAGAAAAAAAGGTCATTGTCTACCTACCTAAACTTAATCTCCTTTACGTTCATACTTTGAGTCATTGGCTTAAATGTTGACATAAGTTTGAGGAGTTTCTCTTTCACAAAACAGTAACTAGAAAATTGTAACCCCAATATGTAGCAATACTTATTGAATCATATTTTTATGAAAAACAACTAAAAGGATTTGAATGTACTAGCTCCCTTGTGCAGGCCATCCTTGGAATTCTCAAATGCTACTTTTGTAATCAATCTCAAGCCACAGGTTAGAGCCCTTGATGCAGCCAAACCAGCAAGAAAAGACATGAAGAATAAAAAACAAGAAAACTTATATCAAAACTTCAAAACTAGATCAGATAATAAGCTAACCACAAACATAACTTGCGTGAACTCGGGTAGCATGAATGATAGATCTCCAACCATTCCACCCTGAACATGAGCATCTGCAACTCCAAAAGCACCGCTAATGATACATATCCCAATATAAGTCCAGCTATGGCAATACAATGAAAGATGGAATCAAAGTGGATTTGTATGCGTAATAATTTGAATTTGAGTTACTAAAACATGTTACTACAAAACCATATGGTTATGGAGTAAGTTGAAGATGTAATACATATAATTATGGTACTTACAACAAGAACAACAAGAGCACTTGTGGAAAAAATGATATATCCAAATAGGTTTCTTCTTCTGGTATTGATTTTTGCCTCTTTGTATGTCAGTATTGCAAGTGTCCCAAGTGCAAATGGTTGATATACAATAGTAAGGACCCTTGAGGGGTGGTATTTCTGTACAAGGACAGAATTATCAGTTAAATTTTTTGCAACATCAACAACAATAATATTTTAAAATACTTTTTCATCAGAAATGCCCATAACTAACTAATAACTCAAGTCAGTTTTGGAAGTTATTCAAAAGTCAAACATCATGGTTTGATAAAATTCAGGAGAAGTAAATATGGCAAGCCAACATATTTGAATTTGATGACAATAATTTAATAAAGAGATTTAAA
The DNA here is from genome assembly GCA_025200525.1 of Camellia lanceoleosa. Taxonomy (NCBI): domain Eukaryota; kingdom Viridiplantae; phylum Streptophyta; class Magnoliopsida; order Ericales; family Theaceae; genus Camellia; species Camellia lanceoleosa. The sequence goes on from CM045771.1 coordinate 94,536,129, forward strand.
TAAGTGCAGTTTATAGAAATATAACCCCTTGTGGTAAATGGTAAGTCAACAAAGACATGGTTGAAATTCATCAAAATATCATTAGTTATTCCAACTAAAGAAATTTTAGCACTCAGTTTCAAATTCAAATTCAAGATAATCACCACATTTGACTTTTTTTGTTCCTCCACCTATAAGATAATAAGTAGGAAGATAAGCTTGTGTGGACTCTGTCTACTAATGGACTGTTCTCTATCAAATCTGCTTGGAATGTTAGGAGAGTCTCTTTTGAGAAAGTTGAGTGGTCTAATATGGTTTGGAGTGCTATGACTATTCCTAAGGCTAGCTTTATTACTTGGTTGGCCATCCAGAATAGATTGAATATGGGTGATAGGCTAAAATTGTTTGGTATTTCCCCTGTTGCTACTTGCCCATTATGCCTTTACCACACTGAGGACCACTCCCACTTGTTTTTTAACTACCTTTTTCTAAGAGAGTGTGGATGACTATTAAAACTAAGATCAATGTGGCTTGGCCTGTGTTAAATTGGACTGGCCTGGTGTCTTATATTGCTAAATCTGTCAAGGGTAATTCTCTTGGCTCTATTATTTCTAGGCTTGCTCTAAATTGCACTTTTTACCTCATTTGGCTTGAGGAAAATAATAGTCTTTACCAAAGAGAAAATTCCTGAAGAAGTTCTAGTTTTGAACATTTTTAATATGACTAGATTTAGAGTGTTGTCTCTGAAGAATTTAAGAATACATTCAAATGATTCATGGTTTTTAGCTACTTGGAGACTGCCCTCATCTATCCTTAGGGGTGATACTCTTTAATGTTTCAATGGGTATCTCTAACAGATTTTACAGGTGGTCCTCTCTCTTTTTTGGCTGCTGGTATACCTATTATGGTGATGGAAGTGATGGAATGGAGCAGTGGGTTGAGTGAACTGTGAGCTTATATGATTTTGCTAACAGTTTGCTATGCAGGTTGTCATGCTGGACCTTCTTAGGGATTGAGGGTTAAGTGTGCTGTGAGTATATAGTCAGGTGGTGGTCTTAGTGAGCTTGTGGGTTGAGTGTTGTGAAATTTTATAAGAGTGCTCCTAACTTTGTTTTCTTGCAGGATTATGTCAATTGCTGGCACAATTGTAGGGAATTCATTGGTGAGAGCCTAGTGAAGTGAGGATATATTTTTTTACTTGGTTTAGATATGGTTCTATAACCTGTTTCTTTGAGAGTGACTTAGCTATTGAGTGTTGAGATTGTTAGTACATATTTGAGTGAGGTCTGCCTCAAGTTATTTATCATATCCTCAATCTTGCTTTAGTTCTTCTTTTTTGTTCTTTCTGTTTTAGTTTTCACAGGTTGTATTGATGCCTCTGCTGGAATTGAGGGTAGTTCATTTTGGTGTTGGGCTTATATTTCAGCTAGGGGACTTGATTGGCTATTTTTGTCTTCGAGTGTTGAAGATTGTCAGTGGGCCAGGCCACTTTTCTGCGCCAGTTCCAACACATATCTGCTCCTATAGATAATCTTTGTCTTAATTTCCTATGGATTGTATTTGTATTAATTACTGGATAGTCTGTGTTTTGTTTATTTGTCTGATTGTAAGGTTTGGGTAATGAATTCTGTTACCTGTTTTGTTGGTGTAGTGTTTACTTGGAAATTGGGCCAATATTATAGTTGTTTTTGTTGGCTATCTCCTACGGGCTGTGTAGGGGTGGTTTTCTTCACAGGGATGTTATGGCAGTTTGGGTCTATTTTGGTTCTTGTTCATGCCCCCCCTCATTTTTTTGGATGGGGGTTATGAACAGGATTATCTGGTTCGTAGCCCAGGTGGTTTGGCTAGTTTAGTTGTTGTTTTTGTTCTGTGGGTTTTTATTTTGTATAGCTCTTGTTAGGGCCTGGGGTATACCCCTTGTATATCTGTATAGTTTGCTTGTTTTATTTTATGACTTATTCACCCAAAAAAAGAAAATAGAATTGGATCTAAACCAAACCAATATAGTTTGTGGTCGACAAAAATAAAATAAAAAAAAAAAAAAACCAATATAGTTTGGGTTTTCAAATTAGTTTTTAATACTTTGAAGAGCTGGTTATCTCCAACTATAAAAAGGGTTCTCCTAAGGAGAATCCAATCATAACAACCTTTAAAAACACACAATGTTGTAGTGCAAACTTGGGGCTCTGTTGTGCAGGGGTTGGAGTTGATTCACCTCTTCATGTGGAGAAGTGGTATTCCTTGGCATTTGCTATTTTAGGTTTTAATTTGAATGTGATTGATTTATACAGTGAAATTTGTTACTTTTTGTGTTAATATTTTGTATAGTGATTGGGGAATAGAAAAATTATACATTTTCACCCTTTTCTAAGAACATTTGGAAGTTCTTTCAGGTTGTGTTTTGTTCATGAATTTGGATAGGGATTTGGAAAGAAAAAGGGGAAATGTGGGTGCAATGAGAATAAAATATTGCTACAATTCACACACTTTTTCCCTTTCGCTTTGCCTTTTCAAATCCCTACACAAAACCATGATCCAAACACAGCACCCATGGAACAATGCATTCCAAGTGTAAGATGCATTTAAATTGTAAGTCTCATAGTTGGAGCTTGCTTAGAAACTTGAATACTTCTAATCTTTACAAGTTCCAAAAAAAAAATTCAGAAGTGTAGATGAAATGAGAAAGTACAATGTAAATAAAAGCAATAAGTGGATTGGTTTTACTTATTGGGGATGGGATGGAAAATGCTGTAAGGTCATCATGTTGGTCTAAAAAAGGAAATTGTGGATGCGTATATATTAAACAGGAAAAAGGAGGGAAAGATGTGTGAAGAAGCTTAAACAAAAACTTCCAAAGAGATAAAAGAGACCTAAAGCCAGTAAATAAAAGCCTTTATAATCCGAAATACAAGTAGAAAGAACCTAGTTGGAAGGGTATTGATTAAACTTGGAGATGTTAATCCCAACGGTTACAAAATAAACTGCTAACACACACATGCACACACAAACAAAAAGGTAAGGAAAGATTATTCTTACTAGGAGAAGAAAAACAAGAATGAATGGAGGACCGATGCTTTTGATAGCCAAAATATGGCGAACGCAAACAAAGTTCCAACTTTTTCTGAGATTTTTCTTGATATTTCCTTATAGAAAGCAATCGCATATCTTCCTTCCAAAGGTGTTGAAATGCCCTAAACTTGAGGGTGATAACTCTCTCCTTAAATCTTAAAAATCATTTCCTCTTTACAAACTTTTCCTCTGTCAGTGGATCATTCTGCAAGTTGGAGATGCTGGTGGTTCTAAAAATATCAATATGACATTGATCAGATGGCAATAGCTTATTAAATACTTCGGAAGATCTATTTGCAGAATCTTTGTTGGATGAGCAGCACAACTCCTGCTAGTTGTCAGTTGACCACCACCCTCAAAAACAGATAAACCTTCAGTCTTTTCCTCATTGGAACCATCCAATGAGCATTTCACCTCATGCTTTCCAGATTTACAAGCATCCAAATCACCAGAGCTCTCACCATGCTTCACCGATTCAGACAGGGTAGCAGCCTCAGCTGAAGAAAGTGGATCAACAAATTTAGATGTTACAGTGCCCGGACAATCTACATCCTCATCTTTAACTTGTCCATGTGTTTGCATTTTGAATTTATGAAGAGATTGAGGTTAAAATATTGATCTCAACATATACTCTAAAACTTAAACATTTCCTATAGGCTTACAAGGAACTCATTCCAATTGAAACACTTAACAAAATCAAATATTTATTGAAACATGGTTCTAGTCAAAAGAAGAAACACCCTGAAACTTTTTAGCAGCTTGTAAGGAATTTTACAAAGAGAGATATCAAAAGTAGAAACTGCTACATCTGGCTGTGAACTATGTTCAGGTTGATATTTACTGATATATTCCAAATTCTATGTACCAGCAGTAAGAATGCACAAACAGGACTTCTGTAACTAAATTCACTATTCAGAAAGAAAATTTCAGGAACACAAGATCCATTTTATTACATGGGTGGGCACTATATCTGAATGTGATATAGTAATAGGGAAACAAAGATGGCTGAATTGAAAACCCAATATGCTATTAATCTATTTGTGTATATATTAAAGAGAGGGAGAGAAGGGAAAGAGGGTTTCTCTCCATCTTCTTTTGTTCCTTTGAAATCCCCAAAATTATAAGCCTAAGTTTTTATAATATAGTTCCAAATTCCAATTCCAAAAGGGGAAATTACAGGAAGGAGCAAATCCCATGGTGATTCTAAGCTTCCAAGCAGTAGTAGTCCAGTTTCCAACGGTTAAGCATGCATTACACAATATTTCCAAAAACCACATTCAATTATTAAATTCAAGAGATCCTTAATTTTTACCCAAAAAGAAAAGGAAAAAAATATTTCAACCACCAACACCGGCGAGGGGAGCAGAAGAGAGCAGAGGAGAAAAATACCTGGATGCCGGAGGGAGAACCAGTGGGAAGTCACCGTCGCTACTGCTACAAGCAATCCGTGAGGGTAACGTGAAAACGAGAGAGAGAGAGAGAGAGAGATTGTTAGGGTCTGTGCGAGCAAGTGTGAGAGGAAACAAAGATGAGAGGAGAGGAGGGTTACCTAGAACTCTTCCTACGCCGGTGGTGTTCGGGCTGCGAGAGACACAGAGACGACTGGGAGTGAAAGAGACCGAGGGAGAAGACAGAAGGTTTTTTTTTTTTTTTATAGAAAAGAATACTGAAAGGGTAGGGAAACGCAGTAAAAGAGAGCAAAAATATAACATTTTGCGACAGAGGAACAAAAGTCGTCACAAAAAAATAAAAACAATCGCAAAAAGCAAAAAAAAAAAAAATTGACGGGTAACAAACCGTCACATATAATACTATTTTTTGCCACGGTTTTCAGATTTTCCGTCACAAAAAAATTAATTGGACGACAGCTTTATTTGCCGTGGTAAAAACATGATTTTTGCGACGATTTTCAAACCGTTGCAAAAGGTTCCGTGGCCAAAGCTCCCTTTTCTAGTAGTGTATATTGCATAGAAATTAAGATTTTAGAGACAAAAATTTAGGGACGAATTATCTTAGCTGCCAAAAGTGTTATTGTAGATAGGCCCGCGGGGGACCTCGCTACAGCTCGGACTCGATTTTTATCACGGTTCTTAATCTTGAACCAAAGGGTCCAAATCCGGCAAATCGTTTTGAGAAAACAGATTTTTAGAAAAGAAGTGCCAAACCTGGACTGCTTTGCCAGATACAGAGTCACCACCTAAATATTTTATTTTGGAAAATTTAGCAAATCCCGACTCGTTGCCTAAGGCCACATGTCCGTCATCACCAAAGTTGCGTCGGCTCGGGAACTTGGGTACGATTGGGGAAGGTCACTTCGTGAGCACCCCCGCTCGCTCGGTCAAAGACCGGCCTCTACTAACCATGATATCTGATTTTGAAAACATTGTGCATTCTTATTCCGGTTATTGGCCTAGATTTACTATGTGATGAGCACAGCATACAAGTATAGACTGAGTCGCCTGAATTGGAACAAAACATTTCATGTTTGTTTTTGAAAATGGTTTGATGGTGCTACTCGCAAGTAAGCTAAGACGTGGATTTGCCACCCTCGGGTGGGCTTAGAAAAACATGGTTTTTCCACTATCTAGTGGGCTTAAAATTCACAGTTGATGATTTGCCCCAATCCAAACAACCCAACCTTCACCCATAGGCATTTAAGGCAGTTATATCACATAAGCAGTTAGCCTCATGGTAAGCATGCTATTCATGGCAGTCACTCACACGCATGCAAGGATGCTAAAGCATAAAACTCACCGAGTACACCAAGCCAAAACAGAAGCTAATTAGAAATCCATGCATGATCCTAACTATACAGAAATGCCTAATGCAACACATGCAAAGATGCAAACTATAGCAGGCTCGGCTATTCTAAACATGGCATATGGAATGCTACAGCTAACATGTATTCAACTTGGAATTGAAATACGAATGCAGTTTGTATGATGCGCCGAGCCCGGTGCATGCAAAACAGATGAATGAATGCAAACATGCTATCATACCGTATGCTAATTGAAACATGCCCTAATCTAACCATCATAAGCTGGTAAATAAAAGGGAAGAAAGACATGGGGTTGGAAGACATACATTACACTCACGCACACTTATTACAATTATGCCCTCACGCAGAGGGTCCGAATGAATAATATACAGTCCCGAATAGTACAATCCAAATAAATAATACAGTCCAAAATATGTACAAATTCCTAATTAATTACCAAATTAACTAAGAAAAACAATAAACTGGCATGCAAGCCAGGGACTGCCTTGACTCTTCTTCAGATGATGAATGATGCATATCCGGGTTTCCTTTGCGCGGAAATCCACTGTGATGCCCCAATTAGCCTCTGTTTTGCAATAGTTTTTGAAAAGCACGCCAAGCCCCGGAAGATTGCTGATTCTTGATTTGCTGCAACAGAGAGCAGGAAAGGGGCATGGCAATGTATTTTCGAAAATATATGCATGCCTCGATCCTCATGCCACCAATCACGCATCTCGATGCATGATGGCCGAGGAGTCGAATTGCACAATTCAATATGGAATGAATGCACATGAAAACTCAACAAGACCTAACTCCATCATGGATGATCCGGAGGGTCGGTGACTGGGAGATTGAGACACGTTCCGTCACTCGGAATACAAAACGTACCTCGTTTTCCGTGCTCGGGCTAACTCCTATCCCGAACACAATGCAATATGCATGACATGCATGGATGCAACTAAGATACAACCTAACATGCACAATGCTATGGAATGGCATACACGATGCACGAGATAACATGGCATACACAATGCGCTAACATACAGCCTAGCATACACAACGCTATGGAATGAAATGGCATACACAATGATATATGGACTTACACCAACATGAGTGGACCTCAGCCACACTCACATAAGAGGCCATTAGACGAAAATGAGACACTCGAGATGCGTGCACGCGTGCACGCAAACCGAGGACCGACCCTAAGGCACGAAATGCCACTCTAACAAGACATGGCAGAGCATGGAATATGGCATACTAGCATGCAAATTTCAGAGGCAATAAGTGATGCAAAACGGCCCCGAAAGATGGCAAAATGACACCCAATGCGTGAAATGAATCCCGAAACATGAAATTAGGCGCATGGAATGACCTATGGCTATGCAATGCATGCATTATTTGAACATGAAGTGTGAAGAAAGAATCAAGAAAGCCCCAAAAAAAGCATATTTATAGTTTTAAGCGAGGTCAAACAGTGAACAAAAATGGGGCTAAGCTAGCATGCAAAAATGGCCTCGAAAGCGAGATAATGAAGCAAGTCGCAGCTTCTGAACGTAAACAGAGAAGGGCCCTTCTACAATATTGAAGAGGAGCCCAAAATATGGTATTTTACAGTTTACAACAAACCACAAAAACAAACACAGGCATGGCTAAACTCTCATGCAAAAAATGGGCCAAAAGAGGAACAAAGAAGGAGGTGATGGCTTCCGGCCCCAAACAGATGAGGTCCCTTCAACAATGTTGAAGAGGGGCCCAAAATATGACCTTTTACAGTTTATGATCAAACCCAAAACAGTGTACAAGCATGCTCAAAATACTATGCAAAATAAGGCCAAAAAGAGAGCTATAACACAAAGTACAAAAAGAATGCCTGAAACAGTAAAAGACCCTTAATTAATCATGAAGAGGGGGTCAAAATAAGGCCATTTATAGTTTGGACCAGAGCCCAAAAACAGAAGCACAAGAGGCTAACAAATCATGCAAAAATAAGGCCAAAAGAGGGATACAAAGGCAAGTGGTAAATGGAAGCCTCAAACAGTGAGTATCCCTTCAACAATGTTGAAGAAGGGCTCAAAATAAGCCACTTTACAGTTTACAACATGCCTCAAAACAGTTTATACATAGGCCTAAAATATTATGCAAGGAAATGGCATAAAAGAAAGGTAAAGAAGCAAGTGCCACAAGGAAACCTCAAAAAGTGAGAGACCCTTAAACAAACATGAAATAGAGCACAAAAAAATTCTATTTTCAGTTAGGGTCGGAGCTCAAAAAAGTAAGCACAAGGAGCTAGAATATGAACTAAGAAAAGGGTCAAAAAGGGGAGAAGAGGAATTACCTGTGAAGACTAATCTTTGACAGCCTTTTGGACCAAAATGCAGCACTCCTAGGCTCTGAAGAACAACCTCAAGCTGCTGGAATGGAGGATGGAAGGGTGGGGGAGTTTTTAAGGCTTAGAGTAGAAAGAGAGAGATTTAATGTGAGAGCTCCAAACCAAAATTTTCTAACCCCTAAAACCAGAGCTGGGGGGGTGTTTATATAGGCAAAAGAGTGGGGGAAAAGGGGGGGAAATTGAAATTGAAATTTTCCCCCAAAAAGGCCAAAAAGTGAGATAAAGAGGCAAGTGGTAGCTGCTGGCATCAAACCAAAGATAGCCCTTCAATAAAGTTGAAGAAGGGCTCAAAACAAGGCATTTTGTAGTTTATGACCAAGTCCAAAATAGCTCACAAGTAAGCCTAAAATACCATGCAAAAATAGGCCTGAAAGAGAGTTAAAGAGGCAAGTGATAGTAGGAGACCTCAAACAGCAAAAGGTCCTTAATCAAACATGAAAAGGAGCTCAAAATATGACTATTTACAGTTTGGGTCGGAGCCCAACAATGCTTGCAAGCAAGGCTCGGGGGCCAAAACGCGCAGCCCGGGGCCCCGAAAATTGACTGTTAGGCACCGGAAGTGGTGTTCGACCACGAAGTCGGTCTCTCGGACCACAGTGTCCCTCAAAAGGGAGGAAATAAGGTATGTGCCAAAAACTGGAGCAAACGGAGGTGGTTAAGAGGTCCTGAACCGAGGCTGAAAAAACCGTCGGCTTCAACGGACGGGAAAATGGCCTCGACCACGTAAACGTAGCCTCTGACCCTTGAGAGATGATCTATGAGACCTCTCCCTCCCTTCAAGAAGAGAAAATAGAGAAAACAGAGCCTGGTTCGCAAACCGAGGCAAAGCACAAAAGAGTCCGCATGTCCGGAGGCAAGGCTTGCAGCCGGGACTCCGCAACCTCAGAATGAGCACAACATGCAACATCACCAAGCGCTCAATCGGTGACGTCTGAGTCTTAAGGTTGGTCAAAAATGGGGTGTCTACAGTTGCCCCTCTTTGACAGAACTCGAAAGTCATAAGAATGACGGGAGTGAATGTCAAAGCCCAGAGACGACCCATTTTTGACAATGCCGAAGACTTAGACAAAGCAGACAAGATAGGCAAAGATGTGCCCGCAGGCAGGGGCAAAATGCAAATGATAATGCAAGAAGCCGAACATAACTTATGATCATTCAAAGAGACATAGGGACGTATCCCGGTGTTTCAGAAAGGTATAAGCATTGGAACGTATTCCAGATGCTCTTAACCAAAGATGGAGAAACATGGGGACGTATCCCGGTGTTTAGGGACGTATCCCAAGGTTTAGGGACGTATCCCAGTGTTTAGGGACGTATCCCAAGATTTAAGGACGTATCCCAAGGTTTAGGGACGTATCCCAAGTTTTAGGGACGTATCCCAAGATTAGGGACGTATCCCAGAGGTTAGGGACGTATCCCAAAGATTAGGGACGTATCCCAAAGATTAGGGACGTATCCCAGTGGTTAGAAAAGAAGGAGAAACATAGGGACGTATCCCGGTGTTTCAGGAGGAAGGAGAAACATAAGGACGTATCCCGGTGTTCTGCAAGGAATGTGAAACATAGGGACGTATCCCGGTGTTCCGCAAGGAATGTGAAACATAGGGACATATCCCGGTGTTTCGCAAGGAATGTGAAACATAGGGACGTATCCCGGTGTTTCGGAAAGGCAAGAGAAACATAGGGATGTGTCCCGGTGTTTCGAAAAGATGGAGAAACTTAGGGACGTATCTCGGTGTTTCGGAAAAGGGATAAGCATTGGAACGTATTCCAAATGCTCTAAACCAGAGGAAGTCTGACCCGTCGCACGTACGAGGAGAAAGAAAGACAATTGCAAGTGAAAAGGTGCATAACAATGCAAGATAGATGTGCATAATCAATGCAATGAATGAGAATAACAATGCTAGTGAAGTGGGTGCATAACAATGCAATTGGAATGGGCAACACAATGCAAGCATGAGAAGTGCATAACAATGCGGGTAGAAGGATGCATAACAATGCAAGTGGAATGTGCGTGACAACGCATATTTGAAACAAAATACCGAATAAGGGAGTATAAGCCTTAAGGAGACTAGATTAAAACGCGACCTCCGATTTACCTTTTGGAGGGGTTTGCAACACATTCAGCTCAAAAATGGGCACACCCTGTTCATATTAGAGAGAGATAACATCTGTTGCTGCTTTAATCGCCATTCTGACTTGAAGCAGGCTTACACTTGGGATAGAGGCACGCTCATTCTTCGGAACACTGACAAGGTCTGAAGAGGTACATCCGGAATACAATCTCAGAATTTGCTGAAGGTGAAACACACTCAGATGCTTCGATTTTCCCTCTTTTCTTTGCTTTGCAGTTTGGAACCCACATAGCTTCAGATAGGTCTTTGTTTCACTGTTCTCACATGACCTGGGTTAAACCCTGCAGTTTTCGAAAGAGCAAATTCCTTTTTTGCACAAATGTGGAGAATGACACAGCACTCTGAGCACACAACAAATCATTTTTGAAATTGAGAAAATGAGTTCTCGACCGGGTATTGAGCCTGCAACTGAACACAGCAAAGACGACCCAACAACGAAAAATAAAGGTAAACAACCTAAACACACCGAGACACACTCGGAACGACTCAAAGCAAGAATCGAGAAAAACAAAACAATGAGGCCCTGCTTCATAGCGTCCTCGATCTGTACTCCCATCTCATGCAAATCTGAAAAGGTAGGGAAGGGGAGCACGATCATTTTCTGCATTAGTTTGGGCTGGAGGTTGCGCACAACCATCCGTATCTGATCCTTATCCGTTGGCCTAATGGTCATCATTGAGGCCTTGGCCCTCCAGCGGGCCACGAATTCTGAGAAGCTCTCCTTAGGCTCCTGCCTCGTCGTCTCAAGATCACGGGTCATAATCTCGATTTGGGTATTGTATGAATATTGTGCGACGAAGGCCTCGGCCATCTCCTCCCAGCTTCGTTTCACTGAATCCTCCAATTTGGCGTACCAGATGGCCGCAACACCCGACAGGGTCCTGCCAAAAAGGGAGAGCTTCTGTAATCTTGTCAAGCCCATCGGGCGCAGAACATCTGAAAACAAACTCAAGTGGACCATGGGATCTCCTGACCCGTCAAAACGGTCGATGTGAGGCATCTTGAACCTGTCCGGCAGTGTCACAACTGCGTCGGTGTACCCGTCCTCAATGTCCGGGATGGATTTTACCCCCTGGGATTTCTTGAACAACTTCTCAAGCTTGCTCAATTTCAACGCTGTAGGGTCGACCTCAGTCTCGAAGGGTGAGTCCAGTAGATTGGTAGGTGTTTTGGACAGCTGGGGTAAGATCGGGGGCGGAGCTGCCCCTGTAGGAATGTCTGTACCCTCCTGGGTATTCTGAACATTCGTCGTTTCCCCGGGTGCGGGAGCTCCTGCTGGAGGAGGAACTTGTTGGGAAGCAGACGCGCCGCTTTGCTGTTGCAGCCTGGTGATGAGCTCAGCCTGCTGAGCCATGATTGCAGCTTGCTGCTTGGAAAATTTCGCTTGGCGGACAGCGTCTTGCTGCATGAGTTTCATACTTTCTTGCATCTGACGCATCATTGCCTCCATCCTTGACGTGTTTTGCTAATCCATCTAACTAACTGGTATCTATCCCTGACTGTTCACTGGCGGGGTGGATAAGGGCTATTGATCTGGTAACTGGTGATCTGTGCTTGATGCCCTCGCATTCGCTCGCAAAGGAACACTGATGGCCCTTGAATTGAATCTCTGACCTGACAAAGTCTATCAGCACAAGTTCGATGAACCTCGAGGGATATCGGAGCCTTCTGAAGCTATGGTTCCAGGACTACCTAGCAAAAGAGAAAACAGATAGCACCTCAGCTCAACTTCACCAAAACAGATACGAGCATAGTAGGATGACTGTGCCCTCTCAAATTCGCCTCAAAATTCGCCTCAAATCGATACCCTCAAAAATCGAACCCCAAAATATTGAACTGGTGCCCGCAGGCCTGATGCCCAAACCTACAAACTGATACATGCATTCCTGTAGAGACGCACTCTAAAAGCACATAACAAGCAAGTGAGAGCCAAAACACTCCTATGTTGGGGTAGGGTTTCCCTGTCCTATTTTGTCAGGAGCTAGGGTTTCACTACACACGCAGCGGTTTCAAACAACCTATATCGGGTAAGCAACCTGTCCTAGTTTGGAATGGTCATTACGGATTTCGATATGCACTAGGTCGAATGGTCAAAAAGGATGCCCTGGTAAAACCGGGGTTTGTGTTCTCATACTGGCAGAGCCCATAACCGGTCAGCCTTATGGTCATGCCTTGACAAGACAAGCCTCCGGCAAACCGTTCAGGAATAGCAGATGGCAAACACGGTGTCCTAGGCGCACCAATGCAAAGAAACACACAAGTGTAGTCAAAACCAGATATCATGAGTTCGAGTCAAGTTCTCTAAATCCCCAGTGGAGTCGCCAGAAACTGTAGACAGGCCTGCGGGGGACCTCACTACAGCTCAGACTCGATTTTTGTCACGGTTCTTAATCTTGAACCAAAGAGTCCAAATCCGGAAAATCGTTTTGAGAAAACAGATTTTTAGAAAAGAAGTGCCAAACCTGCACTGCTTTGCCAGATACAGAGTCGCCACCTAAATATTTTATTTTGGGAAATTTAGGAAACCCTGACTCGTTGCCTAAGGCCACGTATCCGTCATCACCAAAGTTGCCTCGGCTTGGGAACTTGGGTACGATTGGGGAAGGTCACTTCGTGAGCACCCCCGCTCGCCCGGTCAAAGACCGGCCTCTACTAACCATGATATCTGATTTTGAAAACATTGTGCGTTCTTATTCCGATTATTGGCTTAGATTTACTATGTGATGAGCACAGCATACAAGTATAGACTGAGTCGCCTGAATTGGAACAAAACATTTCATGTTTGTTTTTGAAAATGGTTTGATGGTGCTACTCGCAAGTAGGCTAAGACGTGGATTTGCCACCCTTGGGTGGGCTTAGAAAAACATGGTTTTGCCACTATCTAGTGGGCTTAAAATTCACAGTTGATGATTTGCCCCAATCCAAACAACCCAATCTTCACCCACAGGCATTCAAGGCAGTTATATCACATAAGCAGTTAGCCTCATGGTAAGCATGCTATTCATGGCAGTCACTCACACGCATGCAAGGATGTTAAAGCATAAAACTCACCGAGTACTCCAAGCCAAAACATAAGCTAATTAGAAATCCATGCATGATCCTAACTATACAGAAATGCCTAATGCAACACATGCAAAGATGCAAACTATAGTAGGCTCGGCTATTCTAAACATGGCATATGGAATGCTACAGCTAACATGTATTCAACTTGGAATTGAAATACGAATGCAGTTTCTATGATGCGCCGAGCCCGGTGCATGCAAAATAGATGAATGAATGCAAACATACTATCATACTGTATGCTAATTGAAACATGCCCTAATCTAACCATCATTAGCTGGTAAATAAAAGGGAAGAAAGACGTGGGGTTAGAAGACATACATCACACTCACGCACACTTATTACAATTATGCCCTCGCGCAGAGGGTCCGAATGAATAATATACAATCCCGAATAGTACAGTCCAAAATAAATAATACAGTCCAAAATATGTACAAATTCTTAATTAATTACCAAATTAACTAAGAAAAACAATAAACTGGCATGCAAGCCAGGGACTGCCTTGACTCTTCTTCAGATGATGAATGATGCATATCCGGGTTGCCTTTGCGCGGAAATCCACTGTGATGCCCCAATTAGCCTTTGTTTTGCAATAGTTTTTGGAAAGCTCGCCAAGCCCCAGAAGACTACTGATTCTTGATTTGCTGCAACAGAGAGCAGGAAAGGGGCATGGCAATATATTTTCACAAATGTATGCATGCCTCGATCCTCGTGCCACCAATCACGCATCTCGATGCATGATGGCCGAGGAGTCGAATTGCACAATTCAATATGGAATAAATGCACATGAAAACTCAACAAGACCTAACTCCATTATGGATGATCCGGAGTGTCGGTGACTGGGAGATTGAGACACGTTCCGTCACTCGGAGTCTGAAACGCACTCGCTTCGTGTTTCGCTAACGCCTATCCCGAACACAATGCAATATGCATGACATACATGGATGCAACTAAGATACAACCTAACATGCACAATGCTATGGAATGGCATACACGATGCACGAGATAACATGGCATACACAATGCGCTAACATACAGCCTAGCATACACAATGCTATGGAATGAAATGGCATACACAATGCAATATGGACTTACACCAACATGAGTGGACCTCATCCACACTCACATAAGAGGCCATTAGACGAAAATGAGACACTCACGCGTGCACGCAATCCAAGGACCGACCCTAAGGCACGAAATGCCACTCTAACAAGACATGGCAAAGCATGGAATATGGCATACTAGCATGCAAATTTCAGAGGCAATAAGTGGTGTGAAACGGCCTCGAAAGATGGCAAAATGACACCCGATGCGTGAAATGAATCCCGAAACATGAAATTAGGCGCATGGAATGACCTATGGCTATGCAATGCATGCATTATTTGAACATGAAGTGTGAATACAGAATCAAGACAGCCCCAAAAAAAGTATATTTACAGTTTTAAACAAGGCCAAACAGTGAACAAAAATGGGGCTAAGCTAGCATGCAAAAATGGCCCCGAAAGCGAGATAATGAAGCAAGTCGCAGCTTCTGACCCTAAACAGAGAAGGACCCTTCTACAATATTGAAGAGGGGCCCAAAATATGGTATTTTATAGTTTACAACAAACCACAAAAACAAACACAAGCATGGCTAAACTCTCATACAAAAAATGGGCTAAAAGAGGAACAAAGAAGGAGGTGATGGCTTCCGGCCCAAAACAGATGAGGGCCCTTCAACAATGTTGAAGAGGGGCCTAAAATATGACCTTTTAAAGTTTATGATCAAACCCAAAACAGTGCACAAGCATGCTCAAAATACTATGCAAAATAAGGCCAAAAAGAGAGCTATAACACAAAGTACAAAAATGATGCCTTAAACAGCAAAAGACCCTTACTGAAACATGAAGAGGGGGTCAAAATAAGGCCGTTTATAGTTCGGACTAGAGCCCAAAAACAGAAGCACAAGAGGCTAACAAATCATGCAAAAATAAGGCCAAAAGAGGGATACAAAGGCAAGTGGCAAATAGAAGCCTCAAACAGTGAGTATCCCTGCAAGAATGTTGAAGAAGGGCTCAAAATAATCCACTTTACAGTTTACAACATGCCTCAAAACAGTTTATAAATAGGCCTAAAATATTATGCAAGGAAATGGCATAAAAGAAAGGTAAAGAAGCAAGTGCCACAAGGAAGCCTCAAACAGTGAGAGGCCCTTAAAAAAACATGAAATAGAGCTCAAAAAAATGCTATTTTCAGTTAGGGTCGGAGCTCAAAAAAGTAAGCACAAGGAGCTAGAATATGAACCAATAAAAGGGCCAAAAAGGGGAGAAGAGGACTTACCCTTGAAGACTAATCTTTGACAGCCTTTTGGACCAAAATGAAGCACTCCTAGGCTTTGAAGAACAACCTCAAGCTACTGGAATGGAGGATGGAAGGGTGAGGCTATGGGTTGGTGAAGAACCAAAGGGGGTTTTTAAGGCTTAGAGTAGAAAGAGAGAGAGATTTAATGTGAGAGATCCAAACCAAAATTTTCTAACCCCTAAAACCAGAGCTAGGGGGGTGTTTATATAGGCAAAAGAGTGGGGGAAAATGGGGGGAAATTGAAATTCAAATTTCCCCCCAAAAAGGCCAAAAAGTGAGATAAAGAGGCAAGTGGTAGCTTCTGGCATCAAACCGAAGATAGCCCTTTAACAAATTTGAAGAGGGGCTCAAAAAAAGACATTTTGTAGTTTATGACCAAGTCCAAAATAGCTCACAAGTAAGCCTAAAATACCATGCAAAAATAGGCCTAAAAGAGAGTTAAAGAGGCAAGTGATAGTAGGAGACCTCAAACAGCAAAAGGTCCTTAATCAAACATGAAAAGGAGCTCAAAATATGACTATTTACAGTTTGGGTCGGAGCCCAACAATGCTTGCAAGCAAGGCTCGGGGGCCAAAACGCGCAGCCCGGGGCCCCGAAAACTGACTGTTAGGCACCGGAAGTGGTGTTCGACCACGAAGTCGGTCTCTCGGACCACAGTGTCCCTCAAAAGGGAGGAAATAAGGTATGTGCCAAAAACCGGAGCAAACGGAGGTGGTTAAGCGGTCCCGAACCGAGGCACACGGCCGTCGGCTCCGAAAAACCGGAAACCGGGCTCCAAACGGGAAAAATGGCCTACGACCACGAAATGTAGCCTACGGCCACTGATCGATGATCTAGGAGACCTCTCCCTCCCTTCGGGAAGAGAAAATAGAGAAAACGGAGCCTGGTTCGCAAATCGAGGCAAAGCACAAAAGAGTCCAGAAGTCCGGAGGCAAGGCTCACAGCCGGGACTCCGCAACCTCAGAACGAGCACAACATGCAACATCACCAAGCATTCAATCGGTGACGTCTGAGTCTTAAGGTTGGTAAAAAATGGGGTGTCTAAAGTTATATATTATTGTAATTTTAGTGACAAAAATTGACATTTAGTCATGAATTACTATCTTTTTAGACTAAAATTTTCATCTAAAAAAGTAAATCTTTTTTGGCACAAAATTTTTAATCCCTAAAAGAGTTTTTATTAGTAACATTTTCAAAATTTGATCGCTAAAGGTCTTTTATTTATTTATTATTATTTTATATCTTTTAGGACAATATTTTAGTGACCACTCTGATGACAAGAAAAATTGATCTCTTAATATTTTTTGCAAGAAAATTTTAAATCAGAACTGGTCTTGGGCTAAGGCTTGTGCCTTAGGCCCCAAAAAAATAGCCTAAAATAGAGCCCCCAAATTTAGTAGTGTCTTATGGTATATTTCAAATTCAAATAGGCCCAATTTATTTTTGTTGCGTTAGGCTAGTCTAAAGGACCCAAAAAATTCAATTGGACACATATGAAAAATTTTTATTTATAAGCTAATTTGATCCAATTGAAATTAAAACATATACAAACAAGTGTTGTTTTGGCCTAATTTTTAATATTTTTTAGTATTTGTAATGATTTCTTCCTATTTTAATATATAAAAGTAAATTTTAGTTTATAAGTTTAAAGATTATATGTGCAAGTAAACTTAAATAAAAAATTTGTTGATACTTATCTCATTTTATGCATAGATTTTTTATTATATATATATATATATATATATGAGGGTGTCATGACCCAAACCCGCCCCTATAGGTTTAGCATCGTAATCAGCCAGTAATCTTGGGATTACCGAAGAGCTCTAAGACAAATTAACATAATATCAGGGGCTAGCGGAAGCAAATAACAAATATATGTAGACACTCCATTTTTGACAGCCCTTAAGACTTGGGTGCCACTGATTGTTTACTTGGTGATGAAAGATGTGCAGTGTAAAGATTTGATTCCTTCGACAAGAGGAGCTTCAAATCCCAACCTTACACCCCAGTTGTGGACCAAAACTCTTTTGACCAAAAATGTTTTTTTACACCTTAAAACCCTCTCTTTCAAAACATTTTTGAGAAAAGTTCCTACGATGTTTTGAGGCTCACATTTTGTTAAATGTTGCGTTTTTCGGTAAACCGAGCAAGAACAAAGTGGAAATAAATGAAAGAGAGGTGAACTCTTTGAAAAATATTTCAAAACATCTTATTTAGGGGTTTGGAGTTGAAGAAAATGGGAGAGGAGAGAAGAGAACTAGTTTGGGAGAAGTTCGGCATGAATCCGGGTAGGATCGAAACTGAGCAGTCTTCACTCAAAGAGGCATAACTTTTTGCACACTTTGAATTTTGAAGTGAGGCTGCCACCATTGGAAATAAGAATTCCATGGCTTCAATTTAGGCTTAAGAATAACCTGCAAAGTAGTTCAGATGAAGGAGTTATGTCCGGTTGAAGTCGGGCCCAAAAAATAGATTTTTCTGGCCAACCAGAGATGGAGGATGCTAGCCATAAATGGGCTTTTCTGGCCATGTGCTGGCCATGAATGGCCTATGCCAACCCCCTTCCGTCCAATAGTGATCCATGCCGGCCAGCAATGATCATGTGCCAGCCATCAATGAAGCAGTGCCGGTTATTGATGCAAAAAGGCAGTTTTTTGTAGATATTTTTGTTCCAACTGTTCCAGCTGTCCCTTTTGGGATATTTTCGACCTGGAGCCTCATTTGTCTATATATAGAGAGTCTTCTCTATGGTTTTAAAGGTTAGAAAAATTTAGGAAGAAGTTTGGGAGCCTCTCTCTCTACAATCCTCTCTCTAGATTTCTCTCTCTCTAAAGCTTTTGTGCTTAGAAGCTTGCATACATCAATCTTTAACCTATCAACCCTTAACAAGAGTGGTTCATCTTTTGGCTGAGATTGCTTGAGGCTCTCTTGGAGCCTCCTTGGAGCTCTTGAAGGTCATTTTGCTTGGTTTTGTTGCCTAAAATTGGGTTGTGCTTCAAGAGGTATAACTTTCTCCCTTTAAGCTTGTTTTTCATACTTGCTTTGCCATATTTTCCCACCATTTCAAGGCTGGTTTTGGCATGTAAAAATTTCTATTTTTCAATCCTAAAAGTGGTGGTTTGAGCCTTTGTGAGTTAGGGGGTTGTTTCCCCTTTTTGCTCTTTAGCTTGTTAAGCTTTTTGCACCATTTCTCATCACCTTCAAAACAAAATTTTTGGGCCTTTTTACCACTGAAACTCAGAGGTTTTTCAGTGACAAAAACCATGTTTTGAGGTCCAAAATATGAGGGGTTGGCCTCCCCTCCTTGTGTCTTACTTGCATGAGTAGATAGCCTAATATGTGAGCTTGTTTCTCTACCCTTTTGTGGCTTAAGTCAACCATATTTTAGGCTCTATTTTGATATGTTTCAACTCTATTTTTGGCTGGTTGGGTCACTTGTTGCTTGCTTCTTTCACTTGTAGTGTAATTATGCTTACTAGCCTAGCATGCCTAATTAGTTAACCTATCATTTTAGTTTGTGTTAGCTTGACTCCAGCATATTTTTGCTACTGATTTGGCATGCTTTGGCTCTATTTTGGGTGGTCTTGGTCATATGTGCTTTGCTTTGTATAGCTATGGTGTAGTTGCCTTCACTAGCATTGTGTTTTAAGGCCTCTAACATGTCTTGCATGAGTTGTTTGCATGTTATAGCATCATTTGACATGTGATTTCAGTGTATATATCTCTGTCACACTCTCACATATTTTACTCTTTCATTGCTTTTGAGAGTTGTGCCTTATGCCTTGCTTGCAAGCCAACATGTGCACATGATTTTCTTGTCTTTTGTGCCTAGCTTTTAGCATGATTTAGCTACTGATTTGGCATGTTTTAGCTCTATCCAGAGATGGTTTGGTCATTTAAGTTTGATATTGCATGCCTCTAGTGTAGTGTTCTTCACTAGTTTCAATGCTTTTGGCCTTTAACATGTTGTGTATGTGTTGCTTGCATGTTTAGCATTATTTGTCATGCCATTTCAGCACTAAAATTCTGCAACCACCCTCACTTTTTCATTTTTTCTATTTGTTTTGGGGGTTGGTTAACCCTATGAATGTGTTTAAGCTTGGGATTGAGCTTGTGCTCAATGGCTTTAACTCTCTTTTGAGGGTTTTTACTAGTCAAAGGCATGATCTCTCTCATGTCTTAGACCATTCTTTGGTTGACCCCTCTCATTAGAGGACTTTCACATTTGACAAATCAATTAAAGAATGGCTTGGTAATGTTAAAATGTGTAAACAAGAAATGAACCAAGTAAAACATGACCAAGATGAGCATGTTATGTGTGCATTGCATTGTGTTCAATCAGACGTTATATTGAACACAAGGTAGATTGGTCCATTTCATACTCAAAGTGATGAAATCCATCACCCTTGATCATGCATGATAAGGTAGTGGTCCCTTGAGTCTTGATTTTGTGCATTTATTGAAAGTGTACAACTTGGATTTTTGGCCATCATGCATTGAATATGCTTGATTGGTCGTTTTGGATCCAAGAGTGCCTCTCCTTTGATGTTTTGAGATGATAAGGAGGGGCACAGTACAGACATGTTCTTGGAAAACCCTCCTTTTTCCTCTGTTTGTGCTCTGTTGCAGTTTGGTTATTCAGCACACCAGTGGCCGGCAATGGCTTACTGATGGCCGGTAGTGCTTCATCTTTGGCCGGTAGTGCCTTTCTTTGGCCAGCAAATGGCCAGCAGCAAGCATTCATAGCCGGCAGGCCACTAGTGCATTCCTCAGCAGTGAATTGGCAAGGTGGAGCAGAAAGTTCTTGGAGTAACCCTGCAAATAGAGCCTCTCAAGAGCAAACTGGTGGGCTTTTCGAGGCGAAAACCGAATGCATGCATGTTCAACATCCCAAAGCAGAGCTGAGGCAGTGTAGTTAGCACTTTATATGTTTAATGTACATTGGTTTTGTAATTTAATTAATTAGTGTGCTAATTAGTTAAGTGTTGTAATAATTAGTAAGTAGTTTACTAGCTATTTGATTGGTTTGTAATATAATTAGTCGAATTAGTTTAATTAGATTAGTTTTCTTAGATTAGCTTAGCTTATTCATTCGGACCCTCCTTCGTGAGGGCAAAATGTTGTAATAAGTGTGCGTGTGTGTGTGCATGTCTTCCAGCCCCACGTCTTTCTCCCTTTTATTTAACTGCTTTCGATGGTTAGATTATGGTCATTTTCAATTAGCATACCTTATGCTTGCATGTTTGCATCATTCATTTGTCTTGCATGCACCGGGCTCAACGCATCATTCAAACTGCATCGTATTTTAATACTTATTTGAATACTTGTATCAAATTGTTGCATTCATATGCCATAGTAGATAGCCGAGCCTACTTAGTTGCATTATTGTATGTGTTGCATTAGGCATCTTGCATAGTTAGGATCATGCATATTTCTAACTGGCTTTTGTTTTGGCTTGGAGTACACTGTAAGTGTTACGCTTTAGCATACTTGCATTAGTGTGAGTGTTGCCATGAGGCTATTTACTTAAGTTCTAAACTGCATGAATGCCTGTGGATAAAGGCTTTGTTGCTTGAATTGGAACAATTCATCAAATGAATGTTTTAAGCTCAGTTTGCGAAGTGGCAAATCATGTTTTAAGCCCATCATGTTTGATGGCAAATCCACGCTTTAGCCCACTTGAGAGTGGCATTTTCAAACCATTTTCCAAAACAAACATGAGTTGTTTTGTTCCAATTCTTGTGATTTTAGTCTATACTTGTATGCTGTGCGCATCACATAATAAGTTAGCTAATAACCGGAACAAGAACACATGTGTTTGTAAAACAACATATCATGCTTAGTAGAGGTCGATCTTTGATCGGGCGAGCTGGGGTGCTCATTTCAGGACCTTCCCCTCTCGTACCCAAGTTCCCGAGTCAAGGCAACTTTGGTGATGACGGACACGTGGCCTTTGGCACGAGTTAGGGCTTCGTAAATTTCCCAAAATAAAATATTTAGGTGGCGACTCTGTAATTTGGCTAAGTAGTCCAGTTTTTGCATTATTTGATTCAAAATTGATTTTCCAAAATGACTTGCCAGATTGGACTCTTCGGTGTTTATCAGTCTCACATTGCACTTTGGCCCTGTTTGGTAGAGCTGTGGGAAACTGCTTATAGCTTATGCCCAAACAGCTTATAGCTTATAACTTTCAGCTTAAGCTGATTTCCAGCTTATTCTTAAAGCATCTCCTGCCCCACTCAAAGAATAAGTTGATTTCTGACTTCCAAAAAGCTATAAGCTATAAGCTATAAGCTAAACCAAACACATCAAAATAGCTTAAATTAAGCTGAAAGCAGAAATAAGCTGATTATAAGCTGTGCCAAATAGGCCCTTTGTGATTCAGAACCGTGACAGGAGTCTGAACTATAGGAGACCAATTCGCGCCTTCTTCGAAAGGGGGGGCGCACGAAGAAAGTTGAGTCCATAATATACAACGTTCATTGAGCTGTGCAGACTAATATGAGACAAAATTTTTTTAAACTTTTTATATTTATATATACACATCATCCCTACGTCATTATATATATACAGATTAGACAAAAAGGGACTTAGCCCTATTTACAAAATACACAAGACTTGTTTAACCAAACAAGAAAACAAAACTTAAACTTAAATTTTAAATCACATAGCCATAGTCACTTGACATGTCCGGAACCTCCAAGGGAGGCACATAGGTTAGCTGACAAAAACAGATTGCGGGCAGATGCCTCTAAGCCTGGTCACGCGCCTAATCACCTACATACATAAATAATACAGTAAGCTAGAGCCCAGTGAATAATAACAGTGTAAAGGGTTTTAATGAATGATGTCTATACTAGATTTAAAAATCATAATTCAGATTCATATTCATATTCATATTCTTGTTCAAATCAAAAACAGAAATCAAAATTTATGCTTAATCATACATGGTACATCAATTAGCGCTAACAGAACAGATACAGAACAGATGCAGAACATATAATGGTTATGAATAACCAGTTCCATAAAGGAACCTCCGGATTCGGGTAATAGAGAATAAACATGCTAAGCCCCATGATGGAGCCTCTAGTATGGATAACAGATGGCAGACATAATAAGTTCCATAATGGAACCTCCGATACCGGGTAACAGAGAATATACATGATGAGCTCTATGATGGAGCCTCCGGTACAAGTAAAAGATAACAGACATAACAAGTTCCATGATGGAACTTCCAATACTGGGTAACAGCTAACAGATATCACATGATGTTAAGGATGCCACGAATACATTGTCAGAAATTGGACAATCATTCATTGTACAGAACATATCATTTCAGAAAATATATCTTAATTCATCATACATAAAATAAATAAAGTTGAATATAGCTTTACTAAATTATTACTCATAGTGTTTTGGTGCTTTATTCGTCCCTGCGTTTGACCCTACATAATCATACACATTGGGTCATATTATAATTCATTCCTTCTTTAATTTGTTTAACATTCTTAGGCTCCTTTCATGTTCTTTAATTCATTTACAATGTTTAATGCATGCTTAAGAGTTCTTTGAAATGAAAGAGAACGGAAAATAAAGCATAAAACATTTTTTCAAAATTTCTAAAACAGGACCCTCCGCTCGAGCATAGCTTTGGCCGCTCGAGCGGACTCATTTGGTTTGCAAAAATACTGGTTGCTTGCAAATTACACTCGAGTGAGACTTTTGATGCTCGAGCGAGGATTCTAGTAAAATAGGGTACGCTCGAGCGAAACTCTCCACGCTCAAGCGGACATGTCGAATTCTGGGTTTTTTTTTTCTAGATTATGTTTGAGCTTCAAAACTTGGTTCCAACCAATGTAATTAATATCATAAGACTCATATTTCTACCATATAACTTTTAACATGAATATAAGGGCCAATTTTACAAGATTTGAATCTCAAATTACATAAATCCATCTCATAAACTCGAATCATATCAAACTCGCTTCATAACTTCAAAGCTCATGCAAATTAATTTCCATATCATTTTCAAATATACATGCATGTGAAATATATGCTTCATTTTCAACTTGAATAGTACAATTGATGATCAACTTTATAAAATTCAACATTATCATGCTTGCGTGTGCCCAATAACCTTCAATTCATTATAAAATGCTTGTTTGTAATCAAATATGCAAACTTATGACAATCCCTTACATGCATGTACATACAAACTTTAAATCCATCAAATTCAACTCAATTCATGTTCTTCATATCAAGCCCAACTCCAAGCTCACAAATTCTAAAACTTGAATTGTGCTCTCAAAATAATTTCAAGACTTGGGTTCATACATGGCCTATCTAAAAACATACAATTATTAAATAATCAAGAAAATATGATCAATTTTAAATCATTTACATGAAAACTCCTTTAATTTAAAAATTGAACTCATTTGTTCATAAATTCATAATTTTCCAAAACTTAGTTTTTATTTCATCAAAACATGAAATCAATTCCAAGAAATCTATGATGCATGTAAATTTACATCTCATATATATCAAGGTTTCCAAACCCAAGCTCAATTGAAGAACTATAACTATTGCTATGTTGATTAACCTTAACCATGCTCATGAATTAATTCCTTAATTTCTCCAAATTACATGCTTATAAAAGTAAGGCTCAAATTCCTATAAGATGTTCAAAATCAAACCCAAAATAATTAATTTCTAGGTTAATTTTCATAATCATGAACATAACTCCAACTTCTCATTTTCTTTTTAATTATATAAAATTAACTTCAAGCTCTTTCTATTTTCCTTCAAAACATGAAATTAAAGTCATAAACTCCTTAGAAAATCATTTGCATGCATGAAACATTTATCAAAATCCAACCAATTCTACATAGTCAAGCTCAATCCATAATTAAGATCTTAAATTGCTCTAATTTAAATTTTTATTAATTTTTCTCATATCAAATCCAAATTCAAATTCAAACTAACTACTTTCCAAACTTATTTCCTTAAATCATGAATATTCCAAAATATGTTTAATTTGAGTTAAACTCTTAAATTACATTACATGCATGGGTTAGGGATTTAAAATCAAAACCTTATTTATCTTCAAGATTAATTCTAGATTTCCATGAATTTTAATGTTTACAAAACTTTTCCTCATTCTCTTAAAAACATGAGTTGATTATCTCAAATTCTTCAAAATCCAAGATGAGAGTACTAAAACTTATAAATTTGCTCATGCATGTAACAAGGAAACTTCATCTCATGCATGACTACAAAATCACACTCAAATTATTAATTTCTAAATTTATTATCCATGCTCATGAACCTAACTCAATTTCTTACAAAATCCATGAGATTGATTCATAACTTTCTTAATTTCAAGTGTGATATGAAGATTCTACATAGATTAAGTATAATTTTCGTACCTCAAGCTCTAATTTCAAAGATTATTGATGATTTCCCCTTAAGTCTTCTTCTTCCTTTAATTTCCATCGCAAAGTGGGTTTCTCTCTCTACATCCTTGAGCTCTCAAACTCACTCTCTTTCTAAGCCTCTTTCCAGCAAAAAATGGACTCAAGAATAAGCTCTCTCTCTCTCTTCTTCTTCTTGACTCACATATAACACACTTCACTTCTTAACAAGGCCCCACATGTGCACACACTTGCACCTTCCTTTGAGCTCCAACACAACACTCACATACACACACACCCACAACTCTAGTTTGTTCCATAATTTAATTTATGTTTAGGATAAATTTAATTAAGCATCACTTAATTTTAATAAATTTTGATTAACACAAAATTAGTTAATTATAACTAATCTCAAATCCCACATAATTTAATTAGTCTAATTAACTTCCATTAGAGCCTAATTAAATATATTCAAATTTATCAATCCAAATCAAATTTTTAATCAAACTTCCAAAGGGCTCAAAATATTAAATTAAACTTATTTTCATCCTCAATTTTGATTTCTTAAATCATTTAAGCCTTTAATTTCTGATCAGACTCAAAATTTCGTCATTAAATTACATATTCGAATTAGACACCACATAAATGAATTTAATTAGTAATAATCTTAATTCCCAATCCTCTTAACTTAATTAACTCCAATTCGGACCCAATTAATCAAATCTCAATTTTATAAATCTGAATCGAATATTTAATTAAACTCCTATATAGTCCGATACTCAAAATTAAAATAATTCCATTCACCAATTATACTTTCTTGAGCCATCTAGGCTTTCAATTTCTAGTTCCAAAATAAATCATCAATAGAATCACATACGAATCAGTCTCTATAATTTTCATAAATCTCAGATTAAATTAGAATAATTGGCAATTAAAATCCAAATATCCTTAATTAATTACGTGCTAATCATTATACGTGATGGGGTCGTTACAGAGGGCCCTATTTTCATTGTTCGCCTTAGGTAGGGGTGTAAATTTGGCATGGTCCGGCTTGGCCCATGTCGGGCTGCACGGACTCCAGCCAAAATTTAGTCCGAGTCGGGCTAGCCCACGGGCTAGAATATTAGGCCCAGGCCTAGGGGGTATTCGGGCATTGGATGGGCCGACAAGCTTTGGCTCGAGCTTGAGCTCAGGCTCGGGCCGAGCCTGAATATTTTTGTTATAATTTTTTTTTTCTATTTTTCCAACCAAAATTTTATTATTTTCCACAAAAAATGACACTAGGCTTTGGGTCGGGCTTTGAGTGGGTTTTGAGCGGGTCGATGTGTCGGGCCAAGTAGGCCGAGCTTGTGCGCCGGGTTGGACTTAAAAAAAGACGGCCTAGGCCTAAGTCCATGGTCCTGTGCTGGGCTCGGGGCCCGTGTCTAATAGGGCTGGGCCTAACCCAAGCTGCGGGGTATTTTTACACTGCTAACCTTAGGCTTCATAAATCTTAGGGTTTGCCTGGTCTAAAATCATTGTATATTGTAGTGGTATAACACCATTTTATTTCATAAGTATATCTATTTTTTTCCTAGAGTTCTCCTATTTTTAAATTTGAGGTTTGATGGGTGTGATTCCTAGATATGCACCTGCACTTGATATTCGTACCTGTGTCCATGTAACAAGATTCTAGATCCTCCCAAATTAGATCGTTTTTCATAGATTAAAAAAAAAAAAATGTTCTTCACTACTAAAAAAAGTACTTTTTGCGACCGCTACAAGCCATCGCAAATAATAAAAAAACAGTCGCAAAAGACTTTTTGCGACGGCCCATGCGATGGCAAATGAGGGTTGCAAATGTGGGGGTGGCAAATACTTTTTGCGACCACAAAATAGCAATCGCAAACTATTTGCGACCGCCTAACCTGCTTATAGCGACTGATATTTTGCCGTCGCAAAAGAGTTTAAAAAAGGCCTACAATGTATTAGCGACCATCTTCTTACCGTCGCAAAAAATAAAAATAAAAATAAAAATAAAATACCTATATCATATATATATTCAAATATTATATAAAATAAACATAAAGACATATTTTCAAAAATCTCAACATTCAGGCATTATTTTCCATTTCTTCTCTTAATAAAATTCTCTTTCTTCAACAAAAAAAAAAAGAAAAGAAGTATGCAACAATAACAAGGAGTTCCCGAAAGAATCCTACAAAGGTTTTTCATCTCTTGCAATTACAAAGAACATTTGAGGTTACAGTAGTTCTAATTCTAAGAATTCTTCACAGTCTTATTATAGAGTCGGAAGAAAAGCAGCAACTCTTGAGATTACAGACATCTTCTAATTTTGTCATCTGCTTTAAGAGAGAGAGAGAGAGCAAAGTAGCTCAAGTATTAACCCGGGAAACAATGGAGCTCAAGATTGCTTTAAAATAGCAACAATGATCTATATAATATCTATAAATTCATTTTAAATTCTGACAGATGATAGTTAGGTGCTAAACAATCCAAATTCACAATCCCAAACATGCAAAGCAACACGAGCAATATGATTATGAGCAAAATAAAGACAAAATATTAAGCTATGAAAATGTAGTCCAGCACCTGGAGAGGAAAACGCGCCACTTCAACCTGAAACGACTTGCTTTTGGGATCAGCCAATCTACATTACCAACAAAGAAAATTTTCTTCTTGTCAGTTAAAAATAGGAACCACATGGACTCCTTACTTTGAAAATAAATAAAACATAATTTTCATTCAAAATTTCTTAAAGGAAAACCAAACAAAGAATCAAATTTCAAGCAGTGAAATGTTAACTATAAATACTATTGGCACCTAAGATTAGCTTCACAACCCTCCTGTAGAAGGCATGCCAACCACTTGTACTGTTCTGACTCTGAGTCTAGTGTTTAGATTAATTAACTGATTTGATCATACAAGCACTAGTGATGCTACGCAGTAACCAAAATTGGGTATCAAATTTTTCAATACCATTTAAAATGTCACCAATTCATTTGTGTGAGACATGAAAAATGGGATCCATTAAATTAATGCATTAGTGATCCATCATATAGCATTCAAAATTTGGTTGCACTACATATATGGTCAGATTCAGAAAGTTGCCTATACAATGTTCAATTGATGGTGTACCCTGATATCAAATCAATTTTAACAATACTAATATTTCAACACCCTGTGATTGATCAAACAAAAGCGGGTACTTGTTTTTTTCTTATGGAATTCATGCAACTCTACTTTTTTTTTTTTTTGCCCTGCTCTCAAGATAGTTGGGAAAGCACACAAATGCAAGATAAATTGAAGGTGTCATCATCAAAATAGGTGTAAACCACACAAATCATGATCACTTAGTGATACATGATGAATGATGAACAAAATCCTAAAAGGCGATCCACACTCCATCGTTATACACTGCTAAAGTAAAGAACAAAGGAAATGCCAAATTATCTACGTCAACTCATCCGATAAGAAATAAGAGAGCAGATATCATCATTGAGTGCTTCAGAGTTCACTGGGTTTAAAAAAACAGAAATTTATACAAATAGTGAATTGTCTACATACCTTCCAGAGACAAATGTGAAAGAACCCTCAATGGAGCCTGAAGAAGATGACAAAGGTGTGCAACTTTTGTAGACAAATTCTTTCTCGACTGGAAGTAAGAGAGAAAACTGTAAAGAAGCCAAAAGAGAAAGCATTATTACCAAAATGAACGAAAAGACCAAGCCATCCATCCAATAAGTTGTAATATTAATGAAAGAAAATTAGAAAGCCCTTCTATTGTTTGAGAAAAAAAGGAAGCTTCTGATTTTGAGCACTTTGAGAAACCAATCTAGAGTGGTCAAAGAGGTAATTTTCTTCACTATAGTCACCAGATTTCCCTACTACGAGGTTATCAAGGATAGCTTCCTTCCATAATTTCCCATGGGTGTATGGCTACTGGTCTATGGTGTAGAGTATACTGCCCCATTTTGTGCTCTATTTTGGAGTACTTTCAAAATTTCCAGGGTGTACAAGTAGCCCTTTTAGGAGTATTGCCCCATTTTGGTTATGGGCAAAATAGAGACAATAAATAGATTTCATTTTCATTCTAGAACATTTTTCAAACCTATTGCTGAGTCCACTAATCCTATTAGCTATATGATATAGCATTATCTAAAAATCTAAAGACCACAACAAATTTCAATATTTGAACCTGCACTGTCGGTTCACTATAATAGCCAAACAAGTGAGCTATATTTGGCGGTAATCATTGACCCCTGTTTTTGTTTCTTTACAAGCAGATTAAAGAAAACAAGCAGATGCTGATTTATAGCAATAAAAGAGCAGCATTAACCATGTCATATATGAACTACACAATTCACGTGGATAAAAAAAAAAAAAAAAACTAAAGACGGGTCTAGGAACCATACACAATCTTGAATGTTACTCTCCCCAACAAAAAACTACTGAACAATGTTGAGGCCATACATACACCCAAAAAGAATTGATTTAAAATGCTACTTCCATAACAACGACTCTCAGAGAAATAGGCAACCTAATTCATAATAAGCTGAAAAATTCCTCAAAAGCAGAGAAATAGGTTAACATAATGTGTTAATAATTTCCTTTTGAAGAGCAGAGTGGCATACCTATTCATTTTCTTTTGAAGCTTGTTGCGAGTCATGCTCAGAAGTACTTTATCAGGCAGTTTTCTGGAGAGAAGGATAAGAGGAGGTCTAGCATCCATGACATCACCACGTCTAATGTCATAGACACTAAATCTCTTTCACTGGACGATAAAAGATCACCTCCCTCATCAGACCACTCTGCCACAGTTGCACAACCACCTCAGCATTAAAATATGAATGGCATTGCGAGGGCACTATATAGCTGGGACCCGTCAATTCAAGGAGCGGTCATGGCTTTCGACATGCCAAATAGCAGCCTCCTCATGGCAACTCTTTTGGAAATCATTTGAGTTGGTGTTACATTATTACACTTTTAAATCTGAATTTGTTGTTGTTTTTCAAAGAAAGAGGGTGAATTTTAACCATTCTAATAACTCAATGAGGATGTCGATGAACTTCAGCCTTGGAGGGAAAAAAAGTCTCAGTACGGTTCAACACTTGGAATCATTTTGTGCCCTCCACAAGAAACTTTTGTAGAGTTTTTTTTTTTGTTTGTTTGTTAAATGTCAGAGGATGAGTAGAGTGAACCTAATCAACTCTTGTTGTCTAGGTCAAGACAACGTTATAGCCCAATTCCGCCTTGTTTGGACAACCTCATTAGTCAAAAACATAACACAAACATGCTCTACAATGATGCTTCAAAACCGCAGTGTCAACAACCTATAAGCTTGAAGAGGCTATTTTGTATAACTTTCCTTAAACTGAAAGTTGACAACAGAAAAGTTAAAAGTTAAAAGTTAAAAACACTTCTCTCACTGCTTTCAAATAATTAATTTTTGTATTTATTTATAATTTTACCTAAGCTATTTCTGCCTCATAAATTACAAATCGAAACTATAAAAAATACTTTGGCACAAATTTCTCAAAATAAAAAAACTATAAACAACTCTAATAAATTGGAGCAAACAATTGGGTTTGAGCCTCATAATCAGGCTCTCATACAACCAGCCATTTCCTAATTCTTCAACTCTGATTGTGGCCGTCGATTGACCTCTTGGTTGGGCTCTTTTGGTGACCTCTACATACAATCTACCATACAAGCCTTGATTCCACCTTTTTGGTACAGTTACATCTGGTGGCCTTCTTACCTCCTTTTGCCTCCACTGTACTTGTTGCACCCTCCTCCTGTCACCTTTTTATTTCCCATAAACTGCACTATGAACAATCAAAGCTTTGTCATCTACCCATATTCCGTTTGCCTTTTGTTCTGCTACACTAGCTGCAACAGGACAATCAAAGTGTACAAATCCAAACCTTGTATTTGTTGTTTTCCTCCTCTTTTGTGGAATGAAAACATCCTTTACCACTCCAAATTTTAGGAACAAAGCAAACATATTCTTTGGATCCATTGAATCTGGTAAGTTATCCACAAATAGAGTATACATCTCTTTACGTCTACCTTCTTTCGACCCACCTTGAGTTGCTGATCTGCCTCTTTTTTTTACTACTGGGATCCAGACTCCTTCCTATCTTTGCTGACCATCCATAATTCTCATCCAACTTATAATGATGCCTTCTTAGTTTTCTTTCGTCACTTAATAGTATTGAAAATCATTGCACATAATGCATCCCTATTTGATGGCAGCCGCTCGAGTAGGAAATATCAATGACTTGTATGCAAGAATTCAGTCAAAACCAGACATTTTGAACGGCATGAACGAAGAAATTTTTGTGGAGACTCCTCTGCACGTAGCCGCATCAGCTGGACAAATCGATTTTGCCTTAGAAATCCTTAGATTAAAGCCATCATTCGGCAAGAAGTTGAATCCAGAAGGGCTAAGCCCCTTGCACTTGGCTTTGCAAAACAAGCATTCTGAGACTGTGAGACGGCTCGTCAAGTTTGACAGTGAACTCATCCGTGTCAAAGGAAGGGAGGGTCTCACTCCTCTGCACTTTGTAGCCAAAACTGGCGATCAAGACGATCTTTTGTCTGGATTTCTAGATGTTTGCTCATCGTCTATAAATGATGTGACGATCCATGAAGAGACTACATTGCATATTGCTGCGAAATGCTCTAGTCCTAAAGCTATTAAAGTCCTCTTGGAATGGCTTCGAAAGACCTACAAGGGTGAGGTGCTGTGCTTGACAGACAAGGGAGGCAATACTGTGCTACATACTGCGGTGTCCACTTCACAACCTGAGGCATGCTTCTATCTATTCTTTGGTTCCATAAATATCATAGTAGTTGATAGATTGTTAGCTTCAAATTCAAAGGTCGGTGATAACTATTGGTGTATATATAAAAAAATATATCATATATAAAAGTGTATGGAATATATGAAATGTATATTGTAATTCTAACCTTTTTGATATTATTTGATCTTTAATGAACGCTGCCAATGAGCAACACCCAATATAAAATAATTGATTTGTACATTTTTCGTTCACGCAGATTGTGAAGTTATTAGTGAAAGAGATCTACATGGACAAAAATGCAAAGAATTTGGTGCAGTTAACAGCTCTTGAAATTGCAGCAACACTTCCCAATGATGAGGCCAAAACTGAAATCAAGAATACTTTAGGCCATTCAGGAGCTTTCAAAAGATCATCCATAGTTAGTGACCTTGGAGAATTTTTGAAATCACCGCGCCAATGGTTCCAAGCTCTAATCAGACAAATCATTCAGGAGCAGAGAGAAATGTCAATGGACATGTGAAACACGATACTTGTTGTAGCTGTTCTGATCGCAACAGCTACATTCCAAGCTGTACTTCAGCCTCCAGGTGGAGTAAAGAACGATTACTGTGCACCTTCTCATCCTTCCAACACCACTCATAATTACAGCAACGGCACCATAACCACCACCAATTTTATTTCTACTAACATCACACATTTTAACGCCACCATATTCACCAACAGCACCGACAATGACACCAATACCGATCCTGCTGAAATCATGTTCACGAAATCTATGACTTACGGATCCTTTTTCATCAATTTTTTTACCCTGAACACGGTATGCTTTCTTGCCTCAATCACTGCGATGATATTTGTGCTTCCCTTGCGACTCTCTAGTTTCATGTTGCACATTTCTCTGTTGTTTCTGATAGTGACCTATGGGATAGCGTTTTACGCCATATCTCCAACTCGCCTGTATGCTAAAGTTTTTTTCCCGTGCATCCTATATTGCATTTCCTTGTGCTTATAGCTTGTGGATAATGACTTTCATAATCTCTTTTTGTCCAAAAATTTGACAATATCATTTCGTGCCACATAAACTGTGGAAGCACTTCCAGAAGCTACGCGATTTGTATGAGTCCGTTGACCTGTCACCGAAAATTCCAATTCAACAAAGCCAAATATGACATCTGTCTTATTAATTAAGCTCTTAACTTTTGTGAAGTCTTCAAGATTCTTTTTGGGAGGTTTCGGTGTGTTTTTGGTTTTGAGGACATAAGCTTGCTTTCATTTTCTCTATTTTGGTCTTGATTTGAGCCAAATGGTTTTATAGATTTCTGTGTGAGAGTTTAAGCCACTCGTTTTGTTTAGCTCTCTACTTTGCTGCATTGTATTTGGCTTGTCATATTGATGTTTCTCTTGATGTTACTCTCTTTATACTCTATTAAAGTTTTCCTTTGTTGATAAAAGAACTAATGCAAATTCTGTGTAAACACAATGTAAACAATACCAAACTTGTGGGCTCAATGTATTTTCTCTAAAAACTCAAGAGGGAGGTTAGTGTAGTTTACCAAAAATAAGAAAAAATTTATTTGCTCCTACCTCAATCCAATATGGTTCAATTGTTACCTTTCGAATAACAATTACCCTTCTTGGTTGTTAATGTACCTTAACTGAATTGTCAACATTTTTCGCCACTTTTGTTTGTTTTGCTAGTATAATTGTCGTATTTTAAGCCGAACAGAAGTTTTTGTTTTTTTGAATTGTTGGGAAACTTAAATTGCACTAGTAGAAGAGTTACACACAAGTGTGTAAGCTTTCTCATATGAGCATTCGATACATATATCAGTTTTCGTAGAAGATTGAAAGGGTTATAGTTACTGATGTATCTCTCATAATCTTAGATTGAACTTTTTTCTAATAAGTAGAAGTGCTTCACTTCTTTCACTTTTGATATAGAAACAAGTTTCCAATTCACATCAATTTTAACAATTTTAGCTTGGAATTGATTTTCCAAACCAAATGAATAAGTCAGAAACTCTGAAACACATTCAAAACTTAGAACCCTTGCATTGCAAAACCTTAACTTTAAAAAATTCCATCCCCCCCCCCCTCTTCTAATCTCAATAGTCAAAACCCTCCACTCCCCCTATCTCATCATTTTCCCATTAAAAATTTCATATACACAGAAACATACATACATATATATATTGCAAACCCTAGATAAGAAAGGAAGAACGTTGTGTACAAAATTTTTTTTTTTGGGAAGTTTTTTTTGGGGTTAAAATAGTTAAAATAGTCAAGAGAAAATACAGTGAGCCCATAAGTTAAAAAAAACTAAAAAGAATTAATAAAATAAAATATCACATCTTATATATCAATTAATTATTTTTTTTCTAACCATCTATTCAACCAAAAGAAATTTACAAATCATTTTAAACACAATTTTGTTTCATTTAATAAAATAATTAAGAAAGTTTAATTAAAATAATCAAATTTCCAAACGAGACGAGCTTAGGATCCTACAAGAAATAACAGTTTTGCCGACCAAAATATTACTCGCCAAAGGTTACTTTTTTAGTCACTGATACCATTTAGCGACTAAATTTTTTTATTGCCAAGTTAGTCGCCTAAACCTTGTCGGCGATTGTTTTAGCGACTAAACCTATGTTTGGTCACTGAAGGTGAAACATTTGGCTACTATTTTTTTTTAGTCTGCAATGTTACCTTTTAGCTACTAAATTTTAGTTGGTCGGCAAAATTAAATGTTTGGCTACTAAATTATTGGTCGCCAATAGTCAATTATATTTTTTGAAAGTATACATTTACTGACCAATGTTTTAGTCGCCAATACTAAATGAATCGACGACCAAACCTTTTAGTCACCAAAAGCTCATTCGTGAAAAAACAAAAACTTACACTTTGCTCTTGTGGAGATTCGAATCATCAACCTCCCACACCATAAATCTTTTACAAGACACTTTTTCCACTACGCCTCCATAACACCATATGATTATATATGCAACATATATTATTTATATAGTACATAGACCCATATTAATAGAAAACTATATATATAAAGATAATTATTTTTTTATTGAACATAATTTATGTAAAAATAAATTATTTACTAGAAAAAAAAAGAGACCACTTTTGGCGACTAAATATAATTTTAGTTGCCAATTCTATACTTTTGGCTACTAATTATTTTTTAGTCGTTAAAAAATAAAATTCCCGCGCTAAAATTACCACTTTTGGCGACTAAACATCTTTTTAGTTGTCGAATGCCTCACTTTTGGCTACTAATTTTTTTTTTAGTCGCCAAAGGGCCTTACTTTTGGCTACTAAAAGCTTTGTAGTCGGCAAAAGCCTCACTTTTGGCAACCAAACATCTTTTTAGTAGCCAAATGTCTCACTTTTGGCTACTAAATTTTTTTAGTCGCCAAAGGGCCTTACTTTTGGCTACTAAAATTTTTTTAGTCAGTAAAAGCCATATATCGGCGTCCAAAAAGATTTTTAGTCGCCAAAACCTGTACTTTTGGCTACTAAATTTTTTTAGTTGCCAAAAATCTTTACTTTTGGCTACTAATGCTTTTTTAGTCGCCAAAACCTATACTTTCAGCGACCAAAGGTGCTTTTTTAGTCGCCAAAGATGCTTTTTCTTGTAGTGGGAACAAAAACTTGGTGACTAGACTGCAATTGGAATGAGAGCCTCAACAACGATACATGTGGTGATTTCCATAACTGCTCTGGAGAGAGAGAGAGAGAGAGAGAGAGAGAGAGAGATCTTCGATGCTTTGAACTGAACAGAAGAATAATACTAGAGATCATGAAAAACATATCATAAAATGCACCATGAAAATTTTCCGTCCTTTGATTAGTGTGTGGTGTTTTATTGTGTGTGTAATCTAAAGGTAGATAATCTTTCATGATCATCATCATGATATTTTTTTCATGATCCCTAGCATTACTTATGAAGAGAAACTTGGTGGGCTTTTTTCCGTTGTGCCTAAAAAAAAAATAAAAAAAGCATTGGTGGGCTGGGTGTAGACACCCCATTTTTTGCCGCCCTCAAGACTTGGACGTCATCGTTTGAACACTCGATGATCATCCATGCTCGTGTTCATTTTGAGTTCACGGAGGTCTCGGCCACGTGCCTTGCCTCAAGATCTCTCAACTTGACTGTTTTATGCTTGGTTGTGGACCAAGCAATTGTGTTTTTGCTCTTGAGGGAAGAGGGTGGCTTGTTAGCCATCTCCTCAACCCATCGGCCAAGACATGAAGCCATCAACCCCTTTTTCTTGCCATCGACCAAAAGTGTTGGCCGATCGGCACTGTTTTTGGTCGGTCGGCCACTTTGTTGGTCGATCGGCCATATTGTGTGGCTGAACCATGTTCATCTGCTTTATGCAGATATTTTGTGCCAGTTGGCACAACTGGCATCCACAATTCCCCCCTCCATACGTGTATGGAGGGATTTGGCCCTTGCTCAGCTTCTCCAAGAAGCTTTGCAAATTGAATTCTATAAAGAGGGAGCTCCTCCTCCCTCCTCAAGGGTTCAGAAAATTGCTCTGGAGAGAATAGATATACTCTTGTATCTATCTATCTTTCTTTGTTTAGTCTTGTTTTGTGCTTAAAAGTGTAGTATTGTCTTATTATTACACACAAACACACACTAGAACACCATCCTTGGTTGCTGAGGCACTAGGAGGTTGATTTCAGAGTTCTTGAGTTGGTTTAAGCTTGGAAAAGCTACTGGAGTTTTGTTCTTGAAGGTGTTCGTCAAGGGTGAGTATTCTTGCTTTAGTTACCTCATTTTGGCTTAAGCTTTTAACCCTATTTTCTTATTGTTTTAAGCTTAGCTCTTAACTGATAAAAGTTCTATTTTTTTATGCTTTAGATCTTTGTTTCAGATCATTTTTTGGTTTGGGGTTGTTTACCCCTTTCAAGGCCTTGTTAGGCCTTGTTTTAGGCCATCCCTTTTGGCCCTTGCTTTGATCTTTGCATGACCTTTCTACCACTGAAATCTAGAGGATTTTCAGTGGTGGAAAGGTGGTTTTGATGTCTTAAATAGGAGAGGGTCATCCTCTCTCCTTGTTGTCTTGAATGCTTACATAAATGGCTTATGTTGGTAGCTTGTATGCTTAGCTTGTTTTAGCTTCATTTCAGCAAGTATTTGGTGTTATTTTGTCATGTTATACCTCTATTTTGAGTTGGCTTAATGGCTTATGGCATGCACCATATACTTGTCTTGGAATCCCTTCATTTGCCTTAATATACATCTTGTTGTAACATGTCATTCTAGCATGATTTTGGCTCAACTCCATGAAGCTTTTAGTTATGTTTTACCATGCTTTAGGTCAATTTGGTGTTGTCTTGGCCATGCTTGCATTGTTTTGCATAGTTGTGGTTCAACCTAGCTTGTTAGTTTTGGGTGTCCAAGTCATTAGCATGCTTTACTTGGGCCATTTCAGTGATTTGGCATCACTTGTTATGTTATTTCAGTCCATATAGTATGCTCATATACTTGCATTTGTCACTCCTTTAATGTTTTAAAGAGTTGGTGTTTTATGTCCCTTGAATGGAGCATTGTGCATGCCTCCATGCTTAGGCCCTTAGCATGCCATATCAATGTGTTTTTGGTCTTGTTTGAACCTTCCTTGGGACTGTTTTAGGTCCCCTTGGCCCCTTGGGGTTTGCTTTGTGTAGCCATGGTTGGAGTCCTTTGGCTAACCTTGAGTCTTGGGCTTTCTAGCATTCCATCCTTGCATTGTTTGGTTGATTTGGCATCATTCCTAACATGATTTCAGAGCTTACAATGTATGTCACATGTCCATGTTTGTCCCCTTGTAAGTGCTCTTAAAAGTTGCCCTTTTATGCCTAAGTGTTGGACCATTTACATGTGTGTGTTTTGACCTACATTTCATACCTCTAATTCATCCTTTTGGCAACTGATTTTGGCGTGGCTGAGGTCTACCCATGTTAGTTTATGTCCATCTTGGCATGTTGTTGCATTCTTGCCTTGCATGTTGTTGCATGCTTGCTCCATTTTGCATGTTGTTGCATACTACACACGTTCATATGTTTAGGTTGTATACATATTGCATATTAGTTGCATTGCATGATATTGTTGCATGTTGTTGCATGCTTGAGTTGTTTGTGTGCTTGCTTTCATATTTAGGTTGCATTGCATTATGTTTTGCATGCTCATTGCTTGCATTGTTGACACAGGCTTGGGCTACATTGCATGTTGTTACATGCTTGAGCTATATTGCATGATCTTGCATGCTTGCATTGCATTGTGTGTTCATTCCTTGCCTCTTGATCAATCATGATAGAGATTGGGGCCCCTTATGTGTTTATGTGCATTTTATTTAATATTGAATTGCACATTTGGCTCCTTTGGCCATCATGCATCGAAATGCGTGATTGGTGGCCCGAGGGTTGAAGACTACACTCCTTTGAGCCTCAAACATGATAAGGAGGATGGTTGTGCAAACATTGTCTTCCAAATGCATTGCCATGCTCTGTTTGTCCTCTACTGCAGCAAAATAGGATTTTGTAGGAAGAAATGGCCGGTCGGCTACTTTCAGTTCTGATCAACTAACCATTGTTGGCCGATAGCATCATTTTTGGTCGATGACTAGTTCCCCATGGCCGATGGCCCTATCCTTTGGCCGATGACCTCTCACAGTGTATAGGAAGTGATTTTGGAGCATCATAGAGACTTGTGCAATTTTCAGAGGTACAGAACAGTGCAAACAGAGGCAACATGTAGCATGGCAACAGATTTCTGAGCGAAGCCGACCGAGCATGCATGCATCCCTCGTCTCGAGACCATTTTAGTGTTTTAATAACTTAGAATTGTTATTTATTTCGATATAGTTTTGTAATAATTAATTAGCTTGTTAGTTAGTTAATTTAGCGGTTTGTATTATTCTTTCGGTCCCTCCGTCGAGAGGGCGCAATTGTGTAATAAGGGTGCGTGAGTGTGTGAATGTCTTCCAACCCCACGTCTTTCTCCCTTTTACTTACCTGCTTTAGATGGTTAGTTTTAGGTCATTTTCAATTAGCATCCTTATGCTATGCATGTTTGCATCATTCATCTGTATTGCATGCACCGGGTTCGGCGCATCATACTAACTGCATCGTATTTCAATTCCAACTTGAATACATGTATCGAGTTGTCGCATCTCATATGCCATCCTAGATTAGCCGAGCCTATTCTAGTTGCATTTTGCATGTGTTGCATTAGCCATTGTGAACATGAACTAGGATCATACATGATTTCTAACTAGTTCTATGTTTTAGCTCGAAGTACACTGTGAGTGTTTATGCTTTAGCATCTTGCATGTGTGCAAGTGTTAACATGACAGCATGCTTGC
This sequence comes from Camellia lanceoleosa, assembly GCA_025200525.1. Lineage (NCBI taxonomy): Eukaryota > Viridiplantae > Streptophyta > Magnoliopsida > Ericales > Theaceae > Camellia > Camellia lanceoleosa. The sequence continues at coordinate 94,575,447 of CM045771.1, forward strand.
CATGAGGCTAATTGCTTATGTGATATAACTACCTGAATGCCTGTGGGTGAAGGTTGGATTGCTTGAATTGGGACAATTCATTGAAATCCGCATTTTAGCGTTCTTGCGAGTAGCAAACCTCAAACTATTTTCCAAACAAACGAATATGCAATGCTTTGTTCCAAATTAGGCGATCTAGTCTATACTTGTGTGTTGTGCGCATCACCTAGTAAGATTAGCTAATTAATCGGAATAAGAACGCATGTTTTTTCAAAAACAAGATATCATGTTTAGTAGTGGCCAATCTTTGATCGGGTGAGTGGGGGTGTTCATAGATGACCTTCTCCAATCGTACCCAAGTTCCCGAGCCGAGGCAACTTTGGTGATGACGGGCATGTGGCCTTAGGCAACGAGTCAAGGTTTCCTAAATTCCCCCAAAAATAAAATATTTAGGTGGCGACTCTGTATCTGGCAAAGCAATCCATGTTTGGCACTTTTTTCTTAAAAATCAATTTTCCAAAATGATTTGCCGGATTTGGACTCTTTGGTGATTTATCGGTCTCGCATTGCACTTTGCAAGACTAGATTCAGACTCATGACATTTGAGTCCGAACTGTAGTCCTGAGGCCCAAGGGCACGTCTACAGTTTCTGGCGACTCTGCTGGGGATTTAGAGAGCTTGACTCGAACTCATGATATCGTGTTTTGTCTACACTTATGTGTCTTTTTACATTGCATTTGCATTGGTGCGCCTAAGACACCGTGTTTGCCTTATGCTATTCTTGAACGGTTTGCCGGAGGCATGCTTTGAGAAGCGTGCCATAAGGCTGACCAGTTGCAGGCTCTGCCATGAAGGGAACACAAACCCCGATTTTCACCGAGGCACCCTTTTTGACTATTCGACCTAGAGCATATCGGAATCCATAGTGACTATTCCAAACTAGAACAGGTTGCTTACCTGATCATAGGGTGTTTGAAACCGCTGCGTGCTTAGTGAAACCCTAGCTCCTGAAAAAATAGGGCAGGGAAACCCTACCCCAACATAGCGGTGTTTTTAGCTCTCATTTGCTTGCTATGTGCTTTTAGAGTATGTCTCTACAGGGAATGTACATATCAGTTTGCAATTCTGGGTATCAGGCCTGCGGGCATCAGTATTTTGAGAATCAGTAATATCTGTGGGTATCAGATTCAGATTTCGGACAGTGACTCAGGAACAGCGATCAATGGTTGAGAATGGTTCATTCAGCTTGTGTTTGCCAACTGTTTGTTGTCTTTATTTAAGCTGCTATGCTGTCTGTTTTTCTGGTCATTTTATTTCATTATCATGCTTTATTTATCTTTTTGCAAGGTAGTTTAGCACCATTGCATCTGACCAGGTAGATATTCCCCGAGCACTCTGGGTTAGAGGTTGTAGACATAATCGATCCAAGGATTTGATAGACGGACAAGCAGTGTTCCTTTCTTTACCCTCAGTTGCTAGACGGAGGTCAAAAAGGCGCAGTGTATCAGTACAGCAGTCACCAAATCAGTGGTCTACCCCATTAGTGGACAGTCAGGCTGAGGTCTCAGTTTCTATTGCAGGGATAGATATACCGGTTATTCAGCTAGATCAACACAATATGGCAGGCTTAGAGGAGATGGTGCATCAACTCCAGGAGAGTATGAAAACTATGCAGCAAGACGCTACCCGTCAAGCAGAATTTACCAAGCAACAGGCCGTGGTCATGACCCAACAGGCAGAGTTAATCACTAGGCTACAGCAGCAAACTGGAGCATCTGCTTCACACCAAGCTCCTCCCCCACCAGCAGTTCCAATACTTGGGGAGACAACTAATGTCCAGGACAATACGGAAGTTCTAATCGGGTCGGCTCCGCCCCCGCTTCTACCCAGCTGTCCAAAACACCCACCAACCTACCAGACTCGACCTTTGAGTTCGAGACAGACCCCACAGCACTAAAAGTGAGCAAGCTTGAAAAGCTGTTCAAGAAGTCTTAGGGTGTGAAGTCCATTCCGGATATTGAGGATGGAAATACCGACTCGGCCGTGACTCTGCCGGACCGGTTTAAAATGACGCACATAGATCATTTCGATGGGTCGGGAGATCCTATGGTGCATTTGCAGCTGTTTTCAGATATACTAAGGCCGATGGGCCTCACCAGATTACAGAAGCTATCTTTGTTTGGCCGGACCTTGTCGGGTGTAGCGGCTATTTGGTACGCAAAATTGGAAAATTCCGTTCAGAGAAGTTGAGAGGAGATGGCCAAGGCCTTCATAGCTCAATACTCCTATAATACACAGATTGAGGTCACAACTAGTGATCTTGAGACAACCAGGCAAGAGCCGAAGGAGCGCTTCTCCGACTTTGTGACCCGGTGGAGGGCCATGGCCTTGATGATGACCATCAGGCCCGTTGACAAGGATTAGATTCGGATGGTTGTGCGCAACCTCCAGCCCAAGCTCATGCAGAAGATGATCGCCCTCCCCCTTCCCATCTTTGCAGATCTACACGAGATTGGGGTGCAGATCGAAGACACGATGAAACAGGGTCTAATTGACCAGGATAGAGAGCAGCCCAAGAGGGCATTCAACCGCAGTGCAAATGCAGGCACAAGTAGTGCTGCAGCTGGTAGAGCCTCAGATGTGGGAATGGTCACCACCACCACCCCAAGAACCCTTGCAGCTACGCCTTTCACCTGTGCGTCCGGAAGTAGCTCACGAACAACCAAGTATTCACCTCGAGGCCAAAGAACCTTCACTCCACTATACATGCCCCTGTCCAAAGCTTTAGGGGTTTTGATCAGGAAAGGGCACCTGAAGCCCCTAGAGTCGCGGCCACTACCAAATAAACTCCTAGCTTCCCATAACCCAACTGAATACTACGCCTTCTACCAACAGCATGGTCATAACACCGACCAGTGCTTTCGATTGCGTCATGAGATTCAGGATCTCGTTGATAATAGGGTGATCGTGCCTCCGGAGAAACCGAATGTCACAACCAACCCTCTCCCATCACACAACCAAGCTCCACCTCCCAAACGCATCAATTTGATCCAAACTGGGGTTGTGTCATACTACCCTAGCATATATATCACCCCTTCTCATCTACCCAAGTCGGAGGTGTTCATTCCTGACAGCACTGACCTGTGCATGTTGGACATCTCCCAAACCCAACCTGAGGCGGTGGTGGTGGCTATCGAAGATAGAACTGGGTCGACTACTGGGGCAGATGATAGTATTTATATAGAGCTTGAGGGATCTGAGAGTTTCATGTACAACCCGAGCGGTTACATTACATCAGCAGGCCAGGATAGGCCGAATTTGGAATTGCCAATGGAGGCAGTGATTTGTGTAGTACGGGAGGACGAACCTAATCAGGGGCTAGATGACCTAGCGGATCTAGAAGAAGACATTGCAAATCTACAGTTCTTCGAAGAGCAGGATTCAGGGGACGTAGCAGTCAATTGGTTTGATGAGTCAGCAGAGTCCACTGGGTGGCTTGACGACCAGCTGGATGTTATTGAACAACCTCAGTCAGAACCAAGTCCGTCAGGGATGGAGACATCAGTTGTGGCCGGAAGGGCTGGAGAGTAGAGTGAACCGCCGGAGAGCACCGGTGATAAGAATTTTGTTCGGGATCAGAGCATTTTGAGTACAGAGGATATTGAATAGTGAGCTGCACTGAAGCAGTTTGAGCGGAAAAGGATTGAGGATTCTGAGAGAATCAGGAAAGTCAAGGCCCCTGAGGGAACAGGATGAGTTGTGTGCACACGAACAGAACGTGCTGCAAGCACAGGAACAGAAGGTGCTGCGGGCATAGGGATAGTTTTAACGGAGCCGGACAGGTGTCTGTCGGCTGCCGATGGCATGTGGTGGGAGGACGATGATCTATGTCTTGCCCACACAGATGAGGATTGGGGGAATAACCAGCCGGATGATACCTGGTACATTGGTGAAGTTGACCACATGACTAGGAGCGGGCAGTATTTCAAGCCTCCGTACTTAGATCAACCAGAAGCGTCCGGGAAGGACAAGGAGGCGGAGAAGCAGAAGGAAAAACTGCTCGAGGAAGAGGCTGTGTTGAAACAGTTGAAGAAGATGCAGGCAGACATCTCCATTTGGGGACTGCTTATGGCTTCAAGAGTACATAGGCAGGCTGTCCTTTCCGCAATGGACAAAGCCAAACTTTCAATAGATACTACACTTGAACAGCTGGTAGGGCTAGTCTTTCCAGGAGGAGCTTCCCCGACGTTGACCTTTTTTGGCAAGGAGCTACCGCATGAGGGCTCGGATCACAACAAAGCTCTCTACATCTCTATTGAGTGTAGAGACAAAATGGATACCAGTGGTTCTTGTTGACACAGGATTCGCCATCAACGTCTGCCCATCGAGCACAGCAAATGCAATCGGGTTGAAGCCCGCGGGCTTTGTGCCAACCACTCAAGTAACAAGGGAATACGATAATATAAGCAGAGAAGTGAAGGGGACTGTGCAGATTCAGACCCAAGGTTGGTCTAGGACAACATGATGTTGACTTTCATGTCTTGGACATTCCCGCAACTTTCAATCTACTCCTAGGGCAGCCGTGGCTGCACCAGGCGAAGGCGGTCTCTTCCACTCTGCATCAAATGTTGAAATACCCTCACGGGAAGGGGGTGGCTATAGTTTTTGGGAATTCGTCAATCCATCCGCCACCAGAGGTGCCTACACCGATTTTGGAAATCGAACGTGGCACGGAGGATATATTCCTATTAGGATTCACCCTAGCCGAGGCCCGAGTCATTCAGAACATTTTGGTTGTTGATGAGGGGTTGTATGTCAGCGCACAGTCAGTGTACCTCATGAACAAACTTCACCACATCCCTGGGATGGGACTAGGAAAAAGTGGCCGGAAAGGCATTGCAACATCGGTCGAAGTGCCACACAACCCGCATACCTTTGGCTTAGGTTATTTGCCTACCAAAGAGGACTGGGTGAGAAAAGGCAAAGAAATGGCTGGGAGAGCCAGAGCCAAGTAGACCGGGTGGCATTTTGATTTGATGCATCGGCCTATTCACGGCACCCTAAACGGATGCTTCATCCAGGAGGGGGAGGATTTTCCATTCTGTGGCTTCCCAGAGCCATGGTTCAACGCAAAGAAGAGGCGCCCACCAGGATTTGAGATCTTCTTCGATTTGTAGTTATCCGAGGATGATGTCGCCGAAGAGCAGACAGGTCCATCAGCTGGGGTTGAACAGTGTAAGGAAGTGGATTCTGAGAGCACCGAGATTGAAATGGGGGTAGCACTGGTTTGTCTACTATCAGATCCTCCGATCGTACATGAGTGCTTGGGGGATGATCTTTCAGTGTCTATGATCGGGAATGAAACTGCTGCGAGCCCACCTTCAAACATTTTGGATGCATCCGTCGCACCCTCCCTCGTCTGGCAGTACGAGGAGGGATTCTTATCGAGCAGCACCAGGTCAGGTAGTGAGCCGGAATCTGATTCCACCGAGTCTGTAGAGTCAAAATCAGGTTCCAGCTCGTCTGAGTCTGAGTCCGATATCCGTGGGGGTGATAACTTGGATGCCGCAGTCCTGTCCAGGTCGTCTTTTTCTTTCTCTTTCGAGTATATTGTAACAGAAGAATCGGATGGACTAGATGAAGTGATTAATGAGAATGATGTCGCTGTGGCCTTTGAATACTTTTCTTTGCCTTTGATTTATTGTATTAATCAGGACTTTCAAAATTTCGATGAAAATGATGAGGAAGAAATTCCTCTGGTTTTAAAATATTTGATAGAGTAAGTGCAGGAGAGGTTTGTTAAACCCTTGGTTGATGAAATCACCCAAATTAATGTTGGTACTAAGAAGGACCCGCGGCTGGACCAGATCAGGTCCACGTTGTCTTCAGAGGAGCGTGAGCGCTTAGTCGCTTTATTCAAAGATTTCAAAGATGTTTTTGTGTGGTCCTACGAAGACATGCCTAAAATCGATCCTGAGATTGTACAGCACCGGATCCCTCTTGACCCAGAGGCTGATTGCTAAAGCTCAGAAGCTCGTCTGATTGGGCTATCAAGATCAAAGAAGAGGTCACCAAGCAAATTCTGCAGGTTCTTCTTTGGTATCTGAATACCCAACTTGGTTGGCCAACATAGTTCCAGTGCCGAAGAAGGACGGCAGAATTCGGGTATGTGTGGATTTCAGAGATTTGAACAAAGCCAGTCCGAAGGACGACTTTCCTCTGCTGCATATCGATGAGTTAGTGGATTTTACTGCTAGGCATGCTTTGCTCTCATTCATAGATGGCTTTTTAGGCTGCAACCAGATTGTGATGGCACCCGAAGACCGGGAGAAGACTGTATTTACCACTCCGTGGGGGACCTATTGTTATAGGGTGATGCCATTTGGACTAAAGAATGCTGAAGCTACATATCAACGGGCCGCGACCATGATATTGCACGACATGATCCACAAAGAGGTTGAGGTGTACGTGGACGACATGATTTTCAAGTCCAAGGAAAGAGAGGGCCACCACACCACCTTGCAAAAGTTCTTCCAAAGGATCAGAGAATTCCGGTTGCGCCTGAATCCTCAGAAATGTATGTTTGGTGTTATAGTAGGGAAAATGCTAGGGTTCTTGATTACACAGAGAGGTATCGAAGTCGACCCTTCCAAAATCAAGGCCATCTTAGAAATGTCACCACCAAGGACTGAAAAGGAGGTGCGAGGCTTTGTGGGTAAAGTGCAATTCATAAGACGGTTTATTTCAAAATTAACCTTGACTTGTGAACCACTCTTTGGTCTCTTGAAGAAAGGAACGAAGTTCCAATGGGACGTCCGATGCCAAACTGCTTTTGAACAGATTAAGCAATACTTACAGAACCCACTCGTGTTGTCACCGCCTGAGCCAGGGAAACTGTTGATTTTGTATCTTTTAGTGACTGAAACTACGATGGGCTGCATGCTTGCACAAGAGTTTGAGGACAAGGTGGAGAGAGCTATCTACTACCTGAGCAAAAAGATGCTGGATTATGAAACCCGCTACACTCCGTTGGAGAAGGCTTGTTTGGCCTTGGTATGGGCTACCAAGAAGCTGCGGCACTACCTGTTAACTCACTTTGTAATGTTGGTTTCAAAATTAGATCCCATCAAATATCTCTTCGAGAAACTGGTGCTTACAGGTAGGCTAGCTTGTTGGTTGCTTCTCCTTTCCGAATTCAATCTAAAGTATGTGACACGCAAGTCAGTAAAGGGGAGAGTGGTAGCGGAGTTCCTAGCCGATCACCCAATTGATGAGGATGAAGCAGTTGAGTACCTATTCCCAGTTGAGGCTATTCTGCATGTTGAAGAAGAGTTTTGGATGATGTACTTTGACAGAGCGTCAAACCAATATGGATATGGAATAGGGGCGTTGCTAATAGCACCCGACAATTCTCTCATACCTTTAGCATTTAAACCCCATTTCAAAGTATCGAACAATGAAGCAGAATATGAGGCATGTATTGTCGGTTTAGAGGCCGCCCTAGAACTAGGGGCAAAACGGTTGGACGTTATCGGAGACTTGAACCTTGTTATGTCTCAAGCTAAAGGAAATTGGAAGGTCAAAGAAGAAAAGATGAGAATTTACCACTAGACCTTGGACGTGCTGATTCCTCGGTTTGAGAAATTAAACTTTGCTCATCTGTTAAGAGAGAACAATAGGTTCGCAGATTCACTAGCAATTCTATCTTCTATGATAGACATCCCTTTTGGAGTCCGGATGCGTCCGATCATCATCGAACAGAAATTTGTGTCGGCTTATGAGCTGATTGCTGCTATAGAAGAGGTTCAAGATGAGAACCCCTGGGATTACGATGTTTGGAACTTCTTGGAAAAATAGGCGTATCCACTAGGGGCAAATGCCAAAGATAAGAGGGCAATTAGAAGAATGGCTGCTCAGTTCATCATCTGCAGGGGTAAACTGTACAAGAGAGGTCATCTCGGGATGCATAAGCTATGTGTTGATGCTGAAGAATCGAAGCGCCTGATGGAGGCCATCCATGGAGGAGAGTGCGGAGCACACATGAACGAGGTGATGCTAGCCCGAAAGATCCTTAGACAAGGTTATTATTGGTCCACCATGGATGAGGATTGTATTGGTTTTGTTCGACGATGCCACAAATGTCAGATCCATGCAAATCGCATGAACATTCCGCCGTCGAAGCTATACAACATGACTTCGCCATGGCCGTTTTCAGTATGGGGGATTGATGTGATCGGGGCTGTCACTCCGAAGGGGTCCAATGGCATGAGTTTATTCTGGTCGCAATAGACTATTTTACAAAGTGGGTTGAGGCCCAATCTTATACGGTGTTGAAGGCTTCGCATGTCCCAAAGTTCATCAGAAACAACATCATCTGTCGCTACGGGGTCCCGAATGAGATCATTTGTCACGCCCTCAAAATATAACCCATAACATACACAATAATACGATGCATTACTTAAGAAAATAAATCATATTTCATTCATCAGAGTATCCTAAATAAAGACATTACATATAACATCCCAAATAAATGCCCTACGGGCTTACATTCCTGCCAAGCCAACACTTGGACACAAAAACATGAGTTCTAACTCAAATACAAATAAAGCCCTAGGCTTGAATGTTTACATGTAATTCAAATAAAAACAAATAACTAAAGACAAGGCTTCATTGTCCAAATCCTTCCAAGCTAAGTCCTTGGAGGTAGTGAATCACCTGGACCTGAAAATAATGTTCCCATATAGGGTGAGCCACAGCCCAGTAGAGATATACTAAACCAAATATAAGCATTGAATAAAGCAATAGCATTCAATAGATGGTTAATACAAATTACCAGTTTCACTTTCCATTAATTATTCAACTTTTCCTTTTTACCAATATGGCTCAGAACCTGGCCAAACTATAACGGTGAATTTGTATATCACAGTACATTACTTCCAATCTCAACATAATAAATTAGACTCAGGCTCACAGCAAAATACTTCATACTTCCAGTTTGATACACATTTTAGTGCTGTATTAATAAAACACTTCAATATAAATAAGCACACATAAAAGTGATGCTAATGGAGTCCATCCCCTATCTCCTCCCAAACAAAATCCGGTTTAGAGGTCCATCCCCTATCTTCCCCTAAACTGTGGAGTACATCCCCTATCTCCTCCCATACAATATGCATATACATGCTCAACCAATACATGTATGTAAGCACATAACATATACAACAAACAATCAATACACATAATGTCTGTATTAATTCAACAGTCAAAATTAATGACTTAGCTAATATGATTAGTTTCAGTTATCCCTAATCCACATGCAATGTCTACAACAATCATGACTATCCTCCACCGATAGTCCAAAACAGTTATTTCTAGACTTGGAAATAAATAATTCGACAATTAAATAGACGATTGATTTCAATTAACCAACTACCCCATTTAATCAATAAATTCTTCAATCTCAAGGATTTAACTAATTTACCCAATGTTCCTCAAATTAAATATACAATTCAATTTATTTAAGCAACTAGGGTTTGTCCCAAAATTACCAAAATACCCCCAACATATTAAAATGCCAGAACTTAGAACAAAACGTATACATTGGAGTAGGAAATCCCTACCTCGAAGAAATCAACAAAAATGGAGAAGGTGGGGATGATGACCCAAAATCCAAAGTGCTCCAAATCCAAGATCGTTCAGATTAAACTGAAGCCCTCGACCCACACTACCTTTTTAATAAAGCAACTAAGGTAGAAACACACTCTAAATAGATCAAACCTAAGAGACAAGGTGAGCTGGGAGAGAGAGAAGTCGGAACTAGGGTTTAGAATCAAAAAGAGGATGAAAAACTGATTAAATTCCCGCTGCTGTCTATTTAAACTGGACAGGCTCACTCGAGCGAAGACATGGTCGCTCGAGCGACCAGACACAAGAAAGACTCGCTCGAGCGAAGAAAAGCTCGCTCGAGCCAAGAAAAGCTCGCTCGAGCCAAGAATGCAATGCTTCAGGTCTGCAACCCAGAAGCATGCTCGAGCGACAGAATGCTCGCTCGAGCGAAGAACTCGAAAACATACACCTCGCTCGCTCGAGCAAAGAAAATCTCGCCGGCGAAGAAACCGCTCTCGGTCTATACTAGACGCAATCGCCGCTCGGCGAAGAAACCACGCTCGAGCCACTAGAGACAAACTTAACCTCGCCGGCGACCAACCCAAAAAGCGAATAAAGAACACTTGGTTTAGGACCCAACCAACTCAGAATAAACCTGCCCAACACAACCCATAACTAAAGAATAGGGATTTAAAGGACAACAACAATTATATAATGACAGAATCTATGAAACCCAAGTCCGGATACAATAATCAAATGGGAAAAGACCGGGGTCGCTATAACCTCCCCCCCTTAAAGAATTTCGTCCCCGAAATTAAGCATAAGTTTTTCAACAAATAAGTTTTTCTCAATTCCCAATGATATGCTATAATAATAATAAACAACTTGACCCAATATTGGTCACTTCATCTCTTATCAAGAGGCATCTCACAATATGTATATAAAACAACATATATAACAATCTGTAACAATATTATGCATTTTTCCCTTCAATGTCAACAGTTTCAAAATCATATTCAATTTCATAATAGAACTCGAATTCAATATATTCAACATAATGAATGTTATACTAAACTTCCATTATAAGGCAAGTTTCAAATTACCATCATTAAACCAAAACATCCAATGTTTTCCAACTTAAGACATATATAAAGCTCTTACGTCCAACAATATTGCAAAATTTACATACAAGATTACAAATCAATAAACATGTCCGGATATTTCTCACGGACTTCTAACTCACGTTCCCAAGTGGCTTCCTCCACCCCGTGATGTTTCCACAAAACCTTTACCAAAGGAATGGTCTTGTCTCGCAAAACTTGATCCCGCCTATCCAAGACTCGAATTGGTCTCTCCTCATACGAGACATCCTCGTCAACCACTAAATCAGTCCAATCCAACACATGTGATGGATCCGGCTCATACTTCCGAAGCATACTCACATGAAACACATCATGAACTCCGGACAACTGCGGTGGCAAAGCTAAACGATAAGCAGCTTCACCAATCCTCTCGAGGATTTCAAAAGGACCTATGAACTGAGGGGACAACTTCCCGCTCTTCCCAAACCTCATCAGTCTCCGTCTAGGTGATATCTTCAAAAAGACATGATCACCCACTTCAAACACTAACGGTCTCCTCCTACGATCGGCATAAGATTTCTGACGACTCTGGGCTGTAACTAGTCTCTTACGGATAAGCTCAACTTTCTCCGTCGTTTCTCTCACCAACTCCGGACCCAATAGAGGTGCATCACCCACCTCGGCCCAACAAACTGGAGATCTACACGGTCGGCCATACAAGGCCTCAAACGGTGCCATACCAATACTAGACTGGAAACTGTTGTTGTAGGCAAACTCCACCAAAGGCAAGTGCCTCTCCCACGACCCACTGAAATCAAGAACACAACCCCGAAGCATATCCTCAAGGATCTGAATAGTACGCTCGGACTGCCCGTCAGTCTGAGGATGATAAGCCGTGCTAAAGGTCAACTTAGTGCCTAAGGCACTCTGCAAACTCTGCCACAACCTAGCAGTAAAACGAGGATCTCTATCTGAGACAATCGTCACTGGGACCCCGTGCAACCTCACTATGTCCCGAATGTACAAGTCGGCAAGATGATCTACCGAATCTCTCACGCACATAGGAATGAAGTGCGCCGACTTAGTCAACCGATCTACAACCACCCAAATAGCATCACTACCCCGCTGAGTCCTCGGAAGACCTGCAACGAAGTCCATAGTGACATGCTCCCACTTCCACTCGGTAATAGGAAAGGGTTGTAACAAACCCGCTGGCCTCTGATGTTCGGCCTTCACTTGCTGACAAGTAAGGCACTTAGACACGAAAGTTGCCACATCTCTTTTCATACCCCGCCACCAAAATTGGCGACCCAAATCCCGATACATCTTAGTACCTCCTGGATGCACCGCAAGGCGCGAATGATGAAACTCTTGGAGTATTTCCTCTCAGCAATACTCCGGCACAAACAGACGGTCTCAGTATCTCACACTCATGTCGGGATACACCGTCAAACTCTTCTCAACCTTCCCACCGAAAATTTTCTCACGGAGGGATTCTACCTCAAGGTCACCTCTCTGAGCCTCTAACACTCGAGTCACAAGTGTAGGCTGTACAACAACAGAAAACAAAGCCGCAACCTCAACTGATTCGCCCAGAAGCAAATCGAACTCCCCAATTGCACCTAACATCTCCCATTCTCGGATGGCTATACTAGCAACGTCACCAACAGATTTCTTGCTAAGGGCATCGGCCACAACATTGGCCTTCCCTGGATGATACTGTAACTCGAAGTCATAATCCTCCATAAACTCCATCCACCTCCTCTGCCTCAAATTCAAGTCTTTCTGTGTAAACAGATATTTCAGACTCTTATGATCTGAGAATACCTCGAACTTCTCACCATAAAGATAATGCCTCCAAATCTTCAAGGCAAATATCACAGCTGCTAACTCTAGATCATGCGTAGGGTAGTTTTTCTCGTGAATTTTCAACTGACGTGAGCCATAGGCAACCACTTTCCCTTCTTGCATCAACACACAACCCAGACCCTCTCGTGAGGCATCACAATAGACTGCATAACCCAACCCTCTCTCCGGAATAATCAATACTGGAGCGGTGGTCAGTCTAACTTTCAACTCCTGAAACGACTTTTCACAAGTCTCACTCCATACAAATTTAACTCCCTTCCGAGTCAATCTAGTCAAAGGCGAAGCTAACCTGGAGAAATCTTTCACAAACCGGCGATAATACCCAGCTAAACCCAGAAAACTATGGATCTCAAACACACTCTTAGGTTGTGCCCAGTCTTGCACTGCCTCCGTCTTAGATGTATCAACCGACACCCCTTTCCCAGAAATGACATGGCCTAAGAATTTCACCTCTTCTAACCAGAACTCACACTTCCCGAACTTAGCATAGAGCTTATGGGCTCTAAGTAACTCAAGCACCACTCTCAAGTGTTCCTCGTGCTCCTCCTCTGATGGTGAATAAATAAGGATGTCGTCCACGAAGACGCCTACAAAACGATCTAAAAATTCCCGGAATATCCGGTTTATCAAATCCATAAACACCGCTGGTGCATTGGTGAGCCCAAATAGCATCACTAGAAACTCATAATGGCCATACCGTGTACGGAATGCCGTCTTCGGAATATCCTCCTCCCTGACTCTCAACTGATGATAACCCGATCTCAAGTCTATCTTAGAGAAACAACGGGAACCCTTCAACTGGTCGAACAGATCATCTATACGAGGCATAGGGTACTTATTCTTAACCGTCACCCGATTCAACTTCCGGTAGTCTATACAAAGTCTCAAAGCACCACCTTTCTTTTTAACAAAAGGGCTGGCGCTCCCCACGGTGAAACACTAGGATGGATATAGCCCTTATCTAACAACTCCTGGAGCTGAATCTTCAACTCAACTAACTCGGCTGGGGCAAAACGATAAGGTGCCATAGAAATTGGTGCCGTGTCGGGCACTAGGTCAATAGAGAACTCAATCTCTCGATGCAGTGGCAAACCAACAAGATCCTCGGGAAAGACGTCCGAGTACTCAAAAACCACCCTTGGCAACACAATCTGAGTCTCATCAACCTCACTAATCAAAAGATTAGCAAGTAGACCACTAAGCTCACTCCGCCCTCGTGAAACGTACCCCGGTGGCAAAACACTACCAACCTGGTCCCCCAGAAAATGGAAACACTCATCGCTAACGGTACAACAAGTGACCCTCTGACGGTAGCAATCAATAACTGCCCGGTATGACGATAACCAGTCCATACCCAAAATAACATCAAAGCCTTTCATAGGCAAAACTACAAAAGAAAATGGGATTCTATGATCATCGATCTCTATATCACAACCCCTAACACCTTGTTTCAAGATCAATTCACCCCCAAGAGGTGACACTACACAAATAGGAGACGCTAACTGTGCTAGCTCCAACTCCAAAACAGATGCAAATCTGGAGACACAAAGGAATGAGATGCACCGTATCAATCAAAACATTAGCAACCGAGTTGCAAAACAAGAAGGTACCTCTCTGGCCGATGGAGCGGTACAAGGTCTGTAGTGATAGCGCATACACGCGCCCAGATGACCTCTGATCAACCTGCTCACCCCTAGGAGCATACGACTGCTGCACAGATTGAGACGATGAAGCCCCTGATTGGCCCTCGAGGCCTGACCCGACTGAGCTGGCTGCTGACCCTGAGTCTGCCTCAAACCTGATGCACTAGGTGTGCCACCCAACTGCGGGCAATACCTCTTCATGTGCCCTGCCTGACCGCACTGAAAACAAGTGAGCGGCTGGCCTCTATTCTGACTCTGACTCTGAGATCGAGCCGAAGAAGATGCTGTTCTCTGCCCTCCTCCCCTCTGAGGACAAACTGGAGACTTGTGGCCCAGCTGGCCACACTTGAAACAGGTAATGTCTCCCTGGCTGCCTTTCCCCGAACTAGCACTCGGCACAGGAAAAGTGGATCTAGAAAAGCTACTCTGAGACTGCTGAGGAGTAAAACCTCTCTGCCTCTTACCATCACCCTGGCCATCCTGACTCCTCTTGGAGCCTTTCTGCCCTTCCTCCTCTTCCTGCATCATAATCTCTGTATGGGCTGCAGCATCAACTAGACGCCCATAGTCCCGAATCATAGACCCAACAATTCTCAACTTGAGGCCGCGCCTCAACTTCTTCTCAAACTCAATGCAACGGCGTTCCTCGGACGCCACCAACTCAGGTGCAAACCTGGACAAACTAGTGAATCTGACCTCAAACTCGACTCTTGAAGAACTTCATTTGTTTAAGACAAAGCGGTCTCTCAGCTTCTCCCTGACTGCTGGAGATAAGAACCTCTCCTGGAAAGCATTCACAAAAGCCTCCCATGTAGCTCCAATGCGACCCTTAGTGAACTTCCACCACTGACCCGCATCTCCCTTCAGCTGGAACGATGCCAAGGTCACTTTCAACCCCTCATCTTCGATGCCAAGCATCTCAAATGTCTTCGTTGTCTATTCGAGCCATTCATCTGCCTGAAGCGGCTCTTTAGGATCTCCTAAAAATTCGTCCAGATTGGACCGGAAGAACTCCTTCTTCAGAAAAGAAGGTCCAGCATCTGCAACAACAACTTGGGCTGGGTTCGCAGCCCTCAGAATGCCAATTGATTCCCTGAATGCCCCTGCTATCTCTCGGGCTAAAGCGTCCATAGCCTGCTGACCTACTGGCTCGGCCACATTGACCTGACTAACACCTTCCTGCACTGCCGGCATCTCCTGTACTACTGGAATCTCCTCTAGCACAGGCACTTCCTGCCTACCCGGCCTACCACGCCTACCGCGTCCTCGTCCTCGTCTTGACATCCTAATACAAGAAACAAAGACGTTAGCACATTAATAAATGTGCTGAAGCTAAACACTCTCGTCCTAATGCATTGAACAACAATAATTCATTCCACGTAAGCACATAATCACATAAGCACCTACGAATTTCATTCCCGGATAATGATAGTCCCAAAGTGTTACTATAGTTCCGGTTGGAAGCAGCAGTGATCAAGTGCCTTTCCAACAAGACTACTAGAAACTCAAGGGTCCAATCAATATCCTAGAAACTACGTTCCATACCCACATAATCACATAAACATGTTATCAAATAAGCATATAATCGTACACTAGGTCTCTATCAAACGAGACGAACCCAATGTGATACTAATCACTTCCCACGTACCCAAAGTATTCAAACCCGGTACGCTCTGATACCAAGTTGTCACGCCCTCAAAATATAACCCATAACATACACAATAATACGATGCAATACTTAAGAAAATAAATCATATTTCATTCATCAGACTATCCTAAATAAAGACATTACATATAACATCCCAAATAAATGCCCTACGGGCTTACATTCCTGCCAAGCCAACACTTGGACACAAAAACATGAGTTCTAACTCAAATACAAATAAAGCCCTAGGCTTGAATGTTTACATGTAATTCAAATAAAAACAAATAACTAAAGACAAGGCTTCATTGTCCAAATCCTTCCAAGCTAAGTCCTTGGAGGTAGTGAATCACCTGGACCTGAAAATAATGTTCCCATATAGGGTGAGCCACAGCCCAGTAGAGATATACTAAACCAAATATAAGCATTGAATAAAGCAATAGCATTCAATAGATGGTTAATACAAATTACCAGTTTCACTTTCCATTAATTATTCAACTTTTCCTTTTTACCAATATGGCTCAGAACCTGGCCAAATGATAACGGCGAATTTGTATATCACAGTACATTACTTCCAATCTCAACATAATAAATGAGACTCAGGCTCACATCAAAACACTTCATACTTCCAGTTTGATATACATTTTAGTGCTGTATCAATAAAACACTTCAATATAAATAAGCACACATAAAAGTGATGCTAATGGAGTCCATCCCCTATCTCCTCCCAAACAAAATCCGGTTTAGAGGTCCATCCCCTATCTTCCCCTAAACCGTGGAGTACATCCCCTATCTCCTCCCACACAATATGCATATGCATGCTCAACCAATACATGTATGTAAGCACATAACATATACAACAAACAATCAATACACATAATGTCTGTATTAATTCAACAGTCAAAATTAATGACTTAGCTAATGTGATTAGTTTTAGTTATCCCTAATCCACATGCAATGTCTACAACAATCATGACTATCCTCCACCGATAGTCCAAAACAGTTATTTCTAGACTTGGAAATAAATAATTCGACAATTAAATAGACGATTGATTTCAATTAACCAACTACCCCATTTAATCAATAAATTCTTTAATCTTAAGGATTTAACTAATTTACCCAATGTTCCTCAAATTAAATATACAGTTCAATTTATTTAAACAACTAGGGTTTGTCCCAAAATTACCAAAATACCCCCAACATATTAAAATGCCAGAACTTAGAACAAAACGTATACATTGGAGTAGGAAATCCCTACCTCGAAGAAATCAACAAAAATGGAGAAGGTGGGGATGACGACCCAAAATCCAAAGTGCTCCAAATCCAAGATCGTTCAGATTAAACTGAAGCCCTCGACCCACACTACCTTTTTAATAAAGCAACTAGGGTAGAAACACACTCTAAATAGATCAAACCTAAGAGACAAGGTGAGCTGGGAGAGAGAGAAGTCGGAACTAGGGTTTAGAATCAAAAAGAGGATGAAAAACTGATTAAATTCCTGCTGCTGTCTATTTAAACTGGACAGGCTCGCTCGATCGAAGACATGGTCGCTCGAGCGAAGACATGGTCGCTCGAGCGACCAGACACAAGAAAGACTCGCTCGAGCGAAGAAAAGCTTGCTCGAGCCAAGAATGCAATGCTTCAGGTTTGCAACCCAGAAGCATGCTCGAGCGACAGAATGCTCGCTCGAGCGAAGAACTCGAAAACATACACCTCGCTCGCTCGAGCGAAGAAACACTGCTCTCAGGTCTATACTAGACGCAATCGCTCGCTCAAGCGAAGAAACCCTGGCTCAAGCCACCAGAGACAAAACTCAACCCTCGCTCAAGCGACCAAACCCTCGCTCGAGCGACCAACCCAAAAACTGAACAGCAACACTTGGTTTCCGGACCCAACCAACCTGTAACAAACCTACCCAACACAACCCATAACTAAAGAATAGGGATTTAAAGGACAACAACAATTATATAATGACAGAATCTACGAAACCCCAAGTCCGGATACAATAATCAAATGGGAAAAGACCGGGGTCACTATATCATTTCAGATAATGGTTCCCACTTTAAGAAGGAAGTGATTGATTTGTTGGACAAGTACAACGTGGCATTTCATAAGTCGTCTACATATCGGCCGTAGACCAATGGAGCAGTTGAGGCCGCCAACAAGAACATCAAGCATATTTTACGGAAGATGGTGGAAACCTACCGGGACTGGCCAGATAATTTGCCATTTGCTCTGTGGGGCTACCGGACGTCAATTAGAACTTCTACTGGAGCGACTCCGTATTCATTGGTCTATGGGATAGAGGTCATTCTACCTATTGAAATTGAGGTTCCGTCATTACGGGTATTGGTTGAGTGTCAGATAGTTGAGGCAGATTAGCAGCAGAGCAGGTTCGAAGAACTCATGCTGTTTGATGAGAGAAGGCTGAAAGCACTGTACCATGTTCAGGGTTACCAACGACGAATTGCTAGGGCTTTCAACAAGAAGGTTAAGTCCAGGAATTTGAAAGAAGGGGATCTTGTGCTCAAAGACAACCGAACCCCCATCCACGACCCTAGGGGCAAGTTCAGACCTAATTGGACTGGTCCTTACATCATCAAGTCTATCTGGTCAGGTGGAGCTGTCGTTTTGATGGACCTAGATGGCCTAGAGTTCTCACAGCCAATCAACATGGACAAGTTGAAGAAATATTTCCCTGAGTGGCTCGTTAGGCCGAAAACCTGAAAGGACGACCTAGGCAAAAATTAGAGCATGAAAAATTTGAAATTATAAAAACTGAGCTCGCAAGGTTGAAAACCCGCAAAGGGCGGCCTTGGCAAAAGTTAGAGCGCAAAAGGAGAGCGTAAATACTCGAGTGAACCCAAGCCGAACTACGTAAGACTTGATTCCCACCTTTGGGATACGTAGGCAACTTCATGTCTGAAGTCTAGCCATAAACACTTCCCCGATCAACTTTGTGCATGTGATCATGTTTGGTCATCTTTGGCTATTCAGCATTTAAGAGCTTGGTTGTGATCTCCGGTGCAGTGTTACTCAGACTAGGGGCAACTTTCTAGTTGCTAGAATCCGGGGTTGTGCATCTCAGTGACAAATCTCAGGCGTGTCCAGTTCTGATCCACATCGAAAATGGTTTTGAAAAGCTTTAATAAAAGTTGATTTTGTTCAAATTAATCTTTTTACAACTTAGACCATTTTTAGGACTAAACAGAAAATTTTCAGTACCCACAATCTTCAATTTTATTGATTTCAACATAGAGTTCTCCTACTCTTGAATACAAATTGAAGTTGCTTTTCATTACATTCATAAAGAAAACTTAAAAGTTCTGATTAAAAGCAAATAAATCTAGGGCATAGTCAGGTGCTCCTGCGACCCCTCCCAGAGCTGGTCGAAGCCTCTGATGCCAAAGTGGGCCATACCTGTGCCTCTTCATTATGCCAATCTATGCACTCATCAGAGAGGGTGCAGCTGAAAATCAGAGCGGGGGCTGGAAGCTCTCTCATCCTCCACTCTGTGGCATACCGAGTTAGCTGCGCGCCTCGGACTGGAAATGTAGCAGGGTACTCAATCCCCTCTTCTGGAAAAGTCTGATCATGTCTGAATTGGCGTCGGAACCAGAACGGAAAGTAGAACATGCATTGTGTCAAGCCTATCAACTGAATCCCGGACTGGCGGGTCATGCTGTAACTCATTGTCGGTAGATTGAGCCAAGGGCAACGCCAAGCAATACGGTCTACAGACAAATTGCACATCCAATCGTACCACCATCCCTCATCCGAGGCATCGACCAAGCATTGTCGAAAGAAATAGCTGCGAGTTGAATATGCCAGACATGAGTCCACCACTCTCAACTTGTCCATCAACCATACCTGGGGCGGGATGAAAAATGAGAGATTAAAGAATAGAGATGTGTACGTTGAGAGAAAAAGTGAGCAAAGGGTTTTGAGAGAAAAACCGAGCCTGAGGGTCGAGTGATGTGAGAAACATATGTGAGATGGGTTGGAAAACATTACCTGTAATAGTAGTGGACTCCCCGCCAACCTAGCCGTCTCTCGGCGATGAAAAGCGTCCAAGCCTATCAATGTCTCGGCTAATGTCATGGCAATGCAACTTTTGCCCTCTTTCAAACCCTCTACGACCTCGATCAGACGAGTGCTAAACCCACCAGAGCCTGGGGCAAGCAAGAAATGGGACAACATGCACAAACAAAGCGCATGTCACCAATAATCCTGCCAATCATGATCGTCGCGGTCACCGGCCTCAGAAAACCAACAAACCAAACTCGGAATGTCCAACTTTCCGTTGTGAATCAACGATCGAGCGTCGTGTAAAGTAAGGCCGCACATCCGTCCCAGGGCTTGGACGTGGCCGAACCGGAGTTAAGGCAAGATTTCTTCATTATGCTCGGATTCCATTAAAGCTTGGAAATCCTCAAAAGTGGGACA
This sequence comes from Camellia lanceoleosa, assembly GCA_025200525.1. Lineage (NCBI taxonomy): Eukaryota > Viridiplantae > Streptophyta > Magnoliopsida > Ericales > Theaceae > Camellia > Camellia lanceoleosa. The sequence goes on from CM045771.1 coordinate 94,595,714, forward strand.
CATCTGTTGCCCGCAAAAGCTAAAGACGTGTGTCACCGGGTTCCAAAACCTCGCCGCGGCATGGAGGAATGGAAAACGCAGTGGGGTGGGACTCAACGTGAATAGTGCATTTATGCCGAAGCCCCGGAAACTTAGCTTTTCCGAGCCATCTAAGTTGGCAATCCAATTTGTGAGATTTTGGGCAAGAAACTCTTCCATCTGTTGCAAATCAGTGTTGAAATGAGGAAAACTACGAAGCTGGGGCTTTTGTAGAAGATAAGATGTGAGTGGAAGACAGGTGTCAACATTCTGGTGGTTCTTGCCATTTGTGGCCGATCGGCCAAAAATAGTGCCGACCGACCATCTCTTTTGGCCGATCGGCTAGAAATGTTGGCCGATGGACATTTTTGGTGGCCGATCGCATCTCCCTTTGGCCGATGGCCTTCCCTTTTATCCTCTGAGCTGTCTATTTGCTGAGAATGCCGAGTTCTTGTGACTGGTTCCACTTCCAATGCCCTTCGGCGATGATTTTGCGAAGTCTCGCCTGTGTTACTTCAATTTGCTTATCGAGTTGTATCTCGTGTTCTTGAGTCTTTGTTTTGCTTATCGAGTTGTATTTACATTCGGTTAGCTTGTCGGGTTCTTTGTTTTGTTTATCGATTTGTTTTGTTGTTAGTCGGTTCACTACCTGATTAATGCAATTCGAGTGTTTAGTTTTCAAAACAAGGTTCAATGTCATTTACATTGTTATGTAATGCGATGCGATGCATAGAATGTACAAATGCAACACTCTTTTTGGATAAAACAGCTGTTTCATTTCATTCATATTTTTCTTTTGCGAAAAGTACATAGTTTTGAAGAAACTAAAGCCTGCCTGAGGCAGTACAATGTGCTTAAACTACTAGCAAAAAGAAAAATAAAACAGAAAAGAAGAAAAGCAACAAAGTGTCTGAACAAGGCAAAAAGAAGGAAAAGCAGCAAATGTTTGGGTCAGCATCAATGGTCTCAAGCCCGAGGGTCTATCCTGGTCCTCTTCCTGGACAAGGGTCCAAGATCACTGCTGCTGGCTCCGCCGTCAGAGTCTGAGTCTAAACTATCTCCGGCCTCACCCTAGGACGACGCACCCTCCTCATCTGACTCATCGTCATCTGGGCTAGGTATAGACACCCCATTTTGACCGACCCTAAGACTTGGGCGCTTTCTTTTGATTACTCGATGATGACAATTAGAATGTGTTTCTCACAAAATTCTCAGTAAGAAAGATGGAATTTAAGCTTTAATTCCAACCTTCACCCATTTTTTTTTTTGGCCAAACTATTTTAGACCTTAAAACCCCCTTTTCAAAATATGTTTTTTTAAAATGTTTCTACAATATCCCAAGGCTCCTATTTCGATTAAAATATTGCACTTTTTAGTAAACTGAGTAAGGACAAAGTAGAACTAAATGGAAGAGAGGTGAACTCTTTGAAAAATATTTAAAAACATTTTTTTTAGGTTTGGAGTCGAAGGAAATAGGAGGGGATGGAAGAAAACTAGTTTTGGAAAAGAATGAGCATCAAATCATTAAGAAGGAAATGAACAGCCTTCACTAAATTAGGCATATCTCTTTGTACACTTGGAATTTAATTGTGAGGCTATCATCATTGGAAAGTAGACTTCTGGTGCTTCAATTTAGACCCAAGAACCACCTAAAACCAAGCCCATATAAGGGAGATATGCCCATTTGAAGTTGGGTTTAAGAGCAGATTTTATTGACTTGGGCCCGAGAGAAATGAACAGCCTTCACTAAATTTGGCATATCTTTTTATACACTTGGAATTTAATTGTGAGGCTACCACCATTGGAAAGTATACTTTTGGGGCTTCAATTTAGACCCAAGAACCACCTAACACCAAGTCCATATAAGGGAGATATGCCCATTTGAAGTTGTGTTTAAAAGCAGATTTTGTTGACCTGGGCCCGAGAGAAATGAACAGCTTTTATTAAATTTGGCATATCTCTTTGTACACTTGGAATTTAATTGTGAGGCTACCACCATTGGAAAGTAGACTTCTGGAGCTTCAATTTAGACCCAACAACCACCTAAAACCAAGTCCATATAAGGGAGATATGCCCCTTTGAAGTTGGGTTTAAAAGCAAATTTTGTTGACCTGGGCCCGAGAGAAATGAACAGCCTTCACTAAATTAGGCATATCTCTTTATACACTTGGAATTTAATTGTGACGCCACACCATTGGAAAATAGACTTCTGGGGCTTCAATTTAGACCCAAGAACCACCTAAAACCATGTCCATATGAGGGAGATATACTCGTTTGAAGTTGGACTTAATAGCAGATTTTGTTGACTCGGCCCAAAACAGCAGCAGTCCCGTTTTTCTTGGTTTTAGTTCGGTTGGGACACCCCATTGAGCCATTTTTTTATCCATTCAAGTGCGCCCACTCATCCCCCAACATCCCCACCCATCATCTACACATCCCACCATCTCCACTCATCATCCACTTTCATAATTACACTCCACCATCTCCATTTACCATCTACTTTCATGATCACATCCCATCATCCCCACTCACCATCCACTTTCATAATTACACCCCACCATTCCCACTCACTACCTACTTTCATAATCACATCCCACCATCCCCACTCACTATCTACTTTCATAATCACATCCCACCATCTCAAGTCATAATCCATTTTCCTAAAGCACACCACACCATCACCATTCATCATTCACCTCCATTATACATTGTCCCCCATTAACTCCACTTTGTGTTCCATCATTGCCCACTTTCATTGGCTATATAATGAGAGCTCTAGTCTTGAATTGACAGAGATTTTTGAAGAAGAAAAGGGTAGGGCCAAAATTGTGTTAGAATTTGAGAGAAAAGAAGTCTTAAAAAACAAGAGAGTTGTTTTGCCAAACTAGTGAAGTTACATAGCCTCTTACATCTCATCTCTCCTTGTCAAAAATCACTCAAAGCCCTAACCAAAGAGAGTATTCTTGCCAAGAAAAGAGTGATCATACACTTGTTCAAAACCGTCATTTTAAGCTCAAATTCTGAGCTTTGGAATTGAGGATTAAGATCATAATTCACAACCTTGAGGGTGATCAAGAGGAAGTTTGAAAATCAAGAAGTTCAATCCTTCTTTGCAAGGTGAATTTTCAATTCTTTCATTTTTCTTGCATGTTTTATCTTATATTTATTTTCTTATGTTAATTTCATATTATGTTCTATCTTATATTTATTTTCTTATTTTAGTTTCATATTACTTTTTTTGTAATCTTGCATATTCTATCCCTTATTTGTTTTCTTATTTTAGTTTTGTAGTAGTTGTGTTATTTGTTTTCTTATTTTAGTTTCACATTAGTTTTGTTTTAATCTTGCATGTTCTATTTTATATTTGTTTTCTTATTTTAGGTCGATGTTAGTGTTATTGTAATTTTACATATTCTATCCCATATTTATTTTCTTGTTTTAGTTTTGTAGTAGTTGTGTGTGTGTGTGTGTGTGTGTTTTTTTTTTTTTTTTAATAATTTCACAATCTTGCTTGTTCTATTTTATATTTGTTTTCTTGTTTTAGTTTCATAATAGTTGTGTAGTAATCTTGCATTTCCTAGGTTAAAGTTATCCTCTTATATTAGTTTCATATTAGTTTTGTTTTAATCTTACATGTTCTACCTTATATTTGTTTTCTTAATTTAGGTTCGTGTTAGTTTTGTTATAATTTTGCACTTTCTATTTTTGTTTCCTTGTTGTAAGCTAACCCGTAGTGGTTAGTTGAGCCACCTACATATTTCTTGTTTGTTCCTTTTCTTGGTTTTGCAACAAGACAGGTTTTGCTCGGCCTAGTTGGCCGGCCGGCGTATTTGGCCCGTCGGTTAGCTTTTTTCGAACAAGATGGCATAATCTCCCAATGTTGACCAATTTCCGCCAACAATTCCAATGAACATGAAGCTTTTATTTTGTTTATTTTATTTTGAGTGTTTTGTGAGGTTTTATCATATTTTATTGCAATATTCCCTTCTCTCTCTCTCTCTCTCTCTCTCTCATTTGGTCTGTAATAATTTGTTCAAGTGTTGTAATAATTCCCCGCCCTGCTTCTTTCTATCCCGTTCTTTTACTCGCTTTCCTTATTTGTACATAAACATCGTATTTATTTTTCATCATATTCATGCTTTGCATCCATGATTCATGCATCTTGATTCGTCTAAGTTTGCATTTGTGGATTTAATCAATTCCTATGTGGTTATGTGCGCTACCTCATATTCTTGAGATGATTCACATGTCATATCTTAGAAGCCGAATCTTTAGTTGCATCTCATGATTGAATTGCATTAGGATTTTGTATATAAGATCATGCATGTTTTACTAACTTTGTTTTGTAGATGTTCACGGGACGTCGGTAAATATGTAAGTTTTTATACTTTAGCATCCCTCTTGTGTGTGTCTTTTTTCTTATTATGTTTAAACATCCTTCCATGTGGCTACTTGCTTACTTGATATAACTGTATGAATGCCAATGGATGGAGGTTGTGTCGCTTAATTTGGAATAATGTTGATTTTTCATGTTTGTAAACTCAATTTATTTGGGTTGTACATCTTCAAAACTCTTTCAAAATACATGAAATCAAATTATTCCAAAATAAATGACATAGTCTATACTTGTATGCTTCACATAGTAATTTTTAGGATTTATTAAATAATCGAACTATGAACATATAAAGAAAATAAAATTCATATCATGGTTTAGTAGAGTCCGATCTTTGATCGGGTGAGTAGGGGTGCTCATTATTGACCTTCCCCTCTCATACCAAAGGTTCCGAGCCAAGCATCCTTGGTTACGATGAATAGTGGCCTTGGCACGAGTCATGGGTTTCCTAATTTCCCAAAATATTAGGTGGTGATTCTGAGATCTGATGACGCAGTCCATTTTTGACAAAATTGCAATAAAATGGATTTTCAATAAAAGTTTCCAAATTTGGACTCTCGTCTATGTTTCACATTACACTCATGAGACTAGATCAAAAAGATTTCGGGAGTCCGAACTGTTTAACGCGCGCGGGTACCCCCCGGGCATGTTACATTTTCTGGCAACTCTGTTGGGGATTTTATGAAACCTTGACTCGAACTCCTTGATATGAACTTTATTTTCAATTATATGTTCATTGCATTGCATTCATTGGTGCACTTCAAGTCCTTGTGTTGCCCAGATACTGGTGGGAGCATAGGCAAGCTTTTTGTGACCCTACACCTATTTGTACGATACTTTAGAGGCCTTGTGTTGTAACCTTTTGAGATTTGTCAAAAGGGTAGCTCTGCTATCTAGCTTTGCTATCTAAGCTTCTCAGACTCCGAAGAGAGGCTATTTGACTCTTCTGATTTCCTGGGATCTTTATTGGTTATGACCCAAAGGACTCTTTGGTAACGTCACCTTGACTTCAACCCTTAGAGTAGAGCTAACCTTGTGCATATAATGAGCTATAGTACCTTCCAAATTTAGGACAGGATGCTCTCCCATTTCTAGGATGTATGATGCCACTTGTTTGAATAGTGAAACCCTAGATCATTTCAAAGATAAGACAGGGTAACCCTAGCCCCCATAGGGGTGTTTGTTCTCTTTCCTACTATGTGTTATGTGCAATGTGTGGGAATTCTCAGATTCAAATGAGTGGTTCAATCATTTCAATCTGTGGGGTTGAGTTCAGTTTTTCACATGAGTTAGAAGTAATTAGTTGAGCTAGGATGCTAATGAAATTCTGATCGGGGGTCCCGTTTTGTTTCAGCAAGGTAGTCGGGCAATATAGCTTTCGAAAGGTCTGATATCCCCCAAGTTCTGTGGACTCACGTTGGTAGACTTTGCAAAAGTGCAGATTTGGTTCAGGGTCAGCCAGTGTTAGTTTCTTTGCCACTGGTTACACAAAGAAAAGCAAAAGCTTCATCAACTGTCCAGAATACCCCTTCTTCACCTGCTAGATCATCACCACTTGACTCACCAGAATTAGTGATGGCTCAGATTCCAGAAAATATAGCAGACATACTACTGGGCCTTCAACGGAGCATGGATACCATTGCCACTACGGTTGCTGCCGAAGGCACGACTCTTGCTACTCAAGGCAATACTCTTGCTGAACTGCAACGCTCATCTGGGGCGTTCATTACTCAACCACCTCCAGTGACTCATCCAGTTCCACCTCCACCTCTACCAGCTGACGAGTTTCCCGAGCTTAACTCACCAGAAGACCTGAGGGTTCCCGCACAAACTTCAAGAGGATCATTTCCTCTTCCACAACCAGTGAGAGGGCTCCTTTCCTCTGAAGCACCTGAGTCTGACTCAACTATGTTGAAGTTGGCTAAGTTGGAAAAAATTTTCAAACAGACACAATGAGTTAATTCAATCCCGGACATTGAAGACGAGTACACTGAGATAGCTGTGAAGTTGCCAGAACGGTTCAAAATACCACACATTGATAGGTTTGATGGCTCTGGTGACCCAATGGTGCATATTCGCCTATTTTCTGATGTCTTAAAGCCTATGGGTTTGACTCGTCCGCAAAAGCTCTCTTTATTCGAGCGAACTTTGTCAAGAGTGGCTGCCATCTGGTATGCCAAGTTAGAGGACTCGGTAAAACAATGTTGGGAAGAGTTGGCCGGGGCCTTTATCACCTAGTACGCTTATAACACCCATATTGAAGTGACTACTCGGGAATTAGAGGCCACTCGTCAAGCCCAATGAAAGTTTTGTGGCCTTTATCATCAGCTAGAGGGCAAAAGCAGCAATGATGACCAACAGGCCACCTGAAAAAGACCAAATCCGTATGATAGTTAGAAATCTGCATGGAAAGATGTTACGGAAAATGATATTCCTCCCGCTCTTCACTTTTAATGACTTAAAAGAGATAGGGGTCCAAATAGAGGATGCTATCAAACAGGGAATCATTGTGAAGGATAAGGAACCTGTTCGGAAGCCTTTTGGTCGCAGTTCCAATGCTACCACCAGTGGTAGCACAGCTGTGAATCCCTCTGAAATCAACTTGGTTGCCACCACCACTAAAATAGCCGACCCATTTGCCAATGCCAATCCACAAACCACTAACTCAACCCGAACCACGGACAAAACCTTTAACCCTCTCTACATGTCCCTAACCAAAGCTTTGAAAATCTTGATAGAAAGAGGGTATCTCAAACCTTTGGACCCCTGGCCTCTTCCCGATCCTGTCCCAGCCAAACACGACCCTACCAAATACTGTGCCTTTTACCAACAACCTGAACATGACACAGACCGTTGCTTTCGTCTCCGTCATGAGATCTAAGATCTCATAGACAATAAGGTCATAGCTCCCCCACAACCACCAAAACCCAACGTCACTACAAACCCGTTGCCGTCCCATGACAGAGTTCCACCACCTCCTCATCTTAACCTCATCCATACATTTTCATCTACCTTTAAGCCCAGTATCTATATCACACCCACCCATTTACCCAAGCCTGAGGTATTCATTCCAGAAAACACGGACTTATGTATGATGGATGCACCTGAACCCCAATCGTGTCAACCCCCAAAACTTGAACTCCCTAATAGTCTGATTCCAGTCCAACCCACTCCAAAGAGCCCGGCCCAACCAGTTCACCAGGACCAAGTCGGTTCAAATAGCTCGCAGGCATCAATAGTCGAACCCACTACTTCTAAGTTGTTGAGCATGATGGAAGATCTTCAGAGCACTGTGGCAGATTTAGCCTCTGGGATCTTAGCTCCGTCATCGACCACATCATGTGCCAAAAATTTCATATCAAAAAGCTCCCCAATCTTGGGGTGAGCTACAATTAGAAAGGGCCAACCCGAAGGTATCTTAAGTCTGGGTGATGACATGCCAACAACAAGTGGACCTCACTCCAATATAACCACCCAATCCCTTGGCAAAACTGAAGCAAGTGGAAAAAATGAAGCCGGGGCAAGTATTGATCCTTATGCACATCTCCAATGGGCTATTGAGGCTTTAGAAGTCAAAGGGTTGAACAAACAGCAAGTGCTTGTAGTTGTTACAAAGATTGTGGATGACACTTTTGTCGCTCAAATTGGGAGCATTTTGAACCAAGGGGTAAGCCATAAAAAAGGATATTGTACCATAAACACCCCTTCCAGCTCTAGTCCTACACTCGTAAGAAATTATCAAACTCAGTCAATACCTTCCGACCTTTCTGTTAATACTTCCAAGACTGGTAACCACATCTTCAATCCCCTTTACATGACCTTGTCTAAAGCTCTCCAAATCCTTATAAGACAAGGCCATCTCAAACCCCTTGATTATCGACCTCTCCCTGATCGCCTTCCAGCGAAGTATGATGCGACCAAGTATTGCGCCTTCCATCAGCAACTTGGCCATGACACTGATTGTTGTTTTCGCCTTCGCCATGAAATTCAAGACCTAATTGACAACAAGATCATCACTCCACCAGGTTCTTCAAAGTCTAACAGCACTGGGTCAATGAACTTGGGGGATAGCTAGTCCTATGATCAGAGGTAAACCACCTGCTGATGGCACGCATTTTACTCTAAACATGGTGGATGGCACGCACTAATTTCAAAAAATTGGAAATGTTTTTGTTGTACTTTCTAAACTGAGTGTTGAGTCATTCTAGTAAGTCAGAGTCTGTTGATTTCGAGAATGCTGACCTAGACATTTCTATCCTATCTAAATCTTATTCGTCATTTTCTTTTGAGTCTGTTATCATCGCTGAGTTGTTGTTTCTTTTCAAATAAAAGTGCCATAGAGTCTGCCTACTTCTTCGTGCCTTAATTCATCGCATTGACCAAAGTTTTACAAAACTTTTTCAAAAACTCTGATAAAAACAAAAAGGAAGAATTTCTTCAGGATTTGCAAATTTTGATCAACTAAGAGGAAGAGAGGTGTGCTAAGCCTTTGATGAATAAAATCATTTCTGTTAATGTGGGTACGGAGAAGGATCCTAGCTTGGTCCAAATTGGTTCTGTCTTGTCTTCGTAAGAGTACGAGTGATTAGTCACTTTGTGAAAAGATTTCAAAAACTGTTTTTGCGTGGTCCTACAAAGACATGCTCGGAATTGATTATACATCATAGGATCCCTCTTGACTTGAGGTCCGACCTCCTTAGCTCCTTAGCTTTCAAACCTTGATTCGAAGTATTCAATGATCATTCAAAGTGTAAGGCTTGCGTAGCCGAATGGGAAATAGCCCTTGAACTAGGGGCCATGATGTGATTCAAATGGAGGCAGCCCTTCGACTAGGGGCAATAAGGTCGAATGTGATTCAGATTTGAAACAGCCCTTGAACTAGGGGCAAAAGTGTGAGGCTTACATAGCCAAAATGGAGGCATCCTTTGAACTAGGGGCACTAAGGTTGGATGTGATTCAGATTGGAAACAACCCTTGAACTAGGGACAAGAAGGTACCACCCGTGAGAGGCTCGCTGGGCTGAAAACCCGGAAGGGCGACCCAGGCAAAAGTTAGAGCGAAAAAAAATAAATAAAATAAATAATAATAATAATAAATAAATAAAATATATAAAAAAACAAATGAAAAGATATATAGAAAAATGAAAAAAAATGAAAAGCTCGCAAGGTTGAAAACCCGAAAGGGCGGTTTTGGCAAAAGTTAGAGTGTAAAAGGAGAGTGTCAATACCCGAGTGAACCTTAGCCAAAACTATGTAGGGCTTGTGATTCAGATTGGAAGCAACCCTTGAACTAGGGGCAAGAAGGTCGGATGTGATTTAGATTTGAAGCAGCCCTTGAACTAGGGGCAAAAGTTTGGATGTGATCAAAGAGTTAAAACTAAATCGTTTCCCAATGAAGACCGCCCAGAAAGGCAAAACCTAGAATCTGAGAGAATGAATTTTATTATTGAAGGACAGTCGAGTTCCTATCCACTACACTAGGGGCAACTTTAGACCCAATTAGCCTAGTCCCTACATCATCATATCTACTGGTCAAGTTTAGTAGTCGTTCTTATAGATGGCCTAGAGATTTCACACCCAATCAACATGGACAAGTTAAAATGAAAGTAACCCTTGAGAGGCTCACTGGGCTAAAAACCCGGAAAAGCGACCTAGGCAAAAGTTAGAGCAAAAAAAAAAAAAAAACTCAAAAGAAATAAAAAAAATGAAATGAACAAAATGAAAAAAAAAAATACAAACAAAAAAAAAATAATAATGAAAAAAAATTTAAAAAAAATGAAAAATGGAAAGCTCGCAAGGTTGAAAACTCAAAAGGGCGGCTTTGGCAAAAGTTAGAGCACAAAAGGAGAGTGTTAATACCCGAGTGATGTGCCAGTCACGCCATTGAGATACAAAACTGAAACTTTTTAGATAGTCAAGGGGGACATCCCCGATTACAGAGACTCCAAAAAAAAAAAAAAAAAAAAAACCAACACAAAACAAACCTAGAAAATACAAAGACTCCAAAAACAAGAAAAATAAAAGGAAAACCAGAAATACAAAAAAACAAGAAGAAAAAAAAAATACAAAGTCCAGAAAAAGAAAAAAAAAGAAAAAAAAAAGGAGAGGGATCTTTTTATTCTTCTTTCTTCTCCGGTGACGGCCACGCACCGACTTCACTTACTCGGCTCTTCCATCGCCGGGCTCTTCCTCTTTTTGTCGTCAGCCTTCAAAGGTCCTGCTCCATTGTTTCCACCGAGAACTACCACAGTGCTTCCGCCGACAGAGTCGGCTCCCCGCCGCCCATCAAAGGCGAGGTATGAAGGTGCCCCAAATCGGGCCATGGAGGTGGTTTGCCTTTTCAGCTCCTTGTTTTCAGCCTTCAATGCACAAATCTCTGCTCGTGCATCTTTGTACATGCATTGGAGTAGAGACAGTTGGGCATTGACCTGGTGTACCTCACACGTCATGTTTTGCAGACGGTGAGACAGGTTAGTGACCGCCGATACTGTCTCCATGCAGGACCTCAACGTGTAGTGGTTGGCCTCGATATCATTTTGAGCAGCCATCACTTACTCAACTGTTAGTGTAGGAAGACTAGGATGAGTAAGAGCAGGGGCACTTGGCCCAGAGGAGTTCGATGGATCATTAAGATCCGGAAAGAGAGAGAGGGGGCGAGACGAAGCCATGTATAGGAAGAGAGAGGAAAGAAGGGAGTCACAGAGAAATGATAGAAAATAGAAGAGGAAAAGAAAAAAGAAAAGGAAGATGGAAAAGTGATGGAGAAGAAGCAGAAGAAGAGAATGGTTAAGAAGAAGAGAAAAGAGTAATGAAAAAGAAGAAGACGAGAGAGAAAGACAAAGAGAGGGAGAGAGCCGAGGCAAGCTGTTTTGTCCGCATAAAAAGCAAAGCAGCGTGTCAGGCGTGGATGTCAAAAAATAGGGAAAGACGCGGGAATGTATGTGTACACATATATGTATATATATTGTATAGCTATGTAATATATAGATATATATATATATATATATATTTGTTTGAACATTTGGGTCACAGGTGTGGCTTGGGTTCAATGGTTTGGCCTAGTGGGTTGAGGATTCGGAGAGCCTAAGCCCGAGGTCAGGGGTTCCAACCCCACAACAAATGTTTCTTTTGTTTTGGTTTTGTGTATATATGTCTTGTATAGTATATATTTTTTTCCATATCTTATCATAAGAGTGGAGTGGCTCAGTGATTGAGTACTCAGAGGCCAAGCTTGAGGTCAGGGGTTTGACACCGCGTATCCAATGTCCATCCATTTTGTGATTTTCCTTTCTTTTTTGCGTGTTTTGCGTACGTGTGCCAACGTCAGCAAACGGAATATGCCTTCTCAGTAACGGCATCTTCCCGCTGACGGCTGCAAACAGAATATTCCCCACGTGTATATACCTTCGTATATGTCGGTATATAGGTCTGTATATGTCTGTGTCGTATATACCTGTATATATTTGTATATATCTGTGCATATATATACCGTATATCTCTATGTATATATACCGTATATATATGCATATTTATTGTATATATCTGTATATATACACTGTATTTATCTGTGTATATATCCGTCTCTCTCTGTGTATATGTCTATATATGAATATATGTATACTGTATGTACATATCTGTGTATATTTTGTTTATCTATACGATCACACCCGCACCGTGCATCATGATCACATCCGCACCATGCATCACGATCAAATCGGCACCATGCATCTATCGTACAATCATAACCATATTGTGCTTCTATCGCACAATAAAGCATCTACCACACAATTTTAATTACATTGCACTATCTTGTGTATCAATTTACTCACCCTATCCTGCGCATCGCACTGTCTTGTGCAATTTCAACTACGTCGCAGTGTTTTGTGCACCTCACCCGCACTATCTTGTTCACTCTCTGGTGTCTAGCAGACCTTAAATCCTACGGTCTAGGAGACCTTAAATCCCACGGTGTCTAGGAGACCTAAAATCCTCTGGTGTCTAGGAGACTTTAAATCCTACGGTCTAGGAGATCTTAAATCCTACAGTGTTTAGGAGACCGAAAATCCTATGGTGTCTAGGAGACCTTAAATCCTCTGGTGTCTAGGAGACCTTAAATCCTACGGTGTCCAGGAGACCTTAAATCCTACAGTGTCTAGGAGACCTTAAATCCTCTGGTGTTTAGGAGACCTTAAATCCTCTGGTATCTAGGATACCTTAAATCCTATGGTGTCTATGAGACCTCAAATCCTATGGTCTATGAGACCTCAAATCCTATGGTCTAGGAGACCTTAAATCCTACAGTGTCTAGGAGACCTAAAATCCTCCGGTGTCTAGGAGACCTAAAATCCTCTGGTGTCTAGGAGACCTTAAATCCTCTGGTGTCTAGGAGACCTTAAATCCTACGGTGTCTAGGAGACCTTAAATCCTACGGTGTCTAGGAGACCTAAAATCCTTTGGTGTCTAAGAGACCTTAAATCCTACGGTGTCTAGGAGACCTTAAATCCTACAGTCTAGGAGACCTTAAATCCTACGGTGTCTAGGAGACCTTAAATCTTCTGGTGTCTAGGAGACCTTAAATCCTACGGTGTCTAGGAGACCTTAAATCCTCCGGTCTAGGAGACCTTAAATCCTACAGTCTAGGAGACCTTAAATCGTCTGGTGTCTAGGAGACCTTAAATCCTCTAAAGGTGCAATTCCTTTGCTGTTTGTCGTGTCCAAACGACTTCAATCGGTCCGGTATAGCCACCTAACTATGTTTGTAATGAGTTCCTAGGAGATCAACTGAGACGGTGGAAACTAAAGTTCGAATGGCGATGCCTAGAACGCAAAAGGTTCGGGATTTTTGAGACTAAAGTCTGGTTTAAATACCTAGGGGCGTATCCCCGGCTTGAAATCTGTATGGCAACCCCATAGGTTGAGATAGCTTGTATGCGCCTCAACTCTGGAAACTGAACCAACCTAGTTTGTCACCCTGTTGGAGAATAGGGAAAGTTGCAAACATAGCCAGGTAGAAATATGGCTTGCTTCGTTTATTTTGCACTAAGCTTGCCTCCCATGTTGCCATCTTCATATCTTTATCATCACTCCATGGCATTGCATTGCATTGCATTGCATAAATCATGAATTTTTAAACAACTAGCTTCGCGAAGCGTGTAAGTGCAACTTTCAAACTACATTTTGAGCATATCATTCGCATTCTGCCCCTGAACTACGCTGGTTTGATTCCTTGGAAATGGATACGCAGGAAACCTTCGGGTTCAACCACATGCATTGCATTTTGTTTGTTTGCTCAAATCATACGGTCTTGTCAAAAGGGTCGTCTTTGGGCTTTGACATTCACTCACGTCATGAAATGACTTCGAGCTCTGTCAAAGAGGGGCAACTGTAGACACCCCATTTTGACTGGCCCCAAGACTTGGGCGCTTTCTTTTGATTACCCGATGATGACAATTAGAATGTGCTTCTCACAAAATTCTCAGTAAGAAAGATGGAATTTAAGCATTAATCCCAACCTTCACCCCTTTTTTTTTTTGGCCAAACTATTTTAGACCTTAAAACCCTCTTTTCAAAATATGTTTTTTTTAAATGTTTCTAAGATATCCCAAGGCTCCCATTTCGATTAAAATATTGCACTTTTCAGTAAACCAAGTAAGGACAAAGTAGAACTAAATGGAAGAGAGGTGAACTCTTTGAAAAATATTTAAAAACATTTTTTTTAGGTTTGGAGCTGAAGGAAATAGGAGAGGATGGAAGAAAACTAGTTTTGGAAAAGAATGAGCATCAAATCATTAAGAAGGAAATGAACAGCCTTCACTAAATTAGGCATATCTCTTTGTACACTTGGAATTTAATTGTGAGGCTATCATCATTGGAAAGTAGACTTCCGGGGCTTCAATTTAGACCCAAGATCCACCTAAAACCACGTCCATATAAGGGAGATATGCCCATTTGAAGTTGGGTTTAAGAGCAGATTTTGTTGACCTGGGCCCGAGAGAAATGAACAGCCTTCACTAAATTTGGCATATCTCTTTATACAGTTGGACTTTAATTGTGAGGCTACCACCATTGGAAATTATACTTCTGGGGCTTCAATTTAAACCCAAGAACCACCTAAAACCAAGTCCATATAAGGGAGATATGCCAATTTGAAGTTGGGTTTAAGAGCAAATTTTGTTGACCTGGGCCCGAGAGAAATGAACAGTCTTCACTAAATTTGGCATATCTCTTTGTACACTTGGAATTTAATTGTGAGGCTACCACCATTGGAAAGTAGACTTCTGGAGCTTCAATTTAGACCCAATAACCACCTAAAACCAAGTCCATATAAGGGAGATATGCCCATTTGAAGTTGGGTTTAAAAGCAGATTTTGTTGACCTGTGCCTGAGAGAAATGAATAGTCTTCATTAAATTAGGCATATCTCTTTGTACACTTGGACTTTAATTGTGAGGCCACCACCATTGGAAAATAGACTTCTGGGGCTTCAATTTAGACCCAAGAACCACCTAAAACCAAGTCCATATGAGGGAGATATGCCCGTTTGAATTTGGGCTTAATAACAGATTTTGTTGACTCGGCCCAAAACAGCAGCAGTCCCGTTTCTCTTGGTTTTAGTTCGGTTGGGACACCCCATTGAGCCATTTTTTATCCATTCAAGTGCACCCACTCATCCCCCAACATCCCCACTCATCATCTACACATCCCACCATCTCCACTCATCATCCACTTTCATAATTACACTCCACCATCTCCATTTACCATCTACTTTCATGATCACATCCCATCATCCCCACTCACCATCCACTTTCATAATTACACCCCATCATTCCCACTCACTACCTACTTTCATAATCACATCCCATCATCCCCACTCACTATCTACTTTCATAATCACATCCCACCATCTCAAGTCATAATCCATTTTCCTAAAGCACACCACACCATCACCATTCATCATCCAACTCCATTATACATTGTCCCCCATTAACTCCACTTTGTCTTCCATCATTGCCCACTTTCATTGGCTATATAATGAGAGCTCTAGTCTTGAATTGATAGAGGATTTTTGAAGAAGAAAAGGGTAGGGAGAGAATGCTAAAATTGTGTTAGAATTTGAGAGAAAAGAAGTCTTAAAAAACAAGAGAGTTGTTTTGCCAAACTAGTGAAGTTACATAGCCTCTTACATCTCATCTCTCCTTGTCAAAAATCACTCAAAGCCCTAACCAAAGAGAGTATTCTTGCCAAGAAAAGAGTGATCATACACTTGTTCAAAACCGTCATTTTAAGCTCAAATTCTGAGTTTTTGAATTGAGGATTAAGATCATAATTCACAACCTTGAGGGTGATCAAGAGGAAGTTTGAAAATCAAGAAGTTCAATCCTTCTTTGCAAGGTGAATTTTCAATTCTTTCATTTTTCTTGCATGTTTTATCTTATATTTATTTTCTTATGTTAATTTCATATTATGTTCTATCTTATATTTATTTTCTTATTTTAGTTTCATATTACTTTTGTTGTAATTTTGCATATTCTATCCCTTATTTATTTTCTTATTTTAGTTTTGTAGTAGTTGTGTTATTTGTTTTCTTATTTTAGTTTCACATTAGTTTTGTTTTAATCTTGCATGTTCTATTTTATATTTGTTTTCTTATTTTAGGTCGATGTTAGTGTTATTGTAATCTTGCATATTCTATCCCATATTTATTTTCTTGTTTTAGTTTTGTAGTAGTTGTGTGGTTTTTTTTTTTGTTTTTTTGTGTTCTTATTTTAATTTCACAATCTTGCATGTTCTATTTTATATTTGTTTTCTTGTTTTAGTTTCATAGTAGTTGTGTAGTAATCTTGCATTTCCTAGGTTAAAGTTATCCTCTTATATTAGTTTCATATTAGTTTTGTTTTAATCTTACATGTTCTACCTTATATTTGTTTTCTTAATTTAGGTTCATGTTAGTTTTGTTATAATTTTGCACTTTCTATTTTTGTTTCCTTGTTGTAAGCTAACCCGTAGTGGTTAGTTGAGCCACCTACATATTTCTTGTTTGTTCCTTTTCTTGGTTTCGCAACAAGACAGGTTTTGCTCGGCCTAGTTGGCCGGCCGGCATATTTGGCCGGTCGGTTAGCTTCTTTCGGACAAGATGGCATAATCTCCCAATGTTGACCAATTTCCGCCAACAATTCCAAGGAACATGAAGTTTTTATTTTGTTTATTTTTGTTTTGAGTGTTTTGTGAGGTTTTATCATATTTTATTGCAATATTCCCTTCTCTCTCTCATTTGGTCTGTAATAATTTGTTCAAGTGTTGTAATAATTTCCCGACCCGCTTCTTTCTATCCTGTTCTTTTACTCGCTTTCCTTATTTGTACATAAACATTGTATTTATTTTTCATTATATTCATGCTTTGCATCCATGATTCATGCATCTTGATTCGGCTAAGTTTGCATTTGTGGATTTAATCAATTCCTATGTGGTTATGTGCGCTACCTCATGTTCTTGAGATGATTCACATGTCATATCTTAGAAGCCGAATCTTTAGTTGCATCTCATCATTGAATTGTATTAGGATTTTGTATATAAGATCATACATGTTTTACTAACTTTGTTTTGTAGATGTTCGAGGGACGTCGATAAATATGTAAGTTTTTATACTTTAGCATCCCTCTTGTGTGTGTCTTTTTTCTTATTATGTTTAAACATCCTACCATGTGGCTACTTGCTTACTTGATATAACTGTATGAATGCCAGTGGATGGAGGTTGTGTCGCTTAATTTGGAATAGTGTTGATTTTTCATGTTTGTAAACTCAGTTTATTTGGGTTGTACATCTTCAAAACTCTTTCAAAATACATGAAATCGAATTATTCCAAAATAAATGACATAGTCTATACTTGTATACTTCACATAGCAATTTTTAGGATTTATTAAATAATTGAACTATGAACATATAAAGAAAATAAAATTCATATCATGGTTTAGTAGAGCCCGATCTTTGATCGGGTGAGTGGGGGTACTCATTATTGACCTTCCCCTCTCATACCTAAGGTTCCGAGCCAAGCATCCTTGGTTACGACGAATAGTGGCATTGGCACGAGTCATGGGTTTCCTAATTTCCCAAAATATTAGGTGGCAACTTTGAGATCTGAGGACACAGTCCATTTTTGACAAAATTGCAATAAAATGGATTTTCAATAAAAGTTGCCAAATTTGGACTCTCATCTATGTTTCACATTGCACTCGTGAGACTAGATCAAAAAGATTTCGGGAGTCTGAAATGTTCGACGCTACGGGGGCATGTTATGAGCTCTCGTGAATCGCCTTCTGTCTTGGCGTGCTTTGTCGCCTCGGTACCGTGGAAAGTCATCCCGCGCTATAGCGATCCCGGTTTTCCCTTCATTGTTTAATTGTATTCCGGACTCGGTTCCGTGGATGTGTTGTTGTCTTATTCTCGTTTTCGTCCTTTACTCTTTGTATATGAGTCTTGGGTCGTGTTGGGCAGGTTTGAAACAGGTTGGTTGTGTATGGAAACCAAGGGTTGATGTCCATTTAATTCCAACTAGTGTCTATTAAATTTTCATAATGGCTCATTCAATTCTAATTTGTGATCCATTCATATTCCATTAGTGGGATTTTTATGACAAACTTGTCCATTCATATTTCTAGTTAGCGTTCATTTACTGCTAGTTAGTGTTCATTTAATTCTAACTTGCCCTTTCATTTTCTAATTAATGGGCTTTAATAACAACCTTTCAATATCACTTTTTCATCTCCCTTTTGATTTCAAAACCCTAGAACCATCTTCTCTCGCTCCCTACACACCTTCTCTCTAGGTTTTCATCTCCCTCTAGTGTAAATCTATACTAACTCCTTTGTAAGAAAGGTAGAGTGGGTTGAGGGCTTCATTTTAATCTGAAAGTTTGGGTTTGGAGCACCTTCGAAATCCTTCATCTTCTCCATTTGGTCTCTCCATTTGAGGTAGGGATTTCTTTGTTTTTTTTTCAATACTCCGTCTATAGATAGACATGTGGTAGTTTTGTATTGCATGAAAATCATATCCGTGTTGGATTTGTTTGAAAATCATGAGGGGAACCTAGGGTTGGTTGTTTGAGAATGGTTTTGCTATCATTAACTGTGGTTTGGACTAATTAGAGAGTAAAATTAGCATGTTATTGTTGAAAGAAGAGAAAGCCCTAAATTATATTTTGATTTGGTAAAATAAAAAGGGTTTATTGTTAAACAATGTTTGTAAATTTGTATTGTTAATATGAGTTGTGTAGAAGGTGTTAACAGTTAAGGGATTAATTATGGTATTGGGGTTGCTTTGAAATGAACGTATTGAATCAAGTTGGGTTATGGCTTATTATCCATGGAATTGATTTCGTAAAATGAAGAGAATGTAATTGGTTTTGTGAAAAGGGAAAAGTGTTTTTGGAATAAGTGATGAAACACGCTGACTTGAAAAAATTTATGAAAGTTGATTTGGAAAATGGGAAATGAAATGTTAACTCTATGTGAGTCTCGGAAAATAAATTTGAGAATTGAACTATTGTATCATGAGTGTTGAATACACACATTTGGGGTTTTTATCCTTACCTATCGTACTAGTGTCATTGTTAGGTTGAAGGTTTGCTTGAGAGTTGAGTCTCTTTTATTAGGTGTACTGAATACATGCATCTAGAGGTTTTGTCCTTGGTCATCGGTGGAGGATGACATTGTTGTGTTGAATTGTGATGTATGCGTTACACTTGTGTTGGTTAAACATTATTGAATAGTTTATGTGCATGTATTACACTTGTTATTTATGCTTTGTTGTATTGAGGAATTTGTACATGATAATCGCTTATATACATTGTTTTGTGTGGGAGGAGATGGGGGATGTACTCGATGGTTTATTGGAAGATGGGGGATGGACCTCTAAACTAGATTTTTATTTGATATTGATACAGCACTAAAATGTGTATCATTTGTGAAGTATAGAAGTGTTTTTGTTTGATATTGATACAACACTAAAATGTGTATCATTTGTGAAGTATGGAAGTGTTTTTGTCTGAGATTGATACAGTACTAAAATGTGTATCTATTATGAGGTATGAAATGTTTAAAATGAGTTATTATCTTGCTTATCGCTTTGGCATATCCTTAGCTTACTGTGCATATAGCCGGTAGAGCAGAGTTTTAATTGTTATCGTCAGTGTATCCGAGTATGTTATGGGTTGCGATGGTTACAATTTTGAAAGGCCGAGCTGCCTCATTTGTGGATTATATACATGATTGATGATTTGTTATTTCCTTTTTATTTAAGGAATGCATGTATTAATATGAATGTATTGGGAACAAACCAAAATGCCATTTTGAGATTTTGGAAAGTGTGAAGGAAAATGGGGTATTTGTGAACATGTTTTAAAAAAAGGTCATTTTGTTGTAAGTACGAAAAATGGGGGAAGAGTAATGGGCTTGGTGAATTTTTTTTTTCTAAAACTGTTATAGTCATGAAAGTTTGGAAAAATGGGTAATTAAAAGGAAAGAAAGGTGAACCGCTTATAGCGTTGAATGAAATGGCTGTTTTCGAGAAAAGTTCATACTTATGTATATTTTGTATAAACTGCCACATTATTATTCTAGTATGAGATTGAACATTCATGATCATAGCTATCTGTAAGTTGTTATTGTTGAGGATCTTGTTGAGATCCCTACTGGACTGTATGTTCATCCCACGTTGTTGAATCTTTTTCAGGTGATAGCCAGGATGTGCTACAAGGTTTTAGATCTTCTTATTTGTTGGCCACGGGGCCTCTTTTGTGTTGGCGGAATGACATTTATGTAAAAGGGTTATACCCTTCTTCTTGACTTTTTAATGATGTAAGCCCAAGGGCAATTTATTTAGTGTGCTGATGTTGTATATAATTTGCATACGAATGAGAGAATCGTTATTTATTTCCATTTGTTGAACCAAAGAGTTTTTCCGCATGTTATCTCTAATATTGAATTAAACTAATGAATTTGGTAATGATTTCGAGTAATAAAAAGTGGGCCGTGACAACTTGGTATCAGAGCGAGCCGGGTTTGAATACTTTGGGCTCGTGGGAAGTAGTTTTTACTACAGTGGGTTTGCTACATGTAGTGAGGACGTTGCATATAGTTAACATGAATGTTAGGACTTGTTTGTTGCATTTATGTGAGCATGGGATTAAGTTTTCTGGATAGTACTTATAGCCGGTGAACTTGCTTTGAGGTGCTCTTGGAAACACGCCTGATCAACGTGGTTTCTGATAGGAATTCCTTGAGAGTTCCGGGATGAGTGACTATCTTTATGGACTTGATTTGATTATGTGTTTAAATGTTTATATGCAATAGAAATGTATGTTTAGGGTGGTAAGTGTATGCCTCGGGGAAGGCTGTTGTGTTGTGCACTAAGTGTGGTTTTGTTTTTGGACTTTACAGGATGTCTACACGAGGGAGCATGAGAATTGTATCTCGGGGTTAGAGGGAATGGTACCGGTGTGTTGATTAGTGTTTTGGGCTTTGCTAGTTAATGAGTTTGTTGTGATCCCATCAGTTATGTATTTGGTTGGTGTTCGTATTGTGACTTGTTATCGGTTGGTGACTATGTGTGGGTGAAATGAGTTAGTGGTGTTATTGGTTATTGGGTATGGTTTGTGAGTGGGAAGAGAATTTCTTGAGTGGATGCTGACGGCAATCTTTTAAAGGAAAATCAGTTTGTGTCCTCGGTTAACGAGGGTAGCATTGGTTAAAATTGTCATTTGTATTAGGGATTGGGTGATTGAGGTTGACCATGTCAGCCTTGAGTTTGAGGAGAAGGGCAGGCTTGCTATGTAGGCTTGGGGGTGAAGACTCCCTTAGAAGC
The DNA here is from genome assembly GCA_025200525.1 of Camellia lanceoleosa. NCBI lineage: Eukaryota > Viridiplantae > Streptophyta > Magnoliopsida > Ericales > Theaceae > Camellia > Camellia lanceoleosa. Next base: position 94,616,980 of record CM045771.1, read on the forward strand.
AGTGTTGGTGTGGTTCGATTTTAGGAAATCTGGTGAGATTCCAAAATTTGGGGGTTTGTGTAGGGAACTCCGTGTTTGGGGTAAATGGTTTTGAGTGGCACATCAGTGTGTGGTTTACTAAGTGTGGCGGTTTATTGAGTTGATTAGTCAACTTGTTGGCATCGAGTTTTGGTTGGCATTGGTCACCTTGAGGATAGTCTTGATTGTTGTAGACGTTGTATGTTGATTAGGGAAAACTGAAACTAATCGAACGTGTTATGTCATTGAATGTGACAGTTGGAATAATACAGCAAATATGTGTGTTGATTGATCATTGTATATGATAAGTGTTTAAATACATTTCTTATGTGTATTTTTTTGGGGGGAGATAGGGGATGTACTCCAGTGTGTGGGAGGAGATAAGGGATGTACTCCACACACATATGTGCTCATGCGCTTTATTACATTATATATGTACCTTTGTTTGGGAGGAGATGGGGGATGAACTCCACTGATACAGCAAATTTGTGTATCAATTGAAGTATGGAAATGTTTATATATGAGTCGTAGTCTCATTTAATAGCTCGGCTAGGCAATGGGCCATGTTTATGATTTTAAATTGATTAAGTAAAGCAAGGTAGGATGAAATTGCAAAATCATGAATTTCTTATGCCTTATGTGTTGATAGCAAGGTTGTTATTTCTATTAACTATCATTATAGAAATGTTATGTTTTATGTTGGTTGTGGCATCATCGTGTGAGTGATGGGTGTTATGTTGGAAATAGATTGGAACTTAAATTCTTCCTAGTGTTTTGGCCTTCTAGGGCGCTGTTAAAAAGGAAAATGTTGAGGATTTGATTTAATTTGAATGTTATGAGAATTTCCAAACGAGTAGTTTTTGGCAAATAAACTGGAGATGTTTATGTATTATGGGTAACACTATGTTTATGAAAAATGTTTACAAAACTTTTGAGTTTCGCATGGAAAATGCAAAATTTATTTTTGAATGTCAACGTTGGAAATTTGATTATCTTTGAGAAATGTCTCATGAATAAAAGAATGATTTTTCTTATATTTATACAAAAGATTTGCTTTGATTGTCTTATGTGAAGTTATGAATGTTGAGTAGTGACATAGCTTGGAGCGCTAGTCGGGTGTTTTGGTGATTTGTTTCGGGAAGGGTTTGGTTTTGTTGAGGCTTTTGTGCTTGAGTGTTGCCTTTTGAAACGTGTTTCCTTGGTAAGCCCTTTCTTTTGTGAGAGTTAACCGGAGGTTCGTGGTGAGAATAGTTTCTTTTCTAAGTGCTCGGGTGTTGAGTGCTATGTGATTAGTTGGCCTTGTGTTTCTGGTGTACTCTTAATTTCAGGGACGAAATTCTTTAAGGAGGGGAGGTTATAGCGATCTCGGTTTTCCCTTCATTGTTTAATTGTATTCCGGACTCGGTTCCGTGGATGTGTTGTTGTCTTATTCCTGTTTCCGTCCTTTACTCTTTGTATATAAGTCTTGGGTCGTGTTGGGCAGGTTTGAAACATGTTGGTTGTGTTTGGAAACCAAGGGTTAATGTCCATTTAATTCCAACTAGTGTCTATTAAATTTTCATAATGGCTCATTCAATTCCAATTAGTGATCCATTCATATTCCATTAGTGGCATTTTTATGACAAACTTGCCCATTCATATTTCCAGTTAGTGTTCATTTACTGCTAGTTAGTGTTCGTTTAATTCTAACTTGCCCTTTCATTTTCCAATTAATGGGCTTTAATAACAACCTTTCAATATCACTTTTTCATCTCCCTTTTGATTTCAAAACCCTAGAACCATCATCTCTCTCTCTCCCTACACACCTTCTCTCTAGGTTTTCATCTCCCTCTAGTGTAAATCTATACTAAGTCCTTTGTAAGAAAGGTAGAGTGGGTTGAGGGCTTCATTTTAATCTAAAAGTTTGGGTTTGGAGCACCTTCGAAATCCTTCATCTTCTCCATTTGGTCTCTCCATTTGAGGTAGGGATTTCTTTGTTTTTTTTTTCAATACTCCGTCTATAGATAGACATGTGGTAGTTTTGTATTGCATGAAAATCATATCCGTGTTGGATTTGTTTGAAAATCATGAGGGGAACCTAGGGTTGGTTGTTTGAGAATGGTTTTGCTATCATTAACTGTGGTTTGGATTAATTAGAGAGTAAAATTAGCATGTTATTGTTGAAAGAAGAGAAAGCCCTAAATTATATTTTGATTTGGTAAAATAAAAAGGGTTTATTGTTAAACAATGTTTGTAAATTTGTATTGTTAATATGAGTTGTGTAGAAGGTGTTAACAGTTAAGGGATTAATTATGGTATTGGGGTTGCTTTGAAATGAACGTATTGAATCAAGTTGGGTTATGGCTTATTATCCATGGAATTGATTTCGTAAAATGAAGAGAATGTAATTGGTTTTGTGAAAAGGGAAAAGTGTTTTTGGAATAAGTGATGAAACACGCTGACTTGAAAAAATTTATGAAAGTTGATTTGGAAAATGGGAAATGAAATGTTAACTCTATGTGAGTCTCGGAAAATAAATTTGAGAATTGAACTATTGTATCATGAGTGTTGAATACACACATTTGGGGGTTTTATCCTTACCTATCGTACTAGTGTCATTGTTAGGTTGAAGGTTTGCTTGAGAGTTGAGTCTCTTTTATTAGGTGTACTGAATACATGCATCTAGAGGTTTTGTCCTTGGTCATCGGTGGAGGATGACATTGTTGTGTTGAATTGTGATGTATGCGTTACACTTGTGTTGGTTAAACATTATTGAATAGTTTATGTGTATGTATTACACTTGTTATTTATGCTTTGTTGTATTGAGGAATTTGTACATGATAATCGCTTATATACATTGTTTTGTGTGGGAGGAGATGGGGGATGTACTCGATGGTTTGTTGGAAGATGGGGGATGGACCTCTAAACCGGATTTTTGTTTGATATTGATACAGCACTAAAATGTGTATCATTTGTGAAGTATAGAAGTGTTTTTGTTTGATATTGATACAACACTAAAATGTGTATCATTTGTGAAGTATGGAAGTGTTTTTGTCTGAGATTGATACAGTAATAAAATGTGTATCTATTATGAGGTATGAAATGTTTAAAATGAGTTATTATCTCGCTTATTGCTTTGGCATATCCTTAGCTTACGGTGTATATAGCCGGTAGAGCAGAGTTTTAATTGTTATCGTCAGTGTATTTGAGTATGTTATGGGTTGCGATGGTTACAGTTTTGAAAGGCCGAGCTGCCTCATTTGTGGATTATATACATGATTGATGATTTGTTATTTCCCTTTTATTTAAGGCATGCATGTATTGATATGAATGTATTGGGAACAAACCAAAATGCCATTTTGAGATTTTGGAAAGTGTGAAGGAAAATGGGGTATTTGTGAACATGTTTTCAAAAAAGGTCATTTTGTTGTAAGTACGGAAAATGGGGGAAGAGTAATGGGCTTGGTGAAATTGTTTTTTCTAAAACTGTTATAGTCATGAAAGTTTGGAAAAATGGGTAATGAAAAGGAAAGAAAGGTGAACCGCTTATAGCGTTGAATGAAATGGCTATTTTCTAGAAAAGTTCATACTTATGTATATTTTGTATAAACTGCCACATTACTATTCTAGTATGAGATTGAACATTCATGATCATTGCTATCTGTAAGTTGTTATTGTTGAGGATCATGTTGAAATCCCTACTGGACTATATGTTCATCTCACGTTGTTGAATCTTTTTCAGGTGATAGCCAGGATGTGCTATAAGGTTTTGGATCTTCTTATTTGTTGGCCACGGGGCCTCTTTTGTGTTGGCGGAATGCTATTTATGTAAAAGGTTTATACCCTTCTTCTTGACTTTTTAATGATGTAAGCCCAAGGGAAATTTATTTAGTGTGCTCATGTTGTATATAATTTGCATACGAATAAGAGAATCGTTATTTATTTTCATTTTTTGAACCAAAGAGTTTTTCCGCATGTTATCTCTAATATTGAATTAAACTAATGAATTTGGTAATGATTTCGAGTAATAAAAAGTGGGGCGTGACACACACCGAGCTCCCCCAACTCCTCGGGCAGGTACAGATGGTCCAGCTGGAGCACCTCCTGCGGCCGGAATCTGGAATGGGGCCTGAAAAGAACGAATGGCAAATGCGTCAGTTATGCTATGCAAAACAGCGTATGAATACCAAATGCCGTGTATGAATATAGTGTATCAATGTTGTGAACAATGCTGTGAGTAGTATATCAGTTACAGTGTATCAACGCCGTGAGTGCAGTGTATCAGTGCCGTGAGTGCTGTGTATCAAGTGCCGTGTTGACAATGTGATGTATCAGATCAGTATGGAACAGAATATGCAAAGTTTGGGACCGAGGTCGAAAGAACTTACCAGGATACCGTAGATGGTCAACAGGTCGATGCTCGGCCGCAAAGATCCCCATCACCGGATCGGCTCCAGAGATCGAGTGTACTCTGAAGCTCGCAAAATTGTTGAAATCATTAGTATTCTGAGGGATATCAAATGAATTAAAATAACTGTACGGAAAGCAAAGTATAGCAATACATACCGGGGCCGAACCGTAAACTCCGATAAGCTCATGATCAGCCGGAGAAGGAGCAATGGGTATCTGGTAAGTCTCCCCATCCTGTCCTCGGCATGTCATCATGGTGGGCAATGCTGGCCACTCAGCTCCCCGTCCTCTCCGGGACTCACTCTTGCCACGGGCCCGAGCTGCCCTCGATACTCCTGCTCCTGCTCCCGCCACTGGCACTGTAGGTCTCTTTCTCTCTACTCGGCCAGCACCGGTCAGAGGCGGCATCAGATATAGCTGAATGAACTCGACATAGTCACCCTCCTCTCTGAAAGAGTCGGCCTTCCAGTCTATCGTGTAATCCATCATATCCTCTAGAGAGTACCTCTCAGTAACTCTCGTGTGGATAGGAGGAGGCGCTGGAACTGGCTGCTCTGGTAAACCGAGGGTCTAGCGTAAGAAGCGCTCCCCGAAATACCAAGCCTGGCAGACTGGGCCCTCTAGCAGAATCCTGAACGGGCAGTGTCCTAAGCACCCCCATACCCATCTCTCACCTTATTCGGCATCACCGCCCAGGGCTGCTAGGTGATCTGCAAATAACAGGGTATACAGTTACTTATATGTTGTTCAAAGTACAATGTAAAGCGAAGCTTAAATGAATTGAAAGGTTTGAAATACCTCTACGGCGGTGATGGTGTCAAAGTATCAGCGGAAAAACAGGAAAGTCTCCCTAGGCCTCCGTTCACACCTCACATCGAATCGGTAGGAAAAGGGAACCATCGGGGGAGTCTCTACGTCAGGCACTGGGGCAAGCCTCAGGAAGTAGGCATAGACCCACAACTACAGAATGTAACAAGGCCAATATGAGTATGCTTATTAGATAAAGCAGAATGCAGATAAAACAGAAATCAGCATGTGCAATGTGCAGTCAGTGTAAGGCAGAGTGCATGTTTGCAGTGTGTGCAGTGTACAGTCAGTGTAAAGCAGATTGCATGTATGCAGTGTGTGGGGTATACAGATAATGTAAAGCAGAATTGAAAAGATAGAAAGGGAAGGTGTACCTCCTAGGCCCGCCAGTAGCCTCCAAGCAACTGTCCGCTGTAGTGGGACGAGGAGCTCATGTATCCATAGAGTGTGGCCAAGCCCGCATCCCCCCAGTCATAGTGGCGGATCTATGTCGCGTCCATTAGTGCGCTCAGCAAGTAAAGGGCGACGGTGTTCACCCTGTCAGCGAAGAGTGTGGTCCCCAGCAGGAACATGATGAAGCCGTGAGCATACCGCTCCACCTCCTCACGAGTCGTGGGCGTCTGAATCCTAAAGTGGTCCTCGAACCAGGAGTACCTCACGAACCCTGGCTTGGCAAGAGGTGGGTGATCACCAAGCAGGTAAATCTGGGCGGCGTCCCACTCGCCCATATCAGTATCAAAGGGAATCGGATCATCCTCTACCCCGATGCCGGTGAGCATCGAGAAGTCAAAGGGAGTCATCGTCATCTCCCTGGTAGTAGAGAGGTGGAAGGAGTCAGTGGTATCCCACCACCTCTCCACCAGCGAGCCCAGAAGAGGCCTGCTCGCAGTGAGGCGCGAGAGTCCTCTGCAGAAAATGCTGAAGCCGGCATGATCAACGATGTGGCAGACTGCCTCGGGCAGCTCCATATACCAACCTCGGGCAACGGTATTCCCATACCCCTGGAAGGCATGGGAATCTCCCTGCATTCAAAGATAGACAAATGCGAAGCAGTATTAGATATACAGTGTTTGAATGCGTTCAGAATAGTTGAAAATGATGTGTGTGTGCATGTGTTCAAGTCTACACAGGTAGCGGGAGTGGGTGTGCTCACGGTGAACTACAGCATATTGATGTATCAGTGTGTTTGAGTTATTCAGAATTGATGAATATGCAGTGTGTGTGCATGTGGTCAAGTCTATGCAGATATCCAGAGTGGGTGTGCTCACGATGAACTGAGAATGTGATATATTAGTGTATCTGGGTTAAGCAGTTAAAGAACAGTTTCGACTATCGTAGTTATATGTTCTACATTACAGAAAATGAAAGAGGGGAAGAATATACCTTGCTTGCGCAGCAAGAGCTCCAGCGGCGTGCCTCGCTCGTGACTCTTAAACTGGCGAATGTCGTTGGGAGGCAACACATGTATCGCCGGCCTGTAGGTCGCCAGATCGAACGGTCGAACGCTCAATGGCGAAAGCTCGACCTCGGGATCCACATCCATCCCCGGGGGAGCCCCACCCTGTGGAATGTCGTCTGCCATCTCGAGAAAGGTGCAAAAATGGTGAAAAGTGTGAAAAATGGATGAGAATGTAAAAAGTCAACCCAAAAGTCAACCCCGAGAGGTGAAAAATGAGAGAAAAGGTCGGAGTGTGGAAAAGGCATGAAGATCGAGGTATAACTTAGGGGAAACAAACCCCAAGCGGTGGAAACAAAGAAAGGGTCACTGAAAACGAATTTTGTTCGGTTCAAAGTGTGTGAAACCAAGAGGGTTTCGCGAATTGAACGACGAAAAAGGCCTGATAACCAAGGAAAAACTCGGATCGAAGGTTGGGAAATCACCTAAAGAGAAAGAGGAGTGATTTTCGAGCTAGGGTGAAGTGAAAATATAAGGTTTGGAACCTTATATTTAAAGACCTATGGCAAAAGGACAAAACTGCCTCGAAACTGCCATTTTTGGCCGATCGGCCAAATTGTTAGCTGATCGGCTAAATATTTGGCCGATGAGCTCATTTTCTGGCCGATGGATGGCCGTTGGACTTCCCTTGTGGCCGATGGGTCTCCAACACCCTTGTTTGGGTCAGTTATGTGGTTTTGGTACCTTCATTCCTCAAGACAGTGCAAGAAAGTGCACTTTTGAAGATTAATCGGCCTCCGTGTTGACCTCGAACCGTGTCCTTCATGTGCGATGCTTGGTACGCGCAAGGTGTATCCTTTTTTTTCGTATCCTTTTGTATCTTGCGAGCTTCGCAAATCGCTTTAAATATATTACGTTACAAAGTATTGTCATGTTTATAATAAGCGCGCATTAGTTATACGTCGTGTCGTCCTTGCATTTAACACGCCTTGTCTTGTTTTAAAATTGCATCTCAACCCCGCGAATGGCGTACCGCCTTACATACTTGCATTGTCATGCACGTCATTTGCATTGTCATGCATTCCTAACATGCGTAGTCTCGCATGTCATTTGCATTGTTATGCATTCTATCACGCATTGTCATGCATGCTTCATGTGCATTATCATGCATTTTCCTTACACGCATTGTCATGCACGTTTCATTTGCATTGTCATGCATTCCATCTCGCATTGTCATGCATGTTTCATTTGCATTGTCATGCATTCTATCTCGCATTGTCATGCATGCTTCATTTGCATTGTCATGCATTCTATCTCGCATTGTCATGCATTCCTTACACGCATTGTCATGCATGCTTCATTTGCATTATTATGCATTTTCCATCTCGCATTGTCATGCATGCTTCATTTGCATTGTCATACATTTTCCCTATCTCGCATTGTCATGCACGTTTCATTTGCATTGTCATGCATTTTTGCTACATGCATTGTCATGCACGTTTCATTTGCATTGTCATGCATTTTCCTTACCTTGCATTGTCATGCACGTTTAATTTGCATTGTCATGCATACTAACTTGTGCATTGTCTTGCACCCCTGCTGACTTGTGCATTGTCTTGCACCCCTACTAACTTGTGCATTGTTTTGCACCCCCCTGTAACTTGCATTGCCTTGCTCGTTATGTGCATTGTTTTGCACCCCCTATAACTTGCATTGTCTTGCTCGTTACATGCATTGTTTTGCACCCCCTATAACTTGCATTGTCTTGCTCGTTATGTGCATTGTTATGCACACTTACTTGCGTTGTTTTGCACTTTACTTGCATTGTTATGCACACTTACTTGCGTTGTTTCGCACTTTACTGGCATTGTTATGCACACTTACCTGCATTGTCACGTACTTTACTTGCATTGTTATGCACACTTACTCTCGTTGTTTCGCATTTTGCTTGCATTGTTATGCACACTTGCTTGCGTTGTTTCGCACTTTACTCGCATTGTTATGCACACTTACTTGCGTTGTCACGCACTGTATCCGCATTGTTATGCATTACACTTAGGTTGCATTGTCTTTCACCCCCTTACCTGCGTTGTCTTGCACCCGTAGGTTGCATTGTCTTGCACCCCTTTCACCTGCGTTGTCTCGTACCTTGAGGTTGCATTGTTTTGCACCCCTTCACTCGCGTTGTCACGCACTTTTCACTTGCATTGCTATGCATGTTTCTAACGATATTGTACCTGTTAAGTTTCTTTCTTTGCAGGCACGATATTATATGTACGGTTCATTTGAAACTGGCGTGACCAGATAAACCGGACAGGTATTGTATCCTCCACGTGAGACGTAGCAAGAATTCTATAATTCTCTTACATCCTTTTTGCATGTAATGTAGTTGGATTTGTATTCGCTTGCTTAAACTGTTGTATGCCATGCTTCGTTACAGTTTTCATTGCATGATCATAAGTTATGTTCGGCATTGTGCATGTCCCTTGCATCCTGCCCCTGCTTGCGGGCACATATCTTTGTTATCTTGTATGCTTGTCTAAGTCTTCGGCCTCGTCAAAAATGGGTCATCTCTGGGCTTTGACATTCACTCCTGTCATTTTTTATGACTTTCGAGTTCTATCAAAGAGGGGTAACTGTAGACACTCCATTTTTGACCGCCCTCAAGACTTGGATGTCATCGTTTGAACACTCGATGATCATCCATGCTCGTGTTCATTTTGAGTTCCCAGAGGTCTCGGTCGTGCGCCTTGCCTCAAGATCTCTCAACTTGACTGTTTTATGCTTGGCTGTGGACCAAGCACTTGTGTTTTTGCTCTTGAGGGAAGAGGGTGGCTTGTTAGCCACCTCCTCAGCCCATCAGCCAAGGCATGAAGCCATCGGCCCCTTTTTCTTGCCATCGGCCAAAAGTGTTAGCCGATCGACACTGTTTTTGGTCGGTCGGCCACTTTGTTGGTCGATCGGCCATATTTTGTGGCCGAACCCTGTTCATCTACTTTATGCAGATATTTTGTGCCAGCTGGCACAACTGGCATCCATAATTCCCCCTCTCCATACACGTGTATGAAGGGATTTGCCCCTTGCTTCGCTTCTCTAAGAAGCTTTGCAAATTGAATTCTATAAAGAGGGAGCTCTTCCTCCCTCCTCAAGGGTTCAGAAAATTACTCTGGGGAGAATAGATATACTCTTGTATCTATCTTTCTTTCTTTAGTTTTGTTTTGTGCTTAAAAGTGTATTATTGTCTTACTATTACACACAAACACACACTAGAACACCATCCTTGGTTGCTGAGGCACTAGGAGATTGATTTCAGAGTTCTTGAGTTGGTTTAAGCTTGGAAAAGCTGCTGGAGTTTTGTTCTTGAAGGTGTTCTTCAAGGGTGAGTATTCTTGCTTTAGTTACCCCATTTTGGCTTAAGCTTTTAACCCTATTTGCTTATTGTTTTAAGCTTAGCTCTTAACTGATAAAAGTTCTGTTTTTTGATGCTTTAGATCTTTGTTTAAGATCATTTTTTGGTTTGGGGTTGTTTACCCCTTTCAAGGCCTTGTTAGGCCTTGTTTTAGGCCATCCCTTTTGGCCCTTGCTTTGAGCTTTGCATGACCTTTCTACTACTGAAATCCAAAGGATTTTCATTGGTGGAAAGGTGGTTTTGGTGTCTTAAATAGGAGAGGGTCATCCCCTCTCCTTGTTGTCTTGAATGCTTACATAAATGGCTTATGTTGGTAGCTTGTATGCTTTGCTTGTTTTAGCTTCATTTCAGCAAGTATTTGGTGTTATTTTGTCATGTTATACCTCTGTTTTGAGTTGGCTTAATGGCTTATTGCATGCACCATATACTTGTCTTTCAATCCCTTCATTTGCCTTATTATGCATCTTGTTGTAACATGTCATTCTAGCATGGTTTTGGCTCAACTCCATGAAGCTTTTAGTTATGTTTTACCATGCTTTAGGTATGTTTGCTGTTGTCTTGGCCATGCTTGCATTGTTTTGCATAGTTGTGGTTCAACCTAGCTTGTTAGCTTTGGGTGTCCAAGTCATTAGCATGCTTTACTTGGGCTATTTGAATGATTTGGCATCACTTGTTATGTTATTTCAGTCCATATAGTATGCTCATATACTTGCATTTGTCACTCCTTTAATGTTTTAAAGAGTTGGTGTTTTGTGTCCCTTGAATGGACCATTGTGCATGCCTCCATGCTTAGGCCCGTAGCATGCCATATCAATGTGTTTTTGGTCTTGTTTGAACCTACCTTGGGACTGTTTTAGGTCCCCTTGGCCCCTTGGGGTTTGCTTTGTATAGCCATGGTTGGAGTCCTTTGGCTAACCTTGAGTCTTGGGCTTTCTAGCATGCCATCCTTGCATTGTTTGGTTGATTTGGCATCATCCCTAACATGATTTCAGAGCTTACAATGTATGTCACATGTCCATGTTTGTCCCCTTGTAAGTGCTTTTAAAAGTTGCCCTTTTATGCCTAAGTGTTGGACCATTTACATGTGTGTGTTTTGACCTACATTTCATACCTCTAATTCATCCTTTTGGCAACTGATTTTGGCATGGCTGAGGTCTACCCATGTTAGTTTAAGTCCATCTTGGCATGTTGTTGCATGCTACACATGTTCATATGTTTAGGTTGTATACATATTGCATATTAGTTGCATTGCATGATATTGTTGCATGTTGTTGCATGCTTGAGTTGTTTGTATGCTTGCTTGCATATTTAGGTTGCATTGCATTATGTTTTACATGCTCATTGCTTGCATTGTTGACGCATGCTTGAGCTACATTGCATGTTGTTGCATGCTTGAGCTATATTGAATGATCTTGCATGCTTGCATTGCATTGTGTGTGCATTCCTTGCCTCTTGATCAATCATGATAGAAGTTGGGGCCCCTTATGTGTTTATGTGCATTTCATTTAATATTGAATTGCACATTTGGCTCCTTTGGCCATCATGCATTGAAATGCGTGATTGGTGGCCTGAGGGTCGATGACTACACTTTTTTGAGTCTCAAACATGATAAGGAGGGTGGTTGTGCAAACATTGCCTTGCAAATGCATTGCCATGCTCTATTTGTCCTCTGCTGCAGCAAAACGGGATTTTGCAAGAAGAAATGGCCGGTCGGCTACTTTCAGTGCCGATCGGCTAACCATTGTTGGCCGATAGCATCATTTTTGGTCGATGACCAGTTCCCCATGGCCAATGGCCCTATCCTTTGGCGGATGACCTCTCACAGTGTACAGGAAGTGATTTTGGAGCATCACAGAGACTTGTGCAATTTTCAGAGGTACAGAGCAGTGCAAACAGAGGCAACATGTGGCATGGCAACAGATTTCCGAGCGAAGCCCACCGAGCATGCATGCATCCCTCGTCTCGAGGCCATTTCAGTGTTTTAATAACTTAGAATAGTTATTTATTTCGATAGAGTTTTGTAATAATTAATTAGCTTGTTAGTTAGTTAATTTAGCGGTTTGTATTATTCTTTCGGTCCCTCCGTCGAGAGGGCGCAATTGAGTAATAAGTGTGCGTGAGTGTGTGAATGTCTTCCAACCCTACGTCTTTTTCCCTTTTACTTACCTGTTTTTGATGGTTAGTTTTAGGTCATTTTCAATTAGCATCCTTATGCTATGCATGTTTGCATCATTCATCTGTATTGCATGCACCGGGCTCGGCGCATCATATTAACTGCATCGTATTTCAATTCCAACTTGAATACATGTATCGAGTTGTTGCATCTCATATGCCATCTTAGATTAGTCGAGCCTATTGTAGTTGCATTTTGCATGTGTTGCATTAGCCATTGTGAACATGAACTAGGATCATGCATGATTTCTAACTAGTTCTATGTTTTGGCTTGGAGTACACTGTGAGTGTTTATGCTTTAGCATCTTGCATGTGTGTAAGTGTTAACATGACAGCATGCTTGCCATGAGGCTAATTGCTTATGCGATTTAAATGCCTGAATGCTTGTGGGTGAAGGTTGGATTGCTTGAATTGGGACAATTCATTGAAATTCGCATTTTAGCCTACTTGCGAGTAACAAACCTCAAACTATTTTCCAAACAAATGGATATGCAATGCTTTGTTCCAAATTAGGCGATCTAGTCTATACTTGTGTGTTGTGCGCATCACCTAGTAAGATTAGCTAATTAACCGGAATAAGAACGCATGTGTTTTCAAAAATAAGATATCATGTTTAGCAGTGGCCGATCTTTGATCGGGCGAGTAGGGGTGTTCATAGATGACCTTCCCCAATCGTACCCAAGTTCTCGAGCCGAGGCAACTTTGGTGATGACGGACACGTGGCCTTAGGCAACGAGTCAATGTTTCCTAAATTCCCCCGAAAATAAAATATTTAGGTGGCGACTCTGTATCTGGCAAAGCAGTCCATGTTAGGCACTTCTTTCTTAAAAATTAGTTTTTCAAAACGATTTATCGGATTTGGACTCTTTGGGGATTTATCGGTCTCGCATTGCACTTTGCGAGACTATATTCAGAACTGTGACATTTGAGTCCGAACTGTAGTCATGAGGCCCAAGGGCGCGTCTACACTGGGCGTTGTCTTGATTGGGCTTAATTAGTTGAGTTGCAAGAGTGGACAATAGCTATTAGTGAACTGAGGCGGCCCATTAGTACTAGGCCCATTGTAGCAACATTAATTGGATAATCCTGAAATTATTCCCCATGTTTCAAAAATTCTTCAATGCTGCATCGCTTTCTTTTTTCTTTTTAGGTACATTAATGCATCACTTTTCCTTCTTTCCTTTTATTTTCTCTCTGTTTTTATTTTTATTTTTTATTTTTTATAATTTTTTATATTCTTTTTGACAGCCAATATATAATCTTGGTGTGGATGCTATTAGTTTGCTATAAATTGCATACAAATTGACATGAGTATGAAATCTCAGTGTCCCATCTTCAATTTGCTGATGACTCTATTATTTTTTGTAAGGCAGAATGGGGGGAAATGGTGAATATTAAGAGGATTCTTCATTGCTTTGAAATGATTTTTGGGCTACGGATTAATTATCACAAGAGTGTGATTGCTGGCATCGAGGTTCAAGATGACTTGCTGGCTGCAATTGCTGGTATGTTGAATTGTGAGTGTCAAAAGCTTCTATTTAAGTACCTTGGGATGCCTCTTGGGGCTAATCCAGGAAGATTGAAGACTTGGAAGCCTATTGTGGATAGAGTTAAAGGTAAGTTGGCTAGTTGGAAAAGAAGGTTCTTATCCCTTGCTGGGAGACTTACTCTTATCAAATCAGTTTTGTCTAGCCCCCCCAGTATATTATCTTTCACTATTTAAGATGCCCTGAAGGAGTTGCTAAAGAGTTAGACAAGATTCAAGCTACTTTTCTATGGGGTCGATCTGTGATCAAGAGCAAGTTACACATGGTTAAATGGTCTGAAGTCACTAGAAGTGTTATTAAAGGTGGGTTAGGCATTAAGAGACTAAGGGATGTTAATGCTTGCTTGCTACTAAAGTGGTGGTGGAGGTTTGGCGGAGATAAGAATTTGCTGTGGAAGAAAGTTTTATGTGGGAAATATAACATTCAAGGTAGCAAGTGGTACCCAAATACGGAAGCCTCCCACATGCATTCCCGGTTATGGAAGGATATACTCTTTGTGGCAACTTTCAACCCTGCCCTGCACAACTTTTTTATCAACAATACTTTCATATCGGTTGGAAATGGAGATAGAACTCTTTTCTGGGAGGATAAGTGGGCTGGTGATAGGTGTCTAAAAGATGATTTTCCTCGACTTTATAGTATTTCTCCTAATAAGCTGAAATCAGTTAAGCAAGTGCTTGAATTAAGAAGGAGTCTTCAAGAGTGGAATGAATGCTTTAATAGAAGGCTTAGAACTTCGGAAAAGGAAGAGGTGGCTCATTTGGTTATTTTGGTTAATAACACTAGTGAGTTCAGAGCTGATAAGGTAGATGTTCTTTGTTGGAGGCCTGCAAACTCTAGTTGTTTCAACATATCATCGACATATAGGTGGTGTGAAAATAGCTTGCAATCTATTGATTATGGTACTATCTCTAAGATGATTTGGCAGAATGTTTCTACTCCTAGAGCAAAAGCTTTTGTGTGGCTAGCTTGGAGACAAAGGCTAAAAACCTCCTTGTTCCTTCATCGGATTGGTGTCATTCCTACTAATGCTAATATCCAATGTGTGTTTTGCAAAGTTGAAGCAGAGTCGATCGTTGTGGTGTCCTTTTGTCTGGAGGGTTTGGGATGATATCTTTATCTGGTGGGGGTCTCAATGGGTTATGCCGGCAACAGTGGATGGAGTTTTATAGTTTTGGGCTAGTTTTTCAGGTAATAGTTTTGAGAGAAAAGCCTAGAATGTTTTACCTATTGCTTCCTTGTGGTCCATATGGAAACATAGGAATGAGGTGTTGTTTTCTGAGATTCAACCAGATCTATATGGTTTATGTGATCTAATTAAAACCAGGGTTGCTATGTGGGTTAGAGCTTCTGATCCGATGTTGCCTTTCTCTGTCAATGACTTTTTGTTTAACTTACAACAAATTAAGTTCTGTAGAAGAGGGATAGGTTGAATCTACGCTTGTTCTACTGTCTCCTCTGTGTGTTGCTTGCTGAAGTGTTCTTAGCCTTTTCTTCTCTTCTGATTAGTGTTGTCTTCTGGTGGTGATGAGTTTGTTTGGTTAACTTGCATCAAATTAAGTTATGTGGCAGAGTAGTTTGGTTATGTGCATGCCCTGTTTGTACTGTTTTCCTGATCTATTTAGCTAGTGTAATGTAATCTCATATGACTGTTGGTACCTGATCTATGTTACTAATCTATTAAGCTGTTTTCCTGATCTCTGGAGCCTGCTGCTGCTAGTCTTTGGTTGGCCTGATGTTTCTATCTTGTGATACTTGCTAGTGTTTTCTTCTATAATTTGCTTGGTCTGATGTTTTCTCCTCTATTTTGGGTGATGCTATGAGGTCTTCTTTGTTTTATTGGTTCTTGTTGGTTATCTTCTAGTTGGCTTCTCACCAATTGTTGTACTGCTAGCGGATGTTTGGGCTAGCTGTTTGGTGCCAATGTTGTTTGGCTTCAATTTGCTATGCTTGGATGCTTCTCATGTATCTGTGTTCAATATCTATAAATCTCCTTTGTTTGCTGATCCAAAAAAAAAAAAATAAATAAATAAATTTGACATGAGTACAATAATGATAAATCAAATTTTTATATCAAAATTGTGGGGAAAAAAATCACTCTGTCACTTCAAACTAATAACACACTTGTGTCATTTTACCCTTAAGCCATTAATTTGAACAATTATTCGCTTAAATTACTAACATTTAATCATTAATGGAGTTAATTTGTTTTACAAAATATTACATTTGTCAGCACACTTTAGGGTGAAACACCAATAAATTTTAAATTGTGATCTTATTAATGGTTTGGTCCTCTTTTTTTATTTTATTTTTTTATTTTTATGGACCCAAAAGTTCCATTCTAGTGTAAATTACATTAAAGGTCAAGTATAAATGCGCGTGTTATGTGTTGAGGGACAAATGCGAGTTTTCTCATAATATTGAAATTATTAAACGTAACACTTCAAAAAACTCTTTAGTGTATTTTTTCCAAATGTAACACTCCAACGTAATACACTAAAAAATTTCTTAGTTTACTTTTTTCAAACGTAACAACGTAACATTCCACAAAACTCTTTAGTGTATTTTTTTTTTCAAATTTAACACTCCAATCAATATAACACTAAAAAATTTTTTAGCATACTTTTTCCAAACATAACACACTAAAAAACTCCTTAGTGTACTTTTCTCAAACATAACAACGGTAACATTTCAAAAAAAAATTTTAGTATAATTTTTTTTTTAAATGTAACACTCCAATCAATGTAGCACTAAAAAATTTCATAGTGTACTTTTCTCAAACGTAATAACGTAACATTCAAAAAAACTCCTTTAGTGTATTTTTTTCAAACGTAACACTCCAATCAATGTAACACACAAAAACTCTTTAGTGTATTTTTTTCCAAATGTAACACTCCTAATATAATATTACAATGTAACACAAAAAAACCACATTAACGGAAATGTAGATTTCTACACTCGACAATCAACACTTCAGCCACTAATTCCCCCAAAAAGAATTTTATACACCTCACATTTCTATTTTTATCCCAAAAACAAATCAAAAAATTAGAAAAATAAATTATAAAAGGACATTCACTTACACTCAAATGGCATAAAATAAAAAAAAAAAATAACTTTTTAAAACAAAAAGAACTAATTGGCTCATAAGAAAAATCTTAGAACTAAATGGATCAACATTTTCCCATATGAGATTTATGAATAATTTTTTCAAATATTTATATATGTGGTTTATTTTATTTGATGGTATTTAGAGATTGCAATTTGTTACGATTGGTTGAATTTGATGTTTTACTAAATATTTTCAAATTCTATTTATGGTGGTAATTTTTTAACTGAAATAGTTAAAATTTCAAAACACCTAATCGCATTACTCTTTATATATATATATATATTATAAAAAATTAAAAAATCAACTGAAATAACTACATAACAAGCGAGAGCACTGCATCGCTTTCTTTTTCTTGTTGGTAATGTATCTTTAAAAAACGACTTTAATACCAAACAACTTGGATATACTTGTCGTTTTGTGTTTCCATACAAGTTGATGGTGGACACATGCGCTGAAGCAGTTTTAAAGTAGACTTGTCGCTCATTTTTCAAATTATGAATTATTTGATCATTATACAATAATCTAAAATTATTATCATAATTTCACTAAATTAATGGAATCCTGAAAATTGTTTCCCATGTTTTAAAATTTCCTAAATATTGCATCACTTTCTTTTTCTTTTTCTTTTTTTTTTCTTTTTCCTTCTTCTTTCTTTCTTTCTTTTTTTTTTTTGGGGGGGTACATATCTTTAGCTAGAAAAGCGCAAGACTTAATATATTGTATATCCGACAATAAGTCATCTAATAAAATACATCATAGTACAAAATAGATCTCAAAAGGGATAAAGAGAACCTCCATGTAAGAAAGATATACGAGTCTTTACATGGGGGAAAAAATAATCCTCCATGCAGGGACAATAAAACCTCAATGAAAAAAAGAATCCTCTACATAGAGAGATATTATTGCAACACAAAAAAATAATACAAAAAAAAAAAAAAAAAACAAAAACAAAAACAAAAACAAAAACAAAAGAAAACGATCACCATCAAACAAACAATACACATAACCTTCACGATCTGTTCATTATTGCAACCGGTAATTTTGGTACCTTGATCCCCTCCTCTACATTACAAAATAAAACATTATAAATTTGAGGTGGTTGTCTAACGTATAACAATGTGTTTTAGAACATTGAATCTTGGTCATAAATTCGATTTGAAATTAAATTTGAAAGTTTTCTTGGTAACAAACTGATGATCGAGACAAGAAGAGCGATAGTGGCTAGTATGGTAATAGAAATCACAGGAAAAAAAAAAAGAGAGGGTAAGGAAGGTTAAAAGTACCACCCTCTTCCTCTAAAGAGCAAAGAAAGAGAGAACAATTAGAATTTCTTAGAGAGGTTTCTCATTTTTTGTATATTAAAACATCACTTCTTTTAGCTTTTTGTCTTTTTTAATTTGTCCTTTGTCTTTCTTTTAAAGTTTTTGACCACTAATAATATATAATTTATTGACAATGAACCTTTTTTTTTTTTTTATCAACAAAAAAAAAGAAGTTTTATTGATGAAGAAAAGCAAAATACATGTCAAACTACCAACAATAAAGCAGGGAGCCCAAGATTGGTGAGAAACCAACCAAAGCAACCAAAGGAAAAAAACACAAAAACAACAGATTCACTAGCAACCAAAGGAATGAAAAAAAACACAACCAGTTCCACTAGCAGGAACAGCTGTACAAAAACAGCAGCCTGTTTGATACCTTTGTACATACAGCAGTAGGCAACTATACAGCAATCAACTATACAACACCAGATCCCCTGTGTGACACCTTTGAACACACTGCAGTAGGCAACTATATAGCAATAATACCTGTCTCAGGAAACTCCAACAAAACCCAATACTGCGACTGATGCTCACCAGGACAATAACCATGATCAATGACAGAAAGTAGCAGCAGTTGACCCACAAAGATTGATCAAAACAGATCAATCTTTTTTGTTCTTTCTATTGAGATGGTTTCTAAATTCTTTCTGAGTGACGCATCATTCATCAGTTTTACACTTCCAATGAAATCTGAATTTCTTCATCTTCTGTGCTTCATGAAGAATTTTATCATGATTTAGCCAAACAGGTTCAACGAGGGCCAGGTTTAACCCTCTTTTTTTGGTTAAGACATCGCTATTAACAAGCTTTAGCCTCTTTTCTGCAGTTAAAAATGAAAGATAGAGGGTGGAAACCGGTTCTGCGTAAGCATGGTGGTAAGGGAGGTAGGTATTCAGATCTGGGTAATGAGATTCATATGATTTTTTTAGATAATCTCGCAGAATCTATGGACCCAAAAGGGTTGTATAACATATTCACCAACTTTGGGATAGTGAAGGATGTGTTCATCCCTAACAAAAGGAGAAAGTTGACTAGATCAAGATTTGGGTTTGTCCGATACGCTTGTCCAGTGGCAGCGAACATGGCGGTACAAAAAGCTCATGGTATTTGGTGCGATAACAGAGCTCTGAAAGTGAAGATAGCAGATTTTGTTCAAGGAAAGGAGGACAACCAAAAATCAGTAATTACATCAGTTGGTAGAAGGGATTTTGCCACAACTAGCAGAGTTACAAATACGTTACAAAGAAGGGATTTTGCCACAGCCAGCAGAGTTACAAATACGGTACAAAAGGGTAAGTCTTATGCTCAAATATTGATCGTTCAGTATCGCTTCAAATTCAAACATCAGTATCCAAGCTTATGAGGAGGGTAATGGATGGTTGTATGAAAGTGCGATTGTTCGATTGAAATCTCATATACTTGCGGAGGAGTTCAAAGAGGAATTGAAGAACAGAGGAAATGGGTAATGTTTACGTTAGAGATGGAGGGGGAAGAGATATTATGCTAACGTTTGAATCAGTGGGTTCCTTGAAAGAGAAGCTCAAATCAATGGAGGGGTGGATTCAGTCATGGTGCGAATCAGTCAAGGTATGGCAGCAGGGGATGATCCGTGATCAAGAAAGATCTGTATGGCTCACTTGTTATGGTGTTCCTCTGAATCTCTGGAGTAGCAAAACATTTAGTAGCATTGGAAGAGCATGGGGAGAAGTAATAGGCATTGATGAGGATACATCCAGAATGACGTCTTTCCACAGTGGTAAGGTGAGGATTGCTACTAAGTGTATGGAGTCCATAAACACAACAATTACTCTGCGATGCAAGGGAATCGATTTTCCAGTCAAGGTTTGTGAAGAACAGGTGGTAATTTCAGAGGTGATATACAAGCAATGTAAATGTTTTAGTGAACAGCCCCAAACGGAAAATTCAAATTCAAATGGTGAGGAACAGGATCAAGAGCAGAGATCTGTTGTAGGGAGCAAGGAGGGTGAAGATGTAGCTGATGTGAAGGGCCACGGTGGTGGTGAGCTGGACAACACAGATGATGTGGAGGCAAGGGGGCTAAGGGTAGGAAATGATGATCATACAGCCACTGAAGGACAACTGAGGGAGCTAAGTATATCTAGGGTTGAGGAGTCCATCATGTCGATAGGTCAGCTGGACTGTTTGCAGAAGCAACCTGGAGGTGGATGTGAAGCATGTGGATGTCTGTCAGGCAAATCAGGGCCAACTCCCATTCAGATTCAAATTGAAGGAAACCAGATTGTAGGAGATGATGTTGTTACTCCAGGCTTTATGAAGAGTCTTAGTGGGCCAGAAAAAGATGCACCTGGGCTTAACTTAGAGGTGTTATTAAGTAAGGCCCATGTCTTATAGTGTGGTAACATCCTGGACCATAGATATTCAGGGTTAAGTGATCCAAAGGATCAGCTAATAGAGGAGGATGAAGTCCAAAATAGGAAAGGTAAAGAAGCCCATGATAGTGTGGTAAAGGAGTCCTACGGTGTAGCAACATGTTCTATGGTAGTGGTAGATCAAACAAGGAAGAATACCATAAAAGAGAAAGGTAAAGGGATGGTGAAATACGAGAGGAAGAAAAAAGGAAACATACAAATAGGGGTTGGATCAGTGTTGAATTTCAGGAAGGGGGCTATTTTTTGGTCAGCAGCTGCAGCCATTTCATTGTCCATGGCAAGCAAATTGGTTTCTAGTCAGTTGCTTCTTAATGAGGCAGAAGCATCTCTGAAGATAGGGAAGTTGCTTGGGCTGAAATGTAAAGGTAAGGATGAGGAAGTAATTAGTAAATTGATGGAACTGGAAGTTAAGGATAAAGAGGTGCTGGGTAAAAGGGGCAGTAAGGCAGAATAATATGTATCTGCTGTGGAGTTTTTGGTGTGCAAATTTGTTTTAATGAAGGTCTTATCTTGGAATGTTAGAGGACTAGGCAAGTCCATGAAAAGGAGAAAAATCAAAAAACTTCTATTCGAAAGGAAGGTGGATGTGGCACTGTTTCAGGAAACAAAGAGACCTGCTATAACTGAGGAATTTGTCAGATCTTGTTGGCCTGGGGAACAGATGGATTATATGGCTGTGGACTCAGAGGGTGCAACTGGTGGACTATTGTGTGTCTGGAATCCACAAGTTTTTCAACTTCTGGACTGCTGTTGTAACAGGTATTTTATCATTTTGCCTGGCACTCTTTTCACTAGTCTAGCTTGTGTTATTGTGAATGTTTATGGCCTGACCGATGTGCTAAGAGGAAGGGATTATGGGAAACTTTGAAGAATTTAAAGAGAAACTATATTAACCCTTGGTGCTTGGGGGGTGATTTTAATGAGATTAGGACATATTCTGAGAGGGTAGGTTGTTCCCAAAGGTGTGGTGGTATGAAGGATTTTAACGAGCTAATCGATAACCTGGAAGTGTGTGACTTACCAATGTTGGGGAGAAAGTTTACTTGGTGCAACTCTCAGAATGGTGCCAAATGAAGCAGGCTGGACAGATTTTTACTCAGTCCAGATTGGTTGCAAAAATTTAATTTTAAACTGTAGGGATTACCAAGAAGGCTCTCGGATCATTGTCCTATTTTAATGATGGAAGATGAAAGAGATTGGGGTCCAAAGCCTTTTAGGTCTCTAAATGCCTGGTGTCTTCATCCGAAGTTTAAGAATTTTGTGCAGAAAGTTTGGGCTGAATCTCATGTCAATAGTTGGGCTGGATTCAAATGCTTACAGAAACTGGATTACTTAAAGCAACATTGAAAAGATGGAACCTGGAGGTGTTTGGTAAGGTGGATTTAAAACTCAAGCAAATGGAGGAGGAGATACATGTCTTGGATTTGGTAGTTGAACAAAGATTACTTACTGAGGTAGAGAGATCTAAACTTAGGGAGTTAAAATGTAACAACCCACATTCATGTCTTAGTCATGCTTGCATGCATTTATATGATTTGCCATGTTAAGTTGCGTTCATGAATCTTGTCTTGCTATACTTAAGTGTTGCTTGCATTCTCTGTTCCTTCTTTGTTGTCCCTAAGCCTAAGTCATGTCAAGCCTAAGTCATGTCAAGCCTAGGTCATGTTAAACCTAAGTCATGTCAAGCCTAAGTCATGTCAAGCCTAAGTCATGTCAAGCCTAGGTCATGTCAAGCCTAAGTCATGTCAAGCCTAGGTCATATCAAGCCTAGGTCATGTTAAGCCTAGGTCATGTTAAGCCTAAGTCATGTCAAGCCTAAGTCATGTCAAGCCTAGGTCATGTTAAGCCTAAGTCATGTCAAGCCTAAGTCATGTCAAGCCTAGGTCATGTTAAGCCTAGGTCATGCCAAGCCGAGGTCATCTTAAGCCTAGGACCATCTTGGAACCACCTTGGTCGACCTCCACCATCACCTAGGCATATTGGCCGAGATGTCATCATCTAGGCCGAGGTGTGCATCACCTAGGCCGAGATATGCATCATCTAGGCCGAGATGTTATCATCTAGTCATCCGAGATCCTTAATCCTTGCACCTAGTGATCTTGTTCTGGGAGTGGAATGACCTAGACCGAGGTGTGGCACATCTAGGCCGAGTGTTATCCTTCCTAGCCGAGGTCATTGAGACCTTACTTACCGAAGCCTATGTCCTTAGCCGAGATCATTACTTGCCGGAGTACCTTGCTGTCTAGCTTGTTGAGTACGCTTTGTCATAGTCATGTCTTGTCAATCTATCACCTTTTTGAGGAGAACCAACCAGTCGTTGCCACGTGTCCGAGCAGAGTGTTAAGTCAGCCGGTAGAGAGAGAAACCTATCATTTGTTATATCTTTGTTCTAAGGAGGAGAGAGAAGCTCTAGGAAGAGAGGAAGAGAAGTTCTTGAGAGGAAGTAGATTTCCAAGCTTGATTCCTAGAGATCGAACCGTTAGATCCGTGTTCTAAGGTTAGATTCTTGATCTGCTCATGTTGTTCTTTATGATCATGTTGTTGCATTGCATGATTGAAAATGATTTGTAAGCCATGCATTGATTTAAAGTTCGGTTTTAGAAAGAGAAAGTGGTATTCATGTGTTCTTCAAGAAAAGTCATGTTTTGATCCAAGAGTTTGCACCAAGATCCATGTTTTCATGTTTGTTTTCATATGATCTTCAAGTATGGGTACCCAGGTCCATGTTTTCGAACTCATAGCATGAAATCCCAGATTTTTGTAATAACAAGTTATGGCTTTAGCATTCATGTTCTTCATGTTCATGTTCTTTAAAGAGGAAACCCAGATTTCCAGACTTCTTTTCCCTAGGTGTGATCACCGAGACCACTCTTACCTAGATCACACACCTAGGCCAAGCATCGTATCTCACCTTGGCCTACCTTGCACGATCACTTACACACTAGTTTATCTTGCATGCACACCTAGGCTAACCACTACACACCTAGGCCGACATGGTACACCCTTGTCGGCACCTTGTAGCACCTCGGCAGGCAGCTGCACCCCGAAGCCTAGGTAACCACACCTCGGCCAAGAGGTGTGGGACCTCGGCCAAGACCTCCTGAGTTCACCTAGCTAGGTCATTTTAGCCTAGATCATTTTTGTGCATCCATTCCAGGACCTGGTTGATACCCAGCATGTTTTCCCTAGGTCATTGCCAGCATGTTTTCCCTAGGTCATTGCCAGTATGTTTTCCCTAGGTCATTTCTAGCATGTTTTCCCTAGATCATTTGCATGCATGTAAAGCTTGTTTTGAGAATGTGATTGCCATGTGTTTGTAGGACTTGGACCTTTGCCTTGATCCTGACGTCCCAAGAACTATGTGAGTGGTATTTTTAATAAAGCTATGTTATACGTTTTGATAAAGGCTTTGCTTTGCTTTGTTTTGAAAGTATTTGTTAAGTATGAATGATTACCCTTATTTTATGAATCAAGTATAAGCTTTGTTTTGGATGACATTCTTGGAACCGTCCTTTCGTGTTAGGGGATGTTAAGCCTAAGTAACACCGTCCTTTCGTGTTAGGGGACGTTAAGCCCAAGTAACATAGTCCTTCCGTGCTAGGGGACTTTAAGCCCAAGTAGCATAGTCCTTCCGTGCTAGGAGACTTTAAGCCCAGGTAGCACCGTCCTTTCGTGCTAGGGGACGTTAAGCCCAAGTAGCACTCTTGTTAAGATATCGGCCACCGACGGACTATGAACGGGTGTGCTCGATGCCGAGGTTATGCTTTTGTTTTGCCCGGAATGTCATCACCCCAAGTACATGTTTAGATACAAGTTATGCCAAGTACATGTTTTGAACAAGCTATGATATATGTATTGTTTTGACAAGACCTCGGGAATCATTCATTAAACCCTTTATTACTTGTACCATTCACTGAGTATCCAAGCTCACCCTCTCTATGTATATATGTAGGTAACAAGCAAGAAGTCGGCTACGCCGAGATGTGTGTTTTGTGCCCGATGTTTTGTATGCATGTTAGGTCGGCATCAAGGATGTCGGCAACCGTGAAGATTATGCTATTGACCTTGTACTTCATGTATTTTATTTATGTCGGCTTGTGAAGCCCTTCTGTTAAGATGTAATATGTATTTTATTTTGTTGTATGCCATTTCATTTGATCTATGCACGGCTCTTATGGACTAGTTAGATTTATATATATTGCTTCCGCATATGTTAGCCCCATATGTATACTCTGATTGTGTGTGAATTTTGAAAGTTGGCCTTCGGTAATCTCGGATTACTGGCCATCACGGCACTATTCTACTAGGGGCGGAATGGGGTCGTGACATAAAAGGTGAAGCATGGAATTTGAGTAAAATGGTTGAATGGGTATGGTTGCAAAAGTCTAGAGCTAACTGGTTACTAAAAGGAGATAGAAATACCAAATTTTTCCATGTTATAGCCTCCACGAGAAGGAATAGGAATGCACTATGCTCAATTGAGGTTAATGGGGTCTTGACTGAAGATGCTAAGGAAATTAGAACAAAAGTGTTCAATCACTTTCAGAGGCAGTGTTCAGAATCATGGTTTAATAGGCCAAGTTTATATGGTCCTTTTAAGTCTATTGGGGAAGAAGAGGAGCGTGTTGCTTTGGAAGCTGAGTTCACAGAATCTGAAGTTGTGGCAGCTCTTAAGAGTTATGATGGGAATAAGGCCCCTGGCCCAGATGGATTTAACCTTTTGATGCTCTAGAAGTGTTGGCAAATAATTAAAGGGGATGTGATGCAGTTCATGAGTGAGTTTCATACCAACTCAAAGTTGGTTTATGGTATTAATAGCTCCTTTGTAGCCTTGCTTCCAAAGAATGAAAATCCTTATTCTCTCAGTGATTTTAGGCCGATCAGTCTTATTGGATCATTGTACAAAGTGCTTTCCAAAGTGTTATCTAGTAGACTCAAAGCTGTTTTACCAAGGATCATTAGTGAGTCTCAATCAGCTTTTATAGGGGGTAGAAGCATTCTTGATGGTATCCTGATTGCTAATGAGATTGTTGACGATTGGAAGAAGAAGCAAAAGAAAGGTCTTGTATTAAAGCTTGATTTCGAGAAAGCATATGATTCAATAAATTGGGGGTCCCTCTTCTCCATGTTGTCAAATTTTGGTTTTGGTGCAAAATGGATCAAATGGATGAAGGAATGTGTCTCAACTGCCAAAATCTCTATTCTGGTGAATGGATCACCTACAGCTAAGTTTAGTCCTCAAAGGGGACTCAAACAAGGGGATCCTTTGTCCCCCTTTCTTTTTAACATTGTAGCTGAGGGTCTTAATATTCTGTTGCATAGAGTTGTCCAGGCTGGATTGATCAAGGGTGCATCAGTTGGTTCAAATGATCTTACTATTACTCACCTACAATTTGCTAATGACACAATCTTGTTTTGTGAGGCAAGGAGGGAGGAGGTGCTTAATATCAAAAGAATATTCAGATGTTTTGAAATCTCGTCTGGGTTGAAGATAAATTATCACAAGACTGTAGTGTGTGGTGTTGGTATTAATGAAGACCTTACTAAAGATTTTGCTGCCATACTGAATTGCCTACATCATAGACTACCTTTGAAGTATTTAGGGATGCCATTGGGGGCTAATCCAAGGAGGAGAAGGTCTTGGCAACCTGTCATTGATAAGTTCAAATCAAAGCTTACTTCCTGGAAGTGTAGGCTTCTTTCCTTCGCTGGTTGGTTGACAATGATCAAGTCTGTGCTATCTTCACTACCAGTGTTTTACTTATCTTTGTTTAGAATGCCTGAAGGGGTAGCCAAAGAGATTGATAGAATTCAGTCCACGTTTCGGTGGGGGGGTGATGAACTGAGAAGGAAAATTCACATGGTAAAATGGGAAGAAATTACTCAAAGCAAAAGTAATGGGGGTATAGGTATTAGAAAGGTAAGAATCATGAATGAATGTCTTCTTCTCAAATGGTGGTGGAGGTTTGGGAGTGAATCTGATTCTATTTGGAAACAAGTGATTATCAGCAAGTACCCACATAATGGTGGGTTTAGGTGGCCAGCTCAAGATGCAAATTCCAGATATTCTATGGTATGGAGGGACATTTTGAAGGTTGCTTTTAAGTGTCCACAGCTGCTGGAGGTATTTAAGGCCAATTCAAAGATCACCATTGGGGATGGAAGGCTCATAAGTTTTTGGCTGGATCAATGGGTTCGTGGTGACTGTTTAAAGAATTTATTTCCTAGATTATATTCTGTGTCTATGCAGCAAGGTATATCAGTAGCAGTGATTAAGAGTAGGAGTAATGGTAGTGGGGAGTGGGACTTGTCTTTCAGAAGAGCATTATTTCAATGGGAAGTTGAAGAATTGAGGAAGATGAAGGAGTTGCTACAAACTGCTCTAGAGCTTAGGTTTGGGGTGGTAGATGGGTTGTCTTGGGCTGCGGACAGATCTGGAATATTTACTGTTTCGTCTGCCTACAAGTGGAGTGAGTTAACATCTACCATGCCTACAAAAGTGGTGGAGCTCATTTGGAAGAATGCTGCACCTCCGAAAGTGCAATTTTTTGCTTGGCTAGCATGGAAAGGAAGGATCAAGACTACTACATATTTGCAAAGAATTGGAATGCTAAGTGCCAACTCTAATGTTAATTGTGTATTCTGCAGAAATGAAAAGGAAACTGTATCTCATGTGCTGATGTGTTGTTCATTTAGTTGGAGAGTTTGGTCTAATATTATTGGATGGTGGGGTGTATTTTGGGTACAGCTGGGGTCAGTGGTGGGTCTTATTCAATGGTGGACTGGGTTTAGATGTAAAGGCAGATTGAGGGTAATCTGGCAGATAATCCCACTGGCAGTGTTTTGGTCGTTATGGAAGCAAAGGAATGAAATTATCTTTAACGACTCACAGTTAGATCTTGGAAAGTTGTGTGATCTTATCAAAACATGGGTTCCTATGTGGTTCAGAGCCTCTAGTCCTTCATTTTTTTTCTTTTTTTTTTTTCAGTTGATGATCTGGTGTTTAATTTGCAAAATGTGAAATTATGCCTCATGCACTGAGGGTTTAACCTGTGTACTGCTGTTTCTAGGTGATTCTGCTCTGGTGCAACTGATGCAGAGGATGATCTGTTTCTGATGTGTTGTTCTATAGTGCCTATTATGCTCAAGGCTCATGGTTGGGTGCTGGTGTATCTGGTTTGTCTGATATGAACTGCTGCTGTGTTTGGTTTAAAATTTTGGTGGGTGGTTTGGCTGAAGGGCTGCTGCTGAAAGGCTACTGGTGTATCTGATCTGATCTACTGCTGTGTTGGTTTAAAATTTTGGTGGGTGGTTTAGGCTGTTGAAATTCATGGCAATGTAGCTCAAGGAAAATCTGCTCTATCTGTTCTGTTTTTGTGCCTAAAATGGGTTGGTGCAGGGCCTGATCTGATTGGTGCTTCAAATGAGTGTTGTGTTGTCTGTTCTGGTTTTCCTTGTTTTCTTTTTCCTTTGTTTTGTTGGCTCGTTGCTTTCTCACCAACTAGGAGGTTGGAGCTTGTTTTAGCTCCAAGCTCCTCTTTATTGATGTAATTTTTCTTTTTCTATCAATAAAGTCTTCTTTTTGCCGATAAAAAAAAACAGAAGCAAACCATCCCAACATATTTATGTACCAGACCACTTAAGCTGCTGTTGTAAGCCTACTAACCCAGGCATCTTCTAACCTGATACAGATTATGTACCAGATCATTGACAGAATAGGGTAGAGAAAAGAAACTGAGAACTTCACCCACAAAGTAATTCGCACCTTAATGGTTTCACATAAAGCTGCAAAATTAGGTTGCACCCCATTAAACACACTATCATTCCTCTGTTTCCGAATGGACCAGAAATAACAAATGGGATTAGACTCCAAAACTTTCTATCCATCTTCCTCTGTCTACAGCCATACCACCAAATTAGTACATTCTGGATTGTTGCTGGAGAAACCCATTGCAGCCCCCACCACTTGACAAAATAAGACCAGATCCTCCACACAAAAGGGCAAAGAAGTAGCACATGGTTTAAAGTTTCCTCCACTTCTTTGTAGAAAACACAACAGGTACCAACATTACATTTAGGATACCAATCCTACTTAAGAAGGTAGTCGTCTTTAATGTACCCCTCCAAACCAACCAACCAAAGAATTGTGCTCTTGGGGGTGTAGCAGTCTTCCACAGTGATTTGGAGACCATGCAAGTAGGACCAAAACCCAATTCAAACCAGTGATAGGCAGAGGAAACGCTAAAAACACCTGATGGATCTGCATTCCAACACAAACAGTTAGCAACATTTTCCATGAGCCATTGGGTGCTACTGAGATGCACTAGCAGTCTACACAACTCTTCTTCCTTCCAAGCAAAAAGGGGTCTTCTAAAATTAAACACCCAATTCCCATAAGCTTTTCTTCTAGTATGGAACATAAACATAGACCCTACTTTATCATCTGATAGAGAGTATAGTCTAGGAAACTCATCTCTAAGGCAAACACCATCTAACCAGTAGTCAGACCAAAATCTTGTTCTTCTACCTTCCCCAATCTTGAAAGCAACATTAATCCTAAAAAACTGAAGAAGCTCTAACCTAGTAGCCACAGTGTTAATTATATCACCCCAAATGTTGAACATCCTGCTAGCCCTCTCAGTTATTGACAATGAACCTTGTACGAAAAAAATATTATATTATACTTCTAATGCATGCTATATTTTTCTACTATGACTTTGTTTGAGTATTGTGGCTTTTAATTTCTATAAATTGCATACAAATGCATGCGACTGTACTACAACTACAAACCACATGCTTTATATTAAAATTTTAAGTCAAATATTATAAAATGATTACTATAGAGTAAGACATATATATTTTGAAACTGGCATCAATACTTTTAATGAAAAGTATGATTTTCATTTTTGCCTCTTTACACTAATTTTCTATTGGCCATATAAAATATAGATGAAATGTTGTGTTTGTAAATATAAATATGAATAAAAAACCATTTAACTTGGTTCAAATGTGTCCCATAATTTATTTTTATTTTTATTTTTATTTTTTAAAAAACACCCAGTTCAAATGTAATGCATAAAAATTCTATTTCCGAATTTTATTTGATGTACACTTTTGATTAATGGACTTGATCTAGAAATTGTACCAATTTGTGTTGTGCAATATTATCACTGGATATATGAATATCCGTGTCAATATATTCCAATTTATGGTTGTGTGTGATACAAATAAAATGAGCATGCGGTAGTTTAAAGAGGTGTTTTTTATTTTTAATTTTTTAATTTTTTAAAATTACTGAGGACTTGAAAGAAGGTTGAGTTCGAGAGAGAGGAGTACAAATGAAGAAATGTTGTATACTGTTCTTTTTCATATAATTGGTTTGTAATTTGTTTTCATCACTAAGAGTTAATAATTTGACAAAGTATCTAACACTGAAGAGATATAACTCATGCCTCACTCAAGAAGGATTCCTATCCCATAATATTGTGTAATAGCAATGAGTAGCTTATAACAAAAATGTAAGAGGGCTATGAGAACAAGTGAAGCATCTAGTATAAAGAGAAATGTTGCACACTTGGTTCCCATCTCTTTCTTTTTTTTTTTATTGTATTTGTTTTGATTATTCAGAATTAACAATTTGACAAGGCATCTAATACTAAAGAGACATATCCTATTTCTCAAAGGTGATTTATGTCTCATATTTTATGATAGCAATGAGTTACTCTAACTCTGACCATGATGTAGGAAGGGATCCTCTTTTGCTTTTTCTTTTTCTTCTACTTCTTTTGATCACTGAGAGTTAATCATTTAGGAAGGCACGTGGTACTGAAGAGACGTATCTTGTGTGTCACAATTGAATTCATGTCTCACATGTGTAGTAAAGGCCAATCATTTGGTAAGATATTTTATATTCCACATGTGATCTTTGTTCAGTACTGTATATGTGTAGTGGTGAGGACTTACTCCAATTCTAGTAGTGTGATTAGGAGACCCCATTTTTTCCTTTCGATTTTTCTTTTACTACTTTTGATCATTGAGAGTTAATTGTTAAACAAGGCATTTGATACAAAAGAGATATCTTGTGCCTTACAATGGGAATCATATCTTGTATTGTGTGGTAACAATTAATTATTTGGCAAGTTATCAAGTACAAAATTGATATATTTTGTGCCTCACGTGGGATTTACTCTCATTTTATAACATAGTGATGAGTTATTTTAAATCTAATCGTGTTAACAAGAGGGTCTTTTCATTTTTCATTTTCCATCTTTCCTTTTACTTTTTTTTTATCACTAAAAATTAATAATTTATCAAGGCTCCTTCTAATAGAGAGACTTCTTGTGTATGACATGGGATTCCTATTCTATTTATGTGGTAAGAGTTAATCATTTGACAAGATATTTGGTATTAAAAAAACAAATCTTATGTCTTACATGGAATCCATGTCTTACAAACACTTTTGTGCTAAAAAGACATGTTGGGTCTCTCACGGGATTCTTGTCCCATATGGCGAGGTAGCCATCACTCTTTTTTAATTTAGAACTAAAGAAACAAGATATATCTTGTGTTTCACATAAAATAATCATTTGAGAAGTTAGGTATTTGTCACTAAAGAGACATATCTCGTGTCTCACATCGCATGAGACTTGCTTATAGTGTATTGTAGCATTGAATTATATTTCAACTCTTATTGTAGGGTAGGGAAAGATTTAAACAAGGAGAAAAAGGAGAAAGGAGAGAGAATCTAGTTACATTATGTATAATATATGCAATATTTTCTTCAAATTAATTAATTTATGTATTTTGTGTGTGCCATGCCATAGAAGATAACCACAACTATGGAGAGACTGAAATACAACTTTGCAGAATTTTGATGTTCAATTAGCGCATGTCTTGAGCACATGCATTGTTAACAAAGTCTTCCATTGAATCTGATTGACAAAAAACAGAAAATTGTATTTGGATCATGAATTTAAATAGGAATTTAAAAAAGAAAAGAAAAAAGATGGATGAAATATTTAGATTTAAATTGATAAAAATTAAAAAATCAAAATTTATTTGTTAAGATAGAATTTTTTTGTTATTGTTGTAATTTCTCAAAAGGAAAAAGAAAAGAAAATAAAAAAGGCAGGCCTAATTTAAATGCAATTGCATGCCTATATATATGTACACAACTTGCATGAAAGTCCCTCAAACACCTTAAACCAATCTCTCTTCCTTCTTTTGCTGGTTCCAATCTGTTTTATGTTCAATTGTTTGTTGGCTGGTGCTGTAGCTTAGTGCAAAGAATGGTTCCTCAGGCAGGTGGCAGCTTCAATTCAGAAGGACTCTCTTAGCTTGGGAAGAAGAGGAGTTGCAGAGGCTGTTAGGCATGCTACTCTTAACTCCTAGGCTTAGAAATGGTGATGAGGATTCCTGCTCCTGGTTAGCAGAGAAGTCAGGTCAGTTTACAGTTGCCTCTGTGTGGAGGTGGAGGGCTGCTATTGATGGGAATGGCCTGGTAGTCCCACCAGGGGTCTGGGTGAGTTTGGCCCCTCCAAAGATGCAATTTTTCTGTTGGTTGGCTTGGCATAGCAAAGTTAAAACCTCATCCTTCAAAGAATTGGGGCTCTTCATCTGAGTGTTAGTAATTTGTGTGTTTTTTGCCAAGCCGATATGGAAACTGTTAAGCATGTGCTACTGTTGTGTCCTCTGGTATGGAAGTGCTAGTCTCACATGGTAGAGTGGTGAGATCAGATTTGGGCTATTCTAGGTTCTATAGAAGGCCTATTGCAGTGGTGGAATGGGGGCAGATACAATCTCAAGTCTTGGGTACTCAAAGTTTGGCAAATTATTCCCTCTGTAGTTTTATGGTCAGTATAGAGGATGAGAAACCAATGCTTATTTAAGGATGCTATTCCTGATATACAAGTTCTCTGTGAGCAAGTGAAGGTGCAGGTAGCTTTGTGGTCCAAATGGCACTTGAAGGTGGAGTATTCAATCCATGATTTAGTGTCCAACCTCTATCAGATCAAATTGCGAAGGTTCACCTTCAGAGAGGTTGTTGTCCAATTTGCTGCTGGTATTATATCTGGTGTGGGGTAGGGATTACTTGGCCTGGTTCGAGTCTTTAGTATTTTGTTGTTTGCAGCTGGTTATATATCTGGTGTGTGGAAGGCCTAAGTTGGTTGGTTTTAGCCTACTATCTACTTGGTTGTCTGCTAATTCAGAAGGGCTGGGAGAGGGGCTGCACTTTGGGTGGTGAAGTTCTCAGATAGTCTGCAGCTGCAATTTAGCTTCATGCCCACTACTGCTGCATGTTTTTTTTTTTTTTTTTTTTTTTTTTTTTTTTTTCTGCTAGTGTTGCCCTTTAGTTAGAGCACCCCTGTTTTGCTGTTATGTTGGAGGCTCAGTTGAAGTTATGCAGAGTTGTTGTCAAGCTGTCTTCAATATCACATGAGGCTTTGTGAAGGTAGGGTGTGTTTTGAATTGCTGCTGCATGTCTACTGTAGAACTGGGATGTTGGGGCAAGCAAGTCTTTCTGCTGTTGTTGGAGTTTAATTATGTAGATTGAATTTGTTTTGTTGTTGCATATCTTTCAGCTGTTGCTATCAATTAGGTGTTTTTTTGTGTTGTTGGTTTCTCACCAACTAGGAGGTTGGAGCTTTTTCTAGCTCCAAGCTCGTCTTTATTGATGTTTTCTTTTTATATGTATTTATTCGAGGTCCATCAATAAAGCTCTCTTTTGTCGATCAAAAAAAAAAAATTGTTTGTGGGCTGGTCAACACCCACTTCGTTGTCAAGTCCATAATCTGAGCCTTCATCATTTTTGCTCGAATCTAACATCTGCATTCATCATTACTCTTGCTCTATTTGAGTGTAGACACCCCATTTCTGACCGTCCTCAAGACTTGGACGTCACCGCTTGAACACCCGGTGATCATCCTTCTCTGTGTTTGTCTTGAGTTCCCGGAGGTCTCGGCTACGCGCCTTGCCTCAGGATCTCTCGACTTGACTGTTTTGTGTCTGGTTTTGCACCAAACACTTGTGTTTTGCCTTGGAGGGGCAGGGAATGGCTTGTGGACCATCCCCACACTCCACCGGCCATGGCTTGAGGCCACCGGCTAAATGTTTGGCCTGCCGGTACTATAGATGGTCGACCGACCATATTTTTTGGTCAAATTGCATTTTTGGCCGGCCGACTACTGTGCATCTGCTTTGCAAATATTTGTATGCTAGATGGCATACACTTTGCTCCCCTCCATAC
The DNA here is from genome assembly GCA_025200525.1 of Camellia lanceoleosa. Lineage (NCBI taxonomy): Eukaryota > Viridiplantae > Streptophyta > Magnoliopsida > Ericales > Theaceae > Camellia > Camellia lanceoleosa. Next base: position 94,650,809 of record CM045771.1, read on the forward strand.
ACGTGTATGAAGGGATCTCCCTCTTGGCTAGCTTGTCTTATAAGCTTGCAAGATTGAACCTTCTATAAGAGGAGGCCTCTTCTCCCCCTTTTAGGTTAGGCAAGATTTTCAAAGAGAGCTCTGGTTTTAGGGTTTGAGTTGTGTATCTATCCTATGTCTATATCTCTCTCTTCTATTTGTGTGTGTTTAGCCTTAGTATTGCACACAAACACCCACCATCACACCTTACCTTGGTTGCTGAGGGGCCAGAGGTCTTTTCTTGAAGTTCTTAGACTGGTTTGGAGCCAAAGAAGCGGTGAGTCTTTGTTCTTGAAAGAGGCCTTCAAGGGTAAGGACTTTACCTTTAAATACCCCATTTTTGCATAGCTTTTTTACCTATCTTGCAACTGTTTTTAGGCTTTGCATATGACATATAAAAGTTCTATTTTTGAGTCCTTTAAATAGTTGTTTAAGAGTGTTTTGAGCTTTGAGGCTGTTTGACCCCTCTTAAGGCTTGTTTGGCCTTTGTTTTCGTGTTATTTTGGTGAGCTTCGGGACCATTGTGTTTGGGCCTCCTCACCATTGAAATCTTGAGGGATTTCAGTGGTGAGGATGGTGCCTTGAGGTCCCAAGAAGGAGAGGGCCACCCCCTCTCCTTGTTGTCCTTGAAAAGGGCTATTTTTGCATCTTGAGGGAGCATCTAATTTAGGTTCATGTTGGCCATGCCTTAACTGATTTTTATGCTTATTATGTCATAATATAGCTCTGTTTTGTTGCTGGTTTAGGTACACCATGCCTGCTTAGCATACATGCCTTGTAATGCCATGTTTAGGTCTTAACATGCTTTAGGTTTTGATCCTTGTTCTAGCATGATTTTGGCCAAGCTTTGTGAAGCTTTTGTGTTTGTTTTAGCATGCTTAAGTTTTGTTTTTGGTTGTTTTGGTCGACCATAGCATGCTTAGTATAGCCACCTTGCATTTTGGCTTGTTAGCCTTAGGTGTGTGAGTGTGTAGCATGCATTACTTGCATTATTTCAGTGGTTTGGAACCACTTACCGTGTTATTTCAGTCCTTATAACATACTTGCATACTTGCATTTGATACTCCTTTGTTGCTTTAAAAGGTTGTTGCCTCATGCTCCATGAATGTGCTTCTTTGTATGCTTGCATGTTTAAGCCACTTAGAGGCCATCTAGGTGTTCCCTTAGCATTGTCTAGGTCTGCCTTGAACCTGTTTTAAGTCCTCTTCGCCTTGTGACGCTTGGTTGACTTAGCCATGGTTTAAGTCTCCTTGGCTTGCCTCAAGTACTTGGACCAATTGCATGCCATGTTTGTCTTGTTTAAATTGGTTTGGCACCATCATTAACATGATTTTCAGAGTTTACATTGCATGCTAATTATCCATGTTTAGGCTCTTTTAAGTGTGCTTAAAGGTTGCTTGTTTGATGCTTAAGTGTTGGCCCATCAACATGTACATGTGTGTGTGTGTGTGTAGGCCCTCATTTCCATAGCATTGGCCATTGTTTTAGGCTTGTTTGAGGGCTGCCTAAATTAGTTTAAGTCCACCCCTTCGCATGTTGTTGCATGCTCACTTTATGTGTTGTTGCATACTAATGTGTTGTTGCATGATTGAATGAAGTCACATGCTTTCATGCTTGAACATCCACATTGTGTCTTGCATACTTATAGGTTGCATTGCTTCATGCCTCACATGCTTCTTTACTTAGGTTGTGTGTCTAACCTACATTACACATTGCATTGCCATGTTGCATACTAGCCTCCATACCTAGGATGCATTACATTGGCATGCATGCTTTACCTCTTGAGTTGAGTATGATAGAGGTTGAGCCCCCTTTGTTTGATTATGTGCATTGCATTCCATATCGAAATGCATATTTGGTTTCTTGGGCCATCATGCATGGAAATGCGCGATTGGTGGTCCGAGAATCGAGAACCATATCCCTTTGAGTCATGAATATGATAAGGGGTGTGATTAGTGCATACATTGCTTGAAATGCATTGCCATGATATGTTTTGCCCTCTGCTGCTGTCAAAAACAGATTCTGCAGGAAGATTTGGCCGGTCGGCCATCTGCATTGCCGACCAGCCATCCATAAGTGGCCGGCGGATTAATTTGTGGCCGGTGACCATTCTCCATGGCCGGTGACCAATTCCCTCAGCCGGTGGTGTTCCACAGTATTCAGGGAAGCAACCCTGAGATTTGTACGGTCTTCAGAGAAGGATAACAGTCAAAGCAGAGGCAACTTGTGCATGGCAGTGGCTTTCCGAGCGGAGCTGAGCACGCATTACATTGGGCCCTCTTCACAAGGTTGTTTACTGCTTTCATTAGATTAGTTAATTTGTTAATTAATTAATTGGTCTGTAATATTTAATTACCTTGTAGGTTAATTAAATTGTATTATTCTTTCGGTCCCTCCGAGCGAGGGCAAATTTGTAATAAGTATGGGTGCGTGTGTGCATGTCTTCCAACCCCCACTTCTTTCTCCCTTTTACTTACCTGCTTTTGATGGTTAGTATTAGGACATGTTTACTTTAGCATAACTTATGCTATGCATGCGTGAATCATTCATTAGTATTGCATGCATCAGGCTCAGCGTATCATGCTAACTACATAATGTATTTCAAATCTAACTTGAATACATGCTATCTGTGCATTTCCACATGTCATCCTTGGATTAGCCGAGCCTATTCTAGCGACATTTTGTATGTGTTGCATTAGCCACTTAACATGGACTTGGATCATGCATTGATTGCTAACATGTTCTTGTCTTGGCTCGAAGTACATTGTAAGTATTTTATGCTTTAGCATCTCGCATGAGTATGAATGTTAACATGACAGCATGCTTACCATGTGGCTAGCTGCTTATGTGATATAAACTACCTAAATGGCTGTGGGTGAAGGTTGGATTGTTTGAGTTAGAACAACTCATTAAAATCTGTGTTTCAGCCTACTTGTGAGTAGCAAATTTCAGACATTTTCCAAACAAACGGATATGCAATGCTTCGTTCCAAATTAGGCGATCTAGTCTATACTTTTGTGTTGTGTGCATCACATAGTAATTCTAGCTAATTAACTGGAATAAGAACACATAACGTTTTTAAAATTGGATTTCATGGTTAGTAGAGGCCGATCTTCGGATCGGGTGAGAGGGGGTGCTCATAGCTGACCTTCCCCAATCGTACCCAAGTTCTCGAGCCGAGACAACTTTGGTGATGACGGACACGTGGCCTTTGGCACCGAGTCAAGGTTTCCTAAATTCCCCCATTAAAAAAATATTTAGGTGGCAACTCTGTATCTGGCAAAGCAGTCCATGTTTGGCACTTCTTTCAAAAATCTGTTTCTCAAAACGATTTGTCGGATGTGGACTCTTTAGTTCAGATTAAGAACCGTGACAAAACGAGTCCGAACTGTGGTAGCATAAGTCCCTCGGGGCGCGTCCACAGTTTCTGGCGACTCCACTGGGGAGTTTAGAGAACTTGACTCGAACTCGTGATATCTTGTTTTGACTACACTTATGTGTATCTTTGTATTGCATGTGCATTGGTGCGCCTGAGACACCAAATTGGTCATCTGCTATTCCTGAGCGATTTGCCCGAGGCTTGACTTTGTCAAAGCATGCCATAAGGCTGGCCAGTTGCGGGCTCTGCCAGTATGGGAACACAAACTTCAGTTTTACCGGGGCACCCTTTTCGACCATTCGACCTAGTGCATATTCGGAATCCATAGTGACCATTCCAAGCTAGGACAGGTTGCTTACCCGATGTTAGGTTGTTTGAAACCGCTGCGTGCGTAGTGAAACCCTAGATCCTGACAAAATATGACAGGGAAACCCTACCCCAACATAGGGGTGTATTGGCTCTTTTACTTGCTATGTGCTTTTGGAGTGTGTTTCTACAGGAATATGCATATTGGTTTGCAAGTTTGAGTGTAAGGCCTGAGGGCACCAGTATCAGTGTTCGTGAGAATCAGTTATATCTGTGGATATCCGATTCATTGTTTTGGGGCAGTGATTCTAGGGAACATTGATCAGTAGTAGAGTACGGTTGTCCGGCTACACCTGTGTTTGATCCGTTTAAATTTGAAATCTCGCTTGTTTTCCTTTCGCCAGAGAGTTGATACGAGAATAGCGTTGTTCCCCTTGCCGAGGCAAGACAGATATCTGATCTGTCAGTCACCATTCAGTACGGCGGGTTTATCATGACGCAGAATTCGGAAGAGATTGTGGTTATGATAGCCGCATTAGATCAAGGAATCACTTTGCAAAGTGAGGCCAATGTTGATGTGCCGCATCCACCCAGGTCGCTTTGCGATCTGCCCTGGGCCCCGGTTATGTATCAGCTCATGAGCGCACCACATTCGAATTGATGGGGATGATAGGTGACCTCCAGAGGTCCGTGGCGGATCTTGCTTATGGAATATCAGCTTCGCCACCAGCTGCACCATATGCCGAAATTTTGTGTCACAGGAGCCCCTGCTATTGGGACGGATTGCCTCTAGCTATGGCAATGACGTGTCAACATCAACCCAAACCCTCGATCAGGATGAGGCTAGAGGCAAGAACAAAATGGAGGCAGATGCCGATCCATTAAACAACTGTTGTGGGTAGTCGAGGCTTTGAAAGCCAGGGGAATGAGTAAACAACAGGTGTTTGCAGTCGTAGCTAACACTGTGGATGATACCTTCCCCACTCCAACTGAAGGCAGTACAAGTCAGTCAAAAAATTGGGATAGGTCCCGTCATGCCAGAACAGTTCCTTCCACTCCCAACCCTTCACCTGGGAAAGATCAGAAAGTCAAGGCAGTGTCTGCCGACCCTTTCGCTAGTGCGTCTAGCAAGAATACTCAGACTTCAAAGTACCTGCCTCGAGGGCGCAGGGCCTTTCACGCTCTCTACATGCCATTGTCCAAGGCACTCCAGATCCTTGCCAAGAGAGGGCACCTTAAACCCCTCGAGCCTAGGCCTCTCCCAAAGAATCTCCCTCCCACACACAATGTTGCTTTGTACTGCGCGTACTACCAGCAAACTGGTTATGCTACCAATAATTGTTTCCGCCTTCGTCATGAGGTATAAGATTTGATCGACAATGTGGTTATCCTTCCACCCACCTCAGCCAAGTTTGTTACTACCCAGCTATTGGATTTTGAGGATACTGCTAGTATATGATCGGGGTTGGACCACCTGTGGGTGGCGCCTTGTGTATTTTGGATGTGGCGTCTGGCACGCATTTTTGAGCATTTGCGAAGGCTAGTTCTGTAACTTCTGGCTTGGGTGTCGAGTCAATCCTTTGTTTCGTTTTGAGTCTGTCTCATCGTCTTGAGTCAGTCCTTTTTGCTTAAGGGTTTGTCTTGTTATAACGAGTCAGTCCCCTTGTATAGAATGTCAGGTGATTTCGGGGTTGTTGCCTTGAACACCGTTTTATTTTGTAATTACCCTTTTGTTTTCTTTTTTAGTCCGTTTTTGCTGTGGAGCCAGTTGCAATAAGGAAATTTGAATGAAACAGCTGCAGCTATCATGTTTTCCGTGCTTATTGCTACCTTGAGCTAGTGGTGCCAGAGGATTTGAATGAAATGGCGGAGCATCTCACTTACTCTTCTGTGCTCTAAACTCATTGTATTGACCTAAGTTTTTCAAAACTATTCTTGAACACTGTGGTGATGAAAACGAAGAAGAAGGAATTCCTCAGGTTTTATGAAACTTTGATGAATTTGAGAGAAAGATAGGCGTGCTAAGCCTTTAATGACTGAAATCATGCTTGTTAGCGTGAGTACTGAGAAGGACCCTGGCTTGATCCAGACTGGTTCCATACTATCTTCAGCGTGAGCGATTTGTCGCTTTCTTAAAAACTTTCAAAAACAAAATGTTTTGCGCGGTCCTGTGAAGACCTGTGTGGAATTGCTCTTGAGATTGTGCTGCCTAGGATCGCTCTCAGCCTCAAGATTTAATCCATTTGTTTGCAAACCTTGAACCTATTCAGGACGTTCAACGGTCAACCGCCATGAGAGGCTTGTGTGGCCAGATTTGAAGTAGCCCTCGAACAAGAGGCACCAAAGTCAGATCAAGAAGTCAGATGTCGTCAACAGAAGCTTGCCAAGCTAGAACAGAAGCACCCCTCAAACTAGGGGCAAAAATTTCCGATATGCTTGAAGAGACGAAGATGGGTCTTTCTGCAAATCAATAACAACAGCCACTCTCTTGGATATGGATGGCTTCAAAACCCTAAAACCATTTGGCATGGACTTGTTACACTTTTACCCTTTGAGAGGCTCGCTGGGCCGAAAGCCCGGAAGGGCAACTCAGGCAAAAGTTAGAGCAAGGAAAAATAAAAAAAGAAAAAAAAAAGAAAAGAAAAAAATGCAAAAAATATATATAAAAAAAAGCAAAAAAAAAAGAAAAAAAGAAAAGAAAAACAGAAGCTCTCAAGGTCGAAAACCCGCATCAAGCGCCTTGGCAAAAGTTAGAGCCTAAAACGTGAAGGTTAAAATACCTGAGTGTACCTTAACCCGAACTACATAAGGCTTGATTCCCATGTTTGGGATACGTAGGCAACTTCACTACGAAGTCCAGCCCCCAACGCTTTCATAGCGACTTTGTCCATGTAACGGTTTTGATCATTCTTGCCTTCTCTGAATCCGATAGTTTGGTTGTGACACCGTGAACTACGTAGGCTTGCTTCCCATGTTTGGGATACGTAGGCAACTTCATCCTGAAGTCCAACCACCAACGCTTTCAGAGTGACTGTTTCCATATATTGGTTCTGACCATCTTCGTCTTCTCCGTGTCCGAGAGTTCGGTCGTAATCATCTGATAAGTCTCCCTACCCTGTCCTCGACATGTCATCGTAGTGGGCAGTGCTGGCCAACTAGCCCCCCGTCCCCTCCGAGCTCCACCCCTGCCATGGACTCGAGCTATCCTCGATGTCCCTGCCCCTGCTCCTGCCCTAACTGCCGCTGGCCTCTCTCGCTCAGCTCGGTAGCCACCGCTCAGGGGTCGCATAATGAAGGTCCGGACGTACTCCGAGTAGTCGCCCTCGCCCCTGAAACCATCTACCTCCCAGCCGATCGTATAGTTAGTCATCTACTCGGGAGTAAACCTCTCTGTCTCCCTCATGTGCTCAGGAGGGTGAACCGGGACAAACTGCTCCGATAAACCTAGGGTTTAGCGTAGGAAACGCTCACCCAGGTACCAAGCCCGACAGACCGGGCCCTCTAGCAAAATCCCAAAGCGCAAGGTCTCCAAAGCATCGACGAACAGCGCCCGCATCGTCGCTGTCAATGGAGCCCAAGGCTGCCAGGTGATCTGAAAATGAAATGCAGTTTGTTATCTACTATTATTGAAAATACAGTGTAAAGCGAAGCTTAAATGAACTGCAAGTAAAACATACCTTTGCGGGGGTAATGATGTCGAAGTAGCGGCGGAAAAAGATGAACATCTCCCGGGGCCTCCTCACACACCTCACGTCAAAACGGCGCGAGAACGGAACGACAAGAGGGGTCTCTACGTCTGGCACAGGCGCAAGTCTCGGAAAGTAGGCGTAAACCCACAACTACAGAGTAAATACCAGTATGCTTATCAAATAAAGCAGAACAAAGCAAAGTGCGAGCCGTGTATTGTGCGGGGTATGCGGTGTGGCGATTAAAGAGTCGGTGTAAAACAGAGCATGTGTGTGCTAGGTGTACAGTATACAGTCAGCGTGAAGCAGAGAGTACAGTGTGTGCAGTGTGCAGAGACTAGAAAATGTAGAGCAGAAAATGTAGAGCAACAATGAAAAACAAAAAAAGGAAACGTACCTCCCAAGCTCGCCAGTAGCCCCCGAGCAGCTGTCCGCTGCAACGGGAGGCTGAGTTCATGTATCTGTATAGAGTGGCCAAGGCAGCGCTACCCCAATCGTAGCGCAAGATCTGTGTGACATCCACGAGAGCGCTCAGCAGGTAGAGGGGCACGTTGTTCGCCCGGTCGGTGAAGATGGTCGTCCCCAGCAAAAACAAGAGGAAGCCGCGTGCATATCGCTCCACCACCTCCTGGGTTATCGGAGCCTCCTCAACTAAGGCTGGCTGAACTCTGAACTGGACCTCGAACCATGAGTACCTGACGAAGCCAGGACGCGCGACAGGTGGCACCTCGCCAAGCAAGTAAATCTGAGCGGCCTCCCACTCGTCCATGTCGGTGTTGAAGGGGATCGGATCACCCCCCACCCCGATGCCGGTGAGCATCGACAAATCATAGGGAGTCATTATCATGTCTCCCGTGGCAGAGAAGTGGAAGGAGTCGGTGGTGTCCCACCACCTCTCCACTAGAACGGCAAGGACATGCCTGCTCACAATGAGGTGCAAGAGTCCCCTGCAGAATGCGCCGAAGCCGGCCTGATCCAGGATGTGGTGAACCATGTCAGGTACCTCCGTGTACCAATCTCGAGCGGCAATATTCCCATACCCTCGGACGGCATGGGAATCTCCCTGCATTCAAAAACAAAACAGTTGCGAAGCAATGTGAAATGTACAGTTTTGAAGAACAGTCAATTGATGCAGATATAGCGTGTGTGCACGTTTTCAGATTCAAACAGATACCAGGTGCCGGTGTGCTTACAGTGAACTACAACATGTGATGTGTCAGCGTGTTTGGGTGGTTCGATACAGATATAGCGTGTGTGCACATTTTCAGATTCAAACAGATACCGGGTGCCGGTGTACTTACAGTGAACTACAACATGTGATGTGTCAGCGTGTTTGGGTGGTTCAAGGCCAGCGTAGTGTGTGTATGTGTCAGATTCAAACAGATATCAGTTGCAAGTGTGTTCACAGTCAACTACAGTATACAATGTATAGGTGTATCCGGGCTAAGTAGTTAAAGAACATAATCAGCTATGGCAGTTAAGTGTTCTACATCGGGGAAAATAAAACAGAGGAAAGAATATACCTCGGAAGCACCAAAAGACAGATGAGACGTCAGCTCGCGCAAGAGAAGCTCTGGAGGCACCGCTCTATCGAAGCTCCTGAACTGGCGAAGACCGTCAGGAGGTAGCACGTGGATTGCCGGTCGGTAGGTCGTCGGGTCGAACGGGCGGATGCTCAAGGGGAGAAGCTCAGCCCTGGGATCCATCTCATGATCCGAGGGAGTCCCGCCCCGTAGAATATCGTCCGCCATGTCAAAGGTGGTGTGAAAATGACCGGAAGAGGGAAAATCAGGCAAAAATGTGAAAAGTCAACAGAAAGTCAACCCTAGGAAGGTGGAAAATGGCCGGAAAAGCCGGGAAATGAAAGAGGCAAGGAAATCAAGAGAAACTCAAGGAGAACAAACCCTAAAAGGTGGAAATAGCAAAAGAAACACCAAAACGAAGAAATGTTCGGTTCAAAATGTTCGAAACGTGAAGAACTTCGCGAATCGAATGATGAAACGGGCGCGAAACGCAAGAAAATGGAGGATCGAAGGGAAGAAAATATCCTAGAGAGAGAGAGGGTGAAATTTCGGCCAAGGAAAATGAAAAGAATAGGGTTTGAAACCCTATTTTAAAAGATCCAAGGCAAAAGGACAAGACTGCCCCGATTCAGCAAGATTTGGCCGGTCGGCTACGATTTTGGCCGGTCGGCCAAATATTTGGCCGGTGAGGTGTTCTAATGGCCAGTGGATGGCCGGTGACCTCCCCTCATGGCCGGTGAGCCTCCTACAACCTTGTTTGGGTCAGATGAGTAGTTTGGGGCCTCCATTCTTCAAGATAGTGCAAGACAGTGCCTTTCCGAAGCTCAACCAGACTCCGTTTTGACCTCGGACCATGTTTTCTGTGCGTGGCACTCGAATATGTGCAAGATGTATCCTTCTTGTATCCTTTTGCCTCTTTCAAGATTCGAAAGTTCCCCTGCATGCGTTGCGTAACAACGCTCTGTCGTGAACACGCGCTAATTATGCGTCATTTCATTTGCATTGTTGCGCACGCATCTCGCATTGACACACACATGTCATATTCGCATTGTTATGCATTTTCTTCATGGTCTGGCGTGACCTTAAACACGCACGGTCTAGCGCGACCTTAAACACGCATGGTCTGGGAGACCTTAAATCCTTGGAAGGTGCGAGACCTTTGGTGCATTAATATGTTTCTGCGTCATCACGTACGCCATGCATGCATTAACATGCACAGTTCATTAGCATTGTCATGTGTCTCAAGATGCACGTTGTCGCGCATTTCAAGTTCATTGGCATTGTCATGCGTCTCAAGCTGTGCATTGTCGCGCATTTCGAAATCATGCATTTTTTTCATGCATTCAAAAAACAAAGTTCATGCATTTTCATGCATCGTAAAAGCCGCGCGTTGTCGCGCATTTCGAAATCATGCATTTTCATGCATTTCAAGCGACTTGTGTTGTTGCGCATTCTAGACGACATGCATTTCAAAACAAAAACAAAACAAAAATGACATGCATCATTTGCATTTCGAAAGAAAAAACAAAAACAACATGCATCATTTGCATCTCAAAAACAAAAACACAAAAAAAAAAAAAAAAAAACATGCATTCTCATGCATTTTCCCTTTATCATGCATTGTCATGCATTCAAAAAACAAAAACAAAAAAAAAAACATACATGCATATGTCATGCATTCCGTTGTAAATATTGCATATGTCATGCATTACATTGTAAATAGTGCATATGTCATGCATTCCATTGTAAATATTGCATATGTCATGCATTTCACTGTATATATATATTCCATTCCAGTGCATATTGTATATATTGCATTGTAGCTTGCATGCATTCATTGCATCACCTTCGTTTATGGCTTGCGCCTTTCCTTGTTGAGCTTGGTCTAGTATGCGCTCCTACTTTTTACGTTAAAGCACAGTTCTACATGTGTACGCACCTATTTCACGCTGGTATGTTGGTTTGAGGGTTGCGGCACCTTTTCTGTGCTAGACATGGCTTGTTTGTGTTCATGCCTTTCCTAGGCAAGATTTGGTTTGGCCCGCGTGCCTCATCCATTGTATCCTTCCCATCCATTGCATATTGTACATATTGCATTATAGCTTGCATGCATCCATTGCATCACCTCTATTTATGGCTTGCGCATTTCCTTGTTGAGCTTGTTCTAGTATGCACTCATACTTTTCACGTTAAAGCACAGTTCTGCATGTGTACGCGCCTATTCCACGCTGGTATGTTGGTTTGAGGGTTGCAGCACCTTCTCTGTGCTAGACATGGTTTGTTTGTGTTCATGCCTTTCCTAGGCAAGATTTGGTTTGGCCTGCGTGCCTCATCCATTGTATCCTATTCCATCCACGGCATATTGTATATATTGCATTGTAGCTTGCATGCATTTACTGCATCACCTCCATTTATGGCTTGCGCCTTTCCTTGTTGAGCCTGGTCTGGTATGCGCTCATACTTTTCACGTTAAAGCACAGTTTTGCATGTGTACGCGCCTATTCCACGCTGGTATGTTGGTTTGACGATTGCGGCACCTTTTCTGTGTTAGACGCGGTTTGTTTGTGCACATGCCTTTCCTAGGCAAAATACGGTTTGGCCCGCATGCCATATCCATTGTCTATATTTCATTGTAGTGTAATTTTTGCATCTAGCATTAGGATCATGTTCTTTCGTTAGCAGGTTGTTTCCCCACTTATGTCATTCCACCCAATTACTTGTTCTTGTGTCCGTCTACATCACTCATAGTTCTGCATGTGTACGCACTTTGAGGGTTGCGGCACCTTTTCTATGGTAGACGGACTTGTTACCTCCATCAATGTATTTGACATTTGTGTGGTTTTGAACCGCTCATGATTGCATCATGATTCAATTGCATTGCATTTTCTTTTGCATTATTATACGTAGTTTTGTATATATTGCATATCATTTTGCATTCATTTTGCATTGTCATGTATGTTGCTAACAATATTGCACCTGTTGAGTTTTCTTCCTCTTTCAGGCACGATATTGTATGTACGGTTCATTTGAGGCTGGTGCAACTAGACGAACCGGACAGGTATTATATCCTCCGAGTGAGACGTATCGAGAATTGCATAATTCTCTTACATCCTTTCTGCATTGTAGTGTAGTTGGATTTGTGTTTTCTTGCTTAAAACTGTCGCATGTTATGCTTCGTTACAGCTTTCTTTGCATTATCATAAGTTACGCTCGGCTTCTTGCATTGTCGGTTGCATTTTGCCCCTGCCTTCGGGCACATATCTTGCCTGTCTTGCATGTCTGTCTAAGTCTTCGGCCTTGTTAAAAATGGGTTGTCTCTGGGCTTTGACAGTCACTCCCGTCATTGTTATGACTTTCGAGTTCTGTCAAAGAGGGGCAACTGTAGACACCCCATTTTTTACCGTCCTCAAGACTTGGACGTCACCGCTTGAACGTCACCGCTTGAACACTTGGTGATCATCCTTGTCTGTGTTTGTCTTGAGTTCCCGGAGGTCTCGGCTACGCGCCTTGCCTAAAGATCTCTCGACTTGACTGTTTTGTGTTTGGTTTTGCACCAAACACTTGTGTTTTGCCTTGGAGGGGCAGGGAATGGCTTGTGGACCATCCCCACACTCCACCGGCCATGGCTTGAGGCCACCGGCTAAATGTTTGGCCGACCGGTACTATAGATGGTCGACCGACCATATTTTTTGGTCAAATTGCATTTTTGGCCGGCCGACTACTGTGCATCTGCTTTGCAAATATTTGTATGCTAGCTGGCATACACTTTGCTCCCCTCCATACACGTGTATGAAGGGATCTCCCTCTTGGCTAGCTTGTCTTGTAAGCTTGCAAGATTGAACCTTCTATAAGAGGAGGCCTCTTCTCCCTCTTTTAGGTTAGGCAAGATTTTCAAAGAGAGCTCTGGTTTTAGGGTTTGAGTTGTGTATCTATCCTATGTCTATATCTCTCTTCTATTTGTGTGTGTTTAGCCTTAGTATTGCACACAAACACCCACCATCACACCTTACCTTGGTTGCTGAGGGGCCAGAGGTCTTTTCTTGAAGTTTTTAGACTGGTTTGGAGCCAAAGAAGCAGCTGGAGTGCTGTTCTTGAAAGAGGCCTTCAAGGGTAAGGACTTTACCTTTAAATACCCCATTTTTGCATAGCTTTTTTACCTATCTTGCAACTGTTTTTAGGCTTTGCATATGACATATAAAAGTTCTGTTTTTGAGTCCTTTAAATAGTTGTTTAAGAGTGTTTTGAGCTTTGAGGCTGTTTGACCCCTCTTAAGGCTTGTTTGGCCTTTGTTTTTGTGTTATTTTGGTGAGCTTCGGGACCATTGTGTTTGGGCCTCCTCACCATTGAAATCTTGAGGGATTTCAGTGGTGAGGATGGTGCCTTGAGGTCCCAAGAAGGAGAGGGCCACCCCCTCTCCTTGTTGTCCTTGAAAAGGGCTATTTTTGCATCTTGAGGGAGCATCTAATTTAGGTTCATGTTGGCCATGCCTTAACTGATTTTTATGCTTATTATGTCATAATATAGCTCTGTTTTGTTGTTGGTTTAGGTACACCATGCCTGCTTAGCATACATGCCTTGTAATGCCATGTTTAGGTCTTAACATGCTTTAGGTTTTGATCCTTGTTCTAGCATGATTTTGGCCAAGCTTTGTGAAGCTTTTGTGTTTGTTTTAGCATGCTTAAGTTCTGTATTTGGTTGTTTTGGTCGACCATAGCATGCTTAGTATAGCCACCTTGCATTTTGGCTTGTTAGCCTTAGGTGTGTGAGTGTGTAGCATGCATTACTTGCATTATTTCAGTGGTTTGGAACCACTTACTGTGTTATTTCAGTCCTTATAACATGCTTGCATACTTGCATTTGATACTCCTTTGTTGCTTTAAAAGGTTGTTGCCTCATGCTCCATGAATGTGCTTCTTTGTATGCTTGCATGTTTAAGCCACTTAGAGGCCATCTAGGTGTTCCCTTAGCATTGTCTAGGTCTGCCTTGAACTTGTTTTAAGACCTCTTGTCCTTGTGAGGCTTGGTTGACTTAGCCATGGTTTAAGTCTCCTTGGCTTGCCTCAAGTACTTGGACCAATTGCATGCCATGTTTGTCTTGTTTAAATTGGTTTGGCACCGTCATTAACATGATTTTTAGAGTTTACATTGCATGCTAATTGTCCATGTTTAGGCTCTTTTAAGTGTGCTTAAAGGTTGCTTGTTTGATGCTTAAGTGTTGGCCCATCAACATGTACATGTGTGTGTGTGTGTAGGCCCTCATTTCCATAGCATTGGCCACTGTTTTAGGCTTGTTTGAGGGCTGCCTAAATTAGTTTAAGTCCACCCCTTCGCATGTTGTTGCATGCTCACTTTGTGTGTTGTTGCATACTAATGTGTTGTTGCATGATTGAATGAAGTCACATGCTTGCATGCTTGAACATCCACATTGTGTCTTGCATACTTGTAGGTCGCATTGCTTCATGCCTCACATGCTTCTTTACTTAGGTTGTGTGTCTAACCTACATTACAGATTGCATTGCCATGTTGCATACTAGCCTCCATACCTAGGATGCATTGCATTGGCATGCATGCTTCACCTCTTGAGTTGAGTATGATAGAGGTTGAGCCCCATTTGTTTGATTATGTGCATTGCATTCCATATCGAAATGCATATTTGGTTTCTTGGGCCATCATGCATGGAAATGCGCGATTGGTGGTCCGAGAATCGAGAACCATATCCCTTTGAGTCATGAATATGATAAGGGGTGTGATTAGTGCATACATTGCTTGAAATGCATTGCCATTCTATGTTTTGCCCTCTGCTGCTGTCAAAAACAGATTCTGCAAGAAGATTTGGCCGGCCGGCCATCTGCAGTGCCGACCGGCCATCCATAAGTGGCCGGCAGATTAATTTGTGGCCGGTGACCATTCTCCATGGCCGGTGACCAATTCCCTCAGCCGGTGGTGTTCCACAGCATTCAGGGAAGCAACCCTGAGATTTATGCGGTCTTCAGAGAAGGATAACAGTCAAAGCAGAGGCAACTTGTGCATGGCAGTGGCTTTTCGAGTGGAACCGAGCGCACATTGCATTGGGCCCTCTTCCTGAGGCTGTTTATTGCTTTCATTAGATTAGTTAATTTGTTAATTAATTAATTGGTCTGTAATATTTAATTACCTTGTAGGTTAATTAAATTGTATTATTCTTTCGGTCCCTCCGAGCAAGGGCAAATTTGTAATAAGTGTGGGTGCGTGTGTGCATGTCTTCCAACCCCCACTTCTTTCTCCCTTTTACTTACCTGCTTTTGATGGTTAGTATTTGGGCATGTTTACTTTAGCATACCTTATGCTATGCATGCGTGCATCATTCATTAGTATTACATGCACCAGGCTCGGCGCATCATGCTAACTGCATAAAGTATTTCAAATCTAACTTGAATACATGCTATCTGTGCATTTCCACATGTCATCCTTGGATTAGCCGAGCCTATTCTAGTGACATTTTGTATGTGTTGCATTAGCCACTTAACATGGACTTGGATCATGCATTGATTGCTAACATGTTCTTGTCTTGACTCGGAGTACATTGTAAGTATTTTATGCTTTAGCATCTCGCATGAGTATGAATGTTAACATGACAGCATGCTTACCATGTGGCTAGCTGCTTATGTGATATAAACTGCCTAAATCCCTGTGGGTGAAGGTTAGATTGTTTGAGTTGGAACAACTCATTGAAATCCGTGTTTTAGCCTACTTGCAAGTAGCAAATTTCAGACATTTTCCAAACAAACGGATATGCAATGCTTCGTTCCAAATTAGGCGATCTAGTCTATACTTTTGTGTTGTGTGCATCACATAATAATTCTGGCTAATTAATTGGAATAAGAACACATAACGTTTTCAAAATCGGATATCATGGTTAGTAGAGGCCGATCTTCGGATCGGGCGAGAGGGGGTGCTCATAGCTAACCTTCCCCAATCGTACCCAAGTTCTCGAGCCGAGGCAACTTTGGTGATGACGAACACGTGGCCTTTGGCACCGAGTCAGGGTTTCCTAAATTCCCCCATGAAAAAAATATTTAGGTGGCGACTCTGTATCTGGCAAAGCAATCCATGTTTGATTTTTCGGATTTGGACTCTTTGGTTCAGATTAAGAACCGTGATAAAACGAGTCCGAACTGTGGTAGCATAAGTCCCTCGGGGCGCATCCACATTGAGTCATGTGTAGCATTTTGGTTGTACTAGCATATGTTACATGGAAAATTTTATAATACACATTTCATTTTGGGTGTATCACATATTCTAGTTATGACGTTTGAAATATTTAATTATGATCTATTATAATATTAGTTATGATTTTGTTATGACCAATTTTTACCAACAACACCATCGGAAAAAAAAAAATTTGCCTACAATTTGCTTACAATTTTTTTTTTTTTTTAACAGAGAAAGTAAGTCGTTAGTTGTTAGATTAGCACTTATGAGAGTAAGGTGCCCCACCCTTGCAAAGCATCAAGTGCTTGCCTCCTAATTCAACTACGTCTTAAGGAGAGTTGAATCTATGACATTCCTCTTGAGACTAGGTCCTTAGGAGAGTCAAGTTGGCCAACTAGGCTAGGCCTAGTTGGTTAACTTTTGCCTACAATTTATTAAGCAAAAATATCATAAATAAGTTTTAAAAATAGTTGATTATCTAAAAGTTGGTAAATAAATGCCTTTAGTAACTACTTTCTGATTATCTACTTTTAGTTTACAATAAACTACACCAAATAAGGTCATTGTGATATTGGTTTTTTTTTTTTTTTTTTTTTTGATCAGCAAAAAAAGAACTTTATTGATGAAGCAGAAAACTAATACATCAATAAAGGAAAAAGATGATGAGTGCAAAGAGAATCATAGCGAGCCAAATCAATTGCAACTAGGTTGGCCCTAATAGGATCGTCTAATCATATGCTAGCACATCATCAAGAGTTGGTGAGGAACCAACCACAAACACCCAAAACAACCTCACCTAAGTAAAATCTAAGAAAGCCTAATATAAACCAAACAACCCAAAACTAGCAAACAACAACACAACTGGACAACAACAATAACAGCTGTAGCAACCTAAAAATCATTCCCCACACAAACAAGCAGCAAACCCAATTAGCAGAAATGGGCTTCAAATCAAAAACATCAACAACAGCACAGATTAACCACCACAAAGTATATACTCTTTACCACCAAGTAGAACCAAAGATCATTAACAAAAGCGATGTCGATGGCCATCTTCACCACAGCATCTACACTTCTATATTGAGCAGCAGCCAACATACCTTGCAGTATCACCACCAGCTTCCAAGCCTCACAACATAACCCCTGTTGCCCCAGGATTAGCAACATAGCCCAACTATCAACCCCACCCAGCTAACAGCATAAATAGCATCACATCACCACAAACAGCAATAGAACAAAGCAGAGCATATCAGGCCATATCAGACCACCTCCCACTACTGAGGTACCCAACTCCTCATGATATAGTACATATCAGCAGATCCCATTGAATTTTGCAGCCCTTTAATTTGGTAAGGACCCAAAACCACTCTGCCATATGAGCCAAACCACAAAGCAAACGATCTTCACCACTCAAATAGCAGCCTCACAGCACAGATCAGTGCAAAACATAACAGAAAACAGACTTCATCTCTCAAACAATGGCATCACAACACCAACATCAGCACCAGAAAACAAAACTTCACCTCAAACACTATCTAATCTACTGCAAATTCTCCACCGCATCATGAACAGAGTACTACAACTCACTAGCATTCGCTTTGATCCACAGGGCAACTTTTGAAAATCCTATGTGATTCGTGATTAGATAAAGATTAGAATATTCCAAATCCAAAAAACTTCCAAAACACTCAATCTAAAATCATCAAGCACTTACGAGAGTGATTTTAGTTTGTTTGTTTTTCGGAATAAAAAATAAATTGACACAAACAATTTTTTACGTGGAAAAATCACAATTGAAGAACCTTCAATTGTAATCAAAAACCACGGGCGAACCGCCACTAATCAATCCACTACAGAAGGACTACAAGGTTACAAAGAAACCATATAAATTACCCAACCCAGTCAATTTGTCTCTGAATCTTCTGTAACTCTTTCACCACGCCTTCGTCACGGAACTGATTCTGAAGTTGATTCCACACCACAACTTCACTTGTCGAATTAACGACTACGTAAAGAATCAAACTCCTTTTGAAACTTTACGTGTTGATCTTCGGATTCCACCGAAGGGAACACTCTTGAATATGTAGTATCAAACTCTTTGATGTATGAATCTTAACTCATGAGTTTTAAAACTCTCTCAAGAACATCAAAGAAAACTCACAAGAACTCAGAAGAAAACTTCACACAAAACGCTAGAACTCTTCAACAAGATCTAGGAAAAGTCATCCTTGAAAAAGACCCAAACTGCGAATTTATAGAAACTGTCATCGCGCGGTCCGCTCGAGCGTGGGTCTTCCCGCTCGAGCGGAAACTTCAAGATTTGCGACTCATATAGCCTTCCCGCTCGAGCGTCCATTTCCCCGCTCGAGCAGGGAATCACACCATCCAGTACTTTGTCCATGCTGCGCAAAGATACTGAGAACTAGCAATCCCCGCTCGAGCGTTACTTTCCCCGCTCGAGCGGGGAGACCAAAATTGAGAAAAACTGGAAAACTTTATGCAATACAAACTTGGTTTTAATCCATGGATTTTGACAATAAAAGGTCCTAACAATCTCCCCCTTTGTCAAATCCCGGACAAAACCATTCTAAAACAGTTTTCCTAATCAAAAGCACAAAAGAACTAAAACAAGATTCTAAACTAACTAATCTAAAAAAAAAAAAAAACAAGTGCCAACTGATGAACCAATATGCAACAATCCACAACCAAACATGCGCGAGCACAATGAGCCTGAAAAAGAACAACCAAACACAAGCCAACCAAAAATCTGTGGAAAGGATTAAATAGTAAAACAAATTCATCATAAGACATAATCCATTCACAAACATATATCAAAAAGACAAAAACTGTACCATCCAACTGTACTGTATCAAAACTGTACCATCCAACGGAAACTGAAACTGTACCATCAAAAACTGAAACTGTACCATCAAAACTGTATCATCATCACCATCAAAACTGTATCATCATCATCATCAAAACTGTATCAAACTGTATCATCATCACCATCAAAACTGTATCATCATCATCACTCCCCCTTTTTGGCCGGAAGGAAACAAAACAGGGGAAAACACAATGATCCAAAGTCAACGAGCCGGGGGCGGAGTCTGCAGCTGAAGAAAAGCCAAAATCTGGACGACAGAAGCCTCAATCCGCTCGGAAGAAGCCTCCAAAGCACGGAACCGGCCATCTGAAGTAGTCTCAAGATCAGTGAGACGAGCCTCAAAAATATCCATCCTCTCCTCAAGATGGTCAAATCGTGAACCAAGGGAGCGCTCTAAGGACTGTAGCTGACCCCGAAGTGTATGAACAGGAGGATGCTGCTCCCCCTCACCAAGATCACCACCAGCTGCCGCATCATACTCGGCCTCCTCTGCCATGGCTGCAGCAGCACTAGAACCTGCACCAGATCGACCAGAAGGAACCCCCCTAATATGAGACTGACTCTGGGAAACAGTCTTCTTAGTAAATGAGCGTGTCGGGGAAGCAAACTCGTCCTCATCAAATTTAGGAATGTCAAATTTGGCTAACAGGCGATTGATGAGGCAACCATATGGTAAACCAAGATTGGTGCGCTCAAAAGCTGCAACCATCTTCTGAATGATGAGAGTGGCAAGGTCTATGGGCCAGTTGTGGGCAACACACTCAAGAATAAACCCTTGGTCTGGCTTAACTTCAGAACTATGGGTGGTAACAAGGACATTAGCACACATGATCAAATTGAGCAACCGAAATTGAGGTAGAAGTTCATTCTGTTTAATCAAAGAACCAGGAGGCCAAGAGCGAGGAAAACCACACAAACTTGCAGCCACCTCAGCAAAATTACAAGTAGGGCGAGATGGAACTGGATAAGGGTAATAGATAGGAGATCGAGCACTAATCCCTAATAGCTCATGAAGAAGATCCGTGGTTACATGGATTTCCTTGGAACGAACCCAAACCTTAAAAGAGGGACCAATCTCATCGAAAGCTTCCATATTGCAATAGAACTCCCGTACCCAAGACAAATTTTGTTGCCCAGAAAAACTAAGAACCTTATCTCCACCTAGAGGATCAAAGAACGACTGGATATGAATGGACTCAAAAGTGGATGGGTGAACATTCCTTTCAAGGTGAATGGATCGAGAATGATAGGACTCGCGATATAACTTAGCTTTTTCAGCTGAGGGAAAGCGCTCAGTGTTATAAGGAGGGCGAGAGGCCGTCGACTTACGACGTTTGTGAGTGGACATGGCTAAACAAGACACATAAACCCCCAACCCAAAACCAAAGACAAAACCATAGAGGCCAAGAGATAACAAAACATTAGTCCATTAGTGCAATATACAATAATAGGCAATCTGAATCAGAATGGCACAATATAAGATATCCAGAAATCGATGAAACTACCATTCAATGGATCAAAACATGAAGGTATGACAGTAGGATATTACGGCAAACAACTCTCAGTTAGACAATGTAGCATAATCCCTAAGTCACAACTATGAAGCAAATTCCAAAGATAAACAAGCATGAGACCACATGGAGGAGTAAACAAAACCCCTAATATAAACACACCACAGCACGCTATAAAAACCCCCAAATAGAAACCCAAAACACAACAGGGCTAGAAACTCAAAATAGAAAAACTCTAAGGAATGAAGGATTGACTAGAGAAAACAACTAGCAAACAAAACAACAAGCAAATCGCACCAAATAACTCAAAGTAACTGACACAATCAACCCAAATAACGAAATAAAAACAGGGAGAGAACACAAGGGAAAGAGAAATACAAATATACCTGTGGTGCAAGGGACGAAGAATCACACCAATGCACAGACCACGACTGAAGAAGGAAGACGAAATCGCCAAATCGCCAAAACCCTAGGAAGAGACAAAGTTGAATGGCCAAAAGTAACTCAAAGGTCGAAGGGGGGAAATAAATACAAACCACAGTTCGCTCGAGCGTAGGGTTTGACGCTCGAGCGGAAGACAAACCTTGCAAAAGCGCGCTCGAGCGTGAATAAGGCCGATCGAGCGGAAAAACACCAAACCCAGAACTGCAAAAAGTACTGCAACCCACAAAACCACGCTCGAGCGTGAAAATGTCTGCTCGAGCGGGAACAAACAAAAAAAACACTTTTTTTTTTAAAATAAAAACAACTAGGAAGTCCCGTATCAAGCAAGAGGACAAGGTGACAGACTATACCCTAAGGACAAGAGAATCCATCAATCATGAGTCCTGAAAATTAGAGAAAATGGATGAAACACCAGCCCATGAATAAAACAGATAATTTTAAATCAAAGCCACACGCATCATGAGAATGCATAACTCAAAAACAAACATGAGAGCTCATATAAAGAATGTGTGTGTGTGCAATCCTTGAGAGCCACAAAGCTAGAATTAATCCTGGTAGTGATCTGATGGCTGGACCTCCAACAAAAGTGACTGTCAATCACAGAGAAAAGTCAAACCACTAGGAATCACGGGGTATTTTTTGAGTAAAAGCGGAAGCTCCCCCTCAGACAATGATCCCTTTTTTTTTTTCTTTCTTGTGGGCACTCACTGGTGGCATACACGCTCAAGAGTATGGAGTCCAAACCAGAGAAGAATGAAATCAAAATGATGGCCTGGTTGGTGCCTCTGAGGTAGCCTTTTCCTAATGCCCGGAATCATGTAGTGAGGAAGAAACCATGGAAGTGAAATAAGATGGTAGATGGTTAAGAGACTTAACATCACCCATGATATACCAGTATAGGTCAATTCCTCTGAAAGAGTACAAGAAACACTGTTAGTGGTCCATAGAGAACTTTGATCACTTGTGCGGAAACCCCTGCAACAGTTTATCTCAAGGATGTGTACAGAATGAGATCATGACGTAAAAGAGTATGAGCATTCAGAATGAGCTATGAACAAAGAAGGAAAAAAATCTTGTAAGCAACATGAGCAGTGTTCATATAAAATTTGATGCAAGGATATCAGAACTCAATCATAGATTATCACATCCAAGAATAGTAAGTCAACCACTCACACTCACCTCACAGGATACAACCTAGTTACTGAGACATAACACCCAAGGTCTTTCTAAGAAATTCAAAACGAAGAAGATCAAGGGGTTTTGTAAAAATATCAGCTTTTTGATGCTCAGTAGAAACATGTTCCAAAACAACAAGGCCTTCATCCACTAACTCTCGAATAAAATAATGACGGATGTCAATGTGTTTGGTGCGAGAGTGTTGGACAGGATTTTTTGAAATGTTTATGGCACTTGTGTTGTCACAAAAAAGAGTGAGAGTGTTCTGTTCTATTCCATAATCATGAAGCATTTGCTTCATCCACAACATTTGGGCACAACAACTCCCTGCAAAGAATGTACTCAAATTTCAAAGAAGTGGAAAGAGAGATAGCATTTTGCTTTTACTCGCCAAGAAACCAGATTATTCCCAAGGTAAAAACACCCCGGATGTACTTTTCCTATCATCAAGACACCCCGCCTGTCAAGCATCGAAAAACCAATAATTTCGGTCAGTAGTATCGTGGAAAACCAAACCCCATACCCCAAGGTCCCATTTACATACTTGATGATCGTTTACCGCAAAGAAGGTGAGACTCTTTAGGATCGGCTTGGTAACGAGCACAAACACCGACATCAAGGAAATATCGTGACGATCGGGTCGTGAGATACAATAGACTCCCTATCATACTCTTATAAAGGGTAGGATCAACATCAATACCAGAGGAATCTTTGGAAAGGTGAAGACTGGTACTCATGGGAGTGCGTGCATGCTTGGAAGACTCAAGACCAAACTTGGACACAAGATTTTTAGCATACTTAGACTGAGAAACAAATATGCCCGAAGGAGACTGTTTAATTTGGAGACCCAAAAAATAAGACAACTCTCCCATCATGCTCATCTCAAACTCATGTGTCATGCAATCCGAAAAATATTTCACAAGATGATCAGCAGTGGAACCAAACATAATATCATCAACATATATCTGAGCAACAAGAATATGAGACTTAGTATGTTTCACAAATAATGTCTTATCCACACTACCCCTTTGAAAATCATTATCAAGAAGAAAGGTAGTAAGCCTATCATACCAAGCCCGAGGGGCTTGTTTCAACCCATACAAAGCCTTGTCTAACTTGTAGACATGATTAGGACATTTAGGATCCTCAAACCCTTTTGGTTGCTCAACATATGCCTCTTCTTTTAAGTACCCATTCAGAAAAGCACTTTTCACATCCATTTGAAACAATTTAAAGCCAAGGAAGCATGCAACACCAAGTAAAATGCGAATGGATTCGAGACGTGCAACTGGGGCAAACGTCTCATCATAGTCAATACCCTCTACTTGTGTGTAGCCTTGAGCAACCAACCCAGCTTTATTCCTAACAACAGTACCATTCTAATTAGATTTATTTTTAAAGATCCACTTGGTACCTATCACATTCATGTCTCTAGGTCTGGGAATAAGAGTCCAAACTTTGTTACGTTCAAATTGACCTAATTCTTCATGCATAGCATTAACCCAACTATCATCTAGCAAGGCCTCTTTAACATTCTTAGGTTCAATCAAAGGAACATAACACATATGTGATACCTCATCCCGAATCTGTCTTCGGGTTTTCATTCGATCTGAAACACTCCCAATTACCTGTTGAACTGGATGATTCAGTTTCACCCTTGCTGATGGTTCAAGTTCAAGACTTTGGGTGACAGGAGGAACAAGAGTGCTGTTCTTTTGAGCACTCTTTGGACTTGAACTTACCTGTGAGGATGGTGCTGTAACAATTTCTTGTGATTGAGCCGCAGCATCTCCTTGATTTTGTGGTTCAGTATCCAAGCTTGGAAACTCACCATTGTCATCCTCATTTGTTGCTAAAGTAGGTGAACCTGTGTCATCTATAACCACATTGATAGATTCCATTAATGATGAAGTTCACAGGTTATAGACTCGAAAAGCCCTACTGTTGGTTGAATACCCTAGAAAAATACCTTTATCACTGCGGGAGTCAAATTTACCCAAGGGCTCTCTATCTTTGAAGATGTAACACTTACTCCCAAATGTTTTGAAATATTTTACATTAGGTTTCAAACCCTTCCACAATTCATAAGGAGTTTGTAAAGTGCCGGGCCTTAAATACACACGATTTATGACATAAACAGTAGTATTTAAGGCTTCGGCCCAGAACTTTGGAGGAAGATTCTTACTAAGGAGCATGACCCTAGCCATTTCTTGAACAACTCTGTTCTTCCTCTCAACCACTCCATTTTGTTGTGGAGTAATAGGTGCAGAAAACTCATGCTTAATTCCATGCATATCACAAAAATCCGAAAACGAACTATTTTCAAATTCACGACCATGATCAGTTCGGATTCTTATGATACGCCCAATAGAAACACCTTGTTCATTTTGGATTTTAAGGACTAAAGCCTGGAAAGCATCAAACGTATCAGATTTTTCCCTTAAAAAATTTACCCAAGAGAAACGAGTAAAATCATCAACAGTTAAAAAAATGTATCTTTTACCTCCAATGCTTTCAGTGCGAGTAGGACCCATTAAATCCATGTGAACTAATTCAAGAGGACGTTTGGTTGTAAAGCTGTTCACCTTTTTATGCGGAGCACGGGTTTGCTTGCCAAGCTGACATGGTCCACACACATGGCTCAAATTCTTACCTAATTTAGGTACTCCTCTCACAAGTTCTTTGTTGGCTATCTTAGTTAGGTCTTTGAAATTCATGTGACCTAATCTTTGATGCCACAGATCAATGTTACTTATGATGGCAGAATGACAAGTGAGATCATTAGTAGTAAGAATTCCATAGCAGTTATCAGATGTGCGAACCCCATGTAAAACGGTATTTCCTTTTTTATCCAAAATTTCACATTTATCTTTTGAAAACAAAACTTCATGATGGGAATCACACATTTGACTAATGCTCAAAAGATTGGCTTTAAGACCATCAACAAGTAAGGCATTATCTAGCTTGGGAAGACCAGCAACACTTATAGAGCCCTTACCAATGACTCTAGAAGTGCCGCCATCTCCAAAGGTAACAATTCCTCCTTCATATTTTTCAAGAGAGGTGAAGTAGGATTTGTTACCGGACATATGACGAGAGCACCCACTATCAAGATACCACATGTGTGAGTCACATGCTTTTAGAGTAGTGTGAGCAACAAAACAAGTCAAATCATCTTTTCTAACCCAAACCTTTTTAGTCTTGGTGTTCCGCCTAGACATGTAAGGTTGTCTCCTAATCCAAAGGGTATTAGAATTTCTGCCCTTTTGAGACACCTTACCAAACAGTTCAAAAAAATAAGGACGAATGTGGCCATACCTACCACAGTGATGACAAATGAAAACAGGTTTTACCTCCCTTTTGTTGGTCTTGCCTGCTTTTGCTTGATGAAGAAAAGAGTCATCTTGTTCTACCTTCAATTTTCCCTTTGCTTGAGTCTTCAAGTTATGTGAGGTAGAGGCTTGTCCTTTGTGAGTTGTCGCATCATAGCCTAGCCCTCTTTTGTCAGAACCCATTTGTTGAGATCCGAGTATGTCTTCTAGAGATCTGGAACCTTTGTTCCACATGGCAATTGTTGCTCTAGCAATACGGAGTTCTTCATCTTTCTGACTGACTTTCTCTTCCAATGCAGTTTGTGACAACTCAAGACTTTCAAGCTTTTCTTCATATGTGGAATACACCCTCAGAAGTTCATTCCTTTCAGTTTCATAGGACAGAAGTTTTCCACATAAGTCTTGCCTGTCACTTGAGATCTTGATGACATTCTGCTTTGCTGTCAAGAGTTCTCCTTTGAGCCGGACATTCTCACTCTCGCACGTTTTGAGCTTGAGAGAGAGTTTGTCGTTGGTTTTAGACAAATTCAGAGATTCCTCGTCTGACTTCTCGTAAGCTTGTTGTAGTTCTTCACCATTGATCTCATCAATGTCTTCAGATAGTTCATCATCCTCTCTTTGCTCCTCATTCTTCTTAACCTCATCCAATCTGGCAACCAAGGCAGACAAGTCGTTGGATGGAGGTGGAGGTGAATCTCCTCTTTCATGGAATTGGCTCAGAATTTCCCATGCATCTTTAGCCTTTGTGCAGTGAACGACCCGTTGCTGTTCTTCATTAGAAATTGCTCCACGAATAATGATTAGGGCTCTCTGATTGCCCGGATTATCTGCACTTTCTGTATCTTCTTCAATGGTTTGCCAACCTTCTGGTTCAAAGGCTCTCAGAAAAGCCCTCATTCTGATTTTCCAATACAGGTAGTTGGTCCCATCAAAGGTGGGAGCATGATGCAAGTTCTGACCACGGGCTGATCCCGAAGGCTTTGGAAGAGGTTGAGAAACCGTGGCCCAAAATGCCATGAAAGCACTATCTCCATCTTCACCAGACTCAGGTTCTTCGGGTTCTTGCTCTGACCCGCTTTCATCATCCCAAGTTACGGTGTAGACTTTCTTCCGATTCTTTTTCGTAGGGCATTCAAGGGATATATGGCCAAACCCTTGGCATTCAAAGCACTTGACCCCTGGCCCCCTAACAACCTTCTTTTCAGTAGTTTGAGCTAATTTTGGTGGAAAAGTTTTGGGTTTGTCATTACTCTTCTCTTTTGAAATAGGGGCTCTGAAATTAGGCTTCTTTTTCAAAAAAATTTTAAACTGTTTTGTAAGCATAGCCGTCATCTCAGACTCTAAATCAAATTCAGTCTCCGGAGGTTTTGCAGTCTCATGAGTACTAGTGAAAGCCATACTCTCTTTTTGCTTTTTCTTGGAAATTTGGTGTGCTTCATAAGTCTGCAAATTTCCAACCAATTGATCGAGCTTGAGGGTATCAACATTCTGAGCCTCTTCAATGGCTGTCACCTTTGATTGGAACTTCTTGGGAAGGGACCTCAAAATTTTTCCCACAACTTTTGCTTTCGGGATTTTTTCACCGAGAGTGAAACAGGAATTCACGATATCACTGAGTTTTGCATAGAAATCATCAAATGTCTCATCGTCGCGCATAAAAAGGATTTCAAAGGCGGATGTAAGACATTGAAGTTTTGACCTTTTGACAGAGGTGGTTCCTTCGTGAATTGTTTCAAGGATATCCCACGCCTCTTTTGCTATTTCACACGTGCAAATTCGACGGAATTCTTCAGGTGTGACAGAGCAGAAGAGGGAGTTGAGAGCCTTGCTGTTCCAACTCGAGTTCTGGTAATCAGTTGTGTCCCATTTATTAAGGGGTTTAGGAATATCAATGCCATCTATAGTGACAGTAGGTTCACTCCACCCAAAGATAACGCAGTGCCAAACTTTCTCATCGATGGATTTTAAAAATGCTCTCATACGAGCTTTCCAATAAGAATAGTTTGTACCGTCTAGTAAAGGGGGTCTATGAGTAGAGTTACCTTCACGAATAGAATCCATAATACTAGTCACACAAAATCACACTCCTATAGTTTTGATAAAAACAAAAGTTTTTTGATAAAACAAAGAGTGACCTGCTCTGATACCAATTGAAAATCCTATGTGATTCGTGATTAGATAAAGATTAGAATATTCCAAATCCCAAAAACTTCCAAAGCACTCAATCTAAAATCATCAAGCACTTACGAGAGTGATTTTAGTTTGTTTGTTTTTCGGAATAAAAAATAAATTGACACAAACGATTTTTTACGTGGAAAAACCACAATTGAAGAACCTTCAATTGTAATCAAAAACCACGGGCGAACCGCCACTAATCAATCCACTACAGAAGGACTACAAGGTTACAAAGAAACCATACAAATTACCCAACCCAGTCAATTTGTCTCTGAATCTTCTGTAACTCTTTCACCACGCCGATTACGAAGTTGATTCCACACCACAACTTCACTTGTCGAATTAACGACTACGTAAAGAATCAAACTCCTTTTGAAACTTTACGTGTTGATCTTCGGATTCCACCGAAGGGAACACTCTTGAATATGTAGTATCAAACTCTTTGATGTATGAATCTTAACTCATGAGTTTTAAAACTCTCTCAAGAACATCAAAGAAAACTCACAAGAACTCAGAAGAAAACTTCACACAAAACCCTAGAACTCTTCAACAAGATCTAGGAAAAGTCATCCTTGAAAAAGACCCAAACTGCGAATTTATAGAAACTGTCATCGCGCGGTCCGCTCGAGCGTGGGTCTTCCCGCTCGAGCGGAAACTTCAAGATTTGCGATTCATATAGCCTTCCCGCTCGAGCGTCCATTTCCCCGCTCGAGCGGGGAATCACACCATCCAGTACTTTGTCCATGCTGCGCAAAGATACTGAGAACTAGTAATCCCGCCGGCGTTACTTTCCCGCCGGCGGAGATAAAATTGAGAAAAACTGGAAAACTTTATGCAATACAAACTTGGTTTTAATCCATGGATTTTGACAATAAAAGGTCCTAACAACTTTAATCCTAATTAACTCACAAACTTCCTCCAAAAGATGATTTTTCCATTGAATATACAGTCATTACGGATATTCCAAATAGACCAAAAAATAGCAAATGGAATTGCATTCTAGATTTTATTTTCCAACTTACCCCATTTGATCCCTCTCCACCAATCCATCACACCTTTAGCATTAGCAGGTACCACCCATTGCATACCCCACCAATTCAGGATATTTGACCAGACCGTCCAAGCAAACTGGCACTGTAATAAAACATGACAATCAGTTTTCACACCACATCCACAAAAAACACATTCTGTGCTAGCATCCTGACTGGGACAAGCCACCCTTTGAAGAAAAGCTCTTGTTTTAATCTTACCCTTCCAAACAAGCTAGCCAAAAAATTTCACTTTTGGCAGGGAAATATTATTCCAGATCCACTTTGTAAACCCCAACCCTTGACCCACATCATTCCTACAATAAGCTGAATTAACAATGAATACACCTGTAGATAAAGCACTCCAAACCAAAGAATCCATTTTATCTGATAAGATGGGCTCAAGAGAAGAAAGATATGATCTTAATCTTCCCACTTCATCCTCCTCCCAAGCCCTCAGACATCTCCTAAAATTAAAGGACCACCCAGCTGCCAAACTTCTCCTGTCCAAAATCTGTTTCATGGTGACCTCTTTATCTGCTGGTAGGTCATAAATTCTGGGAAATTCATCCTTTAAGCACCTATCAGATGCCCATGGATCCTCCCAAAAACTAACCCGCAACCTATTTCCCACTTTAATTACAGAATTATTCATAAAAAAGCTTTATAGATTGGGGCTACTATGTTTAGATTAAATATATCTCCCCAAATTTTTGAGCACTAGGCACCATTAGCCAAGAAGGATCTCCATCTTCCACCAAAGTTGCCATACTTACTAATCACAATATCTTTCCATAATGCCATATCTTCAATACCGTATCTCCACCACCATTTAGCTAGAAGACACTCATTGAAATCCTTCAACCTTTTAATACCCAACCCTCCCAAACTTTTATTCACTGTAACCTCCTCCCACTTTACCATAGGAAGCTTCTTTTTAACTTTTGAACGCCCCCCCCCCCCTCCCCCACTCACAAGAATCTGGCTTGAATTTTATCAAGCTGCTTAGCCACACCAACAAGTACTTTAAATAAGAAAAGGTAGTAAACTGGTAACGAGGATAGCACTGATTTGATTAGAGTTAACCTACCCCCATAAGAAAGTAGCTTTCTCTTCCAAGAAGCAAGCTTAGATTTAAACTTATTGATCACAAGCAACCATATGCTCCTCCTCTTTGGGCTCGCACTAAGTGGTAGACGAAGATACATGAATGGCAACTTTTTACTCTGACAATTTAATTTCTCAGCAAAATCAGCCAGAACCTCCTCCTGTACTCCAACCCCACAGACATGACTTTTGTAAAAATTTATCCTCAATCCAAACAACATTTCAAAGCATCTCAGAATTCTTTTCACATTTAGAATTTCCTGCTCCTCAGCCTTACAAAACACTACTGTATCATCTGCAAACTGCAAATACGTGACATTAGTTTCCTTATGACCTATAACAGCTCCTTTAATCAACCCCAATGCTTTAGCCCTTTGAAATAACATATTCAACCCTTCAGCCATGATATTAAAGAGAAAAGGTGACATTAGATCCCCTTGTCTGAGTCTTTTTTCAAGACTAAATTCAGCAATAGGCGAGCCATTAACAAGAATTGAAACTCTAGAAGATTGTAAGCATTCCTTAGTCCACCTGATCCATTTATTCTGAAAACCAAAGTTTGATATCATGGCAAAAAGGCACTCCCAGTTTACAGTATCATAAGCTTTTTCAAAGTCTAATTTTATAATCACCCCCTTTTATTTTTTCTTCTTCCACTAATCCACAACTTTATTTGCTATTAACACCCAATCCAATATGTTCCTTCCACCGACAAAAGTTGATTGAGATTCTCTAACTATTTTGGGAAACACCTTTTTTAGCCTAGAAGCTAGGACCTTAGAAAGAATCTTGTATAAAGAACCAATAAGGCTGATGGGTCTATACTCAGAAATACCATCCGAGTACACTTTCTTAGGAATCAGAGTTATAAAAGAGCTGTTGATGCCTTTAGCCAAACACCCATTATCATAGAATTCCTCAAAGAACTTCAAGATATCCTTTTTAAACACCCTCCAGCATTTTTAAAAGCAACACAAGTTAAAACCATCAGGACCTGGCGCTTTATTAGCATCACTCTCCTTCACAACTCTCCATATTTCCTCTTCTGAGAATGGTGCAACTAACCTAGCGGAGTTCATATCCTGACCAATGGATCTGAAAATACCTTCAAGCTTAGGCCTAGATATCCAATCTTCTGAGAATCTCCTTCTGAAGTGATTAAGCACCTCCTGCTTAACCCTAAGCGGGTCCTCATAAAGCTCCCCATCCACCTCAATTGAGTTCAACAAATTCTTATTCTGCCTACTAGTAGCAACAATATGAAGAAAAAAAAAACCTTGTATTTTTGTCCCTGTTTAAACACCAGTTCACTCTAGACTTCTGCCTCCACATCCACTCCTCTCTCCTACTTAGTGACCATACCTCCTTACAAACCTCTCTTCTTCTATTAATTTCGACCTCTTCAAGACTTCTGGATTCAGCCACTAGGTCAATGGCATGCAATTCCTCCTCTGTTGCTTTTAAGGCGAAAGTGACATTTCCAAAGACCTCCATATTCCACTTTTTCAACACTGATCGAAGCTCCTTAAGTTTATTCATTATGACAAAACCTGCCCAACCAGTAAATGTAGACTCCTCCCAAGATTTCTTTACAATAGTTTCAAATTTAGGATGGAGAGTCCAAGCATTTAGGAATCGAAACGGCCTTGGACCCCAATCCCTTCCATCATCTTGCAATGATTATTATTTTGGTTATAATTGAAAAAATCTAATTATTCCTTATGTAGTGTTTAGTTATGACTCATTATTATTTTTTAATTATAACATTTGAGAGTGTGTATTCTAGAATGAATTAAATATTCATATCGGTCACTCGATACTTGAACAATGGTGTGAGGTATGCATTAATACTTTTCATTAGACACTTTTATATATTTGTATTTAATACTATTTTTATATGCATATATTGTTGTATAATAACTATAAAATGATAAAATATCTTTTTGAACCTATATATTGCATAGAAATTAAGATTTTAGAGACAAAAATTTCAGGACGAATTATCTTAGTTGCCAAAAGTGTTATATATTATTGTAATTTTAGTGATGAAAATAGACATTTAGTCATGAATTACTATCTTTTAGACTAAAATTTTCATCTGAAAAAGTAAATCTTTGTTGGCAAGAAATTGTTAATCCCTAAAAGAATTTTTATTAGTGACATTTTCAAAATTTGGTCATTAAAGGTCTTTTCTTATTTATTATTTTATATCTTTTAGGACAATATTTTAGTGACCACTCTGATGACAACAAAAATCGATCTCTTAATATTTTTTGTAATAAAATTTTAAATCAGAACTGGTCTTGGGCTAAGGCCTATGCCTTAAGCCCCAAAAAAATTGTCCAAAATTAGGAGTGCAACTCCGCCGGGGTCGATTGGGTTACGAGGTTATCCAAGTCCAGCCCAAGTTGTGCTGAGACTTGCCTAGGCCTAAATTGTAACCTGAGGTTGACTGCCCAAGCCCGGCCTGAGTTAAACCCAAATTGCCCGAATCGTAAATGAATTTCAAATATATATATATATATATATTTTGTTGCTACATTATTAAATTATTAAAATTTGACTCTATTTATGTTTTTTTATTTATAGAAAACCATTAATACCATTGAAACAAATAATTTATATAATATAAGAGGGATATTGCTATAGTAATACTTACAATTTATGAGTGAAAAAAAAAAAGTAAAATTTTATGTTATTTGTATATATAATATATGTTCAATATGATTTAATAATCTAAATTACTTTAATATCATGTAATGGTTAACAATTTATATGTATATTTCGGGCTTCGGGCTGCTCGGGTTGTTTGACGTTTTTGCCCAAGCCCGCCCAAATTTAATTCGAGTTTCTGAATTTTTGCCCAAGCCCATATTGAATTTGAAAATACCTTGCCCAAGCCCTAAAAAAATCAGGTTGGATTCTGGTTTCTCGGGTTGAACCCGCCCAAGTTGCACCCCTATCCAAAATAGAGCCCCCAAATTTAGTAGTATCTTATAGAATATTACAAATTCAAATAGACCCAATTTATTTTTGTTGCTTTATGCCAGTCTAAAGGGTCCAAAAATTTCTATTGGGCCCATATGAATTTTTTTATTTATTTTATAAGTGTGGTTTGATCCAATTGAAATAAAAACATATACAAACAGGTGTTGTTTTGGCTTAATTTTAATATTTTTGAGTATTTGTAACGATTTCTTCATATTTTAATATATAAAAGTAAATTTTAATTTATAATTTTAATGATTATGTGTGCAAGTAAATTTAAATAAAAATAAACATGTTGATATTTTTTATTTTTGAGGGCCCCATTTTCATTGTTCGTCTTAGGTAGGGGTGTGAATTTGGCACGGTCTGGCCTAGCCCATGTCGGGCTGCGTGGACTCCTATCAAAATTTCAGTTGGGTCGAGCCAGGCCACGGGCCGAAAAATTAGGCCTAGGCCCAGGTGTAGACACCCCATTTTTGACTGTCCTCTAGACTTGGACGTCACCGCTTGGACACTCGGTGATCTTCCATGTTTGTGTTCGTCTTGAGTTCCCGGAGGTCTTGGCTACGCGCCTTGCCTCAGGATCTCTTGACTCGACTGTTTCGTGTTTGGTTTTGCACCAAACACTTGTGTTTTGCCTTGGAGGGGTAGGGAATGGCTTGTGGGCCATCCCCACACTCCACCGGCCATGGCTTGAGGCCACCGGCTGTGTTTTGTTGCCACCGGCCAAATATTTGGCCGACTGGCACTCTAGATGGCTGGCCGGCTATCTTTTTTTGGTCAATGGCATCTTTGGCCGTTCGACCACTGTGGATCTGCTTTTGCAGATATTTTGGTACAGATGGTATGCACTTGGCTCCCCTCCATACACGTGTATGGAGGGATATCTCTTTAGAAGCTTATCTTGTAAGCTTACAAGACTAAAAGCTCTATAAAGAGGAGCCTCCTCTCTTTTTTTGAGGAGTTAGAAAAAATTAGAGATTTTAGATATCCTTTTTTAGGGTTTGAGTTTTAGGGTTAGGGTTTGTTCATATCCTACCTCTATCTCTCTCTCTCTAGTGTGTGTTTTGTCCTACTTTTGCTCACAAACACCCACCATCACACCATCCCTTGGAGCTGAGGCCCTTGAGGGTTGTTTTGGAGGTTTTAGACTAATTTCAACCTAAAGAAGCTGCTGGAGCCCCATTGGTGAAGAGGGTCTTCAAGGGTAAGAAGTTTGTCCCTTTATTCCCCATTTTTGCACACTCTTTTTACCTACCTTGCAACTGTTTTTGAGCTTTGTGTATAACATATAAAAGTTCTTTTTTTTAGCCCTCTAAATAGTTGGTTAAGGTTGCTTTAAGCTTTGGGGTTGTTTGACCCCTCTTAAGCCTTGAAAGGCCCCCATTTTGTGCCATTTTGAGTGAGCTACGGGACCATTGAGTTTGGGCCTCCTCACCACTGAAATATTGAGGGGTTTCAGAGGTGAGGATGGTGCCTTGAGGTCCTAGGAAGGAGAGGGCCACCCCCTCTCCTTGTTGTCATTGAAAAGGACCATTTTTACCTCTTGAGAGAGCACCATGTTTAAGAGTATGTTGACCATGCCTTAGCTACTTTTCATGCTTATTATGTCATAATATAGCATTATGTTGAGTTGGTTTTGGTACACCATGCTTGTTTAGCATACATGCCTTGTAATGCCATGTTTAGGCCTTAACATGTTTTAAGCTTTGACCTTGGTTTTAGCATGATTTTGGCTTAGCCTTGTAAGGCTTTTGTACATGTTTTTACATGCTTAAGGTTTGTTTTCGATTGTTTAGACCATCCATGACATGCCTTGTATAGCTACCTTGCATTTTGGCTTGCTAATCTTGGATGTGTGAGTATGTAGCATGCATTACTTGGTTTGTTTCAGTGGTTTGGCACCTTGTATAACATGATTTCATAACTTTCTAAGTGTGCCATATGTCCATGCTCCCCCCTTTTAAGTGTTCTTAAAAGTCTCTTCTTTGTGCCTAAGTGTTGGGCCTCGTACGCATGCATGTTTGTGTGTACACTAGTCTTCATTCCCTTGGCATTTGGCCACTGTTTTGGACCTAGTTTAGGGCTGCCTAATTAGTGTAAGTCCATCCCTTGGCATGTTGTTGCATGCCTAGCTTATGACATGTTGTTGCATATTGAAATGGTGTTGCATTTGGCATGCATCTTCCTCCTTATTTTGGTTGCTTAACGTGTCATATGTTTTGCATGTTTATGTGTTGGCATCGTGCCTTGTATGCTCATTTAACTTGCATGCTTGTTATATGCTTTGCATGCTTCCCATATGCTCATGTTGCATACTAATTCACATGCCTAGGTTGCATTACATTAGCATGCATACTCGGCCTCTTGAGTTGCTTGTGATAGAGGTTAAGCCCCATTGTTTGATTATGTGCATCGCATTCCATATTAAAATGCACACTTGATTCTTTGGGCCATCATGCATGGAAAAGAGTGATTGGCGGTCCAAGAATCGAGGCCCATGTCCCTTTGAGTCATAAACATGATAAGGGATGTGATTGGTGCATACATTACTTGAAATGCATTGCCATGCCAAGTCTTGCCCTCTGCTGCTGTCAAACACAGATTCTGCAGGAAGATTTGGCCGACCGGCTATCTTCATTGCCGACCGGCCATCATTGTTGGCCGATGGATCAAATTCGTGGCCGGTGACCATTCTATATGGTCGGTGGTGTTCTCCTTCAGCCGGTGGTGTTTCCTAGTATCCAGAGAGAAAACCCTGAGACTTTGGCAGTCATCAGGGGAGCAGAGTAAGGAAAACAGAGGCATCTTGAGGCGGTGGATTTCAAGTGAACCGAGCGCCAAGATGCATTGAGCCCTCTCCGGGTTGTTGCCATCGCTTTCTTAGATTAATTAATTTGCTTAATTAATTTAAGGGTCTGTAATATTTAATTAGCTTGTTAGTTAGTTAAATTGTATTATTCTTTTGGTCCCTCCGAGCGAGGGCAAATTTGTAATAAGTGTGGGTGCGTGTGTGCATGTCTTTCAACCCCCACTTCTTTCTCCCTTTTACTTACCTGCTTTAATAGTTAGTATTAGGGCATATTTACTTTAGCATCCTTATGCTATGCATGCGTGCATCATTCATCAGTATTGCATGCACTGGGCTCGGCGCATCATGCTAATTGCATCGTATTTCAAATCTAATTCGAATACATGCTACTTGCGCATTTCATATGCCATCCCTAGATTAGCCGAGCCTCTTCTAGTGACATTTCGTATGCGACGCATTAGGCACTTAACATGGACTTGGATCATACATTGACTTCTAACACGTTCTTGTTTTGGCATGGAGTACTTTGTAAGTATTTTATGTTTTAGCATACCGCATGCGTGTGAGTGTTTAACATGATAGCATGCTTACCATGTGGCTAGGTGCTTATGAGATATAAACTGCCTGAATGCCTGTGGGTGGAGGTTGGATTGTTTGAGTTGGAACAACTCATTGAAATCCGTGTTTTAGCCTACTTGCAAGTAGCAAATTTCAAAAGTTTTCCAAGCAAACAGATATGCAATGCCTCTTCCAAATTAGGCGATCTAGTCTATACTTGTTTGCTGTGCTCATAACATAGTAATTCTAGGCTAACAAGCGGAATAAGAGCATATAATGTTTTCAAAACAAGATATCACGGTTAATAGAGGCCGATCTTCGGATCGGGCAAGAGGGGGTGCTCATAGCTGACCTTCCCCAATTGTACCCAAGTTCCCGAGCCGAGGCAACTTTGGTGATGACGGACACGTGGCCTTTGGCACCGAGTCAGGGTTTCCTAAATTCCCCTATAAAAAATATTTAGGTGGCGACTCTATATCTGGCAAAGCAGTCCATGTTTGGCATTTCTTTTCAAAAAATCTGTTTTTTTTCTCAAAACAATTTGACGGATTTGGACTCTTTGGTTCAGATTTAGAACCGTGACAAATCGAGTCCGAACTGTAGCGAGGTTCCCTCGCGGGCTTGTTACACCAAGCGGTATTCAGGCCTTGGACTGGCCGACAGGCCTTGGCCCGGGCTCGGGCCCGGGCCGGGCCTAAACATTTTTTTATAATTTTTTTTTCTACTTTTTCCCACCAAAATTTTATTATTTTTCACAAAAAATTGACAATGGGCCTCGAGTTGAGCTTTGAGTGTGTTTTGATCGGGTCGATGTGTCGAGCCAGGCAGGCCAAGCTCACAAACCAAGCCGGGCTTCAAAAATGATGGCCTAGGCCTAGGCCAATGGTCCCAGGCTGGGTTCAGGCCTGTGCCTAACCGGACCGGGCCCAACTCAGACCGCGAGCCATTTTTACACTCCTAGCCTTATTTTTTTAGGTCATAACATCTCTCTACTTTTTTACAAATATATTCGTGAAGAGTTAAAAAGTATATTTATTTAAATTATCTCAAATAATTCCTTAATTACCCAATTCCTGTTGTGTCTTCCATAATTTGTTCAGAGGGCATCCCCTTGGGTTGTGAAGTAAACAATCTGAACCATATGAGTTTCTTTATATATCCAATTTAGCATTTTTTTTTCCCTTGAATCTAACATCTGCAATTCATCAGTACTCTTGTTACTTGCCTTATGTGTACCAAATTTATTTTAATTTTTATTTCTCATAAGATATTTTCTGGATATTTTTGCGACATAGTCTTGAATATTTGGGAGTTGGAAAGTTCTTTTAATTGAAGCATACCAATTAATATTATTATTAGTTTTTTTGATAGAACCTTTTTTCTGTGGGCAGAAATTGAAAAACACAAATAACTGACATTTACACGGAAATATTACATTTGAAAAAAAAAATTCTCAAAAAATATCAAAAACGATATTTATGTGGTTGAGATTTATTTAAAATGTAAGTCTTGCCTTACAATAGCTGAGTCTATAGCACATGTGAAAAAAACTTTCTTAAAAAAAAAAAACAAAAAAACAAAAAAACAAAAAATGAAAAGTTGTGTACGTTTTTTTCCTACTTTTCTTTCGTCACTTAGTAGTGTTGAAAATCATTGCACAGAATGGATCCCCATTTGATGGAGGCCGCTCGAGTAGGAAATATCAATGACTTGTATGCAAGAATTCTGTTGAAACCGAACATTTTGAACGGCATGAACGAAGAACTTTTTGTGGAGACTCCTCTGCACGTAGCCGCATCAGCTGGACAAACCGATTTCGCCTTAGAAATCCTTAGATTAAAGCCATCATTTGGCAAGAAGTTGAAACCAGAAGGGCTAAGCCCCTTGCACTTGGCTTTGCAAAACAAGCATTCTGAGACTATGAGACGGCTCGTCAAGTTCGTGCCGATCAGAAAAAAAAAGTTCGACAGTGAACTCATCTGTGTCAAAGGAAGGGAGGGTCTCACTCCTCTGCACTTTGTAGCCAAAACAAACGATCCAGACAATCTTTTGTCTGAATTTCTACATGTTTGCTCGTCTATAAATGATGTGACCATTCATGAAAAGACTGCGTTACACATTGTTGTGAAAAGCTCTAGTCTTAAAGCTATTGAAGTCCTCTTGGGATGGCTTCGAAAGACCTACAAGGGTGAGGTGTTGTGCTTGACAAACAAGGGAGGCAACACCGTGCTGCATACTGCGGTGCCCACTTCACAACCTAAGGCATGCTTCCATCTATTCTTTGGTTCCATAAATATCATAGTAGTTGATAGATTGTTAGCAAACACCACCGTTCAATGGTCGGTGATAACTATTGGTGTATATATAAAAAAATATATCATATATAAAAGTGTATGGAATATATGAAATGTATATTGTAATTCTAACCTTTTTGATATTATTTGATCTTTAATGAACGCTGCCAATGAGCAACACCCAATATAAAATAATTGATTTGTACATTTTTCATTTACGCAGATTATGAAGTTATTAGTGAAAGAGATCTACATGGACAAAAATGCAAAAGAATTTGGAGCAGTTAACAGCCCTTGAAATTGCAGCAACACTTCCCATTGACCCAACGATGAGGCCAAAATTGAAATCAAGAATACTTTTGGCCATGCAGCAGCTTTAAAAAGATCATCCCTAGTTACTGACCTTGGAGAATTTTTGAAATCACCACGCCAATGGTTCCAAGCTCTAATCATCATTCACGAGAACAGAGAAATGTCAATGGACATGCGAAACACGATACTTGTTGTAGCTGTTCTAATCGCAACAGCTACATTCCAAGCTATACTTCAGCCTCCAGGCGGAGTAAAGAACAATTACAGTACACCTTCTCATAATTACAGTAACGGCACCATCACCACCACCAATTTTATTTCTACTAACATCACACATTTTAACGCCACCATATTCGCCAACACCATCGACACCAATACCAACACCACCGACAATCCTGCTGAAATCAAGTTAACAAATTCTATGACTTACAGATCCTTTTTCATCAATTTTTTTACCCTAAACACGGTATGCTTTCTTGCCTTGATCACCGCGATGATATTTGTGCTTCCCTTGCGACTCTTTAGTTTCATGTTGCACATTTCTTTGTTGTTTCTGATAGTGAGCTATGGGATTGCATTTTCGCCATATCTCCAAACCCTTCGTATGCTAACGGTTTTTTCCACGCATCCTCTATTACTTTTCCTTGTGCATATAGCGTGTGGATAACAATTTCCATAATCTCTCTTTTTTCAAAAATTCAACAATATCGTTTTGTGCCACATAAACTGTGGAAGCGCCTCCAGGTGCTACGTGATTTGTATAAAGAGTCCATTGACATGTCACCGAAAATTCCAACTCAGCAAAGCCAAATATGACATCTGTCTTATTAATTAAGCTCTTAACTTTTGTGAAGTCTTCAAGATTCTTTTTGGGAGGTTTCGGTGTGTTTTTGGTTTTGGGGACATAAGCTTGCCTTCATTTCTCTGTTTTGGTCTTGATTTGAGCCAGATGGTTTTGCAGATTTTTGTGTGGGAGTTTAAGCCACTTGTTTTGTTTAGCTCTCTACTTTGCTGCATTGTATTTGGCTTGTCTTATTGATGATTCTCTTGATGTTACTCTCTTTGTACTCTATTAAAGTTTTCCTTTGCTGATAAAAGAACTAATGCAAATTATGTGTAAACACAATATAAACAATACCAAACATGTGGGCTCAATGTATTTTCTCTAAAAACTCAGGAGGGAGGTTAGTGTAGTTTACCAAAATAAGAAAAAATTTATTTGCTCCTCCTATCTCAATCCAATATGGTTCAATTGTTACCTTTCGAATAACAATTACCCTTCTTGGCTGTTAATGTACCTTAACTGAATTGCCAACGTTTTTCGCCACTTTTGTTTGTTTTGCTGGTATAATTGTAGTATTTTAAGCCAAACAGAAGTTTTTGTTTTTTTGAATTGTTGGGCAACTTAAATTGCACTAGTGGAAGAGTTACACACCAGTGCGTAAGCTTTCCCATATGAGCATTGGATACATGTATCACTTTTCGTAGAAGATTGAAAGGGTTACCGTTACTGATATATCTCTCCTAATCTTAGATTGGAAGTTTTTCTAAGTTCTAAACCCTCCTAATAAGTAGAAGTGCTTCATTTCTTTCACTTTTGATATAGAAACAAATTTCCAATTCACATCAATTTTAACCATTTTAGCATGGAATTGATTTTCCAAACCAAATAAATAAATCAAAAACTTTGAAACACATTCAAAACTCAGAACCCTTGCATTGCACAACCTTAACTTTGAAAAATTCCATTATACATTATTCTACTTAACTAATCAACTCAAAAAAAAAAAAAAAAAAAAAAACCAGCAACAACAACCCCTTTTAATCTAGTAGTCAAAACCCTACACTCCCCCTACCTCATCATTTTCCCATCAAAAATTTCATATACACAGAAACATAGATATATATATATATATATTGCAAACCCTAGATAAGAAAGGAAAAAGGTTGGGAACAAATATATATATATATTTTGGTTAAAATAGTTAACATAGTCAAAGAGAAAATATAGTGAGTCCATAAGTTAAAAAAGTTAAAAGAATCAGAAAAAAAAAAATAAATAAAACGTTACATCTTATATGTCAATTAATTATTTTTTTTTCTAACCATCTATTCAACTAAAAGAAATTTACAAATTATTTTAAATAAAATTTTTTTCATTTAATAAAATAAATTAAAAAAATTAACCAAGATAGTCAAATTCCTAGGTGGGCATAGGAACAATACCTTGGTGACGAGTTTAGGAGTGCAACTTGGGCGGGTTCAACCCGAGCAACCCGAACCCAACCCGATTTTATTTAGGGCTTGGATAAGATATTTTCAAATTCAGTACGGGCTTGGGCAAAAATTTAGAAGCCCGAATTAAATTTGAGCGGGCTTGGGCAAAGACGTCAAACAACCCTAGCAACCTGAAGCCTGAAATATACATATATAGATATATAAAAATATTAAATATACATATAAATTATTAACCATTACATGATATTAAAGTAATTTAGATTATTAAATCATAATGAATATATATTATATATACAAATAACATAAAATTTTACTTTTTTTATTTTCACTCATAAATTGTAAGTACTACTATAGCGGCATCTCTCTTATATTATATAAATTATTTGTTTCAATGGTATTAATGGTTTTCTATAAATAAATAAATAAAATGTAAATAGTGTCAAATTTTAATAATTTAATAATGTAGCAGCAAAAAAAAAAAAAAATCAAATTCATTTACAATTCGAGCAATTCGGGCAACTTGGGCAATTCGGGTTTAACTCAGGCCGAGCTGGAGCAGTCAACCTTAGGTTACAATTCGGGCCCGGGCAGGTCTCAACACAACTTGGGTTGGACTTAGACAACCTCCCAACCTGACCGAACCTACTCAAGTTGCACCCCTAGACGAGACTGCAATTGGAATGTGAGAGAGAGAGAGCGCAATTGAAAGAGTCAGACAATAACTATTGTTAGGTCCCTTTGTTGCCAAATCCGCAAACAAACTCTGTTTTATAGAGTTGTAATTTTTCCTTTTTTTTTGGTATTCCCGCTCGAGCGGGACCATTTGCGCTCGAGCGGAATATGCACTATCTCAATAGTTGGG
The DNA here is from genome assembly GCA_025200525.1 of Camellia lanceoleosa. Taxonomy (NCBI): domain Eukaryota; kingdom Viridiplantae; phylum Streptophyta; class Magnoliopsida; order Ericales; family Theaceae; genus Camellia; species Camellia lanceoleosa. The sequence continues at coordinate 94,692,633 of CM045771.1, forward strand.
TGTGTTTGCAAAAATACTGGGAAGTGTTATTTCGCGCTCGAGAGTGGGTTCCAACGCTTGAGCGGAAACATATTTACTCACATGCGTGTTTTAGTGACTCCGCTCGAGCGGAATGTTCTGTGCTCGAGCGGAGTACGTGGCCCCTGTTTTCTATATATATGTGTTTAAGTCTTATTTTAGGGTTAAGTCTCCTAGATCTGTTTTGGGAGCTCTAGGGTTTTGTTTTGGGGTTTGTTTTGCTAGTTTTCCTTGATGTTTTGACTGAGTATTAAACTCATGTTTTGATAAGCACACATCAAGGAGGTTGATTGTTCATATTCAAGAGTGTTCTTCTTCGGTGGAATCTGGAGATTCAAGCGTGGAGTGTCGAAGGAGTTTCATACTGTGCGTGGTTGTTGATTCAACAATAGAAGTTGTGGATTCAACTTCAATCTAATCAATTCTGAGACGAATGTTGCGGTGAAAGATATACAGAATATTTGAAGATAAATTGAAAGCATTTGGGTAATTTACTTGATATCTTTGTAATCTTTCTTTCTTCAGTAGTGGATTGATTACCCAAACGCCCGTGGTTTTTTTTTTTTTATCACAATTGAAGGTGCTTCAATTGTGGTTTTTCCATGTAAAAATCGTTTGTGTCGATTTATTGATTTTTGAAAACAACAATCTAAATCACTTTTGTAAGTGTTTGATGATTTTGATTGTGAGTTTTAATTTATTGAGAATCGGAATAATTAAATCTTGATCTAATCATGAATCACTTAGGTTTTTCAATTAGTATCAAAGTGGGTCACTCTTTGTTTTTATCAAAAACTATAGGAGTGTGATTTTGTGTGATTGGTGATATGGATTCAATTCGTAAAGGTAACTCAACCCATAGACCTTCGTTACTTGATGGTACAAACTATTCTTTTTGGAAAGCTCATATGAGAGCATTTTTAAAATCTATCGATGAGAAAGTTTGGCACTGTGTGATCTATGGGTGAAGTGAACCTATTGTCACCATTGATGGTGTTGATATTCCCAAACCCCTTGATAAATGGGACGCATTCGATTATCAAAACTCGAGTTTGAACAGTAAGGCTCTCAATTCCCTTTTTTTCTCCATCACACCTGAAAGTTTCGTCGTATTTGCACGTGTGAGGTAGCAAAAGAGGCTTGGGACATTCTTGAAATGATTCACGAGGATATTACTTTTGTTAAAAGGTCAAAAATTCAACGTCTCACATCTGCTTTTGAAACCCTTTTTTTTTGCGTGATGATGAGACGTTTGATGATTTCTATGCTAAACTTAGTGACATCGTGAATTCCTATTTCACACTCGATGAAAAAAATCCCTGAAGGTAAGGTTGTTGGAAAAATTTTGAGGTCTTTACCCGAGAGGTTCCAATCAAAAGTGATAGTTATTGAGGAGGCTCAAAATGTTGATACCCTTAAGCTTGATCAGTTGGTTGGAAACTTGCAGACTTATGAAGCCCACCAGATTTCTTAAAAAAAACAAAAAGATAGTATGGCTTTCACTAGTACTCATGAGACTGGAAAAACTCCTGAGACTGAGTTTGATCTGGAATCCGAGATGACGGCTATGCTTACTAAACAGTTCAAAAAAAATTTAAAGAAAAAGAAGCCTAATTTCAAAGACCCTATTTCAAAAGACAAGAATAGTGATAAACCCAAAACTTTTCCACCAAAACTTGCTCCAAAAACTAAAAAGAAGATGGTAAAGGGGCAAGGGGTCAAGTGTTATGAATGTCAAGGATTTGGACGTATTACTCTTGAACGTCCATCAAAAAAGAATCAAAAAAAAGTCTATACAGTGACTTGGGATAATAAAAGTGTGTCGGAGCAAGAACCCGAAGAAACTAAATCTGGTGAAGACGGGGGGATAGCGCTTTCAAGGCATTCTGGTCCACTTTCAGTCAACCTCCTTTGAAGCTAGTGGAATTTGCTCGTGGTCAGAATTTGCACCGTGCTCCCACCTTTGACGGGAGTAATTACTTGTATTGGAAGATCAGAATGAGGGCGTTTTTGAGAGATTTCAACCTTGAAGGCTGGGAAGCCATTGAAGAGGATGTTGAAAGTACTAACAATTCGAGCAATCAAAGAGTTTTGATTACTATTCGTGAAGCAATTTCTGATAAAGAACAGTAACAGGTTGCTCACTGCACAAAGGCCAAAGATGCATGGGACATTCTGAGCCAATTTCATGAAAGAGGAGAGTCACCTTCACCACCATCTATCACCTTTCCTGACTTTGTTGGTCGACTGGATGAGGTCCAGGAGAAAGAGGAGCAAAAAGAAGATGAAACATCATAAGACAATGATGAGATTGATGGTGATGATCTACAACAAGCTTACGTAAAGCTTTTACGATGAATCTTTGAATTTGTCCAAGATCAATGACAAACTCACTCTGAAGCTCAAAGCATGTGAAAGTGAGAATGTCAAACTAAAAGGAGAACTTGTAACAATAAAGCAGAATGTCATCATGATCTCTAGTGACAGGCAAGACCAATGTGGGAAACTTCTATCTTGTGAGACTGAAAGGAATGAACTCCTGAAAATATATTCCACATATGAAGAGAAGATTGAAAGCCTTGAGATGTCACAAGCTACATTGGAAGAAATGGTTTGTCATAAAGATGAAGAACTCAGAATTGCTAGAGCCACAATTGCCATGTGGAACAAAGGTTCCAAGTCATTAGAAGACATCCTCGAATCTCAACAAATGGGTTGTAACAAAAGTGGGCTAGGCTATGGTAATGCGACAGCTCAAAAGGGACAGGCCTTTACATCTCATGACCTGAAGACTCAAGCAAAGGGAAAGCTGAAGGTGCACCAGGGTGATCCATCTCTTTATCTACCTAACGGGGGTAAGATCAACAAAAGGGAGGTAAAACCTATTTTTGTTTGTCATCATTGTGGTAGGTGTGACCACATTCATCCTTATTGCTTTGAATTGTTTGGTAAGGTGTCTCAAAAAGATTGAAATTCTAATACTTTTTGGGTCAGGAGACAACCTTACATGTCTAGATGGAACACCAAGATACATGAGGGTGTTCACAATGCTAAGACATTTACCAAGACCACCAGTCCTGATTCTGTTAAGACCAAAAAGATTTGGGTGAGAAAAGATGACTTGACTTGTTTAGTTGTTCACACTGCTCTAAAAGCACATGACTCACACATGTGGTACCTTGATAGTGGGTGCTCTCGTCACATGTCAGGTGACAAATCCTACTTCACCTCCCTTGAAAAATATGAAGGTGGAATTGTTACCTTTGGAGATGGTGGCACTTTTAGAGTCATTGGTAAGGGCTCTATAAGTGTGGCTAGTCTTGCCAAGCTTGAAAATGCATTACTTGTTGATGGCCTTAAATCAAATCTTTTGAGCATAGTCAAATGTGTGATTACCACCATGAAGTATTGTTTTCAAAAAATAAATGTGAAATTTTGAATAAAAAGGGAAATACTATCGTGGATGGGGTTCGCACATCTGATAACTGCTACGGGATTGTTACTACTAATGATCTTACTTGCCACTCAGCCATCATAAGTAACATTGATCTATGGCATCAAAGAATAGGTCACATAAATTTCAATGACCTAACTAAGATAGCCAACAAAGAGCTTGTGAGAGGCGTACCTAAACTCGGTAAGAATCTGAACCGTGTGTGTGGACCATATCAACTTGGAAAGCAAACTCGTGCCCCTCATAAAAAAGTGAACAACTTTACAACCAAACGTCCTTTTGAATTGGTTCATATGGATCTAATGGGACCTACTCGCACCGAAAGCATTGGAGGTAAAAGATACATTTTTTTAACTGTTGATGATTTTTCTCGTTTTTCATGGGTAAATTTTTTAAGAGAAAAATCTGATACGTTTGACGCTTTCTAGGCCTTAGTCTTTAAAATCCAAAATGAGCAGGGTGTTTCCATTGGGTGTATCATAAGAATCCGAACTGATTATGGTCATAAGTTTGAAAACAGTTCATTTTTGAATTTTTGTGATATGCATAGAGTTAAGCATAAATTTTCTGCACCTATTACTCCACAACAAAATGGAGTTGTTGAGAGGAAGAACAGGGTTGTTCAAGAGATGGCTGGGGTCATGCTCCTTAGTAAGAAAGTTCCTCCAAAGTTTTGGGCTAAAGCCCTAAATCTTGTTGTTTATGTCATAAATTGTGTGTATTTAAGTTCCGACACTTTACAAACTCCATATGAATTGTGGAAGGGATTGAAACCTAATGCAAAATACTTCAAAACTTTTGGGAGTGAGTGTTACATTTTCAAAGATAGAGAGCTGTAACAGCGCCCGCGGGGGACCTCGCTACAGTTCGGACTCCCTTTTGTCGGTTCTAAATCTGAACCAAAGAGTCCAAATCCGGCAAATCGTTTGAGAAAACAGATTTTTGAAAAAGTAGTGCCAAACATGGACTGCTTTGCCAGATTACAGAGTCGCCACCTAAATATTTTAAAATGGGAAATTTAGGAAACCCTGACTCGGTGCCGAAGGCCACATGTCCGTCATCACCAAAGTGGTCTTGGCTCGGGAGCTTGGGTATGATCGGGGAAGGTCAGCTATGAGCACCCCCTTTCGCCCGGTCCGAAGACCGGCCTCTACTAACCGTGATATCCGTTTTTTGAAAACATTACATGCTCTTATTCCAATTATTAGCCTAGAATTACTATGTTATGCGCGCAGCAAACAAGTATAGACTAGATCGCCTGATTTGGAAATAAACATTGCATATCCGTTTGTTTGGAAAACGATTTGAAATCGCTACTCGCAAGTAGGCTAAAATACGGATTTCAATGAGTTGTTCCAACTCAGGTAATCCAACCTCCACCCACAGGCATTCAAGCAGTTTATAACACATAAGCATTTAGCCGCATGGTAAGCATACTGTCATGGCAACACATTCACACGCATATGGTATGCTAAAGCGTAAAAACTTACATCGTACTCCGTGCCAAAAACAATAACCCGGTTAGCAAACATGCATGACCTAGTTTATGTTAAGTGGCTAATGCAACACATGCAAAGATGCAATTAGACAGGCTCGGCTACCCTAAACATGGCATGTGAAGTGCACGAGTAACACGTATTCAAGTTAGATTTGAAATACAATGCGGTTTGTATGATGTACCGAGCCCGATGCATGTCAACAAATGCATGGATGCACGCATGCATAGCATAAGGTATGCTAAAATAAACGTGCCCTAGTCTACCATCATAAGCAGGTAAATAAAAGGGATAGAAAGAAATGGGGATTGGAAGACATACACCCACTCACACACACTTATTACAATTATGCCCTCACTCGGAGGGACCAAAAGAATAATACAGTCCAAAGAATAAATGAATAAATTATTACAAAATTCTAATTATCAAATTAAATTCAGTATATAACAAAAAAATGAGGGGCCTCAGCCCTGCCTCGGGATGCGCGAATGATGCATGCTCGAATCCGATTCGTCCGGAAAACCCACACCGCACCACTGCTGCCTCTGTTTTTACTGCCCTGCTTCTCCAAAATTTGCCAAAGCCCCAGAAAACCTTCCTTACATGCTGCTGAGTGCCACCGGCTGGAAGAAATTCCCACCGGCTGCAAAATATTATATCGGCCGGAAATACAGTGCCGGTCGGCACAAAATTCTTGCAGAAGATAGTTTGACAGCAACAGCAGACAGTAGTGCATGGTATTGGATTTTTGAGCATATTTATGCATGGCCAATGCTTCCTATCACGAATGGGACTCAAGGAAACATGGCTCTTGGTTCTAGGGCTATCAATTGTGCACCTTGGTGCATGATAGCCTAAGATACCAAGGTTGCATTTCAATGTAAAAAAAATGCATGCAACAGAATAATGATAACTAAGTCCCTATCATGCCAAAGTCAAGGGCCTTAGTGACATGGGAAGTGAGGTGTGTTTTGTCACTTGGAGTACAAACACCCCTCATTTCCCGCACTTGGTTTGACACCCCAAACCAAGTAATGAAATGCAATCCATGCAAACATGCACCAACAATGCAACATGACACAAAAGTGTAAGGCACGCCAAATGCTATGTAACACATCATGGGAAGTATACAATACTAGGCATGCACAATGCAAAGTGTGATGCAAACATGAACACCTAAGGCAATAGGATTGTCTTATGTCAAGACCATGTTGACTAAGCATGCAACACACATATACTAAACATGCAATGGTAGACTAAGCTACAATGGGACAGCCTTCAAGCCTCCCTAAAACAGTGGCAAAACATGCCCAAAATGATGATCAAAACTCATGCAAGCATGCAAGGCAATAGGCCCAAAACCAAGGGCACCAAAGAGAGTACCTTACTACCATTATCAAGGCCACTCATGGCATGCATCTAACAACCAAAAACAGACTTCTATCATGCAAAATGACACCCAAAACCCACATATGGTGGCCCCACAATGTATTAATCATGCAAGCATACACAATGCCAAATTCCTAGACATAAAAAGGGGACACCCTTGAAGCATGAAAATGGTCACACATGTAAACATACACACATGATTTATGGACTGAAATAGGGTCACAAATGATGCCAAACCATGAGGATGATCAATGTTGAGCATGCTAGGAACCAAAATACATGAGGCTTACAAGCCTAGGATACAAAACAACCATGTCAAGCACATCAAACATGATAAAAACAGTGGCCCACAGCCCTTAAATGCATCAAAACAATACTAGTATCTTCATGAAGTGGGGCTAATACATGCAAAGAACATGACCTAAATGCAAGGCATTCTTCCTAGCATAATAGAGCATTTCAAAGCAAGTATAAAATACATACTAAGGGCTACAAATCCGACCAAAAACAGAGGTTAAATATGCTCCAAAACACTCAAAAAAATTCTGAAATGAAGCTAAATACAAGTATACATACATGCTACTCTTTAGACCAAATACAAAGGCAAACAAAGGACAAGGGGGAGAGGGGTGTCTCTCCTCTATTTGAGACTTGGAAGTACCTTCCTCACCACTGAAAACTCACTGGTTTTCAGTGGTGAGAAGACCAAGAACACCAAATAAGCAAAGCTTCAAGAAAAAGGCTCCAAAATGGCCAAAACAATGCCTAAGAGGGTGAGACCCTACCCAAACCACAAAACAACCTTGATGAATGTTCTTAAGGAAGGAAAAACAAGTCTTTTTTATGTTAAACACAAATCCAAAAACACAAGACAAGAGGGGTAGAAACTAGTTGCAAGAATGGGGAATCTAAAGTGATGTTCTTATCCTTGAAGATCCTTTGAAGAACAAAAGGTCCAGCCCTCTTTTAGTGATCAAAACCAGTCCAAGATCACACAAAACAAACCTCCAAGCCTCCCAATCTCAGATTAAGGTGTAGTAGTGTGTGTAATGGTGCAAAAGTAAGGTGAAATCACACTTTTTGGTCCAAAAACACACACACAAGAGGAGAGAGAGGGAGATATAGATATATATGTATGTATAAGCTCTGGTTTTGCCCTTCAATCTCTAACCTTGAGCCAAGAGGAGAAGCCTCTCTCTTATAGGCAAGTAAAGCTTACAAGCTAAGCCAACTAAAGGCTCATCCCTCCATACACGTGTATGGAGGGGAGCAAAAGGTGATCTGTTGTCTAAAAATATCTCATAAAGCGGTATGTCAGTGGTGTGGCAAAATGGTCATTTTGCCAAAAAGAGTGCCGACCGGCACAATATAGTGCCGGTGGCAACACCAGCCAGCCGGTGGCCTCTAGCCACAGCCGGTGGTATGTGGGGATGCCTCACAAAGCATTTCCTGCCCTTCCAAGGCAAAACACAAGTGTTTGGTGCAAAACTAGACACAAAACAGTCAAGTTCGGAGGTCCCAAGGCAAGGCGCGTAGCCGAGAACTCCAGGAACTCCAAACAAACACAAACATGGATAATCACCGAGTGTTCCAACGGTGACGTCCAAGTCTTGAGGACGGTCAAAAATGGGGTGTCTACAAGAGCCCTTGGGCAAATTTGACTCCCAAAGTGATGAAGGTATTTTTCTAGGGTATTCAACCATTGGTAGGGCTTTTCGAGTCTATAACCTGCGAACTTCATCTTTAATGGAATCGATCAATGTAGTTATAGATGACATAGGTTCTCCTACTTCAGCAACAAATGAGGAAGAAAATGGTGAGTCTCCAATCTTGAATACAAAACCACAAAGTCAAAGAGAAGTTGACGTCCAAACACAAGAAGTTGAGACAACACCAACTTCTCAGGTAAGTCAGAGTCCAAAGAGTGCATAGAGAGACACCACTTCTGATGCTTCTGTCACCACAAGTCCTGAGTTCAAACCATTAGCAAAGGTGAAACTGAATCATCCAGCTCAACAGGTGATTGGAAGTGTCTCGAATCGAATGAAAACTCGAGGACAAATTCAGGATGAGGTATCTCATATTTGTTATGTTTCATTAATTGAACCTAAGAATATAAAAGAGGCCTTACTAGATGATAGTTGGGTCAATGCTATGCATGAAGAATTAGGTCAATTTGAACGTAACAATGTTTGTATTCTAGTTCCCAGACCTAGAGACATGAATGTGATAGGTACCAAATGGATCTTTAAGAATAAATCTTATGAGAATGGTACTGTTGTTAGAAATAAAGCTAGGTTGGTTGCTCAAGGCTACACACAAGTAGAGGGTGTTAACTATGATGAGACGTTTGCCCCAGTTGCACGTCTCGAATCTATTCGTATTTTACTTGGTGTTGCATGTTTTCTTGGCTTCAAATTGTTTCCAATGGATGTGAAAAGTGCCTTTCTAAATGTGTACTTGAAAGAAGAGGCTTATGTTGAGCAACCAAAAGGGTTTGAGGACCCTAAATGTCCAAACCATGTCTAAAAGTTAGACAAGGCTTTGTATGGGTTGAAATAAGCCCCTCAAGCTTGGTCTGATAGACTTACTACCTTTCTTCTTGATAATGAATTTCAAAGGGGTAGTGTGGATAAGACTTTATTTGTGAAACATACTAAGTCTCATATTCTTGTTGCTCAGATTTATGTTGATGACATTGTGTTTGGATCCACTACTGATCATCTTGTGAAATATTTTTCGGATTGTATGACACATGAGTTTGAAATGAGCATGATGGGAGATTTGTCTTATTTCTTGGGTCTTCAAATTAAACAGTCTGCTTCGGGTATGTTTGTTTCTCAGACTAAGTATGCCAAAAATCTTGTGTCAAAGTTTGGTCTCGAGTCAGCCAAACATGCACGCACTCTCATGAGCACCAATCTTCACCTTTCCAAAGATTCCTCTGGTACTGATGTTAATCCTACCCTTTATAGGAGTATGATAGAGAGTCTTCTTTACCTCACAGCCAGTCGTCCTGATATTGCATTTAGTGTAGGTGTCTATGCACATTACCAAGCCAGTCCTAAAGAGTCTCATCTTCTTGTGGTCAAACGCATCATTAAATATGTTAATGGGACACTAGGGTATGGGGTTTGGTTTTCAACAGATACTACAGCTGAAATTATTGGTTTTTCTGATGTTGACTGGGCAGAGTGTGCTGATGATAGGAAGAGTACATCCAGGGGATGTTTTTACCTTAGGAATAATTTGGTTGCCTGGCATAGCAAAAAGCAAAATGCCATCTCTTTTTTGACTGCTGAGCCTGCGTATATTGCTGCAGTGAGTTATTGTGCACAAATACTGTGGATGAAGCAAATGTTTCATGATTATGGAATAGACCAGAACACTCTCATTCTTTTCTGTGATAACACAAGTGCCATTAACATTTCAAAAAATCCTGTCCAACACTCTCGCACCAAACACATTGACATTCGTTATCATTTTATTCGAGAGTTAGTGGAAGAAGGCCTTGTTGTTCTTGAACATGTTCCCATTGACTATCAAAAAGCTGATATTTTTACAAAACCCCTTGATCTTCTTAGGTTTGAGTTCCTTAGAAAGACCTTGGGTGTAGTGCTCAGTTACTAGGGTGTTACCTGTTCTTGAGGGGGTGTGAATGATTGCTTTTATGTGTACTTGGATACTTTAATCTCATTCTCATTGATTCCTATCATCCTATATTTAGACTCTTATGAACACCTCTCATGTTGCTTGCTAGATTTCATTTGTCTTTGTTCATAGCTCATGTTGAATGCCCATGCTCATTGACTTCATGAACTCATTTTGTACACGTTCTTGAGATAAACTATTGCGAGGGTTTCCACACAAGTGATCAAAGTTCTCCATGGACCACTAACAGTGTAACTTTTACATTATTGGAGAAATTGACCTCTACTGGCACATCATGGGTGATGTTGAGTCCCTTAACCATCTACCATTGTTTTTCACTTCCACGGTTCCTCCCTCAGTTCATTGTAGTCCGGGCATTAGGAAAAAGCTACCTCAGAGGCACCAACCAAGCCATCCTTTTGGATTTAATGCTTCTCTGGTTTGGTCTCCATACTCTTGAGTGTGCAAGCCACCAGTGAGTGCCCACAGGAAAGAAAAGTCACATAATAAAAAAAAAAAAAAAAATGGGACTCATTGATTGAGGGAGAGCCTCCGCATTTACTCAACAAATACCCCTTGATTCCTAGTGGTTTGACTTTTCTCTATGATGGTTAGTTACTCTTGCTGGAGGTCCAGCCATTCGATCCCTACGAGGATTAACTCTAGTTGCGTGGCCTCTCAAGGACTACACACACATACACACTTTCAGTATGTGAGCTCACATGTTAGTTTTTGAGTTGTGCATTCTCATGTTGCTTGTGCTCATTGATCAATTTTTATCGGATTTGCTCATGATTTTGTATTCATTAATGTCAAAAATTTGTGAGTTTGCAGGCGTCATGGTTTGTGTATTACCTGATTTTAGTGTCATATACTTGCAATTGTGCTCACCTCTTTTTATTTCAGGTCTCTCTTGGTAGTATGAGATGTTTTTAAATTGCTTAGGAAAGGTGTTTTTGGTCTTTGTTGTTTTTTCTAATCCGCTTGAGCGGACCTCTTTGAGCTCGAGCACGGTTTTACCTCATCCAGCACTGTTGCAGCAAGCGCGAGATTCTGAGAGCAGCTATTTAACGCTCAAGCGTTCTTTTCTTTGCTCAAGCGGCCGGACGCGTATAAGTGAACCCGCTCGAGCGTTTTATATACTGCTCGAGCAGCTGCCCTAAGTATAAAATCCTTTCTCGCCAATTCAGTCACATTTTTTTTTATTTTTTCTGAAGTGTTTCTCTCTCTCACCTAGGGTTTTTGGATACGACTCTTTTGGGCTTTGCTTCAGACCTCCTCATTTGATTTCCTTCACTGTTTCAACCTTAGTAAGTCTTTCCTTTCCTTTCTTTTTGTTTTGCCCTTCGTTCGGCACTTATGGAGGTTGTTTTTGGGTGTTTGATTTTTGGCTTGGTTTCTGGTTAGGTCTTTCTTCTTACACTTGATTCACACACTATCACAAAGTATTATTAGGCTTAATGGTGAGTTTGGGCATATTTTATTTGTGATACACTTGTTTTCTTCTCTATCTCTTTGCACAGTTTGTTTGTTGTCATGTGTGCCTCTTTGATTCTCTGAGTTATTGAGTTAATTTTGTTTTTTATGGATCATGATCCATAGACTTATGCTCTGTGGAGTTATGCATATTGCAATTTGGTTTACATCTCTGTTATTACTCTTATTTCAATGCATTATTGTTTACTAGATCTATTGGGTTACTAATGGTTTTTGTGTTTGTCTAATTGTTCTGTTTTTTGGCTTTGGTTTTGGGGTTGTCCTGTTTGGGCATTAGTTGTTTTGACTTTGGAATCACTATGTCTGCTCCCAAACGTCAAAAGTCCACTATGTCCTGTCCTTCGTATAACCCCGATCAATTTCCTTCTGCCCAAAAAGCCAAGTCATTTAGAGAGTCCTTCGTGTCTAGGTCAGTTCATCTCGAACGTCATGTCCAGCGAGATATGTTCGAGTCCATTATCATCTGTCCTTTGTTCAATCCATTAGGAGGTGACTTAGTTTTTTCCTTCCTTCCGGACGTGGGTCCATTCTAAGTCTATCTCTGTTTCACTCGATCTTATTAGAGAGCTTCTTGGCATTGACCGTGTTTTCTTAGAGCATTATCCTTTTCATGTTCGCTCTACTTGTGATTTTAATGAGGTGGCTTATGTCTTGTGTGGTGCTCCTCATAACTGGATCAAAGGAGCTTTGATTAAACAGTTCGAACTCCTTCTCGAGTTTTGACTGCATAATCTTATTGTTTGTACTAATATCATTGTCACCACTCACTCTTCTGAAATTAATCAAGAACAAGTGTTTGTTCTTTTCTGTATTGGTCGTCATCTCTCCATCAATCTAGCCACCCTCATTCTTCGTAAGATGATTGCATTTTTTGGCAACAAGCAATTAGGCCTACCTTATGGTTGTTTAATCAACCAACTCTTGTCCCGGCTTGAAGTTCCAGTCTTGGAAGACGACAAGTATGCCTCCCCTATTATACCATTCACTAAGAAGATTGTTTCTCATAGTCGTGCACATGTCAAGGGGGAGTCTTCTAGGGTTAGTCCTTCTACAGGTACAGCAGATGTTTTAGCCGAGGAGGCGGAGATTGATGCAGCGACAGCTGGTGCAGAGGAGGCTGATGTTCCCCCCCAGACTTTTCGTGGCCAACTTCACTGTTTTGAGGAGGCTGTGACTCAGCGGTTGGATCTTTTGGATGCTTGTCTTGATGCCTTCAATGGCCATCTTGGACATTTAGAGCAGTCCGCCGCCCAGACTACTACTCAACTTGCTTACATTATATCCTTGCTTCAGCTACAGCAGTCTCATCCTCCTCCAGCTGATTCTTGATTGAGATCTTTATTTCTTGGATTGTTTTTGTACTGGTCTCCCGGCCAAAAGGGGGAGAATTTTTGGTGGTGGTATATTTTGGATACAGTTTGTTATTTTTGTTTTTTTGGATATAACTTGCTACAGTTGTTTTTTTGGATATAACTGCTACATTTTGGATATAACTTGTTACAGTTGTTTTTTGGATATAACTGCTACATTTTGGATATAACTTGTTATAGTTGTTTTTTGGATATAATTGCTACATTTTGGATATAACTACTACAGTTGTTGGTTTTGTGGGCTTTCATTTATCTCATATACATTTGTTGTCTCCTTATTAAGTTCCACAATTTTTGTTTTTTTTTTGGTGTCGCTCGCTGTTTCACAGGTGGATGATTGATGGATTGTTTTATTGGTGGATTGTTCTAAATTATTGTCAACTCAACCGTTTGTATGGTTATAGCTTTGTTTTCCTTTTTCATGTCCGATAGGTTGTGTTCGTGAGGTTGTCTAGTGCGTGTGTTTTTAGGAAAATTGTTAAAAGAGTTTTGTTTGGGAATTGACAAAGAGGGAGATTGCTAGGTCCCTTTGTTCCCAAATCCGCGAACAAACTCTGTTTTATATAGTTGTAATTTTTCCTTGTTTTTTTGGTATTCCAGCTCGGGCGGGACCATTTGCGCTCGACCGGAATATGCACTATCTCAGAAGTTAGGTGTGTCTGGAAAAATACTAGGAAGTGTGATTTCGCACTCGAGCGTGGGTTCTAGCACTCGAGCGTAAACCTAGTTACTCACACACATCTTTTAGTAACTCCGCTCAAGCGGAATGTTCTGTGCTCGAGCAGAGTACGCGGCCCCTGTTTTCTATATATATGTGTTTAAGTCTTATTTTAGGATTAAGACTCCTAGATCTGTTTTGGGAGCTCTAGGGTTTTGTTTTGGGGTTTGTTTTGTTAGTTTTCCTTGATGTTTTGACTGAGTATTAAACTCATGTTTTGATAAACACACATCAAGGAGGTTGATTGTTCATATTCAAGAGTGTTCTTCTTCGGTGGAATCCGAAGATTCAAGCGTGGAGTGTCGAAGGAGTTTGCTACTGTGTGTGGTCGTTGATTCGACAATACAAGTTGTGGATTCAACTTCAATCTAATCAATTCCGAGACGAAGGTTGCAGTGAAAGATATACAAAAGATTTGAAGACAAATTGAAAGCGTTTGGGTAATTTCTTTGATATCTTTGTAATCTTTCTTTCTTCAGTAGTGGATTGATTAGTGGTGTTTCGCCCGTGATTTTTTGATCAAAATTAAAGGTGCTTCAATTCTTATTTTTCCACGTAAAAATTGTTTGTGTCAATTTATTGATTTTTGAAAACAACAATCTAAATCACTTTTGTAAGTGCTTGATGATTTTGATTGTGAGTTTTAATTGATTGGAAATCGAAATAATTAAATTATGATCTAAGTACAAATCATTTAGGTTTTTCAGCTATTATTGAACTGGAAGCGGCCCATTAGTACTAGGCCCATTGCAGCAACATTAATTGGATAATCCTGAAATTATTCCCCATGTTTCAAAAAATTCTTCAATATTGCATCGCTTTCTTTTTCTTTTTAGGTAAATTAATGCATCACTTTTCCTTCTTTCCTTTCCTTTTCTCTCTGTTTTTTTTTATAATTTTTTAATTTGTTATACTCTTTTTGACAGCCAATATATAATCTTGGTGTGCATGCTATTAGTTTTCTATAAATTGTATACAAATTGACATAGTACAATAATAATAAATCAAATTTTTATATCAAATTTGCAAGAAAAAAAAATCACTCTGTCACTTCAAACTAACACACTTGTGTCATTTTACCCCTGAGCCATTAATTTGAACAATTATTTGCTTAAATTACTAACGTTTAATCATTAATGGAGTCAATTTGTTTTACAAAATATTACACTTGGTAGCACACAAAATATTTAGGGTAAAGCATCAATAAATTTTAAATAGTGATCTTATTAATTGTTTGGTCCTTTTTTGTATTTTTTTATTTATTTTTTTTATTTTATGGACCCAAAGGTTCCATTCTATTGTGAATTACATAAAAGGTCAAGTATAAATGCGCGTATTATGTGTTGAGGGACAAATATAAGTTTTCTCATAATATTAAAATTATTAAACGTAACACTTTAAAAAAACTCTTTAGTGTACTTTTTCCAAACGTAACACTCTAATATAACACACCAAAAAACTAATGTAACACACCAAAAAACTCCTTAGTATACTTTTTCAAATGTAACAACGTAACATTTCACAAAAACTCCTTAGTGTATTTTTTTCAAATCTAATACTCCAATCAATGTAACACTAAACATTCTTAGTATATTTTTTTCCAAACATGACATACCAAAAAACTCCTTACTATATTTCTCTCAAACGTAATAATGTAACATTTCAAAAAAATAAATTTAGTGTATTATTTTCAAATGCAACATTCCGCATCAATGTAACACTAAAAAATTTCTTCATAAACTTTTCTCAAACGTAACAACGTAACATTCAAA
Organism: Camellia lanceoleosa; assembly: GCA_025200525.1. Lineage (NCBI taxonomy): Eukaryota > Viridiplantae > Streptophyta > Magnoliopsida > Ericales > Theaceae > Camellia > Camellia lanceoleosa. The sequence goes on from CM045771.1 coordinate 94,707,998, forward strand.
AAAACTCCATTGCTGTATTTTTTCCAAACATAACATTCCAATCAATGTAACACACAAAAACTTCTTAGTATACTTTTTCCAAATGTAACACTCCTAATATAATACTCCAATGTAACACTAAAAAACCACACTAATGGAAATATAGATTTTCACGCTCGACAATCAACACTTCGGTCACCAATTCCCCTAAAAAGAATCTTCCACACCTCACATTTCTATTTTCATCCCAAAAACAAATCAAAAAATTGAAAAAATAAATTACAAAAGGATATTCACTTGCACTCAAATGGCATCAAATCAAATAAATACAAATTTCTAAAACAAAAAGAACTAATTGGTTCATAAGAAAACTCTTAGGATTAAATGGATCAACATTCCCCATATAAGATTTATGAATAATTTTTTCAAATATTTATATATGTGGTTTATTTTATTTGATGGTATTTAGAGATTGCAATTTGTTACAATTGGTTCTTTGGTGTTTTACTAAATATTTTCAAATTCTATTTATGGTGTTAACTTTTTAACTAAAATAGTTAAAATGTCAAAACACCTACACCCTAAACCCTAAACACCTAATCGCATTACTCTTTATTTTTTATATACATTTTTTTTATAAAAAAAATTAAAAAATTAACTAAAATAACTACATAACAAACGAGAATTTTGCATCGCTTTCTTTTTCTTTTTTCCTCATTAACCACTTGATGTTTCATGTTCCCATACAAGTTGATGGTGGACTCACTAGCCAAAACAGTTTCAAAGGTAGACTTGACGTTCATTTTTCAAATTATGAATTATTTGATCATTATAAAATAATCTAAAATTATTATCATAATTTCACTAAATTAATGGAATCCTAAAAAATTGTTCCCCATGTTTTAAAATTTCCTAAATATTGCATTGCTTTCTTGTCACGCCCCACTTTTTATTACACGGAGTCATTACCGAATTCATTAACTTAATTCAAGTTCAGAGATAACATGCGGAAATAAACTCTTTAGTCCAATGAATAGAAATAAATAACAATTCTCTCATCCGAATGCAAAGTAAGTACAACATGAGCATACTGAATAAGATGCCCAAAGGCTTACATCATTAAAGAATCAAGAAGAAGGGTGTAACCCTTTTACATATAGGGCATTCCGCCAACACAAAAGAGGCCTCGTGGCCAACAAATAAGTAGGTCCAAATCTTGTAGCACATCTTGCCTAACACCTGAAAAGATTCAACAACGTAGGATGAACATATAGTCCAGTAGGGATCTCAACATGGTCCTCAACAATAACAACTTACAGATAGCTATGATCATGAATGCTCAATCTCATACTAGAATAGTACTATGGTAGTCTATACAAAATATACATAAGTATTAACTTTTCCCGAAAACAACCATTTCATTCAACGCTATAAGCGATTCATCTTTCCTTTCCTTTCATTACCCCTTGTTTCCAAACTTTCATAACAATAACGACTTCTTAGGAAAACAATTTCACTAAGCCCATTACTCTTCTTCCATTTTCCATACTTACAACAGATGTGCCTTTTTCAAAACATATTTTCAAAATACTCGATTTTCTTCACACTTTCCAAAATCTCAAAATGGCATTTTGGTTTGTTCCCAATACATTCATATCTATACATGCATGCCTTTAATAAAAGGGAAATAACAAATCATCAACATGTATAAAATCAACAATGAGGCATTTCGGCCCTCCAATACTGTAACCAACAACACCCATAACATACTCAGATACACTGAGACAATGATGATAAAAGTTTTGCTCTACCTGCCATAGGCACGATAAGCCAAGGATACACCTACAACAAATGATAAGCCAAGTTCCTCAGACAAAAGCTGAAAGGCAACGACATCCAGTCCACATTCTCCAGGCACAAGTTGGAAGGTAATGGTACCTCGTCCACATTTTCCAGGCGCGAGCTGGAAGGTAATGGTTACCCTCATTATAAGCGTGGTATATAACGCCAACCATCTCAGTATAACAAGGCACAACCAACAAGTGTAATACATACACATAAACCATCAAGATACAAAAGCAATGTGTTAAAGTATATGAACACATAAGTATGTGGAGTACATCCCCTATCTCCTCCCACATACTGGAGTACATCACCTATCTCCTCCCAAACAATTATACGTATATAATGTATAAGAGCACTTCATTACATGTAATGTTCAATTGACACAGATGTAATGCATATACAACAATTCAATACAACAATGTCATCCTCCACCGATGACCAAAGACAAAACCTCTAGATGCATCATTTTAATGCACCAATTATAAAGACTCAACTCTCGTGAGATCTTAAACCCAACAACGACACTAGTACGATAGGTAAGGGTAAAAGCCCCAAATTCACTTCCCATTTTCAAAATCGACTTGTTCCACCACTCACTCCGAAAACACTTTTCCCATTTCACAAAACCAATATCATTCCTCTCATTTCACAAAACCAATTTCATTCTTTCATAATTTTCCAAATCAATTATGCAAATTAATTCATAATATTAAATTAGGGCTTTTCTCCCTCTTTCTCAATATCGACCAAAAAGGCTCAAATACCAACAACAAACAACAACAACCTCATTTGAGACCCAAAATACATACCAAAGTACAAAACCCCTCTTTTAATTTATCAAATCAAATATAAATTAGGGCTTTCTCCCCATTCGACAATGATATACTAATTTACACCCCAATTAGTCCAAACCACAATCAATGATAACAAACCCATTTTCAAACAACCAACCATAGGTTCACCCTCATGATTTTCAAACAAACCCAACACGGATATGATTTTCATGCAATACAAAACTACCACATGTCTATCTATAGACGAAGCATTGTAAAAGAACAAGGAAATCCCTACCTTAAATGGAGAGACCAAATGGAGAAGATGAAGAATTTTGAAACACTCCAAACCTCAAGATTTTCGGATTGATACGAAGCCCACGCCAAGCTCTACACTTTTTACAAAGGGACTAAGGTAAAAGATCACTCAAACTAGATCAAACCTTAGAGAGAAGTTGTATTTTAGAGAGAGAGGCTCTCAAAATAGGGTTTTGAAAAGTAAGAGAGAGAGAGAGAGAGAGAGAGAGAGAGAGAGATTGTGTGAAAAGTGATTTAAAATATCACAGTCCAGATCTAATATACGCATGACCCGCTCGAGCGGTGAACAAGACGCTCGAGCGTCAAACACAAAAACTGCACCCGCTTGAGCGCAAAAAGACTTGCTCAAGCACCAAGACACAAAACAAAACAACAACCGCTCGAGCGCAAAGGAAGAGCCGCTCGAGCACAGATTACACTCATCCAGCATTTTTACAGAGTTCGAACAGCCGCTCGAGCGTGACCCGCTCGAGCGTAAGGAAATCCGTTCGAGCGTGAAAACACATCTGCAGTAGTTTTGCAGACGCACAAGATACTGAAAATATGCAAACCCCGCTCGAGGGCAAAGGGACCCGCTCGAGCGGACCACCAAAAACCTGGGCAAAACACTTGAGACCAAAACTCAACCAACCTGTTCAAAACATGCCCAAAACAATTCTAAACTCAATTACCAAGAGTTAAAGGATGGAAATGCAACACAGACAATAACCATCAACCATGGAACCGAGTCCGGGATACTGTTAAACAGAAAAGGGAAAACCGGAGTCGCTATATTTCATTTTCCTTTTTTTTTTCAGGTACATTTCTTTAGCTAGAAAAGTACAAGACTTAATATATTGTATATCCGATAATAAGTCATCCAATAAAATATATCGTAGTACAAAATAGATCTCAAAAGGGATAAAGAGAAGCTCCATGTAAGAAAGATATATGAGTCTCCACATAGGGGAAAAAATAAACCTCCACGCAGGGAGAATAAAACCTTCATGAAAAAAAGAATCCTCTACATAGAGAGATATTATTGCAACACAAAAAAATAATACAAAAAAAAAAAAAAAAACAAACAAACAAACAAAAGAAAATGATCACCATCAAACAAATAATACACATCACCCTCACGATCTGTTCATTATCACAACCGGTAATTTTACTACCTTAATCCCCGCCTCTACATTACAAAATAAAACATTATAAATTTGAGGTGGTTGCCTAGCGTATAACAACTCAAATCTTGGTCATAAATTAGATTTGAGATTAAATTTGAAAGTTTTCCTAGTAACAAACTGATGATAGAGACAAGAAGAGCGATAGTGGCTAGTATGGTAATAGAAACAGCAGGAAAAGAAACTGGGGGGGGGGGGGAGAGGAAGGTTAAAAGCACCACTCTCTTCCTCTAAAGAGCAAAGAAAGAGAGAACGGTTAGAATTTCTTAGAGAGGTTTCTCATTTTTTGTACATTAAAACATCACTTCTTTTATCTTTTTGTCTTTTTTAATTTTTCCTTTGTCTTTCTTTTAAAGTTTTTGACCACTAATAATATATAATTTATTGACAATGAACCTTGTAGGAAAAAAATATTATATTTTACATCTAATGCATGCTATATTTTTCTAGTATGACTTGGTTTGAGTATTGTGGCTGTTAATTTCTATAAATTGCAAACAAATGCATGCGACAGTACTACAACTACAGACCACATGCTTTACATTAAACTTTTATGTCAAATATTATAAAATGATTACTATAGAGTACGACATATAAATATTTTGAAATTGGCATCAATACTTTTAATGGAAAGTATGATTTTCATTTTTGTCTATTTCCACTAGTTTTCTATTGACCATATAAAATATCGATGAAATGTTGTGTTTGTAAATATAAATATGAATAACAAAACATTTAACTTGGTTCAAATGTGTCCCATAATTTATTTTTATTTGAAAAAAAAAATACTTAGTTCAAATGTAATACATAAAAATTCTATTTCTGAATTTTATTTGACTTACACTTTTGATTAATGAACTTGATCTAGAAATTTTACTAATTTGTGTTGTGCAATATTATCACTGGACATATGAATTTCCATGTCAATATATTCCAATTTGTGGTTGCGTGATACAAATAAAATGAGCATGAAGTAGTTTAAAGAGGTGTGTTTTATTTTTTATTTTTACATTTTTTTAAATTACTGAGTACTTGAAAGAATGTTAAGTTAGAGAGAGAAGAGTACAAATGAAGAAATGTTGCATACTGTTCTTTTTCATAGACTTGGTTTGTAATTTGTTTTGATCACTAAGAGTTAATAATTTGATAAAGTACCTAATACTAAAGAGATATAACCCATGTCTCACTCAAGAAGGATTCCTATCCCATAATATTGTGTAATAGCAATGAGTAGCTTATAACAAAAATGTAAGAGAGCTATGATAACAAGTGAAGCATCTAGTATAGAGAGAAATGTTGCACACTTGGTTCCCATCTCTGTCTTTTTTATTGTATTTGTTCTTATTATTAAGAGTTAACAATTTGACAAGGCATCTAATACTAAAGAGACATCTTATTTCTCAAAGGTGATTTCTATCTCATATTATATGATAGTAATGAGTTACTCTAACTCTGATCGTGATGTAGGAAGGGATCCTCTTTTGCCTTATCTTTTTCTTCTACTTCTTTTGATCACTGAGAGTTAATCATTTAGGAAGGCACGAGGTACTAAAGAGACGTATCTTGTGTGTCACAATTGAATTCATGTCTCACGTGTGTACTAAGGGGCAATCATTTGGTAAGACCTTTTATATTCCACATGAGATCTTTGTTCAGTACTATATACGTGTAGTGGTGAGGACTTCCTCCAATTCTAGTAGTGTGATCAAAAGACCCCATTTTTTTTCCTTTTGATTTTTCTTTTACTACTTTTGATCATTAAGAGTTAATTGTTAAACAAGGCATTTGATACAAAATAGATATCTTGTGCCTTACAATGGGGATCACATCCTGTATTGTGTGGTAACAATTAATTATTTGGCAAGTTATCAAGTACAAAATTGATATATTTTGTGCCTCACATGGGATTTACTCTCATTATATAACATAGTGATAAGTTATTTTAACTCTAATCATGTTAACAGGCGGGTCTTTACATTTTTCATTTTCCATATTTCCTTTTACTCTTCTTTTTTTTTTTTATCACTAAAAATTAATAATTTATAAAGGCTCCTTCTAATAAAGAGACTTCTTGTGTATGACATGAGATTCCTATTCTATTTATGTGGTAAGAGTTAATCATTTGACAATATATTTGATATTAAAAAAACATATCTTATGTCTTACATGGAATCCATGTCTTACAAACACTTTAGTGCTAAAAAGATATGTTGGGTCTCTCACGGGATTCTTGTCCCATACGGCGAGGTAGCCATCACTCTTTTTAATTTAGAACTAAAGAAACAAGATATATCTTGTGTTTCACATAAAATAATCATTTGAGAAGTTAGGTATTTGTCACTAAAGAGACATATCTTGTGTTTTGCTTGTAGTGTATTTTAGCATTGAATTATATTTGAACTCTTATTGTAGGATAGGGAGAGATTTAAACAAGGAGATAAAGGAGAAATGAGAGAGAATCTAATCACATTATGTATAATATATGCAATATTTTCTTGAAATTAATTTATTTATTTATTTTGTGTGTGCCATGCCATAGAAGATAACCACAACTATGTAGAGAATGAAATACAACTTTGCAGAAATTTGATGTTCAATTAGCGCATGTCATGAACACATGCTTTGTTAATAGTCTTCCATTGAATTTGATTGACAAAAAACATAAAATTATATTTGGATTATGAATTTAAATTGGGATTTGAAAAAGAAAAGACAAGAAAAAAGATGGATGAAATATTTAGATTTAAATTGATAAAATTAAAAACTCAAAATTTATTTGTTAAGAAAGAATTTTTGTTGTTGTTACTGTAATTTCTCAATAGGAAAAAAAAGAAAAGCAAAAAAGAAGGCCTAATCTAAATGGAATTGCATGCCTATATATGTGTACACAACCTGCATGCAAGTCCCTCAAACTCCTTAAACCAATATATCTTCCTTCTTTTGCTGGTTCCAATCTGTTTTGTCTTCAATTGTTTGTTGGCTGGTCAACACCCACTTCATTGTGAAGTAAATAATATGTGCATTCTTTATTTTTGGCTTGAGTCTGGCATCTGCATTCATCATTACTATTGCTCTACTGGAGTCATGTGTAGCATTTTGGTTGTATTATAGCGTAAGTTACATGAAATATTTTATAATACACACTTCATTTTGGGTGTATTATATATTCTAGTTATGACGTTTGTAATGTTTAATTATGATATATTATAATATTAGTTATGACTTTGTTATGACCAACTTTTGCTTACAACTGTTGGAAAAAAATGATTTTTTTGTGACTTTAATTAAATATTAAAGTGGGTCCCAACCATCTATTGTGTTGGGTCTAAGTGGGTCTAGATACTTTGCAATGAGATCTTTACACCACAAATAGAATGGCCAAAAAAAAACCATTGAGATTTGAATGAGAAATTGCCTCATGAAGTTAGCTTCATGAAAGAGGTAATGGAGTTTGTAACTCCTACATTAATGGAGTTTGTAACTCCTGCCTTTATTGCAGAGGTTAATGGTGCATTATGACCAGTCATAAAGGCTGGAGGCTTCTCCTCTCTCCCCTATACATGTATAAATTGAGACCCTCCTGTCAAGTCTCACACACAGAAATTGTTTCTTCCATTCTTTAGTTAGTTTGCCAGAAATTTCTACAGTGAGAGAGTGCTACCACTGTTTTGTTCGCTAAGCTAGACAGAGAGTGCTTCTGCCGTAGTTGGTTTTGACCGTCGTATCTTGGGAGACAGACACTGGGATTCCTTAAGCACTCGACCCATGAGGCAGCGAAATCTGTTTTAAGGAAACTACTTCCGTGCAAACTTTGGTTTCGTCTCTTTACCCTTTTATTCTTTTGTATATTTCTATTGAAATTTAGTTGTAATTATCAACATATGTTCTTGGTATATAATTTGATTTCTTCATAAATCTATTTCTTTAATTTCACAAATATGAACAACAAGCTTAAAACAGATTTATATATATTTTCTATGAAATTGATCGAATAGATTTATAAAGACAATTGTATAATGTTACTAGGAACTATTGCGGAATTGCTCCCTATTTCAATGATTGTAAATTATGCAATGTGATTCTCTAATTGCTTAGTTTAATTAGAATGCTCTATCATAATTTGCAAACTTAATTGTATTAGTATGATCTTATTTTATGCGTATGGTTCATCATTCCCCTACTATGATTTGCATGAATTTTTAGGTTATAAAATATAATTTATGGGTGTTGCAATTTTGACATGCTAATTTTATTCTAGGTTTTAATTTGTTACATGCTTATTATTTTCTAGACTAGATTACATGATTTAATCTTTAGAATTGTTTGCATGTTAATTGTTAAATGGTTATATACTTGAAGTGCTTGGTTATTAGTTTATTACATATAAACAATTCAAATTATTTACATAAACTGCATGCTACTTATTTGGTTTCATCCTGTTTGACTAATGTTGCATATGTATATTTTAGTTTTCCATGCTTCTAGCTTTACTATCTAATTTGCATGTAAAATTGCTTCTAGTTTTCTAGAGTTATTGTGATACCCCTGTTCCGTAATATGTCAATTAGTCCTTAATATGAGTATAATTATGTGATTGATATGATTTCATGTGCCATTATGTGAAAATATGTGGTTTTGAATTTCTATCTGTTCACCGTAGGAATATCTGTTTGATTCTCCCGCTTCGGAAATTAAACTGAAGGCCCTATCGGTCACAGAACTCGAAATTGATTACGCCATTGTGGTTGGCATAATTTTTAGAACCTATGGTGAAATTTAATTGGAAATTGATTCAGATCAAATTAGATTGATTAAATTAATGAATTAGTGCCCAATTACTTTATTGTTAAAATAATGGCTTAGTGGGATTTGTTGTGTAAGGGCACTACACTCTCCATCCTCTCTTCCTTACTTCATTTGACTGATTTGGGGACTCAAAAATAGAGAGGGCCGGCTGTAGAGAGAGAGAGAGAGAGAGAGAGGGAGAGAATTGTGTAATTTTTGGCTCAAGGCTTGGAAATCTTGAAGATTAAGTCCAAGAATTGACTAGAGTTTGGAAGATTAAGCTCCTTGGTGAGTAATTCATGTATTATTAGTTATCATCTTGTGAATTTGAGTTTGAAAGAGGGTCAAGAACATGGATTAGTTTGATCATAAGGAGATTGAGTTGAATTTGTTGTAATAAAGACCCATATGTGCATTCATGTGTGTAATTGCTTTGAATATTGCATGTTTGAGCTCAAAGGGCATGATCCATGTAAATTTGTAGTTAAAGCTCATGTTTTGATTACCTTTCCATCATCTAAATTGAGAGTAAGGGTTATATAGCACATGCATGTACAATTCATGAGGATATGAGCTTGAATGCATGAATTTGTTATGTTAGAGTGAGTTTGATGGGAGATTGGGGCATGCATGTGATTTATTTATGAAATTAAGCTTCATTGGGTTGTAATTTGGGGTTTATACCATGTTAGTATAATTATATTTGAGATTTGAGCCATTGCATGCAGGAAATGTTGGCTTGAAGGTCGAATTGGAGTTCAAGAACACAATCTGGAAAACCCAGAATTTTGATTCCACTCGAGCGGGGGAAGTGCCGCTCTAGCGGGAAATACGTGCTCCCAGTACTTTTTGCAGACTTGGTGTCCACTCGAGCGGGGTATATCACGCTCGAGCGGGGGGCTTTGTAGAAAGGCCTTCCGCTCGAGCGCTTTATTTAACGCTCGAGCGTATTTTTCATGCAACCAGTACTTTTGCAGGCCTTAAGGGTCCGCTCGAGCGGGGACCCTGTTTTCTGAAATTTTAAAAATGCATTATGTGTTCCGTTTTTCCATTCCTTTTCACTTCTAAGCACTCTTAGGCATACATTAAGCATTGTAATTGAATTAAAGAAATAAGAATGACGCCTAAAGAGGAATATGTGAATTAAAGAATGGATTAAATTATTTGTGACCCATATGTGTTATGTGATATGTAGGGTCGAGCTCCAGGGCAATTCAACCAACTGATCATTGTGAGTAATATCTCAACAAAAGATGTTTGAATATGTTGTTGTCCTATTGCTTACCTCTATGTAAGTCTGTAAGTTCATTAGTTTGAATGGTAGACAATGTCTGACGTGAAAGTTTGCAATGGGCCAGAGGCCGTTTTGACAAGAAATAATGAATGGGCCAGAAGCCGTTTTGACAAGCATGAATGAATGGGCCAGAGGCCGTTTTGATATGAATAATTGGGCCAAAGGCCAGTTTGACACGAAAATGTGAATGGGCCAAAGGCCGTTTTGACATAAGCGAATGGACCAAAGGTCGTTTTGACATAAGCGAATGGACCAAAGGCCGTTTTGACATAAGCGAATGGACCAAAGGTCGTTTTGACATAAGCGAATGGACCAAAGGTCGTTTTGACACGAACGAACGGACCGAAGGTCGTTTGAGATAAATGAATGGACCGAAGGTTGTTTTGAGATAAATGAATGGACCGCAGGTCGCTTTGAGATATATGAATGGACCTAAGGTCGTTTTGACATGAATGAGTGGGCCGAAGGCCATTTTGACACGAATGTATGGGCCGAAGGCCATTTTGACGTAAACGAATGGGCCAAAGGCCATTTTGACAGAAATGAATGGGCCGAAGGCCGTTTTGACATAAATGAATGGGCCGAAGGCCGTTTTGACATGAATGGAAATCTGAATGGGCCAAAGGCCAGAATGTTTGGAACTACAGTCACTTGACTTGAATTTCGTATAGTTATATATCTGTTAAATAGAAATATGAAATGGGCCCAAGGCCGTTTGGAACATGTTGTTCTACATTGTTATGTAATTTCTATAATTGACTTGATATTATTCACTGGACTTTCGCTCACGCTCATTCATGTGTTTTTAGGTGAGCCAAGAGAAGTCCAGACCCAGCCTCAGTGAAGTCTGTATGGAACAACTAAGGTTCTGAGAGAGTCAGCCCTTGTGTCTCACGCACAAGACCCACCTTCGCCCTTTTGTTATGTATTTACGTTTTGTCAGGTTGGCGAAGTGTTGTATACGTCTGTCTGTACATGGTTTTCATGGGTTGACTTAGTTTGGATGATCCTGTTTGTATAAAATCTTATGACATTACACTTTCTGTTGTGAGTTATTAACATATGTACGTATGGAATGTTATGGTGTGCATATAAGCACGGCTCTATGGACAAGGTTTTAAATTTGCTTCCGTTTGGCCCCTTTTACTCTGATGAGTCTTATCTTATTTGGTATGAGGCCGTAGGTAATCTCGTGATTACTGGCCGGTTATGGCCTTAACCCATAGGGGGGGTTTGGGTCCTAACAGTTATATACATAAGTTATTTCCATGTTTATTATTTAATAATTCTTATATAAATTTTAAGATTTGTAATGTGTGATTTTATTTCCATGAATAGTGTGTGATTTAATTGGATGAATTAAAGTTTGAATTAAATGTAGTTCTTTAGAGTTATAAAATTTGTGTAACTTGCCTATATTTATTTGCCTGGTTATTGTGAATTAAATTCTTATATAATTTATGGCAATTAATTTTTAATTTAATGTAGAAGTTATAAGGTTTTGTAACTTGTATAGTATCTTAATTCCTTAGTTATTTTGCTATTCTATGATTTGCTAGAAGGTTAAATAATATTTGATTGTATGTACAATTGCTTTAGATTAGTTGCTTTATATTATGTTGTCGTTTGCTACTAACTTTCTTTGTAGGCATACCTAAGTGTGGAAAGGAATTTTATGGACTACTTATAATCCTCAATTCGATTAGTTTATTTTTCCTTTATATTTGAAGAAATTTTTTTGCTTGAGATTTAGTTGGTTTGTTTACCAATTTGTAGTAGCAAGTTTTATTTGCTTGTATTATTAGAAGCATTTTATATGCATGTATTTGGTTGTAGCAATTTTTAAATTGCTTGTAAGTTTGGAATTTGGTTTGATTTTCTGTAATAGAAACCAAAGTGTTTAGCCTTGGCTAAAGAGTATTTCTTATTTGTTCAGAAATGACAACTAAGACGGATTTGGTTTCAAACCTTTGGGGTTTGAGTAAGTATCTGGGCTTAATCATTTTATTCCCAAAGTGTTGGAAAACCAAGTTTGGAGAAAGTCTTTGGTTATAATCTGATTATTTCCAAAGTGTTTTGGTTTGAAAAAAGAAACCAAATTTTAGCATTAGCTAAAATATCTCTGATTTTTATTCAAAATCATGGGCTCAGTTCCGAGAGTACCGGTTAACTTTCATGGGTTCAGTTCCGAAAGTACCAGTTAACTTTTATGAGTGGTGTAATTCTAGTAGCAAATTTTATTTGCTTGGGAATTGGTTTGTTATAACCTAGTTTATCCCCTGGAAAACTTAATTTTTAAATTTGTTTCCCATGGACTACGAGTTAACATGCTCTTGAAAGTTTTGTCAAAAGGTTAACTGGGTTTTAAGTGGGACCATTGTGACCCCTCCAGTCTTCTTGGGAACATTCTTGACCATGTTTGATTCTAGGTTAAGTGGTGAGACTAATTTTGAATTAAATTTCCAACTGTGGATTTTCTAGTGTCAAGTTGAGTTTATGGAAAAAACAGAATAATGAAATTCTATTGTGATTTTTCAGAAATGGCTTCAAGAGGTGACAACAGAAATGTTGTTCTACCTGACAACGTTAAGCCTTGCAACATTCTAAAAAGATGATCTAGAGAGATCAAGTGTGATTAAAGAAAATCATAAGATTGCATTAAAACATTTCTGAATTCATCAGAGGCAATTAGTATGGTACCCTTATGTTATTTATAGCATTTATGATTGCTATGTGACTTTGTTTGAAAGCAAAGATGACAACCTGTTATAGTGGGTGAATATTTTTTAGAGTTTTAAATTCCAAATATATTCTTAAATTGGTGGCTCCTAGTGAGTACAAGATCACTGATCACAGAGATAGAAAACTGGTGGTTCCGAGGAGATGTTAGACCACTGGTTACACAGTTATGAGATTGTGGTTCCTAGTAGTGAACAGATTACTGATCATATGTCAAGACATCATGGTTCCTAGTAGTGGAGAGGCTATTGGTCATATGTCAAGACATGATGATTCCTAGTAATGAAAGAGTCTATTGATCCTATGTCAAGACGTTGTGATTCCTAGTAGTAAAGTGACTACTGATCACAGGTTAAGACATTGTGATTCCTAGTAGTAGAAAGTCTACTGACCACATGTTAAGAAATTAGTGATTCCGAGTGATAAGACTACTGGCCATGTTTTGAAGTTCCATATAGTAGACTATTGAACACTGGATTTGTGTTTCCTAATAGTAAGACTATTGGCTTCAGAGTGATAGGTTGGACCAAATATATTTTGGGTGCCTAATTCGGTTGATGACATTCTGGGAATGTATTTACTGTAATATGATTTTGAGAGTTTCATAATCATTGTGACACAAGGAATTGTTTAAAGACCCTGTATGAATTTTTGGAAAAGGCCAAAAGCCTTTGTATAAATTCTTACAAATGTGGGGGTGTCATGCAAAAGGTGGAAATACCTAAACCCAAGAGGGTTAGGATAAGCCTAAAAATCCGTCGACTGTGTATTCAACGGTTGTGCACAATATAGCAGTGCATATTGATTTCTTGTGGTTCAATCTGCTATTCCAAATATACACAAGAATACTATCATGGAATCAAGAAATGCATCTTTCTTTGAAAATGTATTTTCGTGTCGTCTCCAAGAAGGGATTCAGAGTTCAATAAAAGAGGTTGAAGGTGACAATGATCACATAGCTAATCAAACAAATTATCACTTAGGTGATCAAGCTAAAGATGTAGATGAGCTAAGAAGGAGTAAGAGAGCTAGGACTGCAAAGTCCTTTGGTTTGGACTTCTTGACTTATATGTTAGAGGGAGAACCTCGAACTTTCCATGAAGCGGTGACTTCACCAGAAAGTCCCTTATGGAAAGAAGCTATTAAAAGTGAAATTGACTCCATCTTACAAAATCACACCTGGGTGTTGGTAGATTTACCTCCAGGTTGTAAGCCTTTTGGCTGAAAATGGATTTTTAAAAGAAAGATGAAAGCTGATGGGTCAATTGAAAAGTATAAAGCTAGACTCGTTATCAAAGGATACAGGCAAAGAGAAGGCCTGGATTACTTTGATACGTACTCACATGTTACTAGGATAACATCCATTCGGATGGTGATTGCGATTGCTGCTTTGCACAATCTAGAAATTTACCAGATGGATGTAAAGACAGCTTTCTTAAATGGGGATTTGAATAAAGAAATCTACATGGAGCAACCTGAAGGGTTTTCAGCTCGAGGGCAAAGCAAGAAAGTCTGTAAACTTGTCAAATCTTTGTATGGTTTGATGCAAGCGCCTAAACAATGGCATGAGAAGTTTGACAACGCAATGTTGTCAAATGGGTTTAGAATCAACGAATATGACAAGTGTGTTTATGTCAAAGACACTGACAGAGGTTATGTCATTTTGTGTCTATATGTTGATGATATGCTCATTATAGGTAGTAACGATGAAATGATCAAAACTACCAAGAAGTTGTTAAACAAGTTTGACATGAAGGATATGGGCATTGTAGATGTTATTCTAGGAATTAAGATTACCATAATATCTTGCGGAATTATACTTTCTCAGTCTCATTATGTTGATAAGATACTTGAGAAGTTTAGTGAATCAGATACGAGTGTGTCATCTACACCTGTAGACTTAAGTCTACATTTTACCAAGAATAATAAAGAAAGTGTCTCTTAGTTAGAATCTTCTCAGGTAATTGGAAGTTTAATGTATCTGATGAGTTGTACTAGGCCGGACATAGCTTACTCAGTTAGCAGGCTTAGTAGATACACAAGTAATCCCGATACTTCTCATTGGAAGGGCATTGTGCGAGTGTTAAGGTATTTACGCTACACTCGGGATTATGGGCTGCATTATACTCGATATCCAGCGGTGCTAGAAGGTTATAGTGACGCGAATTGGATATCAGATATAAAGGACTCAA
The DNA here is from genome assembly GCA_025200525.1 of Camellia lanceoleosa. Taxonomy (NCBI): domain Eukaryota; kingdom Viridiplantae; phylum Streptophyta; class Magnoliopsida; order Ericales; family Theaceae; genus Camellia; species Camellia lanceoleosa. The sequence goes on from CM045771.1 coordinate 94,723,086, forward strand.
AGTCCACTAGTGGATATGTGTTCACTCTTGGTGGGGCAGCCGTGTCTTGGAAATCTTCCAAGCAAACGTGTATATCTAGATCAACGATGGAATCAGAGTTTATTGCTTTGGATAAAGCAACGGAAGAAGCTGAATGGCTTTGCCATTTCCTTGAAGATATTCCACGTTGGTCTAAACCTGTGCCTGCTATTTGTATTCATTATGATAGTCAATCTGCACTTGGTAGGGCACAGAGTAATATGTATAATGGAAAGTCTAGACATATCCATCGTAGATATAATTCCATACGACAACTACTCTCGAATGGAGTTGTCTCTTTAGACTTTGGAAAGTCTAAGGACAACATTGCGAATCCGCTAACCAAAGGGTTAAATCGAGTGTTAGTCGAAACGTCGTCAAAAGGAATGGGGTTAAGGCCTTTGGAAGTTACCGGAATGGAAACCCAACCTAGTTGACTGGAGATCCCAAGATCTAGGTTCAATGAGACAACCTAATTGCGTGTAACGGTGGTATGTCACTGAGGAGGTTAAACCTCCAGCCATTCCTTCTATCAGTGATACCTGCAAGTGTAGAGGTTAAGCTGAACTTTTAATGACTCTAGTGTGTTAAACCGTTGAGCTGAGTATAGCAGGATACTCAAGTAGAGTCACCTATGTGAGTGTGAAGTGGGGCCGCTTCTAGAAGAATTGGGCAGGCCAAGATTCTTTGAAACCATTCGCTAAACCAGGCTAGTGTCCAGGGCCATACAGGGCACACCAGTGAGAACAGAATGGTGGTAGAAGTAATTCCGTGTGAGATCTATTGTCTCAATTTACATAAACGGCAGAGCAGTTCAAGATGTCATATTCACTGATCAGCCAGTAAACTCGATAGGTTTTCACTGCGAGAGGTTCAAAGCCAAAAGCTACCTTCTCTGATGTCGGGGTTAGTTTGTTGTATTCTCCCTTCGAGTCATTATTGTTGAACGGTGTCCGTTTGTTGAGTCATTCGGTCAATTTTTATTCATGTGGGGGATTGTTGGAAAAAAATGGTTTTTTGGTGACTTTAATTAAATATTAAAGTGGGTCCCAACCATCTATTGTGTTGGGTCCAAGTGGGTCTAGATACTTTGCAATGAGATCCTTACACCACAAATAAAATGGCCAAAAAAAACCATTGAGATTTGAATGAGAAATTGCCTCATGAAGTTAGCTTCATAAAAGAGGTAATGGAGTTTGTAACTCCTGCATTAATAGGGTTTGTAACTCCTGCATTAATGGGGTTTGTAACTCCTACCTTTATTGCAGAGGTTAATGGTGCATTATGACCAGTCATAAAGGCTGGAGGCTTCTCCTCTCTCCCCTATACATGTATAAATTGAGACCCTCCTGTCAAGTCTCACACACAGAAATTGTTTCTTCCATTTTTTAGTCAGTTTGCCAGAAATTTCTACAGTGAGAGAGTGCTGCCACTGTTTTGTTCGCTAAGCTAGACAGAGAGTACTTCTGCCGTAGCTGGTTTTGACCGTCGTATCCTGGGAGACAGACGCCGGGATTCCTCAAGCACTCGACCCATGAGGCGGCAAAATCTGTTTTAAGGAAACTGCTTCCGTGCAGGCTTCGGTTTCGTCTCTTTACCCTTTTATTGTTTTGTGTATTTCTGTTGAAATTTAGTTGTAATTATCAGCATATATTCTTGGAATATAATTTGATTTCTTCATAAATCTATTTCTTTAATTTCACAAATATGAACAACAAGAACACCATCTAAAAAAAAAATTTGCCTACGTTATTTTTTTTTTTTTTAGCAACGAAAGTCAGTTGTTAATTGTTAGATTAACACTTATAGGAGTAAGGTGCCCCACCCTTGCAAGGCCTCAAGTGCTTGCCTCTTAATTCAACTACCTCTAAAGGAGAGTTGAATCTATGACATTCCTCTTGAGACTAAGTTCTTAGGAGAGTCAAGGTAGCCAACTAAGCTAGGCCTAGTTGGTTAACATTTGCCTACAATTTATTAAGCAGAAATATCTTAAATAAGTTTAAAAAATAGTTGATTATCTAAAAGTTGGAAAATGAATGCTTTTGGAAACTATTTTCTGTTTATCTACTTTTAGTTTATAATAAACTGCATCAAACAAGGTCGTTGCGATATTGGTTATAACTTATTGTGATTATTATTTTGGTTATAATTGAAAAAATCTAATTATTTCTAATGTGGTGTTTAGTTATGACTCATTATTATTTTTTAATTATAACATTTGAGAGTGTGTATTCTAGAATGAATTAAATATTCATATCGGTCACTCGATACTTGAACAATGGTGTGAGGTATGCATTTAATACTTTTCATTAGACACTTTTATATATTTGTGTTTAATACTATTTTTATATGTATATATTGTTGTATAATAACTATAAAATGATAAAATACCTTTTTGACACTATATATTGCATAGAAATTAAGATTTTAGAGACAAAACTTTAGGAACGAATTATCTTAGTTGCCAAAAGTGTTATATATTATTGTAATTTTAGTGACAAAAATAGACATTTAGTCATGAATTACTATCTTTTTAGACTAAAATTTTCATCTAAAAAAGTAAATCTTTTTTGGCAAGAAATTGTTAATCCCTAAAAAATTTTATTAGTGACATTTTCAAATTTGGTCGCTAAAGGTCTTTTTTTATTTATTATTTTATGTCTTTTAGGACATTATTTTAGTGACCACTCTGATGACAACAAAAATTGATCTCTTAATATTTTTAGTAATAAAATTTTAAATCAGAATTGGTCTTGGGCTAAGGCCTGTGCCTTAGGCCCCAAAAAAATGGCCCAAAATAGAGGCTCCAAATTTAGTGGTGTCTTATAGTATATTACAAGTTCAAATAGATCCAATTTATTTTTGTTGCTTTATGCCAGTCTCAAGGGCCCAAAAAATTCCATTGGACCCATATGAAAAAAATTTATTTATAAGTGTGATTTGATCCAATTGAAATTAAAATATATACAAACAAGTGTTGTTTTGGCCAAATTTTTATATTTTTTAGTACTTATAATGATTTCTTCATATTTTAATATGTAAAAGTAAATTTTAGTTTATAATTTTAATGATTATATGTACAAGTAAACTTAAAAAAAAAACTTGTTGATACTTATCATTTTATGCATAGACTTTTTATTATATATATATATATATATAAGGGCCCCATTTTCATTGTTCACCTTAGGTAGGGGTGTAAATTTGGCACGGTGGCCCAACCCATGTCAACCCGCGTGGACTCTTGCCAAAATTCAGGTTTGGCCGAGCCAGGCCACGGGCCAGAAAATTAGGTCCAGGCCCAGGAGGTATTCAGGCCTTGGCCTTGGACTATGCTCGGGATCGGGCCGGGCTTGGGCATTTTTTTTTTTTAAAAAAATTTCTACTTTTCCTATCAAAATTTTGTTATTTTTCACAAAAAATAGCACTAGGCCTCGGGTCGGGCTTTGAGTGAGTTTTGAGTGGGTCAATGTGTCGGGCCAAGCAGGCCGAGCTCACGAGCCAGGATGGACTTAAAAAATGACGAGCTAGGCCTAGGCCTATGGTCCCAGGCTAGGCTCGGGCCCGTGCCTAACCGGGTCGGGCCCAACTCAGGCTGTGGGCCATTTTTACACTCTTAGCTTTATTTTTTTAGGTCATAGCATCCCTCTACCTTTTTACATATATATTTGTAAAGAGTTAAAACTATATTTATTTAAATTATCTCAAATAATTCCTTAATTACCCACAAATATGAGTCATTTCATATATATATATATATAAAGGAAGTTAAAAAACAGAAAGGAAGAAAAGCTTTCTCTATATTAGAGCTGCTACGTAGCTCGAAAAACATTTGGCCCGAAATGGCTCGAATCCAAAATGACGTCATTTTGGATTTTTTTTTTCTCTTTCTTTTCTCTGTTCTGAAATAGAGGAAGAAGAAGAAGAAGAAGAAGAAGAAGAAGAAGAAGAGAGAATATGGAGCTAGGGATCGAGAGAGAGAGAGAGAGAGAGAGAGAGCATCAACATCAACAACCACCAATCAACACAAAAAAAAAAAAAAAAAAAATTGTATACACAAATCATCCAAAAAAAATCAAGAGAGCATCATCATCAACACCAGATCATCTTCTTCATCCCATTAACACATCATCCTCAGCACCAGATCTGTGTGTATACACAGAACTATATACACACATATCTATATATATATAAGAGAGAGAGAGAGCCACCAGATCTATACACACACATCATCATTAATACCAGATCTGTGTGTATTCACAGATCTATACGCACACACATCTATATATATATATATATATGAGAGAGAGAGAGGGGCCACCCACTAGCAGAGAGAGAGAGAGCCACCAATCAGCGCCGCCATCACCATCACCTTTTTCTCTTCCTCTCCCTTCTCTCCATCTAAGGAATACCCAAAACAACGTCATTTTGGGTATTTGAGCCAATTCAGGCCAATGGTTTTTGAGTTACCAAGTATTATTTGGTCTCTATATACATGCCCTCAAAATCCGGAAATGAATAGTCTCTTACGTCCAATTCTTGTTGTGTCTTCCATAATTTGTTCACAGGGCATCCACTTGGGTTGTGAAGTAAACAATCTGAACCATATGAGTTTCTTTATATATCCAATTTAGCATTCTTTCTTCTTCTTCTTCTTCTTCTTTTCATTTTTTTCCTGAATCTAACATCTGCAATTCATCATTACTCTTGTTACTTGCTTTATGTGTACCAATTTTATTTTAATTTTTATTTCTGATAAGATATTTCCTTGATATTTTTGCTATATAGTCTTGAATACTTTGAAGTTGAAAAGTTCTTTTAATTGAAATATACCAATTAATTACCGTTTTTTTTTTTTTTTTTGATGGAATCGTTTTCTGTTGGCAGAAATTGAAAAACACAAATAATTGACAGATATTTGTGTGGTTGAGATTTATTTAAAATGTAAGTCTCATATTATAATAGTTGAATCTATACTGCATATGAAAAAAACTAGTTTTAAAAAAGAAAAAGAACAAAAACCTGTGTACATTTTTTTCCTAGTTTTCTTTCATCACTTTTTAATAGTGTTGAAAATCATTGCACAGAATGGATCCCGATTTGAGAGGGACAGCTCAAGCAGGAAATATCAATGACTTGTATGCAATAATTCTGTCGAAACCGGACATTTTGGACAAAGAACTTTTTGTGGAGACTCCTCTACACGTAGCCGCGTCAGCTGGAGAAACCCATTTCGCCTTAGAAATCCTGAGATTAAAGCCATCATTCAGAAGAAATTGAATCCAGAAAGGCTAAGCCCCTTGCACTTGGCTTTGCAAAAGAAGCATTCTGACACTGTGAGACGGCTCGTCAAGTTCGACAGTAAACTCATCCGTGTCAAAGGAAGGGAGGGTCTCACTCCTCTGCACTTTGTAGCCAAAATAGACGATCAAGTTAATCTTTATTGATGTTTTTTTTCTTCATACTTTGTATGTGTTTCGTCAATAAAGCTTTCTTTTGTAGATCAAAAAGTTGATCTGTTGTCTGAATTTCTAGATGTTTGCTCGTCGTCTATAAATGATGTGACGATTCATGAAGAGACTGCATTGCACATTGCTGTGAAAAGCTCTAGTTTTTACGCTCTTCAGTTCCTCTTGATATGACTTCAAGGGTGAGGTGTTGTGCTTGACAGACGAGGGAGGCAAGGCAACACCGTGCTGCATACTGCGGTGTCCATTTCACAACCTGAGGCATGCTTCTATCTATTCATTGGTTCCATAAATATCATAGTAGTTGAAAAATTGTTAGCAAACACCACCATTCAATGGTCGGTGATAACTATTGGTGTATATATTAAAAAAAATATGTCATATATAAAAGTGTATGGAATATATAACATGTATATTGGTTCCAATCTCCACCAGATCAGGTTGTAGTGAGGTTCCAGTTGTGCAGAGGTTTGCTGATCAAAAGCTGTTGTAGTTAGCTGGGTTCTCTAGGTATCGCTTTTGCTGGAATTGGCTGGGTTCTCTAGGTCTTTTGAAGCCATATCAAGAGGAACTGAAGAGCGTAAAAACAAGAGCTTTTCATGGCAATGTGCAATGCAGTCTCTTCATGAATCGTCACATCATTTATAGACGACGAGCAAACATCTAGAAATTCAAACAAAAGATCAACTTTTTGATCTGCAAAAGAAAGCTTTATTGATGAAACACATACAAAGTATGAAGAAAAAAAACATCAATAAAGATTAACTTGATCGTCTGTTTTGGCTACAAAGTGCAGAGGAGTGAGACCCTCCCTTCCTTTGACACGGATGAGTTTACTGTCGAACTTGACGAGCCATCTCACAGTGTCAGAATGCTTGTTTTGCAAAGCCAAGTGCAAGGGGCTTAGCCTTTCTGGATTCAACTTCTTCTGAATGATGGCTTTAATCTCAGGATTTCTAAGGCGAAATGGGTTTCTCCAGCAGATGCGGCTACGTGCAGAGGAGTCCCCACAAAAAGTTCTTTGTCCAAAATGTCCGGTTTCGACTGAATTATTGCATACAAGTCATTGATATTTCCTGCTCGAGCTGTCCCTCTCAAATCGGGATCATTCTGTGCAATGATTTTCAACACTATCAAAAAGTGATGAAAGAAAACTAGGAAAAAAACATACACAGTTTTTTTCATATGCAGTATAGATTCAACTATTATAATATGCGACTTACATTTTAATTAAATCTCAACCACACAAATATCTGTCAATTATTTGTGTTTTTCAATTTCTGCCAACAGAAAAAGATTTCGTCAAAAAAAAAAAAAAAAAGGTAATTAATTGGTATATTTCAATTAAAAGAAATTTTCAACTTCAAAGTATTCAAGACTATATAGCAAAAATATCAAGGAAATATCTTATCAGAAATAAAAATTAAAATAAAATTGGTACACATAAAGCAAGTAACAAGAGTAATGATGAATTACAGATGTTAGATTTAGGAAAAAAAAGAAGAAGAAGAAGAAGAAGAAGAAGAAGAAGAAGAAGAAGAAGAAACAATGCTAAATTGGATATATAAAGAAACTCATATGGTTCAAATTTTTTACTTCACAACCCAAGTGGATGCCCTGTGAACAAATTATGGAAGACACAACAGGAATTGGACGTAAGAGACTATTCATTTCCAGATTTTGAGGGCATGTGTATATAGACTGAATAATACTTGGTAACTCAAAAACCATTGGCCTGAATTGGCTCAAATACCCAAAACGACGTCGTTTTGGGTATATATGGAGAGAAGAAGGGAAAAAGAAAAGCGGTGATGGCGGCGCCGATTGGTGGTTCTCTCTCTCTCTCTCTCTCTCTCTCTCTGCCAGTGGGTGGCCCTCTCTCTCTCTCTCTCTCATATATATATATATATATAAATGTGTGTGCGTATAGATCTGTGTATACACACAGATCTGGTATTAATGATGATGTGTGTGTATAGATCTGGTGGCTCTCTCTCTCTCATATATATATATAGATATGTGTGTGTATAGTTCTGTGTATACACATAGATCTGGTGTTGATAATGATGTGTTAATGGGATGAGAAGAAGAGAAGATGAAGAAGCTGATCTAGTGTTGATGATGATGCTCTCTTGATTTTTTATTTTTATTTTTTTTGATGATTTGTGTATACAACTTTTTTTTTTTTGATTGGTGGTTGTTGATGTTGATGCTCTCTCTCTCTCTATCGATCCCCAGCTCCATATTCTCTTCTTCTTCTTCTTCATTCTCTCTGTTTTAGAATAGAGAAAAGAAAGAAAAAAAAATCCAAAATGACGTCGTTTTGGATTTGAGCCATTTCGGGCCAAACGTTTTTCGAGCTACATAGCAGCTCTAATATACACAAAGCTTTTCTTCCTTTCTGTTTTTTAACTTCCTTTATATATATATATATATATATGAAATGCCTCATATTTGTAGGTAATTATGGAATTATTTGAGATAATTTAAATAAATATATTTTTAACTCTTTACAAATATATATGCAAAAAAGTAGAGAGATGAGGGTTTATAGGGGGGATCTTAACTCAAGGTATGCTTAACCTCCTCTAATTGACCCCTTTCTTGGAATTGAGTAGGAAATTCTCTATGTTATGTGAGTTAAGATTGACAATATAGGTTATGTATGTGTTAAGTGGTTGATTGAGTTGTTTGTCTCTTGTATTGAGTTATTTGTGAGAAATTACATCCTACTTCTTCAATTATCAAGCTTGAACTCATCCATGTGAATAAATGGTTACATATGTGAGTGTCTATGTGCATATGTGTGTGGGTGTGTGGAAGATGGAAATGACATGCAATTGAGTATGTTTGTGGGTTTAAATTAAGGATCTAATTCACATTAGATTGATACATGGTTGTAATTTCTATTTATATGATTTTTGGCTCATATTCTAGCAAATGATAAATTTATGTTGAGCCTTGCAAGTACTCACCAAACTGGAATTTTTTGCTTGATTTTGGACTGAAAATCTGGGCAAATCACCACACGTGCGGGGGTCATGGCCACACGTGCGGGAGCACTGCCGCACGTGCAGGAGTCATGGTCGTACGTGCGGGAAGCCAAGAATTTTGAGCATTTGACTACTACTAAAAAGGCACGTCACGGGCTTCTTGCACGTCGGGATATCGCCGCCGCGTCAAAAGTAAGGAGAAAAAAATGGTTTACTCCATTTTATGTGTTCGACCCTCCGATATTTTTGAAATGTGTATTTTATGCCTTCTAATGTTGTAAAATTCATTTGAAGTGAAGTGAGTCAAGAAATGATCCAACAAAGAAAGAGGAATTAATTTGCGAGTTATGTATGTGTGCAGGACACACTTCGGAAGGAGCTGTAGCACCATCAATGCACTGTGAGTAGTAGTACGGTAGACGTATATTTTTCTTACCGTTAATAATTAATGTTATTAACGTTCTGTGCTTCGTAAGTGATTACGTTAATGAAAAATCTAGAAATCCCCTAGATATTGATTTGTGATTATGTAACAATTTTAAGCAGTATATAACAATCCCAATCAAACAATCAAGACAAATCAACACAATGATTTTAACGTGGAAAAACCACAATTGGACACCTCCAACTGTGATTAAAAAACCATGGGCAACAGCCACAAAACAATCCACTAAGAAGATTTAAAGGAATTACACAGGTATACTCTCAATTAGCTAGCGAATCTACGCCTAATTGAACCAACCTTTATGTACCTCTTCCAACCCCGTCTTCACCTCGGAATTGTCTTTACGATGAGCCACTCCATAATCCACTGAAGCTTCAGGCTCGAATTCTTCAGAATCCATCGAAGAACAACTCTCTCTCTCTCTCTTGTGTATAACAAACAAAACCTTTGATGTACTCTCTTTAAACCATGAGTTGAATATTCAATAAAACATCAACAACAAGTTGGGTCTTAAATGACGAAATTTTTTTGTCTCCAAAGAGCCAATTTCGTCATTATAGATATTTGTGAAGAAATATTTTCGTCACCGACTTCGTCATTGAATGTTTGTCACTAAAAACCACCGTGACAAAAAATAATTTCGTCACCAATGAAATTACTTCAATGACGAAATTTTTTGTCACCAATAAAACAATATTTTGTCGCCAAAAATTCTTATTTTTGTCACCAAATAGTTATTCAGTACCATATTTATAACTTTAGTTGACGAATAAATTTGTCACACATGTTGATCATTGATGAGGAAATAATTTCATCACAATAAGATGTAAAGTTAAAGAAATTTTTCGTCTCCAAAAGTCATACATGGGTGACGAAATATATTTCGTCACAAATATAAATATACGTGACGAAATTTTTGGTCACCAAATATCAAAATCAATGAAAACTTTCATATATAAGTTACAATAAATTGCCACAAAAAAATGTTTATTAGCGACGAATAATTACTTTATCATAATAACAAATACAAATGACGAAACAAATTCGTCACTAAACTTGTTCCATATTTTATATTTCAATTTAAATTATTATTTCACAAATATCCCTACTCATATCCCAATAGCCTTTTAATTGTACTAAGAAATCCACTAGCTATTATACACCTCTACAAAAAAATTCACTGAACAATTTATATTACAAATCAAAATATATCCGTCAAACAACTTTAATAATAATCCATTAAGTATAACAAAAAAACTATCAAAGCAAATCCCAAAATAAACTAACATGGAGTCCATAAAAAAAATATCAACACTCAATCTTGATTTGCAACTACAACTAAGTATCAGATCAGGAAAAAAAAAAATTCAACACTTGATCTTGATTTGCAAGTATGCTTCCAAACGTCATCAAAAACCAATTTGCAAAGAAAATAAACAAGAAAAACATTAACATATTATCAATTATATTGTATAGACTTCTGTATCCATGTCAATACAAATTGTGTACACAATGAGTCTAGCTTAACAACTAGAAGTTCCTTTGTACATGGCAAGCTCTTATTAATCACATTACTAACTTAGAGCAACTCCAACACTGCCTAGCAAAAATACACAAAAAAATAAACACATGATTTTGTCTCTACTTTGGTTAGTGTGTCTTTTAACAAGGGTCATGCTAAGATGACTAGGTAAATGATTCAAAAACAATTTGTTAATTTAAATACAGGCCATTTATGCAAGTTTCTAATTGATTTTGGGAGAAACAATTAGGAAATAAGCTCATTACTTCTTTTTCTTTTTTTCTTTTATTTATTGATAATGCATCATCATACTGATGTTTGGAAGGGTAATAATAGTTTTCAGTTTTCATCATGATGCTCAACTTGATTTAACAAAATAAATGCTTGACAATTTAGCATATCTGAAGTGAATGAGGATAACATCCAAGTATTTGTTGTCATCATTATCAAATGTGTTAACTACTCTTTCATGTCTCATAAAAGTTTTGAAAGATGAATCTAAATGTTTAGTAAAATATATTAAGGACGGCTAAATATCCACCAAAACCCAATGTTTCAACCCATAAAAGGAAACAAAAGAAGTGAAATTAAAGTTTCTTCAAGTAAATAACTCCAACTTTTCAAATATTATGCACAAGCCTTGAACATTACAGAACGTAAAATGATGCCAGATATGGTAACTAACCATCGCCAATAATATCTCCTGAAAAAACCTACTCCCCTCCACCTTTGACATGGAAGCCATATCTCACACAAAGCTGTGACAATGTATTCAATGGATATCCTCTGGATTGAATGAGAAGATGCAGAAGTTCATTATTCCTAATTAAAGAAAGCAGGGTTGCAATAGAGAAACACTTCCCTCAACTATTATTTGTACCACACATTCACATTGGTAAATAGGTTTATTATGCTTATGACCTGGGTGGTTATCACTGTTTTGACAATATTGCCAAAGTTCAATGAAATTCCTGGCAATTTAGAAATATGACAGTTATGTCAAAAATTGAACTAGTAAATTTAATAGCCTATGATTAAGGGATCTTATATTGAATTTGAAGGTGAATTTTGAATGTTTAACATGCTAAAAGATCCATTTTTGGCGAAACCCATGCATATTAACATGCATTGATTAACTCTAAATAATCCCTCTGTTTTCAAAGAGATTGAAGTGATCTCCATGAATCTATGTACAACTGGGTAGTCATTTGTCAATTGCACATAAAAAAATAGAGGTGGAGTTAGAGATTTTACTTTTCTGACAAGAGTTATCCTTGGCACTAAAAAAAATAGTGCATGTGTAAAAAGAATTTTCAAGACAAACAATAAAAAGAAAAAGCTGAAAGCATGAAAAAGACCTGCAAAATGCCCACCCAACGTATTCCTTCAATGTCAACACCATATGTCAAAGATGTTGTTCCATGCAGCTAACCACCTGAAACGAAAGAACACAAGTTCTTAAATTCTACAACTATACCTGGAAATCATATGGTCAAATTTATGTAACAGAAATTATATGAGATGATAGCAACATAATATAGTTCAAACTATAAGGCAACAGCAAGACCACAGACCAAGAAAATGTGTTAAACCAACGAGGGAAATTGGCCGCACACTCTCATATCTTGTCCTTTATTTATTTTCAAAAGTGAAATTTGCAGCAATTATACTTCCATCATTCATGGTAAATGAATGTTCTAAATAAAACATAATGTCAATTGCAGTATTGACCACAAGAAATAGAAAACAGTTGCTGAGGGCTACAAAGGGTCCAGGAATGTTAACTACAAGAATTCTTCTTCTGTAGTTAAAGTGGAATTTGAGTGATTGACTTACTTAACATACAGAATGGAAAAGTCTTCCATAATAAACTTGACATCCATCACAGATTGTTGGAAGTCTATATATAATTGCCCGAAGTGTTTTGCATGGCCCAATTAGATACATTTATGTATTATAGGACGTAAGTTGAAAGTTGTGCACAATATTACCTTGAAGAAAAACACTAAGGAAAAAAAGCTTCAACGCCCTAAGCCATGCTTTCTGTGTAGCATCTACTCTGTCTGAAACTCTTTGACATTAAAAAAAATGGGAGTCTTTACTGCTGAATGATTGACTTCCTCAATAATCATTATCTGAGTGTAGAAATTATTAAGTGCAGATGTTAGGCCAGTATATAATTACATGGAATTTCATAGCGTGTAAAGATAATTATCAAATTTAAGAATAAAAAGTTACAGATCCCTTGGCAAAAAGATTTGTTTTCCTGGATAAATATACAATCACTACCTTATATCCAAGTGCAAGAGAAACCCCAGCAATGAAAAGGAAGAAAGGCATCACAAAGTCTACCAAGTGTACACCATTCCATGGGGAATGAGCAATGATTGGAAAAATCGAGCCACCATAATCCACGAGCATCATAAGCTGAAAGCAAATGATACAATATATCATAAATTCCATGAGTTGAAAATATCAATATCAACTGAGTGGTCACTTGTTATGCTTATGTTTTAAGGCTTGAGTTGAATTTTGGAGGCATTTAACCCAAAATCAATTGGCAATAGTTGCAAACTTGCAGAGGTTTCTAGATTATATCAACTAAGCTTGTGTGTCTTAGAAAAGAGATATAAGGCAAGTCTCTAACAATTCTCTGATTGGCCTCCCATGTAGGTGATAGAGTGATGAACGAAACTAAACAACAGATCCAGGACACAAACTTACAAGCCAAGTAGTAAATCAAAATCTGCATTAAAATACAGGTAGTAAATTCACATTCAAAATTTAAAAACTTGTGTCTTTACCAAATATAAGAAATGAAAGCATCATGGGGAATAAATCTGGATTACTTTCATTCTCATTTTATTCATGCAATGCAAGAACCTCCTTGCTTGTAACTCTGCTTTCTCTCCTGATTTAGTTTCACTTCTTCACTAGAAGTTAAAAATATATAGATCTAAGATCTGAGAACTCTAAGCTCATCAATAATTAAAATATATAGAATTGATCAATTCTATTGTCAGAATCCTCGCATTACAAGTTTATTAATCGTTAAAATACACGTTAATGTGTGATGCAATTCACATATGTATGGAAATCTTACAAGTTGACTTGCTGCTAGTACTGCACACAGAAATTTCAATCGTCTGGATGAATCTGCTTACAATTTCTAGCTTTCACAAATTTTTGTTGCACCAATTTGCATAAACCAAAAAATTACAGTAATTTACAAGAGCAATAGAACCAGTACTTTTTTAATACTAGCTATATAAACACTTCTAGACTACTAGTTTTTGTCTGAAATACCTACATAATCTAAAACCATGAAGTTCATTAAATTTTTACTAATTCGAGCTCATTCTATCAAACAAGATTATTAGAAAATTAGACATACCATTCAATCCGAAGAAATCATAACCTTTAAATGCAAAATATAGTCCCAACAATCCGAAGAATTTGTCTATCTAATATTGCATCAGAATGATGTGGCGGTGTTATTTGTGTAATCAAAAGCATCTCAATGGATTATTTGTTCTAAAGTGATAGGCTCAAAACCCAACCAAGTCATTATGTATAAATTTTTTGTATGGTTTTTTGTTTATAAATCACTACTCAATGTTTTTTTTGAATAATTTGGAGTAATCTTAGGGACCCCAAATAATCCACCAAATATTTTACTAAACCTCTCACATGGGTGTGAGACCCACACATATGTGGGTTTGTGTGAATCCTATACCCATGTGAGAGATTTGACAAATGATTTGGGATTCATAGCATTTTTCATAATTTGTCCACCTTGCACAAGCATGTATAATAGTTGGAGCAAGTATAGCAATTATTATACATGAAAAGATGACTTTTCAGTAACCCATGGGACATGTAAACAACAATGCATACCACATATTCTATTAAGCATTCAAAAGGAAAAGAAAACAAAACCAATAAAAGAATGACAGAGAAAAATATTTAAGAAAATGAATGATAGAGAGCATCAACAATAGTTTTAATAGATACTTTACAAAATTAACATGGGGAATATGAGAAGTTCAGTGACAAGGAATGAGGAAGCCGTGAAAGTTGAAGGAAAAAAAGATGGAAATTTTTTAATCCTTGGAGGGCATGGTGCAGTTCAAATTTTTGTGTTAAGACGTACTATAGGAACACGCATTTTGATCGATACAATGAATTAAGAGGACCATTGTTTTATTATCATAGACCAACTAAGCATGTGCATTTATCATCAAAATGGGGATTTCCTAATTAACACTACAATACAAAGAAAATATAAAATCCAAAGAGTTAGACTAATTTCAACATAAAGATCTGTGATCGATTGAGTAATATGGGAGCTAGTGAACAATACTCACTGAATGAAAGAAAAAGGCACGGCATTGGTGTAATGAGGAGTATAACACTCGAACACTTTCCGGGATCAAAATCTCAAAATCAAGAGTGAAGATACTGGTACAAGACTAAGGAGAATTTAAAATTTTAATTATTGCACACTAATGCATTGAAATGGGAATCTCCATTTCAAATTCGTAATAGAGAGGATCTTGATCCAAAAATCTCAAAAACTAGAAATCCAAGCACAAATTATCATGAATTATTAATATTAAACAAAACAAAACAACAATAGAATTTGTAAAATTACAAGTAAACCAATCAAAAGGAGAAAGGAATGTTAGGCTCACATATTTCTTACGGCCATAGGCCTCATCGTCATCACTGCGCCTCTCATAACTAGGTTTCTGGTAATCTTCCTCCTTCGACCCATATTCCGAACTGGGTAGATCCGATTCAGGCCTACGACCATACCCCTGAGTAGGTTCATTATAGCGACCCCGGTCTTTTTCCCATTTGATTATTGTATCCGGACTTACGTTCCGTGGATTCCGCTGTTATATTTGTTGTTGTTGTCCTTTAATTCCTTATTCTTGGGTTATAGGATGTGTTGGGTGGGTTTGGAACAGGTTGGTTGAGCGTAGGAACCAAAACTAGTTGCCCAGATTTTTGGCTTGTCCGCTCGAGCGGGGAGTTTGACGCCCGAGCGGGGATTTGTTGTTGCTTGTCCGCTCGAGCGGGGGTTTTGGCGCTTCGGCGAAAAACACCCATCGATATCTCTTGTGCGAGGTTGGGCCTTTCGGCGGGAGTTAGGCGCCGGCGGGAGTTCAATAATGCCTTCAGCGAGGAGTTGACGCTTCGGCGGGAGCTGTATGAAAATCTTGAAGTGTGCATCCGCCGCCAGCGGGGTTTAACCTTCGGCGGGCGCCGGGTGGTATAAAATCGTGTTTCAGCGTTTTTAAGGCAGTTTTTCACCCTCTTTTCAGATTCTAAACCCTTGGTTACGAGTTCTCTCTCTCCCAACTCATCTTTTCCTTGGGTTTGATCTATCTAGAAGGCGTTTCTAACCTAGTTCCTTCATTAAAAAGGTAGAGGAGAGTGAGGGCTTTCATTTAATCTGAGCATTAGTGGATTTGGAGCACTTTGAAATTTGGGCAAACATCTACATCTTCTTCTTTTGGGTTCATTGCTTTGAGGTAGGGATTTCCTACTCCTTGTATACGTTTTAATCCTAAGTGTTGGTGTTTTGGTATGTGGGGGGGGTTAGTTTGGTAATTTTGGGAGAAACCTTAGGGTTTGTCATAGATTAATTCATGTAATTAATTTAAGGGGGAATTGTGTATTGATTAAATTCATGAGATTTGGGGAAATTGAGATTTGTTGATGTAGTTGAATATTTAATCACTCATCTGTGAAATTGATATTATATATATTATGATATTTATTTCTTGCTTAGAAATAATTGTTTTGGGCTATCGGTGGAGGATAGCTAGTGATTGTTGTAGACCTTGCATGTGGCTTAGGTATAACTGGAATTTAGTCATTTATGTTGACTGTTGAATTAATACAGAACATTACTTGTATTAATTATGTGTTGTATATGGCAAGTATTGATTATGTTGCATATGCATTTGGTAGTGGAGAAGATAGGGATGAACTCCGGTTTAGGAAGAAAGGGATGGACCTCTAAACCGGATTTGTTGGGAGAAGATGGGGAATGAACTCCCGGTTTAGGGAAGAAAGGGATGGACCTCTAAATCAGTTGTTGGGAGGAGAAAGGGGATGGACTCCAGTAGCATCATTTATGTGTGTGCTTATTGATAATAGAATTATTTCTATTCGTTGTTGTTATGATACATCACCACCTTGTGTATCAGTTGGGAAGTATGGAAGTGAAGTTGATTGTGATTGATGTAACACCAGCATGTGTGTATTATGTTGTAAGAAAGGTTTAACCTGATTTGTTATCTTTGTTGAGTTGTTGGCCAGGTTCTGAGCCATGTTGGTATAAATGGGAAGTGAATTGTGTCATAGACCATGTGTCATAGACAATGTAGGCATTCGTGTCTTAAAATTTGGAATTTATTATCTTGTGCTAACCATGTATCGGATGCTAATGCTTTAGTTAATTCTTATGCCTGGTTTAGTATGTTTCTACTGGGCTGTGGCTCACCCTATATGGGAACTTCATTTTCAGGTTCAGGTGGTTCACTCCCTCCAAGGACTTAGCTTGTGAGGAATTAAATTTGAAGACTTGTTTTATTTTTTTTATTTGTTTTAGTTGAACAATGTAATCTTTCAAGCCTAGGGCTTTATCTGTTTTTGAGTTAGAACTCAGTGAATTGTGTCCAAGTGTTGGCTTGGCAAGATGTAAGCCTGTAGGGCATTTTCTGATGTTTTATTTCATAATACTCTGATGGATGGACTTATATTATTGTTTTAATATAATGATGCATGGTTATATTATTTATTATGGGTTTATTTTTGAGGGCGTTACATTCATCATATCCAGTCTTCTTACCATACCCAGAAGAACCATATTCTCAACTGCGTGTCTCATTAGTTTTGAAAATTAGGAAAAACATTAATTCTGAAAATTAAGGAAAACAGTGATAGAAAATAGAGAAATTAAGAGAGAGAGAGAGAGAGAGAGAGAGAGAGAGAGGACCCATACATGAATATACAAAACAGAGAAATCGAATAATAAGAGGCGCTGATGGAAGAGAACACATGACACTAAAGGAGACGGGCGGTAGGCGGGCTCGAGAATCTGACGTCGGTGGTGCCCTTTGAAAGAGGAGAGCGAATTGGCGTCGTGACCTTTGGAGAAGAGCACACTGAAGGAGGAGGACAAGGGGCAACCCGTGTTTTGTTTCGACATAGAGAGAGAGAAAGAGATGAGAAAAACTAATAAACACAAAAATAAACAAGAGGGAAAAATTGTAGTCTATTTTTTTTCTTCGCTGCCCAATATTGCAAAATTTTCTTTCCAAAATTAGTGACAAAATAATATTCTCATTAAAAGGTCTTAAAATATTAAAATTTATTCGTGATAAAAATATATTCCTCACCAAATGGTCTTAAAATATTTAAAATCAAGTTTTTAAAATATATATATATATATAAAATTATTGGTGACGAAAATATATTCCTCATAAATTAGATTATAATTGGTGACAAATTTTTTTCTTACCAAAAGTGTCAAAATTTTGGCGTCATCCAAACAAATTAGCAGAAAAAGTTTCGGTGACGAAACTTAATTTTTTTCTCACCTAAAAAGAAGTATTTATTGATAAAAATAAATTTCGTCACCTATTATTTTTATTTTTTTATTATACGTGACAAAATTTATAATTCCTCATAGATTATTCTTATTTAGTGACGAAATGTGTTTTCTTCACTAATTTATTTACCAAATCAACAACAAAGCTAGATTATAAGCTAAAAAAATTGTGAAGATTGAAAACTCATAAAAATTTTTAAACAACTCAATTAAATTGATGCAATACAAGAAAAAAAAATAGAGAAAAAAGAACCCAGGTTTGATGCAGAGAGTGGAGTCCTATGTATACAAGAAGGGCCAACGGTATTGTAGGCGTTGAAGGTGGAGTAGCGAGGGTAAAGAGCGATGGCAGAGAGGTAACATCCGTGTGTTTTGAGAGAGAGAGAGAGAGAGAGATGATAAACAAAAAAAAGGGTTAAAAAATTAATGCCCTATTTTTTTTATTGTCGCTCAATACATCAAAATTTCCCACCAAAATTGGTGACAACATTATTTTCTCACCAAAAGATCTCAAAAATATTAAAAATTATTGGTGACGAAAATATATTCCTCACAAATAATTTTATAATTAGTGACAAATTTTTTCTCACCAAAAGTCGAAAAATTTTGGCGTCACCCAAAAAATTTAGCGGTAAACTTTTTGGTGACGAAATTTAATTTTTTCTTATCTAAAAGGAAGTATTTAATGACGAAAATAAATTTCGTCACCTATTATTTTTATTTTTTTATTATATATGACAAAATTTATAAATTCCTCATGAATTATTCTTATTTAGTGACGAAATTTATTTTCTTCACTAGTTTTCATCACCATAGATTACTATCCCCAGATATAAACCTTAAGAACCAATAAGAAGATCTGGAGGAATTAAATAGTTTTGGGAGAAAACCAACTATTTATAGAAAATCTAAAAGTAATCCTAGTTTTGGAAGAAATCCAATTACTTATAGAAATCCAAAAGTAATCCTAGTTTTGGAAGAAAATCAATTTCTTAAAGAAATCCTTGTCAAACGGGATTGCCAGTAATAAAACCTAACAATCTCCCCCTTTGGCAATGCCGTGACAAAACACATCTAACAAATAAAATCCTAGTCACCCCAACCCATTACAACCAATAAACACAAACTTCTTTCTCAAGATTAAGATCTGCAAAACAACTATTAGTGCCACAAACTCCAAAACAACTATTAGTGCCACAAGAGTATATGAAAAAGCAATAAACATATGACAAGATTATCTTGAAGCATAAGATGGAAAACATGAATAGATGCAGCTTGAAGATTTTAAGAACATGTAGCATGGATAGATGAAAACTAAGACTTATGCACCCGACACATGACATGAATACATGAAATCCTAAGACACACCGGACAACATTAATCCCCTTTTTTTTTTCACAAATTGACAAATGAAGCTCAAACAATAAAGAAGCCAATGCAAAGCAACATGCAAACCAACTAATGCCAATCTCCCGTACCAAACAAAACAAAGTGTTCATGCTAACAAACTCTTGCAATGATAAACCAAACTCCCCCTCACTAAAAACAATGAACAAGAAAAAAAAAACGACAAAAATAATATGGTGGAACAAGCAAGGAATTCCAGATGTGTACCTTAAAAACACACAAGATGATCCAAGAAGCACAATTACTAGAAAACACAATGTGCATAATCTATATAAGATTCCTCATGAAAGAAAGTGATGCATTATGTGAAAAGCATAGATCCCATAATAAAAGTATGTGTGTGACTCTTGTAGTTCGACAAACATAAGATTCAAATCCTAGTAGTGATATGAAAGTTGGACCTCCGGTATGAGAATCTAAGCACAACAAAAGAAAGTCAAACCACTAGGAATCAAGGGGTATTTGGTGACTAAAAACGGAGGCTCCCCCTCAATCAATGAATCCCTTATTTTTTTTTCATTTTTTTTTTCACATCTTTTGCTTTTCTTTCTTTTGCACATCTTTTTTGTCTTTCTTTTGCACATTTTTTTTTTCTTTCTTTTGCACATTTTTTTCTTTCTTTTGCACACTCATTGGCGGCTGACACGCTCAAGAGTATGGAAACCGAACCAGAGAAGCATGGATATAATAAGGATGGTCTGGTTGGTGACTCTAAGGTAGCCTTTTCCTCATGCCTGGACTACAAAGAACAGAGGGGAAAGCCGTGGAGATGCAAAAAGATGGAAGATGGTTAAGAGACTCAACATCACCCATGATGTGCTAGTATAGGTAAATTCCTCTAGAAAAGCAAAAGATACAATGCCAGAAGTCCATAGAGAAAAATAATCACTAAGACGAAAGACTCCAAAATTTGCTAATCCAAGAGTGTGTACAGAATGAGACATACTAATCAAAGAACACACACTCTGAAATGAGTAATGACTACAGAAAACACACACATATTAACATGTAATGGATATTCTTATCAATTCCAATATGCACCAAGGACCACTCACAAATTTCAAGCTTGCAAAACCATACTAAGAAAATCTTTTTGGATTTTTTTTTCTCATTAAAAAAAAAAACACACAGAGACCTAAAAAACTAAACAGAGTAAACACATTAACACAAGTCAAGTTTTCTCACCCAAATCTTTTTGGTCTTAACAAAATCAGATCTAGCAGACTTGGTAAGAGTCGTGGCGTTGTGAACACCCTCATGAATCTTGGTATTCCTAGACATGTAAAGTTGTCTCCTAACCCAAAAAGTCTTCGAATTTCGACCCTTTTGAGACACTCTCCCATGCAACGTATAACAATAAGGGCGAATATGACCATGCATACCACAATGATGACAAATAAAAACAGGGTGTACCTTCTTTTCTTTTACCTTACCAACTCTAGGAAGTTTGAGAAGTCTATCCTCATGTTGAATCTTTTGTCCTCCTTTTCCTTGAGTTCTTGTATTATGAGATGTGGATGCACTCTGTTGTTGCTCTTTCTTACCTCCAAAGCCAATGCCACTCTTGTCAGAACAGATTTGTTGAGACCCAATGATATCCTCCAAAGTCTTTGATCCTTTGTTCCAAAGACCAATGGTAACCATAGCACACTTTAGCTCTTCCTCTTTCTTGATCATTAGTTCTTCCAAAGCAACTTGTGACATCTCGAGAGATTCAATCTTTTCTTCATACATGGCATGGGTTTCCTATAGCTCATTCCTCTCTGTCTCACAAGTCAACAGTTTTGCACAAAGAAATTGTCAATCATCAGCTATCTTGATGGCATTGATCCTAGCCTCGGAAATCTCCTCCTTAAGTTTGACATTCTCACTTTCACATGCTTTGAGTTTCTTTGTGAGTTTGTCATTCAATTTGAATAAGTTAAGAGACTCCTTATACAGCTTTTCATAAGCTTGCTCAAGCTCTTCATCATCATCCTCCGAGGATTTATCATCAGTGGTGTTCTCTACCGACCTCTTTGGAGACCCTGTTTGTCCTTCAGTTTCGGAAGCCACCATGAAAGCAAGGAATTTCTTATGTCCCTCTTCACCTTGATCTTTGTTATCACTTTCATCTTCATCAGATTCTGATTTATCATCCCAAGCGATAGCGAAGGCTTTCTTCTTCTTCAAACGAGTGGGGCATTCTGAAGCAAAGCAGCCAAATCCTTGGCATTCATAGCATTGGACTCTTTCAGAGTTCCCTTGTATCTTTCCTTTCTCCTTCTTGACTATAGAATTAATTTTGAGTTTATCTTTGCCTTTAGATTTATGAGCATGAGTAGATTCCAAAAGATTAGGATTCTTTTTCAAAAAAGATTTTTTAAATTGTTTAACAAACATATCCATAATCTTGGAATCTATCTCACAATCCTCATCAGAATCCTCTACCACTTTACGAGCACTACTAAAAGCAACATCTTTTTGTTTATTTTTGAAATTTCTATGTGCCTCATAAGTTTGGAGATTTCCAACCAACTGATCTAGCTTGAGGTTGTCAACATCTTGAGCCTCCTCAATAGTCGTAACTTTTGGTTGGAATCGATCCGGCAAGGATCTCAAAATTTTTCCCATAACTTTGGATTCTGGTATTTTTTCACCTAAATTGAAGCTGGAATTTACAATGTCACTCAACTTCGCATAAAATTCATCAAAGGTCTCACTATCTTTCATTGAAAGGTTTTCGAAACTAGATGTGAGCCTTTGAAGTTTTGAGCGTTTCACAGAATGAGTGCCCTCATGAATAGTTTGCAAGATATCCCAAGCCTCTTTTGCGACTTCACAATTGCAAATACAACTAAACTCTTCAGGTGTGCCAGTGCAAAAAAGAGAATTGATAGCTTTACTATTCCAGCTACTATTTTGGTAATCAATTATGTCCCACTTATCAATTGGTTTGGGGAAAGTTACTCCATCAACGGTAATCGTTGGTTCAGTCCACCCATACTTGACAGATTGCCAAACTTTTTCATCAATAGATTTTAAAAACGATCTCATCCGAGCTTTCCAAAAAGAATAATTGGATCTGTCAAGTAGGGGTGGTCGAACCATAGAATTTCCCTCACGAATTATATCCATTATCACAAATCAAATAAGATCTCGCTCTAATAGATTTTTTATAAAAAAAATAGAACGACCCGCTCTAATACCAATTGAAAAATCTAGAAATCTCCAAGATATTGATTTGTGATTATGTAACAATTTTAAGCAGTATATAGCAATCCCAATCAAACAATCAAGACAAATCAACACAATGATTTTAACATGGAAAAACCACAATTGGACACCTCCAACTGTGATTAAAAAACCATGGGCAACAGCCACAAAACAATCTACTAAGAAGATTTAAAGGAATTACACATGTATTCTCTCAATTACCTAGCGAATCTACGCCTAATTGAACCAACCTCTATGTGCCTCTTCCAACCCCGTCTTCACCTCGGAATTGTCTTTACGATGAGCCACTCCAGAATCCACCGAAGCTTCAGGCTCGAATTCTTCAGAATCCACCGAAGAACAACTCTCTCTCTCTCTTGTGTGTAACAAACAAAACCTTTGATGTACTCTCTTTAAACCATGAGTTGAATACTCAATAAAACATCAAAGAAAACTAACAAAATATCCCCAGATATAAACCTTAAGAACCAAAAAGAAGATCTGGAGGAATTAAATAGTTTTGGGAGAAAACCAACTATTTATAGAAAATCCAAAAGTAATCCTAGTTTTGGAAGAAATCCAATTACTTATAGAAATCCAAAAGTAATCCTAGTTTTGGAAGAAAATCAATTTCTTAAAGAAATCCTTGTCTAACGAGATTGCCAATAATAAAACTTAACAGTTAACATTTATATAAATTGTCGAGAACGACATATACTATGGATGTTGCACTCTGACTGAATTAACGAATATAACGACATTGATATGGACCTATGGACATTCTGTATAAAAGTGGGCCCCAGGGCCGTTATGATATGAATTGCTCTGCCTTATTAACGTAATGAAACATTTACCTTCTGATCATCATTAATATTTATGTTCTGAACTTACAATAAACCATAGGAAAACCCAAACGCATCATTGGGTAGTAGTATTGTAGCACTACGTTTTGGTTACTGTTGATAGTTAATATTAACATCCTGTTATCTGCAAGCTAGCGGTATTGATTTATGACGAACAAATGGAATGTGTGTTCATTATAGAACTACGATATGTATGTATCTCTGGGATTGTTCAAACTGTTATTAATTATTATTAGCACTCTGTTAAATGCAAAGTAACTATGTTAATTCATGTGAATGATTAAAAGAATCTTTGTGCTTCAGTACCACTCTGAGATTAATCCGCTCCGATGGTATTATGGGCCTATGGCCGTTCGGTATAATCTGTTAGACCCATTGATTTCTAGTATGGAACAAAGTGTTGTACGAAACTAAGTGCTACAATGCGAGTCACCTCTAGAATCCGTACGAGCCACCTCTTGAGTCCATACATATATGAACTGGGCTTAAAGCCAATCAGTGAGGCCTATGGCCGTTCTGTGAAATCAGTGAGGCCTATGGCCGTTCTGGGAAATCTAGGCCCATGGCCAATCTGTGACTCTGTTAGGCCGAAGGCCGTTCTGTATTCTGGGCTTAATGCCACTCTGTTCAAAGGCTTGAAGCCATTCTGTTTAAAGACTGGGCCTAAGGCCGTTCTGAAATTAATATAGAATCAGATTAACCATATGATCTCCGCATTTATATACGCATTGATATGTATTACAATTTAAGTTAAGCATCGAATTGTTTAAGTACTATTATTCACTGAGCTTCGCTCACTCTGTATCTTGTCTGCTTCTGTAGGTAATCAGTTCGGAGCTCAGCCTTAACCCTTAATGCTCATCTCCCTTTCGTCAACCTTAGTGTGTTCAGGCACCCAGATGAAGCCCATATATTTCATAAAGTTTTGTTAAGATTTTGGCTTTGCACTTTAATTGTCTCTCTGTGGTTAAAATGTATATGTAATTCCTTTCTTCACCAATGTTTGGTTATACGCTCTGTAATGGGGCTGGGTATGTGTATGTATAGAAATATATAATTGGCCCTCAAGTGTGTGATCCTAGCACTCAAGTGTGTGATCCTGGCATATTAGTATTAGCTCAATGGATGTTATTCTGTATTGTTTTATTTTATTTTATGATATTAAATGCTTCCGTTCAGGCCCCATATCTTATATATATTGAATTAAGTGTTTGTTTCTGAAGTAGTCATGCCCAAACTTTTAGGGGCGGGTTTGGGGTGTGACAAGTGGTATCAGAGCACGAGTTGCTATCTCACACATGAATCCATTGAGCTTTAGGATGTCTAGAAAAGACTTAGGCATCATGCATGACATCCTTAGTGCATGTGAGAGAAATTGATGGCAACGATAATGGTACATGTAATATCTCTAACAGCAATGGTTACTATTTATGTCTGTTGTACAGTCCTTGTATATATTGTGATTGATTGCTATGCAGAACATGGTGAGCATAAAGATGGAAGGTCCGGAGAATTCTACCTCCGCCTGGTTAGAAAAAAAAAAAAAAAAAAAAAAAAAAAAAGAGGAAGAAAAGGAAAATTGTACAACATATGTAAAAAGGAATTTTGAAAAATTGAAATAATAAATAATTATGGGAATTATTACCTCTGTTTATCTTACGTAGATTGGTGAACAATGCAAGACATGTAGATGGGGTTAAATCAACAGTGTTGCATTGTGGAAGCGTGGTGAAGGTTCGAGTTGATCGATAAGATAATCTATATGCCAATGATTAAGTAAGATGTATGTTATTGGTTGTTTTTTTTGGATTGAAAGTTACTTATCATCTGTTTAGATGGAGTGATTAAACTCTAAGTATGGAATATTTCTAAGACTAAAGAAAATGATATATTCTTCCTTGTCATAACAATGTTTAGATCTGTGATTTTGAGAAATTACTGCATTTGAGTATTTTGATAAGATGTGTTTGTGTGCTCACTGAAATTGTGTTGAGTACGGTTGGCTGTAAGAAGAAGTTATGCATATAATGACCCCTCTTGTGTAATTTGTTTATGGAAACCTATGATCTGAAATCTGTAATCTGAAATCTGAAATTGAAATCTGGCATATGTAATCTGTACTTTGTCGTCTGTAATCTGTAATCTGTTTTGTTTGTGTAGTCTGCAATCTGCAATCAGAATTTCTTGCAAGAAATGGTTGAATGACATGAAGAACCCCACCTATGCTACGTGTCTATCCATATGACACCTGTAAAAAGATAGACAGTTATTGACTACTTCGAGATCAAACTAAATGATTGATAAACTGATAAATTACTGTAAGAATTAAAATCCTGTTTCTGTATATAAATGACTTAAGATTGAGAAATCATTTTTGTGATATATTTTTATGTAGATATGCGAATGTAAGATATTGCAATTGTTAAATTAATCCTTATCCTGTATTTGAAGGATATAATGTAAACTGTTCTGCACGACACTGTGAACTTTTTTTTTGGGGGGGGGGGGAAAGAACAAGTGGACATGGGAATATTCTATATAGATGGTGAGTTAACGATATGTACTGGACATTTACCTCCTCCGATATGCTTATACAGATTTGTATAATATGTGCGACATGATTCCGAATTGATTTACTATCTTATTGAACTAATCTTGCTAAGAATTCTAACTCTGATATTAGTTGGTTAAATCACTTTGTGGCTATACTATTGAATTTCTAGACATCATGGAATCCGGATAGATGTGACTACGGTATACTTAATGGAATTTATGACCCTATGAATGGATCTGGTAGAACCTACATATGTGAAGTAACTAGATACTCTGTTTATATTAATTGACTAGGCCAGACAACTGGTCTATAATTTCTGTATGGCTGTCTGTTGACCCACTGCTTTTATAAATTGTGAATACGAAACCATGTGGTGATCTTGTGTCCTACAGTGAGAAAAGGAAGAATTATCTTAACAGCGGAACATTGAAATGAAAAAAAAAAAAAAAGGAGTGGGGGGGCCAAATTAATTTGTGCTTTAATGAAAAGAAATGCTTATTAAAGAAAGATGTTACACCTTATGGTTATGACTAATTAGTCAAGCATGATTTTGAATTTGATTTCTGGTTTTGTTTTGAGTGGCTTCCTTTGCTCAAAATAATGGCTATTATAGTTGTATCTATTGTTTAAATTTGGACTTATGATGGCATGACCAAGTGTCTACAATGGTATGTCTGCATGAATTTACAAAACTGTTTGTTATTTGCTTTGGTATTACCGTAATTTTTTGATTTGGAATATGGTTCTCCTTGTGTTATTATATTCAGAAGTGAAACTGTGAAGAACTAACGATATTGATTGGGATTCTTCTTCCCACTGTTCTGACCTTGTCAAGAATTAGTATATATGGTTTTGAAGCAATATAACGATATGACTTTGATATGTTTCTGGAAATGGAGAAATACTAGAAACTAATAAGGAAGCTAGTGGCTACGTACCTAAGCGACTTATTTGTGGCTGCTAGATTGGAGTATACCTTGCTTCTTAGGCAGTACCTTGTTTGGTAGGTTCTGATATCTGATTCAATTATGCATAACCAGATTTGAATCTAACCACGTAATTAATTTATTTATTTTGAAAGTGTATATAACCTCAATGGACAACTCATCTCCGAGTAAATTGTACTATGAGATTTACCCAAGGAATTACTTAACTGGGCAAGTTTGAACATATACTTTCTAATAAGAATTACATATGAACTATCAATGCCGGATTGATCTAGTTAGGAACATAGTGGAGAATATCTTTATCATGATAGAAATTGACCTATGCTACAAGAATACATGAAGTATGTGTTTAAGGGAATGGTTTATTTTTATTGTGTTTTGTATTTGGGAATTGATATTATGGAACTTGTTGGCAGGAAAATATTGTGATTATAAACCCTGTCTATGGGGGATGATATACCTTGTATGTCCTGCAATGGACTCTTATAGCCTTATCTTATTCAACATGTGATTTTCTGAAATAGAAGTATAAAGTTTGCTTTATATGTGGATAGCTCTCGTAATTGTAGAGAATGTCGGATTAACCGTGAATTATTCGAACTGAGAAATTATGTGAACATCTATAATAGAATTGGACAATGGTGTGAGACTGAGACTTCTAATCTGTTACATGGTAAGACAAGTTTGAGGGACCAAACTTATTTAAGGGGGGGAGAGTGTAATAACCCAACCCTCGTACATGTTTCTGGTATACTTTCAATCCCTTATTCTGTGCCTTTAAATGCTTACTATGAAATGACGTTTAATTAAGTAAAACTTATGAGTATCGATTTATATCTGTCTAATAGGAGAAAGATCTGTTCCAATTAGAATGCTTGGATCAAAAATTGAGAGCCTTAGAGGCTTGATAATTCGAAATTGATTTTACATTTGGGATCAGCATAATTTTTAAGTAATAATAAGTATTTTTGTAGAAATTTGATTTGGGATGATTAAACTGATTGATTTTTGTTTTATTCACTTATATATATATATATATATATAAAAGCTTAGCCCTTAATCAATTGACTTGGAATTCTTAAACTTAAAATATCTTCTCCTAAGAGAGACGGAAGCAAAGAGTTGAGAGGAAGAAGAGAGTTCTTTAAGGAAAGGATTGGGAAATTAAGAGGGTTTATAGGGAGATTTTAACTCAAGGTATGTTTAACCTCCTCTAATTGACCGCTCTCTTGGAATTGAGTAGGAAATTCTTTATATTATGTGAGTTAAGATTGACAATATAGGTTATGTATGTGGTAAGTGGTTGATT
Organism: Camellia lanceoleosa; assembly: GCA_025200525.1. Classification (NCBI taxonomy): domain Eukaryota; kingdom Viridiplantae; phylum Streptophyta; class Magnoliopsida; order Ericales; family Theaceae; genus Camellia; species Camellia lanceoleosa. The sequence continues at coordinate 94,751,431 of CM045771.1, forward strand.
GAGTTGTTGTCTCTTGTATTGAGTTGTTTAGTGAGAAATTACATCCTACTTCTTCAATTATCAAGCTTGAAATCATCCATGTGAGTAAATGGTTACATATGTGAGTGTGTATGTGCATATGTGTGTGGGTGTGTGGAAGATGGAAATGACATGGAATAGAGTATGTTTGCGGGTTTAAATTAAGGATCTAATTCACATTAGATTGATCCATGGTTGTAATTTCTATTTATATGATTTTTGGCCCATATTCTAGCAAATGATAAATTTATGTTGAGCCTTGCAAGTAGTCACCAAACTGGAATTTTTGGCTTGATTTCGGACTGAAAATATGGGCAAATCGCCGCATGTGTGGGAGTCAACGCCGCACGTGCAGGAAACCAAGAATTTTGAGCATTTGACTACTGCTAAAAAGGCCTGTGCGGGCTTCACTGCCGTACGTGCGGGACCAATCGCCGCATGCACGGGGCTCACAGCCGCAGGTGCGGCCCATGCTGGAAAAAATGGTTTACTCCATTTTACGTGTTCGACCCTCCGATATTTTTGAAATGTGTATTTTATGCCTTCTGATGTTGTAAAATTCATTTGAAGTGAAGTGAAGTGAGTCAGGAAATGATCCAACAAACAAAGAGGAATTAATTTGCGAGTTATGTATGTATACAGGACACACTTCGGAAGGAGCTGTAGCGCCATCAATGCACTGTGAGTAGTAGTACGGTAGACGTATATTTTACTTACCGTTAATAATTAATGTTATTAACGTTCTGTGCTTCATAAGTGATTACGTTAACATTTATATAAATTGTTGAGAACGACATATACTATGGATGTTGCACTTTGACTAAATTAACGAATATAACGACATTGATATGGACCTATGGACATTCTGTATAAAAGTGAGCCCCAGGGCTGTTATGATATGAATTGCTCTGCCCTATTAACGTAATGAAACATTTGTCTTCTGATCATCATTAATATTTATGTTCTGAACTTACAATAAACCATAGGAAAACCCAAACGCATCATTGGGTAGTAGTATTGTAGCACTACGCTTTGGTTACTATTGATAGTTAATATTAACATCCTGTTATCTGCAAGCTAGCGGTATTGATTTATGACGAACAAATGGAATGTGTGTTCATTATGGAACTACGGTATGTATGTATCTCTGGGATTGTTCAAACTGTTATTAATTATTATTAGCACTCTGTTAAATGCAAAGTAACTATGTTAATTCATGTGAATGATTAAAAGAATCTTTGTGCTTCGGTACCACTCTGAGATTAATCTACTCCGATGGTATTATGGGCCTATGGCCGTTCAGTATAATCTGTTAGACCCATTGATTTCTAGTATGGAACAAAGTGTTGTACGAAACTAAGTGCTGCAATGCAAGTCACCTCTAGAATCCGTGCGAGCCACCTCTTGAGTCCATACATATATGAACTGGGCTTAAAGCCAATCTGTGAGGCCTATGGCCGTTCATTACAGATCCTTTTTCATCAATTTTTTTACCCTGAACACGGTATGCTTTCTTGCCTCGATCACCGCAATGATATTTGTGCTTCCCTTACGACTCTCTAGTTTCATGTTGCACATTTCTTTGTTGTTTCTGATGGTGAACTATGGGATAGCATTTTACAGTATATCTCTAACTCCTTTGTATGCTAACAGTTTTTTCTTCGCATCCTGTATTGCTTTTCCTTGTGCTTATAGCCTATGGATAGCGATTTCCATAATCTCTCTTTTCCCAAAAGTTTGACAATGTTGTTCCACGCCAGATGAACTGCAGAAGCACATCCAGATGCTACGCGATTTGTATAACAAGTCCATTGACAAGTCAAAGCAAATTCAGAGTCAGCGAAGCCAAATTTGACATCTGTCTTATTAATTAAGCTCTTAACTTTTGTGAATTCTTCAAGATTCTTTTTCGGAGGTTTCGGAGTGTTTTTGGTTTTGAGGGCATAAGCTTGCCTTTGTTTTCTCTATTTTGGTCTTGATTTGAGCCAGATGGTTTTGCAGATTTCTGTGTGGGAGTTTAAGCCACTTGTTTTGTTTAGCTCTCTACTTTGTTGCATTGTACTTACTTGGCTTGTCTTATTGATGTTTCTCTTGAAGTTACTCTCTTTGTACTCTAATAAACTTTTCCTTTGCTGATAAAAGAACTGATGCAATTTATGTGTAAACACAATATAGTAATACCAAACTTGTGGGCTCAACCTATTTTCTCTATAAACTCAAGAGAGAGGTTAGTGTAGTTTACCAAAAAATATATATATATATATATATTTGCTCCTCCTACCTCAATCCAATATGATTCAATTGTTACTTTTCGAATAACAATTACCCTTCTTAGCTGTTAATATACCTTAACTTAATTGTCAACGTTTTTCACCACTTTTGTTTGTTTTGCTGGTATAATTGTTGTATTTTAAAGGAAACAATTTTTTTTTTTTTTTTGAATTGTTGGGCAACTTAAATTGCACTAGTAGAAGAGTTACAAACCAGTGTGTAAGCTTTCCCATATAAGCATTTGATACATGTATCAGTTTTCCTGGAAGATTGAAAGTATTACAGTTACTGATGTATCTCCACTAATCTTAGATTAGACTTTTTTTTGAAGTCTAAACCCTCCTAATAAGTATGAGTGCTTCATTTCTTTCACTTTTGATATAGAAACAAATTTCCAATTCACATCAATTTTAACCATTTTAGCATGGAATTGATTTTCTAAACCAAATGAATAAATCAGAAACTCTGAAACACATTCAAAACTCAAAACCCTTGCATTGCAAAACCTTAACTTTAAAAATTTTCATTATACATTATTCTACTTAACTAACCAACTCAAAAAAACTACCCCTTCTAATCTCAGTAGTCAAAACCCTCCACTCCCCCTATCTCATCATTTTCCCATCAAAAAAAATTCATATACAGAGAAACATACATACATATATATATATATATATATATTATAATATTCCCAACATTCATCTAGAGCCAAACAGACTCCTAAGTTAAACTCCATTTAGGATATCAAAACCAAACTCCAAACTTGATAGTATAGGTGTGACCAAACACCCCATTTCAAATATAAAAAATAAAAAAAAAAAGTGCAGATTTTTTTACTTCATTGTCTTCATTTTTCTCTCTCTAACTTCTCTCTACATTTTCTCTCATTTTCCTTTACTTTCTTGGTGGCCAAACACCCCACCTTTGCTCCACCCTTACACCACCACCTTAAACCACCATCTCCACCACCGCCGGCCATTTTATCTTGCCAAAAAAAGGGTCCGGTAGGCCACTCCATCACTCTATCCGAAAATAGCACAATAGAAGTACCAACTCTAGATTTTTCTTAAATCTTTTGAAGAATCAAAGCTTGGGTTTATTTTCTTGATGGATTAGAGGCTTTTAATTGGTAAGAATCTTTCTCTAAAAAGTTTAGTTTAAGGTTTTACATATTTTGAGTTAGAGATGATGAATTTTTTTTCTATTTTAGATCTATTATGATTTGGGGTTTGATTGTTAAGTTTTATACTCTCAATTAGTTTCTATGAATGTTTTACATGTAGAAAAATGATCAATTTGATGGTTGTTTTGGAGATTGAGATTTGGGTTAATCTAGGTTTGAATGTGATATAAAAATTGGAGATTTTGGTGTTAGGAAATTTATATGTTGAAATTGATTTGATAAATGGTGGATTGGGTGTCTCTATGTTCTATAAACGATTTTGGAGGAATTTTATTAATGATTGAAGGGGTTTTATCTAAATTGTTGAGTTTATGAAAATGTTGATTTTTGACTTTTGTGGTTTAATTGATGGTGGTATTGTGCATATAAATTGGTTGAAGATTTAAAAAATTTAATAACTCAAAAATGTACAAAGTTTGGGTGTTGTGGAGTTTGGATAAGTTGTTTGTTTGGGTGACTTGAAGTTGGAGGAGTTCTTTAGTTTGGTTTTAGCTCTCATTCCATAGCATGTCTTATTTAGGATCAATTTTGTAGATGTTGTAATTTTCATTAAAAGCTTTCCCCTAATTTTAGATCTTATTTACTAATTGTTAGGATTGGAGGAAGGCGTCTCTACACCTCTTGGGAATTAACTCGTAGGGTTTCAAATCTACACTTTTGCTATTTTGGAGGTGAGTATACTTACCATAGAAATTTACCTTATCTTTATCTTTAATACAAAGTTTGAAATATTTTTGACTCAAAGGAAGTAACACATTTCATCATGATATATGTATAAAAAGAAAATCTATAAATTTATTGAGGTCAAAGGTTAAGTTTTAAATAAATATATGATTTCATTTGTATAATGAAGCATTAATTTTTATGAGAATTTATTTAAGTTGAGTCCTTCAAATTTTATGATAATGATGATTAAATGACAATGAAACATTATGCGAGAGTATTTTTTTTTATTAATCATATAACCGAATATAGCCTTTGAGGCCACAAGGGCCTAAATGCTTTGGGGTCTTGGGGACCGAAATGTTTTAAGGACCATAAGGGTCGTTGTACATAAGGGGTCTTGGAGACCGAAACATTGAAATGAGAATTGAAGTGCTATGATGATATGAGTTATGTTCCTATGGTTATGTTTTGGGTAACGGTACTGTCACCACCTAAGTTGCGAGGTAACGTGACCCTAAGGCTATGTAGTGGTTCGTATGATGGGCATGAAATCTTAATGTATTGAAAAGTTGTATTTTTGTTTATTTTCCTTATCCAAATGTATTTTTCCTGCATTATGTGATTCTTTGGAAAAATCTTGATAACGGTTTATGCAAAACTTTCTCAATCTGTATAAATTTCAGTCCAATTAAGCTCTTGTGTTTATTATCTTATTTTGAACACAATTGGAAGGAGCAAGCTTTATAACTCCATGACATTTGTAAACTCATTGGGCACTAGCTCATTCTTTTTTAATTAATTTTTTATTTTATTTTATTTTATTTTTTAAGATTCCTAGACTTTTGTGTGGCTCGCCTCAACTTGGAAGACTAGAGTTTCTGAAGGATCAAATGTGAGCATCTGGTAGTTGAGGTTTACTTAGGGTCACTCTAGGATATAATTTTATCCTTTGTTTTATGAAAGAGGTTGATTGTAAATATTTGCTTTGTGAAGTTGGATGTATTGATGGATTCATGAATAGTATGTTTTATTTTTTGGGTAGTGGTGCATGGGAACTATCTTAGTAGTATGATGATATTTTTTTGTCTTTGAATGGATCATCTTATATATATTGGATAATCGAAAAGGTAAAGGTGATTATTGTGTACAGGTGTTATAGTGTTTGAAGTGCACCCTTTTGGCGGGGGTTGCCTTGTCGAGATTGGGTCGTGACATATATATATATATATATAGCAAACCCTAGATAAGAAAGGAAGATGGTTGGGAACAATATATATATATATATTTTTTGGTTAATATAGTTAAAATAGTCAAGAGAAAATACATTGAGCCCATAAGTTAAAAAAAGTTATTAATAAAATAAAATGTCACATTTTATATATCAATCAATTATTTTTTTTTCTAATCATCTATTCAACTGAAAGGAATTTATAAATCATTTTAAATACAATTTTTTTATTTAATAAAATAATTAAAAACAATTAATTATATAGTCAAATTCTTAAACAAGCTGGACTTAGGAACAGTACCTTGGTGATGAGACCTGTACGAGCACGAAATAATCTTCTCGTATAATCATGTTGATCAAGTTTGCACTTCTCCAAACGTCGTCACTTTACTTCCTAAAAACACAAATGTGAGCTAGCCGGTGGGTGTGTGCCAAAAATCTCTCTGATGCCTAAGTCAGCAAATAGACAATAGACAAAAAGCTCTGTGTTTATGAGAGTAAGAATTGTGATTGTGATAACTGTCCATAGGTCCTACTATGAGCTTTTATAGACTCTGCCTGGCCCAATCCTAGTAGGATTCCAACTCTCCTTATAAGAGTCCTCCTAGGAATCACACACCCTACTCACTACCAACCAAGTGAGATGGTTTGCACAATCCTAGTAGGACTCTACTCTTCTAAGCAGAGTCCCCCTAGGAGTCACACTCCTGCTCACTACCAACCAAGTGAGATGGCCACTTCCTTATGCTCGAATATACATTCCTGACCGAGCTACCTTATCTCGGTCCCCTGTCATTCGGGCCGTGTGACCAGAAGCCGATCTATCGAATGGCACCCTGCCGAGCTACGCACAGCTCGGTTCTCTCTATTGACAACATCTCGGTCCAATAAAGGACTAGCTTCAGATAGCTAGGTCTAGGCCCTGGCAACCCATCTCTGATCGGCCTAGTGTTTTCTTAGCCCAAGACCAAGCTACACCAGCTCTTATCTCGGCCCATTATGTGGCCCAACTTCCAAATAAGACTTTTCCTAGCTCGGCCCAATTTGTTTACAAATTACCCTCTGAATTGCCCCTTAATTCCATCTACGTAGCATGATTGGGATTATTTTCCTCCAGCTGAGCTAAGAATGCCTAACTCTGCCGAGCTAGAAAAGTCATTCGGTTTCATAACTCGTTCGACCCCAATAAGTTTTGTTAGTTGCTCAATATGTCTTTCCACTAATCTGGCACGACGTCATTCCCAAGATACGTGGCGTGCCCCCATTATCCTCGTTCTCCTGTTACAACCGTCATGTACCTCCAAAAATTTGAACAGCCCCGTATTTTTGCCTTCAACATTTATACCCTTCGAGTTCGCAATCGCACGAAAAGGTGTTCTTTCTATGTAACCGGGCTATATGTCGCACCTTTTGTAATCATCTTCCAATTAATGAAAATTTTTGATCTCTTTGCTCGGTTACTGTATTTCTTTTTCAATGTTTTGCATCATTCCGACTGCATGCCTAGCCGAACTAATTAGCTTGGCCTTACCTGATCCTGCCAACCTTCTTTGGCTGAGATACGCATCTCGGCTGAATAATGAAAAAATTGTTGGTCAAACCTGCCAACCTTCCTGAGCCTAGATCCTTATCTCGGCTAAAGAAAGAAAAAGTGTTGGTCAAACCTACTAACCTTCTTCAGCCTTGATCCTTATCTCAGCTGAAGAACAGGATATGTTTAGCCCAACCTACCAAACTTCCGTCAGCCTAGATTTTTATCTCGGCTGATGGACTAGATGTTGGTCAAACCTGCTAACCTTCTTCAGCCTTGATCCTTATCTCGGCTGAAGAACAGGATATGTTTGGCCCATTATGCCAAACTTCCGTCAGCCTAGATCCTTATCTCGGCTGATAGACTAGATGTTGGTGAAACTTGCTAACCTTCTTTAGCCTCAATCCTTATCTCGGCTGAAGAACAGGTTTGGCCCAACCTGCCAAACCTTGTCAGCCTAGATCCTTATCTCGACTGATGGACTAGATATTGGTCAAACCTACTTTCTTCAGCCTTGATCCTTATCTTAGCTGAAGAACAGGATATGTTTAGCCCAATCTGCCAAACTTCTATCAGCCTAGATCCTTATCTCAGCTGATGGACTAGATGTTGGTCAAACCTACCAACCTTCTGAAGCCTAGATCCTTGTCTCGGCTAAAGAATTAAAAAAGTGTTGCTCAAACCTACTAACCTGTTTTGTTGCCCCTCAATCGGGCAAAGACTTGTTGGAAAGAGTTGGTCAATCCTGCCAACCCACTTTGCCCCCAGTTGGGCAAAGATTTTTTACTTGGTTGGTCCTTCGTGTTAACTTTTGCCAAGGGTTTTTTGTCCGACATCACTGTTTGTATCGGACTCTGCCTTGGTGCGCATCCCATCTTCCTCTACCAAGATGTGTTGGTGCATTCTCTCCATCAAGGCTTCCATAGTAAGAGGCGGCGTCATTGTCATTGAATTCCTTAATTTATTATCAGCTGGCAAACCTCGGTTGTACTGTGTGATAGCTAGGTTTGTGGGGCAATCTCCAATTTGATTAAAATTCTCCCAATACCGGTTATTGTAGGACCTCAATATTTTCTTCTCACCCATGTCTATGGAGAGAAGCTAGTCAATTTCCACTAGCGTCTTGGTGTTTGTTCTGAATCTGGTCACAAATGCGTCCGCTAGTTGCGCACATGTAGCTATGCTACCTTCCGGTAACCTTTTAAACTAGTCAAGCCCAGGTCGCCTAAGCTTGACGGAAACTAGATGCACATTAGAGTTTCATTCCGTCGATATATGGCCATAACTTGGCGAAAGTGGCGAAAGTGCATGTAGGGGTCTGACTTCCCCTTATAGATTGTGAACTTAGGCTGGTGGAAGCCTGCGGGTAATGGTGCGTTCTCAATCGCCGGAACGAACGACGAGCTCTGCAACCTTGCTAACACTTTGTCTGCTAGCTTGTAAGCAAGGCGTGGTACTAGAATCTCAACCTCGATGCTCCCATGTGTTCTAGGAGCTAACCACTGCAATGTTAAGACTCTATGGGGGTCGTGAGCCTGAGTGTCTTCTCTCCTTCGAGCCCTTTCCTCTAGCATCATCCGTAGGTCTGCCGACCTAGGCAACTTCGCGTGCCTAGATATCATTTGATGGGAATGTGAGGGCCGATAACTACTTCCTTTTGTGTGAGACCTTTCAGTCCTCATTCTCTCGGACTAGGAGTAATGAGTCTTGGAAGTCCTTGTTTGTATATCGCCTGACCTGAGGCTTCTACTTTCAGCTTGTGATGGTGTGACTTGTCTGTCACGATCTTCTGAGTGGTAAGAGCGTGTGTTGCCTTTGCGCTCCTCTTCTGTTGCCACCCTTTTGCCTTTTATTTGGCACTTCATTGTCTCCATGTCTGCCGCCATCCTCCGTATCAATTTGTCTTGCTCCCTTACCCGATCTTCTAGAACCTGAGGATCCAACCTCCGCCTTTGCCTTCAGGGCTTTGGGAGCGACGAGGATTGGAGTCCCGTCTTTCTCGTGTGTCCCTCCGATGGTTCCGTCACTGGAGATCTAACTCTGCCATGAGAGGGATAAAAGGCAAGCATTCGCACCTCCTACCCCCCTCCGGGGTTTGCCCATCAATAGCAGAGTGTGACAAGTCTTCATTGTGCGCCATTGAAATCAATTGAAAGAAAAACTTAATCAAGAGGTTTGTTCTTTGTGATTGCTTCCCACAGACGGCGCCAATTGTACAAGCACGAAATAATCTTCTCGTATAATCCTGTTGATCAAGTTTGTACTTCTCCAAACGTCGTCGCTTTACTTCCTGAAAACACAAACATGTGCTAGCCGGCGGGTGTGTGCCGGAAACCTCTCTGATGCCTAAGTCAGCAAATAGACAATAGATAAAAAGCTCTGTGTTTATGAGAGTAAGAATTGTGATTGTGATACCTGTCCATAGGTCCTGCTATGAGCTTTTATAGACTCTGCTTGGCCCAATCCTAGTAGGATTCCAACTCTTCTTATAAGAGTCCTCCTAGGAATCACACACCCTACTCACTACCAACCAAGTGAGATGGTTTGCACAATCCTAGTAGGACTCTACTCTCCTTAGCAGAGTCCCCCTAGGAGTCACACTCCTACTCACTACCAACCAAGTGAGATGGCCACTTCCTTATGCTCGAATATACATTCCTGACCAAGTTACCTTATCTCGGTCCCCTGTTATTCAGGCCATGTGACCGGAAACCGATCTATCGAGTGGCACCGTGCCAAGTTACGCATAGCTCGGTTCTCTCTATTGACAACATCTCGGTCCAATAAAGGAATACCTTCAAATAGCTAGGTCTAAGTCCTGACAACCCATCTCTAACCGGCCTATTGTCTTCTTAGCCCAAAACTGAGCTACACCAACTCTTATCTCGGCCCATTGTGTGGCCCAACTTCCAAAGAAGACTTTTCCTAGCTCGGCCCAATTTGTTTACAAATTACCCTCTCAAGACCGCAATTGGAATGAGAGCCTCAACGATACATGTAGCAATTTCCATAGCTGCTCTGTAGAGAGAGAGAGAGAGAGAGAGAGATCTGCAATGCTTTGAAAGCATTGGTGGGCCGGGCGTTGTCTTGATTGGGCTTAATTTGAGTTGGAAGAGTCGACAATGGCTGTTATTGAACTGGAAGTGGCCTATTAGTACTAGGGCCATTATAGCAACATTAATTGGATTATCCTGAAATTATTCCGCATGTTTAAAAAATTCTTCAATGTTGCATCGCTTTCTTTTTTTCTTTTTAGGTACATTAATGCATCACTTTTCCTTCTTTCCACTTCTTTTCTCTCTGTTTTTTTAATTATTTATAATTTTATAATTTTTTATACTCTTTTTGACAGCCAATATATAATCTTGGTGTAGATGCTATTAGTTTGCTATAAATTGTATACAAATTGACATGAACACAATAATAATAAATCAAATTTTTATATCAAATTTGTGGGAAAAAAAATCACTCTGTCGCTTCAAACTAACACACTTGTGTCATTTTACTCCTAAGCCATTAATTTGAACAATTATTCGCTTAAATTAATTACTAACATTTAATCATTAATGGAGTTAATTTGTTTTACAAAATATCACATTTGTTAGCCCACAAAATATTTAGGGTGAGATATCAATAAATTTTAAATAGTGACCTTATTAATTGTTTGGTCCTTTTTTTTTCTTTTTCTTTTTATGGATCCAAATGTCACATTCTAGTGTGAATTATATAAAGGGTGAAACATAAATGTGTGTGTCATATATTGATGGACAAATGTGAGTTTTTTCATAATATTAAAATTACTAAAATGTAACACTTTAAAGAAAACTTCTTAGTGTACTTTTCCCAAACTTAACACTCCAATGTAATAAATTTAAAAACTTTTTAGTGTACTTTTCTCAAACATAACTACGTAACATTCCACAAAAACTCCTTTGTGTATTTTTTTTTTCTAAATGTAACACTTCAATTAATGTAACACTAAAAAATTTCTTAGTGTATTTTTTCTAAACGTAACACTCTAATGTAACACATTAAAAAACTCCTTGGTATACTTTTCTCAAATATAACAACATAACATTCTAAAAAAAAAAATTAGTGTATTTTTTCCAAACATAACACTCCCATATAACACAAAAAAACTCCTTAATGTACTTTTCTCAAATGTAACAATGTAACATTAACTTCTTTAGTGTATTTTTCCCAAACGTAACACTTCAATCAATATAACATACAAAAACTCCTTAGTATACTTTTTTCAAATATAGCACTCTAATGTAACACTCCAATGTAACAACAAAAAATCACTAATAGAAATATAGATTTTCAAGCTCGACAATCAACACTTTAGTCACCAATTCCTTCAAAAAGAATTTTCCACACCTCATATTTCTATTTCCATCCCAAAAATAAATCAAAAAATTGGAAAAAGAAAGTACAAAAGAATATTCACTTACACTTAAATGACACCGAATTAAATAAATATAATTTTCTAAAACAAAAATGACTAATTAGTTTATGAAAAAACTTTTAAAATAAAATTGATTAACATTCTCCCATATGAGATTTATGAATAAAATTTTCAAATATTTAGGGTGTGTTTGGTAACGTTTACGTTTTCAATTTATATTTACAAAAAAATTATAAACTAGTTTTTGTTTATTTTTAGAAAAACATAAACTACAAACGCGTTTGGTAATTGACAAAATGTTTAAAAAAATTAAAAAATATAAAAAAGAGTGAGAAATGGCAAGTGGTGGCAAGTGGCAACAGAAGACGGTGGTGGAAAGTGGTGACAGTAGGTGGTGGGTAGCGGGTGGTGGTGGGTGGTGGCGGGTGGATGGGTGATGGTGGCGGGTGGATGGGTGATGGTGACGGGTGGTGGCGGATGGTGGTGGCGGCGGTGGTGGTGGTGATAGGTGGATGGGTGGATAGGTGGTGGTGGGTGGTGGGTGGTGGTAGTGGGTGGTGGTGGTGGTGGTGGTGGTGGCAGGTGGTGGTGGTGGGTGGGTGGGTGTGGGTGTGCAGGGTGGTGGTGATGGTGTTGGTGGTGGTGGTGGCGGGTGGTGGTGGTGGTGGCGGTGGTGGCGGATGGTGGTGGTGGTGGGTGGTGGTGGCGGTGGGTGGCGTGCAGTGGTGGTGGTGGTGGGTGGTGGTGGTGGTGGTGGTGGCGGTGGGTGGCGGATGGTGGGGTGGAGGTGGGTGGGTGGGTGGTGTGAGTGTGGTGGTGGTGGTGGCAGGTGGTGGTGGTGGTGGTAGTGGTGGTGTGTGGTGGTGGTGGTGTGGTGGTGGTGGCAGGTGGTGGTAGTGGTGGTGGCAAGTGGTGGATGGTAGTGGCGGGTAGATGGCAAGTGGGTGGTGGTGGTGGCGGTGGTGGCGAATGGTGGGTGGTGGTGACGAATGGGTGGCAGGTGGGTGGGGGGTGATGGTGGCGGGTGGTGGGTGGTGGTGGAGAAAGACGGTGGTGGAAAATGATAGCGGGTAGTGGCTAGTGTTGAGTGGTAAAAAAAAAAAAACTGAAAACTCAAAATGGAAACATATTTTTTGTATTTTCATTTTTAGCTAAATTTATAAACTGAGACCACTGATTTATAAATAAAAAATTTTACCAAACAAGTTTTTATTTGAGTTTTTAAAATTTTTGTAAATATAAACTGAAAACTGAAAACGTAAGTGTTATCAAACGACACCTTATATTTGTTGTTTATTTTATTTGATGGTATTTAGAGATCACAATTTGTTACAATTAGTTGAATTTGGTGTTTTACTAAATATTTTCAAATTCTATTTATGGTGTTGACGCATTACTCTTTATTTTTTAACATATTTTGTTATAAAAAATTTTAAAAATTAACTAAAATAACCACTTAACAAATGACAGTTTTGCAACGCTTCCTTTTTCTTTTTCCTTTTTTTATTATTATTAAATGTATCTTCAAAAAATGAGTTTAATACCAAACAACTTGGATACACATGCCGTTTTGTGTTCCCATACAAGTTGATGGTGGACTCACTCGCCAAAGCAATTTCAAAGGTAGACTTATCATTCATTTTTCAAATTATGAATTATTTGATCATTATACAATAATCTAAAATTATTATCATAATTTCACCAAATTAATGGAATCCTGAAAATTGTTCCTCATGTTTTAAAATTTCCTAAATATTGCATCGCTTTCTTTTTCTTTTTCTGTTTTCTTTTTTTTGTTTGTATGTTTCTTTAGATAGAAAAATACAAAATTTAATATATTGTATATCCAATAATAAGTTATCCAGTAAAGTACATCGTAATACAAAATAGATCCTAAAAAGGATAAATAGAACCTCCATGTAAAAAGAATACGAGTCTCCATATAGAAGGAAAAAATAAACCTTCACGCAAGGAGGAGAAAACCTCCATGAAAGAAAGAAATCTCTACATAGAGAGATATTATTGCAACACAAAAAAATAATACAAAAAAAAACAAAAACAAAACAAAACAAAATGATCACCATCAAACAAACAATACACATCACCTTTACATTCCGTTCATTGTCACTACCGATAGTTTTGGTATGTTAATCCCCGCCTCTACATTACAAAATAAAATATCATGATTTGAGGTGGTTGCCTAGCGTATAACAACGCGTTGAATAACATTGAATCTTGGTCACAAATTAAATTTGAGATTAAATCTAAAAGTTTTCTTGGTAACAAGCTGATGATAGAGATAAGAAGAGCGATAGTGGTTAGCATAATAATAGAAACCACAGGAGAAGAAACAAAAGAGAGAGGAAGGTTAAAAGCACCACCCTCACCACCATTTCCCTCTAAAGAGCAAGAAAGAGAAAACGGTTAAGATTTCTTAGAGAGGTATCTCCTTTTTGTCCATTTAAACATCACTTCTTTTATCTTTTTGCCTTTTTAATTTTTCTTTTGTCTTTCTTTTAAAGTTTTTGACCACTAATAATATATAATTTATTGACAATGAACCTTGTACGAAAAAAATATTATATTGTACTTATCTAATGCATGCTATATTTTTCTACTACGACTTTGTTTGAATATCGTGGCTTTTTAATTTCTATAAAATGCATACAAGTGCATGTGTACAACTACTAACCACATGCTTTATATTAAAAATTTAAGTCAAATATTCAAGGGCGGACCCAGGATTCGTTGATGGGGTGGGCTAATATTAATGTAAAATTATTCAATATATTTTAAGTATAACCACATAAGAAAAAAAAAAGAATTTAATAATATAATCTAAATTAATATCTAAATTTATTGATTAGAAACAATCTAACTAAGTTGTGCTCGACAAGTCTTTAAAGATTCAAATTCTTTGATTACAGAATCTAGATCAATTTTCAAAGTAAGGTTTCATTCAAGGTAGAGAGACAAGCAATTGGCAAGAAACTCATCCCCCATTGAATTGCGAATAACAGTTTTACATGCTTCATACCCAAAAATGCTCTTTCTGTAGTTGCCGTAGAAACAGGAAGGGCCGACACAAGACGAATAAATTTGTAGATCATGGTGTAATGCTCGAACTTTCTTGTCACAAATAGTTCTCGGCACAAATCGACAAAGGTAGATATCTTATGAAACTTGGGATCACAAACAACATCAAGCTTATAATGCATTAATTGACATCTCAAAGCATGGATGTCTTGAGAAGTGAAATCTTGGGGATAAAATTTCTTGGCAATATTGCAAATATTATTCACATTAAAAGATCTAAAATTGCCACTAGGATCCAAGGCCGAGCTAAGAGAAAGAAGTTCCACTACCCCATCATTAAATCTATGTTCTAACTCTATCAATTGAAAATCAATTGTAGAGTTGAATATGTCAAAGTGATAATGATGCTCAACTATAATGTGATCTTGTTGACGACGATGACTTGTACCCTCTTCATAAGGAGAACTCATATTATGCACCGCAATGTTATGTTGATTGCAAAATGACCCCACATTTGCAAGAAAAATATCTCAATCATCTTGTCTAAGTTTTTGAAGGAGAGCTTTTGTTTTGGAGACTAATTTCATCGCATTTAAGATGTCCTGAGTTTTCTGTTCCAAGGCTTGACAAAGTGTATTCATGATTCCCAAAATGTTGTCCATCAAGTGCAAGACGAGTATGAATTCAAAGCTCTTCATTACTTTGTAAACACCATTAGCTTGCTCGCGAATTTCTTGAGACTTTCAAAAACTACACAAGATGCCTCATATATATCAATCAAGTTTCTAACAGAGTCATAATGCAAGCTCCAACGAGTAGCTCTAGCTCGATGCAAGGTACCAATTTGATTGGCCCGTTTACCAAATTGACGCTCACCACTAGCCAACATATTTTCAACCTCACTCCTATGAAAAGATTTTAACTTACTAAGGCGCTTTGGAGGCAACAAGATTGACAATACAACTCAAGTGAGAAAAAAAATGCCAAACATTAGGCTCATCTTTTGCTACCACAATTAAGGCCAATTGTAGACAATGTGCAAAGCAATGTTCATAATATGCATATGGGAAATCTTTAAGAAATAAAGCTTGAAGTCCATTCCATTCACTATGCATATTGCTAGCAACATCATACCCCTGACCACACAGTTTTGAATAGGGAGATTAAATCGAGAAAGAATATTTGATATCTCATTTCTAAGAGTCAATGCATATGTATTTTCGACACCCACGATATCAAACAATCGTTCCCCTAGCAAACCATCATTCTTGACGTATCTCAAAATAAGGGCCATTTGTTATTTTTTAGACTCGTCTTGGGATTCATTAACCAGAATACAAAAATAACCTCTTGCAACTTAATCAAAAATCATATTCCCAACTCTGTTAGCAAGTATATGCAAAATCTCCTTTTGGATCTTCGGAGAAGTGTATTTGGCATTTTGTGGAGCATTTTTTAATATAATGCTCCCAAGTGCATCATTCCCTCTCACCTTGAACTTAATAATTCAATTAGATTACCTTGATTCAATGAAGTCGACCTTTCATCATGACCTCTAAAACCAAGTCCTTGAAGAGCAAGTACTTGAATGGTTTCAATTGTTGCCTTTACCCGCTTTCAATTCTTCAAAATCTCTTCTTTTAATTGCGCATTCAACACTTTTTCAATGTATTGGGAAGATTTCTTTAAGTTTTCATGACTAATAACATAATGACTATGCGATGAAGATGCAAGTCCGACATGAAGCAAAAAAACACATTTGGATACATCATTTACTCTCTTCCAATTGTTAAACCCCACATCAACAAGCGTAGAACGATTGATCGACTTATTTGGCTGATGAAACAAAAAGCGTGAAAAACAATATGGTTTATCCTTTGAAAGAGAATACTCTAGCCAAGAAAATTATTTACCAAATATGTTGGAATCGGCGATTCTGCTTTCCAAATGAGGACCTAGGATACTTAAGTTTAGGTTGATAAGGCCCCAAGTTCACATACGCTCGTCTAACCTCATCATGTTGATTAACCGGATATTTGCAAATTTGCAATTGTAAACCAAGATCCCCGTTGAATAACAATTGAATCAAATTCGCTTGGTTTATTTGCTTGAGGCATGTAAGGCGGTTGAACATCATAAAATGAGGTTTCAACAACATTGGATGTTGTACTACTAGACTTCTGTTTTGATTGATAGAATGAGAAAAGGGTTTTGCCTTTTTTAGTGGTGGAGGTTCCATTATTTATAACCTAAAAAAAAATTTAATTTTTTTTATCCCTATTTAATATTAAACCGGAGTATATTTGCAATAATTTTAAATATTATGGTTTTTATATATATCCCCAGTAATTTTTATTTAGGCTATCATTATTTTTATATATGTCCAAAAAAACTCCTTCAAAGTTCAAAAACTAAGAGCAATATAGAACATCGAACATGGTAGCATCATAAAAAAACTAAGAGCAATATAATATTTGTTACATAAAGACAAAATTTTAAAACCATTGTTAATCAAATCCATTCTCAACCAACGAAATAAAATAATTGGTTAATTACACTTACAAAAAATGTTAGGAAAGAGGAGTTGCTGCAGGCTGCTAGAGACGACGAAGAGTGGGTTGCTGCCTATCTACTGGAAGATGTGAGGATTGTTTTGGAAGAATTGTTCTTTAAACAAATACAAACCTATTGGGCTATCTATCTATTTTTTGGGGTAAGTAATGGGCTGCTATTGGGCTGCATATCTAAAAAACAAACAAAAAAGCTATTAGCCCTTATTTGGGACTGGGCTGGGAGAGGTTGGGAGGCTGGGCTGGGAAAAAAAATTTCCACAAATTTTTTAAATTTTGGGCTGGGCTGCAGCCACTTATGCTTAGCCCTAAGTCCGCCCTTACAAATATTATAAAATGATTATTATAGAGTAAGACATATATGTATTTTGAAATTGGCATCAATACTTTTAATGAAAGGTATGATTTTCATTTTTGCCTCTTTCCACTAATTTTCTATTGACCATATAAAATATAGATGAAATGTTGTGTTTGTAAATGTAAATATGAATAACAAAACATTTAACTTGGCTCAAATGTATCCCATAAAAAAAATAAAATAAAATAAAATAAAGGAAGAAGAAAAAACTCAGTTCAAATGTAATACATAAAAATTCTATTTCTGAATTTTATTTGACTTACACTTTTGATTAATGAACTTGATCTAGAATTTCACCACTTTGTGTTGTGCAATATTATCACTGGATATATGAATTTCCATGTCAATTTATTCCAATTTGTGGTTGGGTGTGATACAAATAAAACAAGCATGCAGTAGTTTAAAGAGGTGTTTTTTTTTTTTAATTTTTTATCTTTCAATTTTTTAAATTACTGAGTACTTGGAAGAAGGTTGAGTTAGAGAGAGAAGAGGACAGATGAATAAATGTTGCATACTGTTTTTTTTCATATACTTGGTTTGTAATTTGTTTTGATCACTAACGCCATCTCCAATGTTGCATTAGATTCATCACCAAATTTGAATTTGGTGAAAAAATGCAAAAATGCACTCTTCTTCTTTTTCTTCTTCTTCTTCTTCTTCTTCTTCTTCTTCTTTTTTTTTTTTTTTTTTTTATCTCCAACAGTTTCACCAGATCGATATCAAATTGAGAACAAGCCAAACCTTTTACCAAAATGAGGATCTGCTCGCCTTTCACCATTTTACTGTGCAGGACCGTTGTGGATAGACCCATAGGACGACCAGCCGGACATCCGGGCTGTTATCCCAGCAATCATCCGGTTAGTTGAAGAAAAACAATGCAACCCTTTTCCCTTTTTACCAAGAAAGAACGATTAAAGACCAAATTGAAGAGAGAGAGAGAGAGAGAGAGAGAGAGAGAGAGATAGAGAGGCGGAGAGAGGGAGAGAGAGAGAGTGTGTGTGTGAAACTTGCTGTGAAGAAGGTTCGTTTCTATGAAGATCAGATTGTAAATTGTCTGAGCTGTTTTGTACCTGTTAGGTTTTTATTGTTGGCAACCCCGTTTGACAAAACTCCTTTAAGATGTATTTATTTTCGCACTTTTATTTCAGTGAGGCTATGAGTTTATTAGATGCAAATCCAAACCCGAATCGAGCCATGCAGAGAAGTTTGTGATGTTAATGCTTTCAAGATTGCCACTTCGCTTTCAAGTTTGTGATGTTAATGCTTTCAAGATTGCCACTCCGAAGCAAAATGCAAAATTGTATTCAAAATTGCATGTCTACCATTGGTCGCTCGAGCCAAGAAGAGCTCGCTCGAGCGAAGGTTTGCTCGCTCGATCCAAGGAGTTCTCGCTCGAGCCAAGGATTGCGTCCATACAAAAACCTGAAGAAGTGTATTCCTCGCTCGAGCCAAGGATCCGTCGCTCGAGCCAAGGCACTAGTAGAAATCATGAAAATTACTCTCCTCGCTCGAGCGAGCCTCAGAATCCGGATTTCTCAAGGAGTTTGTTTTCTTCCCAATCTAGGATTACTTTTGGTTCTCTATAAATACTTGGTTTTCTCCCAAAACTAAAGGCATTGATTGAAGTCCTCCAGATCTTCTTTTGGTTCTTAAAGGTTTATATCTGAGGATATTTTGTTATTTTCTTTGATGTTTTATTGAGTATTCAACTCATGGTTTAAAGAGAGTACATCAAAGATTTGTTTGTTATACACAAAAGAGAGAGTTGTTCTTCAGTTGTGAATTTTGAAGAATTCGAGCCTGAAGCTTTGGTGGAATCCGGAGTGGCTCATCAGAAAGACAATTCCGTGCTGAAGATGGGGTTGGAAGAGGCACATAGAGGTTGGTTCAATTAGGCGTTGTGGATTCGCTAGATAATTGAGAGTGATACATGTGTAATTCCTTTAAATCTTCTTAGTGGATTGTTCTTGTGGCAGTTGCCCGTGGTTTTTTTTATCATAATTGGAAGGTGTCCAATTGTGGTTTTTCCACGTAAAATCTTTGTGTCTCTTTCTCTTGATTGTTTGATTGGGATTGTTATATTTTGCTTATTATTGATACATAATCACAAATCAACATCTAGGGTTTCTAGATTTTTCAGTACCAAATGCTTCACTTTCTCTCTTTGAAAACCCGGCAACAATGGGAGCTTCAAGTTGTAGAAATTGTTCACAATGGATATTCAACAAATCTAAAAGACCCAAGAAACATCAAGTTAAATCTGAAATGGGCATTTGACAAATCTATCAACTATACCATTTGCAGAAAAGACTTAAAATAAATAAAATTTGGAAGAAATCTAAATCGGGCATGCTGTAAAATAAATGAACATGAATTTCAATTTACATACACTGTTATGGGTTTTGGTTGCTTTGTCTTTGGCCTTTACTGGTTTTTCTTCTTTCTTTGGTTTTGACACCAAGCAAAAACAGATCATGAAAGAGACAATCTATCCCTATCCCCTTCCATCACAAAATTATGTACTTCAATATTTTTTTAGAAAGAGAGTGGAAAGAGAGATAGACTGAAAAATCATCAATTATGTAGAGACAAAGAGAGAGGGGATGAGATTACACTGGCTGGTCGACCGGCCGCTCGACCCCCCATGTAACGCCCTCAAAATAATAACATTAAACCCACAATAGAGACATGCATTGATATATAAAAGATCCACATTCTTCTATTCATCAGAGTTTCATTACAAAAAGTATTACATGTTAACAACAAAAGCAAATGCCCTAAGGGCTTACAGCTTTCCAAGTTAACACTTGGTTACAAAAAGGAGAGCACTAGCTCAATTACATCTTAATCCCTTGGCTTGAATTTACATGTAATACATCAAAAAGAAAGACAACAAAAAAGTCTGCCCGCCTCTAGCCTCCCAAGCTATGTCCTTGGAGGTGGCATGCTACCTGTACCTGAAAATGATATTCCCATATAGGGTGAGCCACAGCCCAGTAGAAACACGCTAAACCAGCTATGAACAATGACTAAAAGATTAGCAGTTGATAGATGGCTAACACTAATATACCCACATATATCATTCCGCAGTTTCATGACTTACAAGTCCATATTATATTTCATTTTCAATTTTCTTTCAATTCTTAATACATAATCATGGCTCAGAACCTGGCCACACAACTTATACGAGACAATAACTCATACTAAACATTTTCTCGTTTCATAATAGATAAGCATACTAGCTATATCAACACATCAACAGATATGCATAAGAACACTATCACACTTCCAAAGACAAGCATATGAGCTGTGTCAACACATCACTAGATAAGCATATGAGCTCTATCTATGGAGTCCATCCCCTATCTCCTCCCAACAATATCCGGTTTAGAGGTCCATCCCCTATCATCCCCTAAACCATGGAGTACATCCCCTATCTTCTCTAACACAACACAATGCATATAAACAATTATTATACACATCATCAATCAATACATAAATTTAATGTATTCTTTCAACTGTCATACTCAATGACACATTCCAGTGATTAGTTTCAGTTTGCCTAATCATCATGCATTGTCTACAACAATCAAGACTATCCTCCACCGATAGCCCAAAGTAGTTATTTCTAAACAGATAATAAATGCACAAAATGGATATTAAATCAACATTTCAATTAGGTGAGTGGTAATTAATCCAACAACCCCCTTTATTCCCATACATCTCCAATTCCATTCTTCCCATTCCAATTTCTCATTCCTCAAATTAATTTCACAAATTAATTAAACAATGTAATTAGGGCATTTTCCATAATTGACATTTCAACCCAAAAGGTTCCATTTTCAACAATGTTTCAACACAAACATCATTTATTTCTAAGCCAAAAATGCTTATAGGTTTATATAAACTAAACCCCAACTTTTATAAAATTACACAAAGGCCCCAAACTTTCACAAAATTACCAAACCAACCCCAACATATCAAAATGCTAAAATTTAAAGACAAGACTCATAAAGAGGAGTAGGGTATCCCTACCTCGAAGTTTGAGCCCAAAAGGAGATGAAGACCCAACGACCAACGTGCTCCAAATCCAAATATTTTCAGATTAGAACGAAGCCCAAGCCACCCTCTATCTTTTTAACAAAGGCCCTAGGGTAGATTCACACTCTAGGGAGATGATTTCTTAGAGAGAAGGCAAGTCTAGAGAGAGAAGGTCTCAGATCTAGGGTTTGAAGATGAAAAAGCTTTGAAAAAGTGATGATGAACTCAGCTGTTGCTAACTGATATAAACAGGCTCGCTCGAGCGAAGACTTGGTCGCTCGAGCGACTAGACACAGAAAACCCTCGCTCGAGCCAACAAGGTCTCGCTTGAGCCAAAAACTCAAAAGCACGCTTGAGTGACAGAAAGCTCGCTCGAGCCAAAAATCACAG
The DNA here is from genome assembly GCA_025200525.1 of Camellia lanceoleosa. NCBI lineage: Eukaryota > Viridiplantae > Streptophyta > Magnoliopsida > Ericales > Theaceae > Camellia > Camellia lanceoleosa. The sequence goes on from CM045771.1 coordinate 94,773,131, forward strand.
TGTTCAGGTCCAGCATCAGACACAATCATTCACTCGAGCGAAGAAACCCTGGCTCGATCGAAGGATCCAAAACACTAATCTCGCTCGAGCGAAGTAAAGCTCGCTCGAGCCAAAAACTATGGCTCTCAGGTCCAACTGAGACGCAGACACACGCTCAAGCTAAGAAGACTTGGCTCGAGCCACCAGACACAAAACTCAACGCTCGCTCAAGCGACCAACCCCTCGCTCGAGCGAAGGACCAAAAATCTGGGCAGCAACACTTGGCTCCCAAACACAACCAACCTGAAACAAACCTGCCCAACAGATCCTATAACTCAAATACAAGGTAGTAAAGGATGTAAACAAGATAGTAATCAACTACCAACATCAACGGACCCATGTCCGGATCACTGTACAACAAGGGTAAACCCGGGATCGCTATACCCCAGTCGTCCACCCGGTCGACCTGTGATTTGATGAAAAGCAAAATCTTTCCGTTGGAATAGGTGATATCAAACTGAGTTTTTACCCAAATTTTTAATCAAATTTGGTGAAAAAAGTAATGCACCATTGAAGATGCTCTAAGAGTTAATAATTTGACAAAGTATCTAATACTAAAGAGATATAACTCATGTCTACAAAAAATTGCACTTTTGGCAACTACTTTTGGTGACTGCCAATTTTTCATAGCCAAAAGAATATTTTTGGTGACATAGTAATCAATTTCATGGATAAAAGTAAACATTTAACGACACAATTTACTACCGTCACTTAAAAAACATAACATTCACCCGGAGCCAAAATTATTGGTTGACACCAAAATTTCAAAACTTTTAGCGACAAGGGTTTTTTTTGGCAACACGATAAGTGTTGCTATTAGTTTGTTTACTTTTGGCGACAATAAGTTGGCGTGGGCAAAGAGTTAAATATTTAGCGACGACAAAATATACGTTGGCAAAAGTTTTGTTAGTGAAACAAGATGGTTTCATGACTTACATTTTTATTAAAACTTTCTAAAGCAGTTTCGATTCTCTCAAATGGTCCATCTAAATATGTTTTAAACATATAGTTACCAATATCTGATTATCTTGATTTTTTTTAATGAATATTCTAGTCAATAAATTGTAAAAAGTGAATGGTTCAAATTGCCAAAATCAATCTCAAAATGAGCCCACAAAACTCAAAGTTGACATAACCAAATTAATATAATCAAAATTCTTTCCAAAGTTGAGGTGGTGGCCTTGTTTGATTTGATTTTCCGAAACTTGATTCAAATTTATTTTTTAAAGACTAAAAATTAGTTTCGTGAAAAAATTTAAAAAAATCAAAGTTACCATACTTGTCAATTTTATATAATTTTTCGAAGGATATAATCAACTTGTTTGGTTTGGATTTTCAGTATTCACTTTTCAGAAAATTAATTTTTTTTTATTTTTCATATTTTTTTGTTTTCACTGAATTTTTTTTAATATTCTAAGCATTTTTTAAAATTTTTAGATACACCAAACATAAATAAATTTTAAAAGTATAATATTTGTGAAAAAAATATTCAAAAAATTCACTAAATACTAAAAATATATTAAAAAAAAAATTATGAGAATTCAATACATTTTTCATATTCTTATGTATTTATTATTTTTTAACAAATATTTTATTTTTTAGATACATCTGAGTAAGGTGTATCTAAAAAAATAAAAAAAAATTAGTTAAAATTTTAAAAATATTCACTAAAAATAAAAAAAAAACTCAATTTTTAAAAAATTGAATCCAAAAACTTGAAACTAAACAATTTTTAAAAATCCAAAAATTCATTTAAAAAAAAAAATCAACCAAACAGGACCTCAATCTTTTACCCCCCTCCCAAATTCCCCAATGTTCAAATTTCGAGCCAAGGTTCTCTCCTTGCAGCCTTGTACTTGCGCCTGTCCTTGCAGGCCTTCGGGTCTACTTTTAGGCCCAATTTTGATAATCCGAACCGTTCATATTTTATGATTTATTCAGTATATCATACCTGTAAAAAATCAAGTTGATCGGATATCAGAAAGCATATGATCGAAAAACTGTTTATTAAATTATTTAAAAAATAGTTTTTAGTTCAATTTTTTGAACACATACTTTCTGATATCCGATCAACTTGATTTAAATATGTTATCAATTGAATAAATCATAAAATATGAAGCTACAAGGATTGTCATTCTCAAATTTCCCTCAAAACGCTGTCTCATTGGTGCTTCTGATTTCAGTTTTCCCTCTCTCTCTTTTCACGCTCAACTCTACTTACTGCGTGAGATTCATCACTTTCCTTAGTTCTCCCCACCTTCGCGCAACTCATCTCTCTCCTTTTGTCACCACCGCCGTGAGCATGGCTTCTCGTCATCACCGACCTCTCTATAATAATTGGTATGTATATCCTCCTGTTTCTCTCTCTCAGTAAACCCTAACATTTATAATTTTTTTCCCCACTTTTCCTTATATTTGTCCTAGCCCCTTCACAAACACTGATCGGTCTCTTCGCTCTCTCTATCTCTCACTCACAATAATAGGACCAGTATGAATCTTGAAGGTACTATCTTCGATTTCTTGCTTCGAAATTTAGCCCATGTTCGCTAATCAATTTATGGCTTTATTTTTTTTTTTTTTTTTGAATTTTTCTCTGTATCATTTTGTCGATTGATGCAATCTATTCCTTCTTTGTTTTTTCAGAATTCATGTTCAATTTGAAGTGTTGTTAAATTAACAGGGCTTGTCGACTAACAGTGGATCACCATGAATAAACCGAAAGATTGGTACTTCCTAGGTTGACCTGCTATGGGAATGTGTCCCTACATGATTGAAGAAAATATCAAGGTGATTTTGTAACACAAGAACTTATACATATGGTTCAGTAGTTTATCGAGGGTAGTAAATAGTTTACCAGTCCAAGGACAATAGTTTATGACTACTTATGATGCCTCTGCCTAAATATACAAGTGAATCATCCATTCATCTTTTAGTGATTCCCCAATATCATGCTAATCATGCCTTCATACAAATCAAAATTTAGTTTCGGTGTGTTGTTTTAGGTCACTTGGAAACGTTAGGGAGACGATAATATTTTTTGGAAATGTATAGAATTGTTTGATATGACAATACTAAAGCCTATATAAATGTTTATAAAAACATTTTTAATTCTACACACCTCTTTACATAAATGCGTTAAAGTGTATAGTTTAATATATAGTATTAAAATAGTGTTTACCATTATGAAATTGTTTTCTAACATCCTCTTGTAAAGGTTCAATAAGTTAAATTAAAGATCATTTTTATTTTATTTTTTTTGGTTTTTGGGTTAGTAATCTGATTTTTTGAAAATTTAGTTACTATTCTTAAATCATAGGAAATGGTTACAAAAGGCTTCACTATGTACTAGGTGCATGTGCTCTATGTGCTGACTTGAACTCCAAACAAATCTTAAGATTTACTTGGGGCTTTGTAGGCAATAGTTAAACCAAATATTGAAATCCAACATTTCTATTTATTTCTCTGCTTTAAACTTCAACTATTTAAAATCTAAATTCTTTTTGAATTTTTTTTTTTTCAGAATATAATTCTTTTTGGTTTTCCTTTGGGATCTTTGTATGGTTACTAACATTTGACTCCTTAAAGTAATTTTGCATTCATTTCGACTAACAGTAGCAACCACTAAATATATGGCACCCTTTTGAATGCTTCCAACATTTCCCAACAGCGTATCTTTGTAGTCCGTCCAAACATCAACTGGGAAGAACCGGTCTACAACTTCTATCCCGTGACGAACGTACTCTTTGTCCTTGCCACCAACGAGCTTGAATCTCATTTTCTTTAGCATCGAAGCAAACCGGTGGTCGATCAACAATCCAGGTCTCAGGATTACCCTCGCCAACTTCAATAAATATCTTGTCAGGTGTAGGGACGGAATCTGATGGACTATTATCACTGATGACAAAAAACAACACGTGGTGGACCACAGCTTCGTCCTTAATTAGCATCTTGTCCCAATTGAACATTACCAATGAATTTGATACCCTTAACCACGATCTTGTCTGATTGACGGTCAGATCTCTTATTACTCAACTCAATACCATTAAGTAATCTCGCCACGCCTTTATTATCAAACTTAACGTCCCTTAATTGTTCATCGTATAGCTGTAATTTCCTTACTCCCCTCTTAGTCTTCTTAATAAATCGGGGAATATTCTGAATGTACCGTCTGCAAACATACTGGGTCTTAAAAGGTGCACGACTACGATAACTACACCTATATCCACTGGCCGCCGGTGTCCTTGACCTCCGGTACGCAAGGGGGGTCCGGTAATGGCTACTTCCTATTCCTTCCATTTTTTATAAATAACTCCAAATCTTTTATACGAACACTTCTACAGGATCTGTTACCTCTGCTAACCCTTCTGTTCAGACACCTTAGCTTTGATATTTTTGCCCTCTGCTCTTCATACACCGGAACAAACTTCACCGGAGCTCTCCGCCGGCTCTCTTCCCATAGTTGTGATGAGATCAATTATTTATGTAATGTGATCAACTCTTAATTGGTGGAGATTTGGCAATGAAGATAAGGTGTCGTAGAAGAAAATAGTTTGTGGTAAGTACAATCTCCAAGGGAGCAGGTGGTACCTACCTGTTGAGGGATCTGATGCCCATTCTAGGATCTAGAAGGACATCCTATCTGTGGGGAGCTTAAGACCTGAACTTTATAATTTTTTTTGTGAGCAATACTCAAATACAGATTGGAAATGGTGCCAGGACTTTGTTTTGAAAAGATAAATGAATTGGGGATAGGTGTCTAAAGGAGGTGTTTCCAAGGTTGTAGACTTTCAATTGATAGGCACAAATTAGTAAATGAGGTACTTAACCTTAGAAGTGATTTACCTGATTGGCTACTGGGCTTCTATAGAGAGTTGAGGGATTGGGAAAAAGAGGATATGGTCAGTATAGTTAACATGTTACTCTCTGCTTGTGCACTTAGATCTGATAAGGAGGATGCTTTATATTGGAGGGTAGAAAACTCTGGTTGTTTTAGTGTTTCATCAGTGTATAGATGGTGTGACTTTAATCTTCATCCTAATGACATTGGAGTTATTGCTAAAAAGATTTGGCACAATGTCTCTCCACCCAAAGTCAAATCCATTGTGTGGTTGGCTTGGAGGCAAAAGCTTAAAAGTACTGTGTATCTGCAGAATATTTGTATCATAAATGGGAGTGCAATATTGCTCGTGTGTTTTGTAAAGTTGAAGCAGAATCTGTAACAACAGGGGTGTTTTATTTATTTAAATTTTTTTTTGGTCTTATTGGGCTGTTGCTTGTATTTTTTGTTTTGTTTTGTTTTGTTTTTGTTTTTTTTTTTTTTTTTCTACTTTGCTCTGTTGGTTGCTTGCCAAATTTTTTGTATAGCTTTTTAGATGGGTCAACAAGTACAAGAATTGAAAGTGTTGAACAGGAAAGCAACCCAAGAGGGAGGGTGAATTGGGTAATTAAAAAAATAGATCCAAAAGTATGGTTCAAAAGATCTTATGTAAGTAAATGCAGCAGATAATCAAATGATTAACAGAAAGAAAAAAGAATAGGAAAGAAGAACTTAACACAGAGATTTATAGTGATTCGGCTCACCGGCCTAGGTCCACTCCTCAAGAATCCTTCTTGAGAATTTCTTCACTATGAATCGATGCACCACCAAGCTCTTCCAACTTGAGGTTTTTTACAAAAGGACTTACTTCAATCTGTTGAGGAACTCACCCAACAAAATGCCTCACTAACAAATGTTTCACTCATAAACTAAGAAACTAGAAGAAGAGGTTCAACTGTCCTCTTTGACTATTATAATCTCTCAAAAGATGGATTATGAAAGTGTAAGCTCTCACGTAAGTTTTTGGACTAACTTAGATCTGAAAATGAGAGAACACAAGTGAAATCTCAGAGATTAAAAAAAAATAGTATCCTTAGTGTAGTTGCAGTTGTATCTCCTTTTCTCTGGCCCTTTTCAGATCTAGAAACAATCCCGATTTATAGCCTCCATTCGACTTATCTCTTGAAGAAGAGAAAACACACCCACGTGGGTTTATTACCCGTTGGAGCTGGGCAAGGAACAGGTTTCCAGCCATTGTAAATGGAGCATGGCTGGTACAGGTTGTTATTTGACCATTGGAGATGGAGTTTCTTCAAAGGAAGTGATGCCCATGCTTGGGAGAAAAAACAATGGTGGAGGGATATAATGTTGTCTCCAAGCTTTTTCTTTTTCTGATCTTGGGAGTGGTGTGAGTGGAGAATGTTCCCTCCATTAAGTCAGAAAATGTTATCCCAAAGTTCCTTTTGATTAGAATAATATATGTTTGATGATGACGTCACAGAGACCCTCTTTGAGTTGGAAGATGGCGGCTAGGTTTTGTTAAACCCAGACATAAAGGTGTCGACCTCTGCAAGTTGGGTGTCGACCCTTTGCTCTAATTTTTCTTTCCTGAGTTGAGTTACATGTGTTCCTGGGATCGAGCCTTGCGGCTGAAGTGTATACTGCTTTTTGGTGTCGACCCTTGCTGCTGTTGGTGTTGACCCTTACAACTGGAGTGTATACTGCTTTTTGGTGTCGACCCTTGCTGCTGTTGGTGAAGTGTATATTGTTTTTTGGTGTCGACCCTTGTTGCTGATGGTGCCGACCCTTGCATTTGGAACACTTAGTTATTTTTCTAGCTTTTTCCTGGTGTCGACCCCTGCTTTTTTGGTGTCGACCCTCTGTTCTAGAACACTTAACATTTGAGGATTATTCTAGTGACTACCCTTGGACCTGTGTTAGACAAAGATAGATTTTTGCAACCAAGAGCTAATGCTTATATTTTTGATAACCCAAAAAGTTATTGAAACATATATTCTAGAGTCTCAAAACAATTAGAATCATGAAGTACAAATATTAATTTGAAAACTTCAAATAATTAGAAGAATAAAATATTCGTCATAAATCAAAATCAATAGAAAATCAAGTTTGAGTAACCTTGGGGCTAACAGAAAGAATGAAGCTTAAGCTTGAAACACCTATTGCAATTGTAGAGCAACTATTTTCTGCTTGTCAGAAGCCTATAAAAGAAAAGTGCCAGCATGCCAAGCAGGATTGGATGTCAGTAAATGAATAAGTTGATAGTGTGAAAGAGTATGCAATAAGAATGGAAAGTGTAAGCATTTCGTGGAAGAGACAAACTTTATCACTAATTCACTGGTATGTTTCTTAGACTTCAAAATATTACAAGCTTGATGCAAACTCTGGTGTCAAATTGATGTACCAATCTATGTCTTTGACAATATTTATCAATCTTTTTGTTCTTTTGTCCTGAATTTTATTTATGAAATTACATGTGTCTATACGAATGCAAATTGATAGCACACTTGTATGTATTGTTAAGATTATAGAATCAACTCTACAATTATCAAATCTTGATCTTATTGCTTCATATGCTAGAGAAATCTGTTCCAATGCCTGCCACCTCAATTACTCAAAGTGACATTAGTGAATTCTACCAACGTAGTTTAAATTTAATACGTTGAAATAGGGGTAAATATAATACTAATTAAACTGATGTATTTTATTTAACTTGAATAACATGTGTTAACAACCTACAATTAAATAAGTTGGTTTGGTTGTTGTCTTTTTGGGTGCTGATTTGTGGTGCTTATATTGCAGGTTTGATGTTGTTGGTTTAAGTCTTAAGTATTGTTTGGTGCTTTTAGCTTTACTTTGAAACAGAGGCAGCAGGGTTTAAGGTCTTAAGCATTGTAAAACATAACACCTTAAGCTTGAAAATAAGCATTTTAAGGGCATAATTGTGAAATAGCCATGAAAATACTTGAGAATCAATAGGAACATCTTAGTAAGGATAAGAGTAACTTGTAGAAAGTCATGAAGTAAGCACATGGCTCTTGGTTTTTAAATTAAGCTCAAACTTGCATTTTTTGAGCACTTTAGTCTTGAATGTAAGCGTTTTGAGGGGAAAATCATGCGACAGCCACAAAAATTGTCATGAATCAATACAAAAACTGTCACGCCCTCAAAATAATAACCCAACATACACAACAATAAGATGAGGTACTTAAGAAAATAAACCACAATTCATTCATCAGAGTATTACTAAATAAAGACATTACATATAACATCCAAAATAAATGCCCTACGGGCTTACATCTTGCCAAGCCAACACTTGGACACAAAAGAATGAGTTCTAACTCAAATACAAATAAAGCCCTAGCCTTGAATGCTTACATGTAATTCAAATAAAAGCAAATAACTAAAGACAAGGCTTCATAGTCCAAATCCTTCCAAGCTAAGTCCTTGGAGGTAGTGAATCACCTGGACCTGAAAATGATGTTCCCTTATAGGGTGAGCCACAGCCCAGTAGAAATATACTAAACCAATTATAAGCATTGAATAAAGCAATAGCATTCAATAGATGGTTAACCATGATAATCAATTATATCAATATACAATTTTAAGACACTAATGTCTATGACATTTATCAATTTCCATTATTATCAATATGGCTCGAAACCTGGCCAAACTTACAACTGTGAACTATAAAGCATATTCACATTACTTCCAATATCAACAACACAAATGAGACTCAGGCTCATATCAAAACACTTCATACTTCCAGATTGATACACATTTTAGTGTTGTATCAAATAAAACACTTCAATATAAATAAGCACACATAAAAGTGATGCTAATGGAGTCCATCCCCTATCTCCTCCCAAACAATAAGCACTTCAATATAAATAAGCACACATAAAAGTGATGCTAATGGAGTCCATCCCCTATCTCCTCCCAAACAAATCCGGTTTAGAGGTCCATCCCCTATCTTCCCCTAAACTGTGGAGTACATCCACTATCCCTATCTCCTCCCACACAATATGCATATGCAATGCTCAACCAATACATGTATTTTTCTGTATTAATTCGATAGTCAAAATTAATGACTTAGCCAATGTGATTAGTTCCAGTTTGCCCTAATCCACATGCAATGTCTACAACAATCATGACTATCCTCCACCGATAGCCCAAAACAGTTATTTTTAAACAAGAAATAAAATATAACAACAATAATAATCTCAACATTTAAATAGGAGAGTGATTAAATAATTCAACTACACCATTTAAACTTATAAATCCCCAATTCCATGAATTCAACTAATATTCCCAATTTTCCTCAAATTGATTGTACAAATCAATTTATTAAAACAACTAGGGTTTTTCCTAAAATTACCAAAATACCCCCACCATATTAAAGTACCAAAACTTAGAACAAAACTCATAAGATGGAGCAGGAAATCCCTACCTCGAAGAAATAACCCAAAAATTAGAAGACGAAGATGATGACCCAAACTCCAAAGTGCTCCAAAACCAAGATTGTTCAGATTAAACTGAAGCTCTCGACCCACACTAACTTTTTAATAAAGGATCTAGGGTAGAAACACACTCTAAGTAGATCAAACCTAAGAGAAAAGGTGAGTAGGGAGAGAGAAAACTCGGAACTAGGGTTTGGGATCAAAAAGAGGATGGAAAACTGTTTAAAATCAGCTTTGCCTATTTAAAGCTGGGCCAGGGTCGCTCGGCGAAGACGAGTCGCTCGGCGACCAGACCTAAGCCTTCGCTCGAGCGAAGAAAATCTCGCTCGAGCCAAGAATGCAATGCTTCAGGTCTGCAACCCAGAAGCATGCTCGAGCGACAGAATGCTCGCTCGAGCGAAGAACTCGAAAACATACACCTCGCTCGCTCGAGCGAAGAAAAGCTCGCTCGAGCGAAGAAAAGCTCGCTCGAGCGAAGAAACACTGCTCTCAGGTCTATACCAGACGCAATCTCTCGGTCGAGCGAAGAAGCCCTGGATCGAGCCACCAGAGACAAAACTCAACCCTCGCTCGAGCGACCAAACCCTCGCTCGAGCGACCAACGCAAAAACTAGACAGCAACACTTGGTTTCCGAACCCAACCAACCTGAAACAAACCTGCCCAACACATCCCATAACAATTATTCAATGATAGGATCCACGGAACCTAAGTCCGGATACAGTAATAAAATAGGAAAAGGACCGGGGTCGCTATAACGTCCCCCCATTAAAGAATTTCATCCCCGAAATTAAGCATAAGTTTTTCAAAAACAGATTTTTCTCCAATTCCGACAATATGACAATACAATAATAAACCACTTGACCCAATACCGGTCATTTCATCTCTTATCAAGAGGCATTTCACAATATGTAAATAAAACAACATATATTTCAACCTGTATCAGCATTATGCATTTTCCTTCCAATTTTAACAATTTCAATATACATGATTCCCATTTTCATATCATATTCAATTCCATGATATATATAAAACACATTCAATCTATAAATGTGACATTCCACTTCCATTATGAAGCAAATTTCAAACAACTATCATTAAACCAAAACATTCTCAATGTTTTACAAATTAAGACATATATATAAAATCCTTAAGTCCAACAATATTAGGCTAAATCACATATGAATAAACATGTGGGATATTTCTCGGACTTCCAACTCACGTTCCCAACTGGCTTCCTCCACCCCGTGATGTTTCCACAAAACCTTTACCAAAGGGATGGTCTTGCCTTGCAAAACTTGATCCCGTCTATCCAAGACTCGAATTGGTCTCTCCCCATACGAGACATCCTCGTCAACCACTAAATCAGTCCAATCCAACACATGTGATGGATCCGGCTCATACTCCTGAAGCATACTCACATGAAACACGTCATGTACTCTGGACAACTGCGGTGGCAAAGCTAAACGATAAGCAGCCTCGCCAATCCTCTCAAGGATCTCAAAAGGACCTATGAACCGAGGGGACAACTTCCCGCTCTTCCCAAACCTCATCAATCCCCGTCTAGGTGATATCTTCAGAAAGACATGATCACCCACCTCAAACACCAAAGGTCTCCTCCTACGGTCGGCATAAGATTTCTAACGACTCTGGGCTGTAACAAGTCTCTTACGGATAAGCTCAACTTTCTTCGTCGTTTCCCTCACCAACTCCGGACCCAATAGAGGTGCATCACCCACCTCGGCCCAACAAACTGGAGATCTACACGGTCGGCCATACAAGGCCTCAAACGGTGCCATACCAATACTAGACTGGAAACTGTTGTTGTAAGCAAACTCCACCAAAGGCAAGTGCCTCTCCCACGACCCACTGAAATCAAGAACACAACCCCGAAGCATATCCTCAAGGATCTGAATAGTACGCTCGGACTGCCCGTCAGTCTGAGGATGATAAGCCGTGCTAAAGGTCAACTTAGTGCCTAAGGCACTCTGCAAACTCTGCCACAACCTGGCAGTGAAACGAGGATCTCTATCTGAGACGATCGTCACTGGGACCCCGTGCAACCTCACTATATCCCGAATGTACAAGTTGGCAAGATGATCTATCGAATCTCTCACGCGCATAGGAATGAAGTGCGCCGACTTAGTCAACCGGTCTACAATCACCCAAATAGCATCACTACCCCGCTGAGTCCTCGGAAGACCCACAACGAAGTCCATAGTGACATGCTCCCACTTCCACTCGGCAATAGGCAAGGGTTGCAACAAACCCGCTGGCCTCTGATGCTCGGCCTTCACTTGCTGACAAGTAAGGCACTTAGACATGAAAGCTACCACATCTCTCTTCATACCCCGCCACCAAAACTGGCGACCTAAATCCCGATACATCTTAGTGCCTCCCGGATGCACTGCAAGGAGCGAATGATGAAACTCTCGGAGTACCTCCTCTCGACAGGACTCCGGCACAAACAGACGGTCTCGGTATCTCACACTCAGGTCGGGATACACCGTCAAACCCTTCTCAACCTTCCCACCGAAAATCTTCTCACGGAGGGATTCTACCTCAAGGTCACCTCTCTGAGCCTCTAACACTCGAGTCACAAGTGTAGGCTGTGCAACAACAGAAAACAATGCCGCAGTCTCAACTGATTCGCCCAGAAGCAAATCGAATTCTCCAATTGCACCAAACATCTCCCATTCTCGGATGGCTATACTGGCAACGTCACCAACAGATTTCCTGCTAAGGGCATCGGCCACAACATTGGCCTTCCCCGGATGATAATGCAACTCGAAGTCATAATCCTCAATAAACTCCATCCACCTCCTCTGCCTCAAATTCAAGTCTTTCTGTGTAAACAGATATTTCAGACTCTTATGATCCGAGAATACCTCGAATTTCTCACCATAAAGATAATGCCTCCAAATCTTCAAAGCAAATATCACAGCTGCTAACTCTAAATCATGCGTAGGGTAATTCTTCTCATGAATTTTCAACTGACGTGAGCCATAGGCAACCACTTTCCCCTCTTGCATCAACACACAACCCAGACCCTCTCGTGAAGTGTCACAATAGACTGCATAACCCAACCCTCTCTCCGGAATAATCAAGACTGGAGCGGTGGTTAGTCTAACTTTCAACTCCTGAAACGACTTTTCACAAGTCTCACTCCATACAAATTTGACTCCCTTCCGAGTCAATCTAGTCAAAGGCGAAGCTAACCTGGAGAAATCTTTCACAAACCGGCGATAATACCCAGCTAATCCCAGAAAACTACGGATCTCAAACACACTCTTAGGCTGTGCCCAGTCTTGCACTGCCTCCGTCTTAGATGTATCAACCGACACCCCTTCCCCAGAAATGACATGGCCTAAGAATTTCACCTCTTCTAGCCAGAACTCACACTTCCCAAACTTAGCATAAAGCTTATGGGCTCTAAGTAACTCAAGCACCACTCTCAAGTGTTCCTCGTGCTCCTCCTCTGAAGGTGAATAAATCAGAATGTCGTCCACAAAGACGACTACAAAACGATCTAAGAACTCTCTGAAGATCCGGTTCATCAAATCCATAAACACTGCCGGTGCATTGGTGAGCCCAAATGGCATCACCAGAAACTCATAGTGGCCATAGCCATTTTACGGAATGCCGTCTTCGGAATATCCTCCTCCCTGACTCTCAACTGATGATAACCCGATCTCAAGTCTATCTTAGAAAAACAACGGGAACCCTTCAGCTGATCAAACAAATCATCTATACGAGGCCTAGGGTACTTATTCTTAACCGTAACCCGATTCAGTTTCCGATAATCTATACACAGTCTCAAAGAACTACCTTTCTTTTTAACAAAGAGGGCCGGTGCTCCCCACGGCGAAACACTAGGACGGATATAGCCCTTATCTAACAACTCCTGGAGCTGAATCTTCAACTCAACTAACTCGGCTGGGGCAAAACGATAAGGTGCCATAGAAATTGGCGCCGTGCTAGGCACTAGGTCAATAGAGAACTCAATCTCTCGATGCGGTGGCAAACCAACAAGATCCTCGGGAAAGACGTCCGAGTACTCACAAACCACCCTTGGCAACACAATCTGAGTCTCATCAACCTCACTAATCGAAAGATTAGCAAGTAGACCACTAAGCTCACTCCGCCCTCGTGAAACATACCCCGGTGGCAAAACACTACCAACCCAGTCCCCCAGAAAATGGAAACACTCTCCGCTAACGATACAACAAGTGACCCTTTGACGGTAGCAATCAATAACTGCCCGGTATGACGATAACCAGTCCATACCCAAAATAACATCAAAGCCCTTCATAGGCATAACTACAAAAGAAAATGGGATTCTATGATCATTGACCTCTATATCACAACCCCTAACACCTTGTTTCAAGATCAATTCACCCCCAAGAGGTGACACTACACAGATAGGAGACGCTAACTGAGCTAACTCCAACTCCAAAACAGATGCAAATGCAGTAGACACAAAGGAATGAGATGCACCGTATCAATCAAAACATTAGCAATCGAAGGTTGCAAAACAAGAAGGTACCTCTCACAACCGATGGAGCTTGGGTACAAGGTCTGTAGCGATAAAGATACACAGCGCCTGGACAACCTTTGATCAACCTGCTCACCCCTAGGAGCATAAGACTGCTGCACAGACTGGGACGATGAAGCCCCCTGATTGGCCCTCGAGACTGACCAGTGGTGGCTGCGACCTGAGTCTGCCTCAAACCTGATGCACTAGGTGTGCCACCCAACTGCGGGCAATACCTCTTCATGTGCCTTGCCTGACCGCACTGAAAACAAGTGAGCGGCTGGCCTCTACCTTGACTCTGGCTCTGAGATCGAGCCGAAGAAGATGCTGTTCTCTGCCCTCCTCCCCTCTGAGGACAAACTGGAGACTTGTGGCCCAGCTGGCCACACTTGAAACAGGTAATGTCTCCCTGGCTGCCTTTTCCAGAACTTGCACTCGGCACTGGAAAAGTGGATCTAGAAAAGCTACCCTGAGACTGCTGAGGAGTAAAACCTCTCTGCCTCTTGCCATCACTCTGGCCATCCTGATTCCTCTTGGAGCCTTTCTGCCCTTCCTCCTCCTCTTGCATCATGATCTCCGTATGGGCTGCAGCATCAACCAGACGCCCATAATCCCGAATCATAGACCCAATAATTCTCAACTTGAGGCCACGCCTCAACTTCTTCTCAAACTCAATGCAACGGCGTTCCTCAGACGCCACCAACTCAGGTGCAAACCTGGACAAACTAGTGAATACAGCCTCAAACTCGTCCACTGAAGAACTCATCGCTTAAGCGACAGAATCGGTCTCTCGGCTTCTCACGATTCTTTGGAGCTAAAACCTCTCCTGGAAAGCATTCACAAAAGCCTCCCACGTAGCTCCTTTGCGACCCTTGGTAAACTTCCACCACTGACCCGCATCCCCCTTCAGCTGGAAAGATGCCAAGGTCACCTTCAACCCCTCGTCTTCGATGCCAAGCATCTCAAACGTCTTCGTTGTCTGCTCGAGCCATTCATACGCTTTAAGCGGCTTTTGGATCACCCACAAATTTGTGCGGATTGACCGAAGAACTCCTCTTCGAAAGAAGGTCCAAAGATCTGCAACAACAACTTGGGCTGGATTCACAACCCTCAGAATGCCAACTGATTCCCTAAATGCCCCTGCTATCTCTCGAGCTAAAGCACCCATAGCTCGCCGCCTCTTCATGGCTCGCCACATTGGCTCGACCAACACCCTCTGACCGCCGGAATCTCTCAGATCTTGGAATCTCCTCCGCAGGCATTTCCTGCCTACCAGGCCTACCACGCCTACCGCGTCCTCGTCCTCGCCCTGACATCCTAATACAAGAAACAAAGACGTTAGCACATTAATAAATGTGCCGAAGCTAAACACTCTCGTCCTAATGCATTGGACAACAATATTTCATTCCACGCAAGCACATAATCACATAAGCACCTACGAATGTCATTCCCGGATAATGATAGTCCCAAAGTGTTACTATAGTTCCGGTTGGAAGCAGCAGTGATCAAATGCCTTTCCAACAAGACTACTAGAAACTCAAGGGTCCAATCAACATCCCAGAAACTACATTCCATACCCACATAATCACATAAACATGTTATCAAATAAGCATACAACAGTACACTAAGTCTCTATCAAACGAGACGAACCCAATGTGATACTAATCACTTCCCACGTACCCAAAGTATTCAAACCCGGTACGCTCTGATACCAAGTTGTCACGCCCTCAAAATAATAACCCAACATACACAATAATAAGATGCGGTACTTAAGAAAATAAACCACAATTCATTCATCAGAGTATTACTAAATAAAGACATTACATATAACATCCAAAATAAATGCCCTACGGGCTTACATCTTGCCAAGCCAACACTTGGACACAAAAGAATGAGTTCTAACTCAAATGCAAATAAAGCCCTAGCCTTGAATGCTTACATGTAATTCAAATAAAAGCAAATAACTAAAGACAAGGCTTCATAGTCCAAATCCTTCCAAGCTAAGTTCTTGGAGGTAGTGAATCACCTGGACCTGAAAATGATGTTCCCTTATAGGGTGAGCCACAGCCCAGTAGAAATATACTAAACCAATTATAAGCATTGAATAAAGCAATAGCATTCAATAGATGGTTAACCATGATAATCAATTATATCAATATACAATTTTAAGACACTAATGTCTATGACATTTATCAATTTCCATTATTATCAATATGGCTCGAAACCTGGCCAAACTTACAATTGTGAACTATAAAGCATATTCACATTACTTCCAATATCAACAACACAAATGAGACTCAGGCTCATATCAAAACACTTCATACTTCCAGATTGATACACATTTTAGTGCTGTATCAAATAAAACACTTCAATATAAATAAGCACACATAAAAGTGATGCTAATGGAGTCCATCCCCTATCTCCTCCCAAACAATAAACACTTCAATATAAATAAGGACACATAAAAGTGATGCTAATGGAGTCCGTCCCCTATCTCCTCCCAAACAAATCCGGTTTAGAGGTCCATCCCCTATCTTCCCCTAAACCATGGAGTACATCCCCTATCCCTATCTCCTCCCACACAATATGCATATGCAATGCTCAACCAATACATGTATTTTTCTGTATTAATTCGATAGTCAAAATTAATGACTTAGCCAATGTGATTAGTTCCAGTTTGCCCTAATCCACATGCAATGTCTATAACAATCATGACTATCCTCCACTGATAGCCTAAAACAGTTATTTCTAAACAAGAAATAAAATATAACAACAATAATAATCTCAACATTTAAATAGGAGAGTGATTAAATAATTCAACTACACCATTTAAACTTATAAATCCCTAATTCCATGAATTCAACTAATATTCCCAATTTTCCTCAAATTGATTGTACAAATCAATTTATTAAAACAACTAGGTTTTTTCCAAAATTACCAAAATACCCCCACCATATTAAAGTACCAAAACTTAGAACAAAACTCATAAGATGGAGTAGGAAATCCCTACCTCGAAGAAATAACCCAAAAATTAGAAGACGAAGATGATGACCCAAACTCCAAAGTGCTCCAAAACCAAGATTGTTCAGATTAAACTGAAGCTCTCGACCCACACTAACTTTTTAATAAAGGATCTAGGGTAGAAACACACTCTAAGTAGATCAAACCTAAGAGAAAAGGTGAGTAGGGAGAGAGAAAACTCGGAACTAGGGTTTGGGATCAAAAAGAGGATGAAAAACTGTTTAAAATCCCGCTGCTGCCTATTTAAACTGGACAGGGTCGCTCAAGCAAAGACAGGGTCGCTCGGCGACGACAAAACCTTCGCTCGGCGAAGAAAATCTCGCCGAGCCAAGAATGCAATGCTTCAGTGCGCAATCGAAGCATGCTCGGCGACAAAATGCTCGCTCGGCGAAGAACTCGAAACATACACCTCGCCGCTCGGCGAAGAAACCTTCTCTCGGTCTATACCAGACGCAATCTCTCGGTCGAGCGAAGAAGCCCTGGATCGAGCCACCAGAGACAAAACTCAACCCTCGCTCGAGCGACCAAACCCTCGCTCGAGCGACCAACCCAAAAACTGGACAGCAACACTTGGTTTCCGGACCCAACCAACCTGAAACAAACCTGCCCAACACATCTCATAACTCAAATGAGAAAATAAAGGACGACAGCAACAATTATACAATGATAGGATCCACGGAACCTAAGTCCGAATACAATAATAAAATAGGAAAAGACCGGGGTCGCTATAAAAACCTTAGTGAAGATAAAACTAACTTGTACAAACTCATAGAACAATACAAGATTCCCCATTTTAAAATTAAGCTCAAACTTACATTTGTTAAACACTTAGACTAAGAAATTGGCATTTAGAGGGAAAAATCAAGAAATCACCACAAAATGCCTAGAAATCAGTATGAACACGGTAGTAAGCATAAAATAACTTGTTGTAACTCACGGAACAATCATGGGACTCCCAGCTTTCAAATTAAGCTCAACTGTTTTTTTTTTTTTTTTTGAACATTTATGCTTCAAAATAGGCATTTGAAGGGCAAAATCATAAAGTAGCCACAGAAATACCTAGGAATCAGTACAAATAACTTAGTAAGGATTAAAATGTAGAAAATCGTGGAACATTCACACGATTCCCCATTTTAAAATTAAACTCAAATTTGCATCTTTTGTAACACTTAATCTTGAAAATTAAAATTCGGAGGCAAAATTGTGAATTAGCCATAGAAATACCCAAGAATTGGTTCAAACACCTTAGTAAGGACAAAAGTAACTTATAGAAACTCACAAAACAAGCATGAGAGTCCTAGTTTCAAAATTATGCTCAAATTTGTATTTTTTTGAACACTTGGACTCAAAAATTGGCATTCGAAGGGAAAATTTGTGTAATAGCTATGAAAATGCCCAGGAATTGGTTTGAGCTCTTTATTAAGGACAGAAATGACTTGTAGAAACTCATGGAATAAGCACAAGACTCTTAGTTTCAAAATTAACACTTAGAAATGAAACTAATTCAATTAATTTTAACTAATTTATATATTATTTATGAAGTTAATGCATTGATAAAATACTCATGTTTTTAATTTTTTATTGAAAGGTTGGTGATGGATGTTCGTGATTTGGGTAGTGACATGGTCATTAAAGATATAAGAGTTTGTCGTTTGATAATGCAGTTGTTTATTTTATTTTCTTTGTTTTGTTTTATAGGTTGTTAAATATTTGAATATATTTTGGAATTATTATGTTTGGGATTGCTGGATATTTGGACACATTTTAGGATTCTTATGTTTAGTATTGTTGGATATTTGAATGCAATTTGGGATTGTTTGATATTGGAATGCATTTGAGATTAATTTGGTTGCATTAGTAATTGTTACAATGTATAACGTTTAAGTTTAGTTTGTATAGTTTGTTATATATAGATTTGTTTGTATGTCATATACAGGTTACAAGAAAAACAAGTCACAGGGCAACATTGAAAAAAAAAATATTATCATATATACAGTTTATACATGTCAATGATTTTTATAATTTTAGCGACACAATCAATCATTGATAAAAGAAATCCTATTGAAAATATAAATAATTTCTAATTGATTTTGCCAATGCAAATTTGTCGTTGCCAAAAGTAAAGCTTTCTTGACAAACAACTCGTCGGCAAATGGCAACATTTATCGATGTAAATGTGTCACCAAAAGTTTACTTTTGCCGACTCGTATTTTGTTGCTGAAAGTATATTTTTTACCCATGCAAATTTTTGTCGAGAAAAGTCTCACACAATTATCATATTTGAACTACTTTTACTGACACAAGGTAAATTGTCGATGATAGATGAATGCTTTTATCGATGACTATTTTTGTCGCTAAAGGCATTACTTTTATCAACGCAATGATAATTTCGTTGGCAAAAAGTTTTGCCGACTCACTTTTACCCACTGGTTGGCGATGTAGTTGTGTGTCGGCGAAATTTTTTGTTGACGAGTTTTCCCTTTTAGCAACATATTTTGTTGCGTTGCAAAAAATGCAATTTCTTGAAAGAAGGATTCCTATCCCATAATATTGTGTAATAGCAATAAGTAGCTCATAACAAAAATGTAAGAGAGCTATGAGAACAAATGAAGCATCTAGCATAAAGAGAAATGTTGCACACTTGGTTCTGATCTCTTTCTTTTTTATTGTACTTGTTTTGATTATTAAGAGTTAACAATTTGGCATGGCATCTAATACTAAAGTGACATATCTTATTTCTCAAAGGTAATTTCTGTCCCATATTATATGATAGCAATGAGTTACTCTAACTCTGATCGTGATGTATGAAGGGATTCTCTTTTGCTTTTCTTTTACTTCTATTTCTTTTGATCACTGAGAGTTAATCATTTAGGAAGGCACGTGGTACTAAAGAGATGAATCTTGTGTCTCACAATTGAATTCATGTCTCACATGTGTAGTGAAAGGTAATCATTTGATAAGACATTTTATATTTCACATCAGATCTTTGTTAAGTACTATGTAGTGTGATCACAAGACCCCATTTTTTCCTTTTGATTTTTCTTTTACTACTTTTGATCATTAAGAGTTAATTGTTAAACAAGGCATTTGATACATAAGAGATATCTTGTGCCTTACAATGGGAATCATATCCTGTATTGTGTGGTAACAATTAATTATTTGGCAAGTTATCAAGTACAAAATTGATATATTTTGTGCCTCACATGGGATTTTAGTCTCATTTTGTAACGTAGTGATAGTTATTTTAACTGTAATCGTATTAACAACTGGGCCTTTTCATTTTTCATTTTCCATCTTTCCTTTAATTACTTTCTTTCTTTCTTTTTTATCACTAAAAATTAATAATTTATCAAGGCTCCTAATAAAGAAACTTCTTGTGTATGACATGGGATTCACATTCTATTTATGTGGTAAGAGTTAATCATTTGACAAGATACTTGATATTAAAAAAACATATCTTATGTCTTACATGGAATCCACGTCTTGCAAACACTCTAGTACTAAAAAGATATGTTGGGTCTCTCATGGGATTCTTGTCTCATATGGCGAGGTAGTCATCACTCTTTTTAACTTAAAACTAAAGAAACAAGATATATCTTGTGTTTCACATAAAATAATCATTTGAGAAGTTCGGTATTTGTTATTAGACATCTCTTGTGTCTCACATCGCATGAGACCTGCTTATACTGTATTGTAGCATTGAATTATATTTGAGCTCTTATTATGGGGTAGGGATAGATTTAAACAAGGAGATAAAGGAGAAAAGAGGGAGAATATAGTCACATTATATATAATATATGCAATATTTTCTTGAAATTAATTAATTTATTTATTTTGCGTGTGCCATGCCGTAGAAAATAACCACAACTATGTAGAGACTCAAATACAACTTTGCAGAAATTTGATGTTCAATTAGCGCATGTCATGAACACATGCTTCGTTAACAAAGTCTTCCATTGAATCTTATTGACAAAAAACATAAAATTATATTTAGATCATGAATTTAAATAGGAATTTGAAAAAGAAAAGGGGAAAGATGGATGAAATATTTAGATTTAAATTGATAAAATTAAAAACTCAAGATTTATTAGTTAAAAAAGAATTTTTTGTTGTTGTAATTTCTCAAAAGGAAAAAAAGAGAAGAAAAAAAAAAAGAAGGCCTAATCTATATGCAATTGCATGCCTATATATATGTACACAATCTGCATGCAAGTCCCCCAAAATCCTTAAACCAATCTCTCTTCCTTCTTTTGCTGGTTCCAATCTGTTTTGTCTTCAATTGTTTGTTGGCTGGTCAACACCATTATTCTCGGTGGCTTCTTGGTGGCTACGTATAGTGCTCTGCTTTTCAAGACTTGATTGTTCAATCAATCTGTGAGTTGGTCTAGTGCTTGGGTGAGATTTTTGTGTCATGTGATGTGTGCTTCAAAGGATTTTTTGGGTCACGGATTTGATATAGTTTTGGTTGTCTTCTACAACTTGTTCGAAGACAATTTGTTCATTTATCTGGTGAGATCTTTTTTATTTATTTGTGATTATTTAGAATTCACCTAAAGGTGGTTTGTGAGACCATTCGTGTTTCATTTGTAATCATTTGAAAACTCTTGGTTGATAGTGAAATCGGATTTTGGTTCTGTGGACATGTCTCACATTGAGAGAACCATACAAAAAATTCTTGTATCGTTGTTGATTTAATTTTTCTGAATTATTTTTATTTTTATCAATTGATTTATTTGTGAAAAATCATCTATGTTCCCTAACAGTTTTGATGGGAGAGAGAGCAGAGAGTTTATGGGTGGGAAAACAAATGATCTAATACGTTAATTTTTTGTTTGGGAAGATCTAGACCATTCAAACCAAATGTATCTCTAATACATTTTAAATATTTTCAAAGACCCTTGTGTAATATTATATAGATTTGACAATGAACCTTGTACAAAAAAAAATATATTATATTTACCTTATCTAATGCATGCTATATTTTTCTACTATGATTTTGTTTGAGTATTGTGGATCTTAATTTCTATAAAATGCATACAAAGGTGTATGTATTGTGCTACAACTACAAACCACATGCTTTATAATAAAGTTTTGAGTCAAATATTATAAAATGATAACTATAGAGCAAGACATATATATTTTGAAATAGGCATCAATACTGTTAATGATGAAATGTATGATTTTCATTTTTTTTCTCTTTCCACTAGTTTGCTCTTGACTTCATGAAATGTTGTGTTCGTAAATATAGATCTGACTAACAAAACATTTAACTTGGTTCAAATGTATCCCATAGTTTTTTTTATAAAAAAAAAAAAAAAAAAAAAAAAAAAAAAAAAAAAAAAAAACTCGGTTCAACTATAATACATCATCTATTTGGTGTACACTTTTGATCAATGAACTTGATCTAGAAATTTTCCCAATTTGTGTCACTAAAACAATTTCTTGTGTCATTCTTTCATAAAATGCTATGAAATTGATGTTACTAAATTAAATTTTTGTTGTAGTGATATGCCACTTCTTTATTGAAATGCCACAAGAGCTTTTTATGTTTGTGACTCAGTGACATTTTTCTTTAACGTGCCACCAAGTATTATTTTTGTGGCATCTTCTAAAAACATACCACTACTATTAGGGGTGCAACTTGGGCGGGTTGAACCCGCGCCGAACTCGAATTTTTTTAGGGCTTGGACAATATATTTTTGAATTTGTTACGGGCTTGTGAAAAATTTAGAAACCTGAATTAAATTTGAGCGGGCTTAGGCAAAGGCATCAAACAACCTGAGTAACCCAAAACCCGAATTATACATATATAGATATATATATAAAAATATTAAATATATATAAATTATTAGTCATTACATGATATTAAAGTAATTTAGATTATTAAATCATATATAATGTATTATATATACAAGTAACATAAAGTCCTACATTTTTTATTCTCTCACAAGTTGTAAAGACTATCATAGTGCATCTCTCTTGCATTATATTAATTATTTGTTTTGATATTATTAATGATTTTCTAAAAAAAATGTAAATAGAGTCTAATTTTACTAAATTAATAATTTAGATGCCAAAAAAAAAAATCTGAAATTCATGTACAATTCGGGCAGCTCGGGTAATTCAAGTTTAACTTGGGTCAAGCTTGGGAAGACAACTTCGGGTTACAATCCGGGTCTGAGCAGGTCTCAACACAACTTGGGCTGAGCTTGGATAATCTCCCAATCTTGCCGAACCTGCTCGAGTTGTATCCTTAACTACTATAGTGCCACTAAAATGTGTTTTTGTTGTAGTGGAAGATTGAGTTTAGAAGAAAATTGTGAAAGAGAGAAGAGGACAAATGAAACATCTAATGAAGAATGAAATTTAATGGGACAGTCCAATAATTTTACTTTGACATGAAGAATGAAATCCACCCGATATGCCAAATGCTAAATTAGCATTTGGCATGAACTTAACATATCAAATTTGATATGGTCCTTGTTGAAGTCAAATGTTGAGTCCACCCAATCAAATAATTTTATTTTTTAAAATAATAGAATAATAGATTTGACATATTTTGTAGAGAGTTTCTAGATCAAATTGACATATGTCAATTTGCCACCTGAGTCTTCAAAAAAATTTGGCACACCAAATTTTAAAAGTTTGGGTGGAGATGCTCTAAAAGTTAATAATTTGACAAAGTATCTGATACTAAGGAGATATATCTCATGTTATCTCTATCCCATATTGTGTAATAGCAATGAGTAGCTTATAACAAAAATGTAAGAGAGCTAAGAGAACAATTTACTAAAGAGAAATGTTGCATATTTGATTCCCACATTTTTCTTTTTTATTATACTTGTTTTGATTGTTAAGAGTTAACAATTTGACAAGGCATCTAATACTAAAGAGACATATTTTATTTTTAAAAAGTAATTTATGTCCCATATTGTATGATAGCGATGAGTTACTTTAACTCTGATTGTGATGTAGGAAGAGATCCTCTTTTGCTTTTTCTTTTTCTTTCCATCACTAAGAGTTAATTAGGAAGGCATGTGGTACTAGAGACATATCTTGTGTCTCACAATTGAATTCATGTCTCACATATGTAGTAACGGACAATCATTTGATAAGATATTTTGTATCTCACATGGGATCTTTGTTGATCTTTGCTCAGTACCATGTAGTAGTGATGAGTTACTCCAATTCTAATAGTGTGATCAGGAGACCCCATTTTTTCCTTTTGATTTTTCTTTTACTACTTTTGACCATAAAGAGTTAATTGTTAAACACGGTATTTGATACAAAAGAGATATCTCATGCCTTACAATGGGAATCATATCCTGTATTGTGTGATAAGAGTAATTATTTGAGAAGTTATCAAGTACAAAATTGATATATCTTGTGTCTCACATGGGATTTTAGCCTCATTTTATAAGGTAGTGATAAGTTATTCTAACTCTAATCGTGTTATAATGGCGAGTCTTTTTATTTTTCATCTTTCCTTTTACTTTATTTTTATTAACAAAAATTTATAATTTATCAAGGCTCCTTCTAATAAAGAGATTTCTTGTGTATGACATGGGATTCCTATTCTATTTGTGGTAAGAATTAATCATTTGACAAGATATTTTATATTAGAAAAACATATCTTATGTCTTATATGGAATCCAGGTCTTATATGGTATTATAGTGAGAATGAGTTACTTCGCTCTAACCATGCGGTAGGGAGGTTTTTTTTTTTGTTTTTTTGTTTTTAACTAAGAGTTAACAAACACTTTAGTACTAAAAAGATATGTTGTGTCTCTCATGGGATTCTTATCCCATGTGGCGAGGTAGCCGTCACTCTTTTTAGTTTAGAACTAAACATATATCTTGTGTTTCATATAAAATAATCAATTCAGAAGTTAAGTATTTATTACTAAAGAGACATATCTTGTGTCTCCCATATCATAAGACCTACTTATAATGTATAGTATCATTGAATTATATTTGAACTCTCATTGTAGATAAGGGAGAGATTTAAACAAGGAGATAAAAGCAGAAATGAGAGAGAATCTAGTCACATTATGTATAATATATGCAATATTTTCTTGAAATTAATTAATATTATTATTATTTACTTTTTTTTTTTTTTGGTGTGCCATGCAGAGAAGACAACCACAACTATGTAAAGACTCAAATACAACTTTGCCGTTCAATTAGCGCATGTCACATGCTTTGTAAACAAAGTCTTCAATTGAATCCGGTTGACAAAAAACATTAAGACTGTATTTGGCTAATAAATTTAGATAGAGATTTGAAAAAAGAAAGAAAAAATATAAATAAAAAAAATATATTTAAATTGATAAAATTAAAAACTCAAGATTTATTTTGTTAAGAATGTTTTTTTTGTTGTTGTTGTAATTTCTCAAAAGAAAAAAAAAGGAGAAATTGACAGTAATTCTTTTTTTGGATAATATTTAGAGAAACTTCTTTTTTCACAAAGAAATTTAAGCTCTTTAAAGAGAATTTCACAAAGAAATTTCAACTCTTCATAATATTATTGACGGATCTTAACTAATAAGAAAAAATATATTGGACCTCTCCTACCATCCAAAGTTGGAGGGATGTTTCACTAATCTGCTCTTTTTTAAATTATAAATATATAATTGAGTTGAAATCAAACATTTTATAAATAGTCTTATTTAGTAAAGATTAATTTCATGAAATAAATTCTGCAAAAAAAATTTCTATATTGCCATACATTGGGTATTTTAAGTAAGAGTGTGAATTTTTTAAATGACACGTTAACGCAATAAAAATCAAACACATGTTGAATTGCTATAACACAATAATACAAAAAATAAAGGAAGATTTGGTCAAAACCTCCTTCATAATAAAATTTTAATATATTAAAGAAAAACACAAAAAGTTTTTCTTGAAAAGTTCAGTACACACCACTGTAACGCCCTCAAAATAAACCCATAAACCAACCAACAATAGCATGCTTAGACAAAAGAGAATAAAGCATAAATATATATTCCATCAGAATAATCATTACAAAATGTATTACATGTTGACAACAAAGGTAAATGCCCTATGGATTTACAACTTTCCAAGTCGACACTTGGTTACAAAACGAGAGTGCTAACTCTATACAAAGAAAGTCCTTGGCTTGATATACATGTAATACAACAAAACAACAAAAGAAGTCCCAGCCACTAAACCTCCCAATCTATATCCTTGGAGGTGGCATGCTACCTGTACCTGAAAATGATGTCCCATAAAGGGTGAGCCACAGCCCAGTAGAAATACACTAAACTAACTATAAACAATGACTAAAATAATAGCATTTGATAGATGGTTCACACTTACCTTCCAACGTATACCATATTACAGTTTCATGACAATCATATCCATATTACAATTCATTTTTCACTTCTTATTCAACTTTAAGTTTGAAAACAAGGCTCAGAATCTGGCCAAATAATTTAATGAGATGATAACTCATTACTAAAATACTTTCGAAATTCATGATGGATACACATCTTGGTGCTGTATCAAAGTCAATAAAATCATTCCCATACTTCAAAAATGATAATGATATACATTTCAGTGCTATACCAAATCAAACAAACACTACCATACTTCACGTGTGATAATAATATACATTTTAGTGCTATATCAAATCAAACAAACACTTCCATACTTCACAAATGATAATGATATACATTTTAGTGCTATATCAAATCATACAAACACTTACATACTCCACAAATGATACACATTTTAGTGTTGTATCAATCTCAAACAAAGTCCGGTTTAGAAGTCCATTCCCTATCTTCCAATAAACCGTGGAGTACATCCCCTATCTCCTCCCACACAAAACAATGTATATAAGCAATTATCATATACAAATTCAATCAATCAGTACAAAATTTTGATGTATTATACCAACCCCCATATTCAATAACATACTCAATTGATTAGTTTTAGTTTGCGTATCAACATTTTAACAGATAAGCCTATGAGCTATATCAACACTTCAACAGATAAGCATATGAGTTGTATCAACACTTCAACAGATAAGCATATGAGTTGTATCTACGGAGTCCATCCCCTATCTTCTCCCAAACACTATCTGGTTTAGAGGTCCATCCCCTATCTTCCCCTAAACCGTAAAGTACATCCCCTATCTCCTCCCACACAACACAATGTATATAAACATAGATCATACACACATTCAATCAATAGATAAAGTTAATATATTATTTCAACCATCATATCCTATGACACATTCAATTGATCAGGTTTTAGTTTGCCTAATCTTCATGCATTGTCTACAACAATCAAGACTATCCTCTACAAATAGCTCAAAGCAGTTATTTCTAAATAGAAAATAAATGCACCAAATGGATAAAATATCAATATTTTGTCTAGGTCAGCGATAAATTAATCCGACTACACCCTTTAATCCCATATCTTTCCAACTTGAATATTTCCTATTCAATTTCCCTTTTTCCTAAATTAATTATACAAATTAATTTATCATAACAATTAAGGTTTTTCCCCATATTCTCAATATCAACCCTAAGGTTCCATTTTCATCAATGATCTAACATATAATTCCATTTTTCAACTTACCACATACATATGGGTTTTAAACTTGAAAACACCCCCCTTTTTGAAAATTACACAAGGACCCCAAACTTTCTCAAAATTACCCGACAACCCCCAACATATCAAAATGCCAAAATTCAAAGACAAAGCTTATAAGATGGAGTAGGATATCCCCACCTCGAAGTTAGAGTTCAAACGGAGAAGATGAAGAAATTCGAAGTGCTCCAAATCAACAATTTCTTGGATCAAAACGAAACTCTCAACGATCAAAACACTTTTTACAAAGGCCGAAGGATAGGAGGACACTCTAACTAGATCAAACCCTAGAGAGAAGGGAGATTCTAGAGAGAGAAGCTCTCAAAAGTGTTATTAGAAAGTAAGAGAGAGAGAATGAATGTAAAAAGTGATTTAAAATGGCCTGGCTGTCAACTGATATACGACACTCCCGCTCGAGCGGAGAATAGAACGCTCGAGCGTCAAGCACAAAAATCTGGACACGCTTGAGCGCGAGAAGGCCAGCTCAAGCACCAAGACACAAGAATAAAGTACATCTGCTCGAGCGCAAAAACCAGTCCGCTCGAGCGTAAATTTCCCCCTCCTAGAACTTTCACAGACAAAGCACTACCCGCTCGAGCGCCAAAATATACGCTCGAGCACGACTGCTCGAGCGTGAAAAACACACCTGCAGAAGTTTTGCAGAGACACGAAATACTGGAAGTGTGTAAACCCCGCTTGAGCGCAAGAAGGCCCGCTCGAGCGTACAACCAAAAACCAAACTCCGCTCAAGCGCAGAATGACCCGCTCGAGTGTAACACCAAAAACCTAAGCAACTACACTTGAGACCAAAACTCAACTTACCTGTTTAAAACTCATACATATGAAATTAAAGGATGACAACATGGTATACAACCACCAACTCCACGGAACCGAAGTCCGGAATACAACAAACACAGAAAGGGAAAACTGGAATCGCTATAACCACTATTACCAAAGTATTTTTAGTGACTAATTTACTATTTAAAATTTTAAAAAGATATAATTTTTGATCTAGATGTTGGTTTTTAATAAAATTAATATTTTTAAAATTCTCTCATCAAGATTTAATAAACAAGATCCAAATTGATTATGAAATTCTTAAAGTAAAAAATAAAATTACCGTCATAATTTTTTCCGCAAAAGTCAATTATTAGTTGTTAGATTAGTACTAATGAGATTTAACCTCTTCACCTTTTACAAAGCACCAAGTACGTGTTCTCTTAACTCAACTCCTCCCTAAGGAAAGAGTTGAACACATGATCTTTCCTTAGGGACTAAGCCCCTAGTTGGTTAAAAATTACCGTCGTAATTGACGTAACAATAAAATTTTACAGTTGACGTTAGTTTTAATAGGAAAAAAATTAGGGAAAATTATTGATAAATCCCATTTAGAAGTTTTTTAACCCAAGAAGTCCATGAATGAATTTTTTAACCCATTTAGTCCCATGTATGTGTAGTTTTATTCCATAAAGTCCTTTTTCTTGATTTACACTATTTTCTTGGACACTTATGCTTTTATATTTAATTTTGATATCCTTATAAATATTTTTTGAAGCAATTTTATGATGTGAACATTCATATTTTAAAATTCACATTGGTAAGAATGTAAAATTGGCCCGTGGGCGGCCCGAAACCTGTCTGCGAACCGGGGCAGGGCGGGCCCGGCCCGTTGACAATGTGAATATTCAAATTGACATGTTAACATTCACATTAATAGGAGTGTAAAATTAGCTCGCGTCCCGTGGCGGGGCGAAACCCACCTGCGGCCCATGGGCGGCTCGGGGCGGTCCCGATCCGAGCCGTTGACAATGTGAATATTCATGTTGACATATTAACATTCACATTGATAAGAGTATAAAATTGGTCATGCTATGGGCCAAAAGCCCGCCTCAGCAAGGCAGTTTATTGTTCCGTTGACAATGTGAATATTCACATTGATAAGAGTATAAAATTGGCTAGCGTCCCGTGGGTGGCCAAAAGCCCGCCCGCGGCCCGAGGCGGGCCTGGCCCGGCCCGTGGACAATGTGAATATTCACATTGACATGTTAACATTCACATTGATAGGAGTGTAAAATTAG
Organism: Camellia lanceoleosa; assembly: GCA_025200525.1. NCBI lineage: Eukaryota > Viridiplantae > Streptophyta > Magnoliopsida > Ericales > Theaceae > Camellia > Camellia lanceoleosa. The sequence goes on from CM045771.1 coordinate 94,802,715, forward strand.
CCCGCGTCCCGTGGCTGCCCGAAACCCGCCCACGGCCCGTGGGCGGCCCGGGGCGGGCCCGGCCCGTTAACAATGTGAATATTCACATTGACATGTTAATATTCACATTGATGAGAGTATAAAATTGGCCCGCACCCCGTGGCTGCCCAAAACCAAATTACGGCCAGGCGAGCCAGTTCGACTGTTGACAATGTGAATATTCACATTGACATGTTAACATTCACATTGATAAGAGTATAAAATTGGCCCGTACCTTGTGGCTGCCTGAAACTCACCCACAGCCCTTAGGCGGCCTGGGACGGGCCCGGCCCAGCTTGTTGAGAATGAATATTCATATTGACATGTTAACATTCACATTGATAAGAGTATAAAATTGACCAGCGGCCCATAGGCTCGGGCCGAGCCCGGCCCGACCCATTGGCAATGTGAATATTCACATTGACATATTAACATTCACATTGATAAGAGTGTAAAATTGGCCCACGACCGCTGGCGGCTAAAGCTTGACCCGTGACAATGTGAATATTCACATTGACATGTTAACATTAACATTGATAGAAGTGTAAAATTTGCCCGCTGCCTAAAGCTCACTCACGGCCCGGGGTAGGCCCGGCCCGTTGACAATGTGAATACTCACATTGACATGTTAACATGCACATTAATAGGAATGTAGTATTGGTCCGCCGCCCGTGGATTGCTCGAAGCCCGCCCACGGCCCAGGGCAAGCTCGTTTGGGTCCGGGCCCGAGCATGTCTGAGATCCTAGGCTAGGGCCTACGCCATCACTTTGAAGCCTGGCCCCGCCCATCGGCCCGCTTAAGGCCCATTCAAGGCTCGGTCTGAGGCCCAGCCCGCCTGAGGCACAATGTCTTTTTTTGTGAAAAATAATAAAATTTTGGTAGAAAAAATTAAAAAGAATTAAAAAAAAATAGCCAGTTCGCCTAAGCCCTACTTAAGCTCGAGTTTGCCTAGGCCCAATCGCCCGATCCGAGGTCATCTTATCGTCACAAATAATTTTACACTCCTATCAATGTGAATGTTAATATGTAAATGTGAATATTCACATTGTCACACTGGCAGCCGCCCGGCAGTGGGCTTTGGGCTGAGCCAGGCAAATTTACACCTATCAATGTGAATGTTAATATGTCAATGTGAATATTCACATTGTCACCGGCCGGGCCGGGCTCGCCTCGGGCCGCCCATAGGCTTTGGGCCGCCCATGGGACGCGAGTCAATTTTACACTCTTATCAATGCGAATGTTAACATGTCAATGTAAATATTCACATTATCAACGGGTCGGGCCTGCTGCGGCAACGGGCAGGCTTCGGGCCACCCACAGGTCCCGGGCCAATTTACAGTTCTATCATTGTAAATATTAAATATGTCAATGTGAATATTCACATCGTCACAGGCCGGACTGGGCTCGCACCCGAACCGCCCACAGGCTGCGGGCTAATTTTACACTCCTATCAATGTGAATGTTAACATGTCAATGTGAATATTCACATTGTACATAGGCCGGGCCCCTACACATTGATGATATGAACATTCACATTGACGGTGTGAACATTCATATTAGGGATATTTTGGTAATTATGTCACTCATAGGACTTATTGAAATATAAGAAAATAATATGAACTAAATAGAATATAAGTAGATGAAAATGATATTTTGGTCTTCTTATCTCAAATAGGACCTAATGGAATAGTAAAAAAGAATATAGATTGGATGGAACATAAGTAATTAAAGATGGATTTATGGAAAAAGCTCCCAAAAAATTATGATTTTTTTTTAAAAGAATTTCATAACCAGTATGGATCTTATTTAATCGATCTTAACAAGAGGATTTTAAAATTATTAATTTTATTAAAAATTAATATATAAATAAAAAATTATATTATTTTAAAATTTAAAATATAAAATAGTTACTGAGAATAAGATTGTCTAAAAAATAAATAAATAAATAAATTTATTTGTCCGTTATGAAAGGGACGCTGCTTCTCTTAGAGGTTTACAAATTAAAAGTATTTAACATGTCCTTTTCACTTTAAAGGGGACTATGACAGACTTTAGCCCAATATATCAAAAATAAATAAATTGGGTCAAAGTTAAAGGGTTCTAACATAAACTCAAAATGACGTACGACACCTATCCACGCCTTTGTCTGCTGAATCCGGATCCTCAGTCGCGTTTGTCTGTCGTGTTTGCCTGTAGCGCCCCAAACGACGTCGTTTTGGGGCAACTTTTCAAAAAAAAAAGAAAAAAAAAAAAGAAAGAAGAATGAAGAACAGAACTAGGATTGGGGGAAGAACCATTAATGGCGTCGAACACATCTGGAAGAACCATTAACGGAAAAAAATTAATAAAAAAGATTAATAAATGGCCATGGTCCAACTCTGGATCTCTTCCCACAAACCCAATCCTAGTTCTGAAAAATGGCCATGGAAGAGATCCAGATCCAACTCAGAAAAAAACAGATCCAATCATCATCAACAACAAACCCAGAAAAAAAAAGAAAAAAAAAAAAAACTGAGAGAAAGAGAATGAAGCAAAAACACAAATAATACCAAAAAAAAAAAAATTTGGAGGGGGGTTTAAGATTGTAAATTAATCTGGGTTTTTTTTTTTTTTTGTGTCTCTGTTTTTTTTTTTTTTTGTGTGTGTCTCTGTTTTTAAGAAGAAGAAGAATAAGAAAGAAGAAAAGGAAAAAGAAAATCAGGAAGAAGTAAACCAGGAAGAAGAAGAAGAGTAAAAAGAAAACCAGCAAACCCAATCCTAGTTCTGAAAAATGGCCATGGAAGAGATCCAAATCCAACTCAGAAAAAAACAGATCCAATCATCATCAACAACAAACCCAGAAAAAAAAGAAAAAAAAAACTGAGAGAGAAAGAGAATGAAGCAAAAAACACAAATAATACAAAAAAAAAAAAAAAAATTTGGAGGGGGGGTTTAAGATTGTAAATTGATCTGGATTTTTTTTTTTTTGTGTCTCTGTTTTTTCTTTTTTTCTTTTTTTTTTTGTGTGTGTCTCTGTTTTTAAGAAGACGAAGAATAAGAAAGAAGAAAAGGAAAAAGAAAATCAGGAAGAAGAAGAAGAATAAGAAAGAAGAAGAGTAAAAAGAAAACCAGCAAACCCCTTCTTCTTCCGTGCTCCTCTGTTCTTCCATTCTCTCTCTTTTTTTTTTCTTTTTTTTTTTTTTTTTTGAAAAGTTGTCTCCAAAACGACGTCGTTTTGGGGTGCTACAGGCAAACGCGCCAGGCAAACGCGACCGAGGATCCGGATTCTTGTCTGCTTGGGTAACTCATCCTGAGTAACCAGTCTTGGAGAAAGAGCCGGTCTCATCTAATACTTATAATTTGTATACATTAAAAAAAAGTAGGTGTTTGGTATATATTAAAAAAGTATAATTTTTTTTTTATATACATATATACATTTATTTGAGTTATATTAATCAATATTTTTTCTTTATTTTTTTACTTTTTTTTTTTTTTATAAAAAAATAAAAATTATATTTATTTAAAATATCTCAAACCTCTCCTAAAGATACATATTCTTTTGTCTCAAATGATATTAATGTCCCATATTGTGTGATAGCGACAAACAACCTACTATTAGGGTGTGTTTTATTGGACGAACTGTATGAGGAGGATTAAAATCTATCGAACTTGAATTCTGAGACTGTGAATCTCCCAGACTATTTGGTTTGATTGGATGTGTATTTCGTGTTTTTTTTTTATGGGATTAGATGTCTAGAAATGACTATTTTTAGTGAAGTCAATGTTTGGTTGGACGAACATAATAAGATAAATAAACAAAAGACTATTTTACCCATTTTCAATTGTTTACTAAGTAATAGTAATGTTAAACATATCTTTAATATTTTATTTTATTTTTTACACAATTAAATAAATTTATTTTTTAAAAATAAATAAATAAAATATCAATAAAAATATATGTTATTTTTTTAATTAAAATTTTAAATAAATTTATTTTTAAAAATAATAATAATTAAACAATGAAATTAAATAAAACATCTATTAAAATTTAAATAATGAAATTAAATAAAATATAAACAGAATTTTAAAATAAAAAATCAATAAAATATCTATAAAAAATTATTTTAAAAAATGATATAAATAAAACATCAATAAAAAATTAAACAAAATTATTTTATTTTTACATTGACACATTTAAATTTTATTAAATTTTACTAAATATAATACATAATTAAATAATAGACGATCAAAATAATCATTTCGTATTCTAATTCCAATAATAAATAGTCCAATAAAAATTATCTCATACTCACCCTAAATTTCTATTCTAATACATTGCGTATGACTTCGTCCTGTTGATGTACTACTCCCTTTGTACTTTATTGTCTATTGTTTTGTTTTATTAGTTTTCACTGTGTCGTTTATTATTATTTTTTTCCCCTTTATTGTCTATTGTTTTGCTTGATTAGTTTTCACTGTGTTATTTGTTATTATTTTTTTCCCAACAAATTGGCTTTCACTCGCAATCAATGTTTCGAACTGTTTGATAACTGCAATTTGGTCTCCCAACATCGGGGTATTTTCATCCACATAAAATAAGATATGAGCCTTATTAATTATCTGAAAAATATTAAATTCATTTATAGTTTTATTCAATATTTTCCATACCAGTGGGAATAGTTACAGTCATTTATTATTTTTTTAACATTTGCGTTAACAATACCGTTATTATATTTTGTTGCTTTTATCATTTTAATTCATATAATTTTAATTAGTTTGATTTTAACCTTTAATTTAAAATTTTGTGTCAATTTAATCTAATTGATAATATTGATTAGAACTTTTGAAAGAAAATGGCTACTGATGTGGTTGAATTTTTTAATTTTTTATTTTAATTAAACAAAAGAGAGTCCTTTATTAATGATAAAAAGAAAAAAAAAAATACATCAATATCTAACAATTGTAATCTATTGAATAAAATTGAAATGAAATCATAAATTTAAGAACAAAATCGAGCTAATTAAAATATAAGAACTACCGGTGCAATTTATCTTTAATTAAATTTCTAAATTGCCAATGTTTCTTCAATGAGTAATGCTATACAATCACGAAAAGACATACAAAAAACTTGTATAAAATGATATGGTGACATTATGAGATTATTACTATAAAACAAAAAAATTCTTGAACTCTCATTGATGCCAAATGAAATTAAGCACATTAAAATCATCTCTTTAAATTGTCATTGAGAACACAATGTTGGTGAGAAAATTCGGGTGATTATTGGGTATTTCTGAAATACGGTCATGATTAAGGCCGAAATGTACATCATTGAGGCCGTTAATTAGAATCTCTTAACTTCACTTGCTGGTCAAACTGTATACTTTATGTATGTTGAATGTCAATCAAGTTGTATATCGTCGGAGCGTAAAATGGGCACAAAGACAGAATTTGGACGGAGTTAACTTTTCCGCACGTGCGTTGACATTTTTTGGGAAAGTCAAACCGATGTTTTAAACCTGTTTGGAAGTGAGTAGAAGTATAAAAAGGTAAGGAAAAGCTTTTCTAGGGTTCTGAATTTGTTTTGACCTAAAGAGAGATGCTAGGGTTTGAAAGAGGAGGAAGGAACTAAAAGCTTCAAGGATGTTTCCAATAGTTGTTCCTTCTCCATCTACCTCCTTCCACTCCTCCATGAGTGGCTAGTCTCCTTTTCTAGGGTTTTGATGAAACCCTAGCCATGTAATTATTTAGTTTTCTTTTTTATTTTAAATTATGTAAAGGTTTGAACATTTGTATGGTGATTTAGAAGTTTCTTTTATATAATTTTCATTATTCCTTCGAATATTTGACTTTCTGTGATTGTTGAATGTTATCCATACAATTGTTTTCTATTCCTTCACATTCAAGGTATGGGACGAACCATACTACGAGGAACGAGTCGTATCACTACCTTAGTTTAGAGTGAACGGTTCGTATTACTTGAGATGGTTCGTGTTCGTACATTGAATGTGATAATCTTCTTGTTAAATGCTTTGAGTTTGTAGTTGCGAAGCATTAATTCGTTCAAACCACAGCATAATTGATTTCAATTGGAAACCCTAATTATTTGGCTAGTGGTGGACTCTTTGCCCTAGTTTTTTCCCCAATTCAGTAAATCCAATTTCATTTATCATTGATAATTTAATTCCTTAGTTTAATTTATTTGTTATTAAATTAGATTATAAACAATTAATCTTTTTATCAAAATTAATTTAGGAATTTAAAAATTAAATTAGTTTAATTTCACAATAGTCCCTGTAGATCGATACATGGACTTGCCATTATTCTTATTAAATTTAGTATAGTTTAGTATTTAATTTTGGTGTGTTCAACGACCCATCAAATTTTGACGCCGTTGCCGGGGACTTCTGGCGAAATTAGCTAATTTAAAATTACATTCTTATTTTAATTTTTAGTTTAGGATTTTATGCTTTTGTGTTGCTAAGTGTGCAGAGCGTTTGAAGTTGGAGCTATTATTGAAGTGCAAGCGGAGCGCAGCCGAGCTTTAAAAATAAAAATAAAAATAAAAACCGCAACACTAAAGTGAGTAAACAGAAGCAAACACTCACAAACAAAGCACCAAAGTGCTAAAACGAAAGTCAAAGCTCAATTGGGGGTTGGAGACAATGTCTACACGTCAAGCACCCGCAAGACAAGTAAAGCGTTTTCGTTAAACCGCTGTGAGTATTTCTCTTTTAGCATGATGCTTTCGTAACTTAGTGCACCGAGTCGAACTTTTTTTGTGTGTATAGGTAGTGTATGCACGAGAGCCGTTCTTGTCGCCCTGAATTGTGGAGTTTGGACCTTGAACTAGAAAGGACCCTTAGGAGACTTAGGGCATCTGCCCGTGTTCCTAGGCTTGAATATTCATATTCATACATTGAGCCATTAGAGATGGCAGTTCCTAATGTCTCGAATGTGCCCAACCGGACACTTAAGGATTATTTTACACCCACTGCATATACATCACCATCAGGCATCCAATTACCCAACACCACTGCTGCTCATTATGAAATTAAGTCCAGCACCATACAAATGCTCCCATCATTCCATGGACTAACTCATGATGACCCTTATAAACATTTGAATGAATTTCTGGAAATTTGCTCGACAATTAGGATCCAGAATTTCACAAATAAAGCCTTAATGTTGCGATTGTTTCCATTCTCGTTAAAGGATAAAGCCAAACACTAGCTAAATTCTTTACCTGCTAATTCAATCACAACTTGGGACCAATTACAGCAACGGTTCTTGGAGAAGTACTTTTCCATAGGTAAAACCAACCAACTTAGGCGAGCCATCACAAACTTTGCTCAAATGGATGGCGAGCAATTCCATGAGACGTGGGAAAGACTTAGAGACCTTCTCCAACAGTGTCCCCACTACCAAGTGCCTAATTGGCAACTTGTTCAAACATTTTCTTATGGCTTAACTGAGCCGCACCACCAAATGGTGGATTCGTCCTGTGGTAGGACATTTATGTCTAAAAATGATGCCGATGCATGGCAATTGTTTGAGAACTTAAGTGATAATTCCCTTCACCATGCCTTCGCAACCCGGCAAGTCCGACAATCAATAATTGGAGCCCCGAAAAGAGGGGGCATTTATGAGGTCGGGCAAAACTTAGAGTTAGCCCAACAAGTAGAGGCATTGTCCCGCAAAATGGACCAATTATTAGCTACGGGACATGCCCTTACCCAGCAAGATCAGCCTCAATTTCAGGAGGCATGTGTTATTTTTGCGAGCCCTGCTCATGACTTGAGTGAGTGCCCTTCGGCATCACAATTTCCGGAGTTAGTCCAAGAGCATGTGAATGCGGCTGCGGCTCAAGGATTCTCCAACCCGGGTAATGACCCATACTCTAACACATACAATCCGGAATGGAGAAATCACCCTAATTTCTCATGGAGACCCCCTTCAAAAGGCACTTCTTACAATCCTCCACCACGAATGTAGAATTTCAATAATTTTGCCAACCAATCATCTTACCGACCACCGCAACCTTATCGACCCCCACAACTATACCGGCAACCACAACCACAACCCCCACCTGTTCCTTAGGGCGACTCTGTCTTTGAGACTCAGGTGTTTTAAGTTTTCTCTAAATTTAAGGGGTTAGCACCGGTAGTTCATTCCCATACTCACTCTATTGCCAAGCTAGAGACCCAATTGGGTCAAATAGCTAACAACATAAATCAGAGAGAGAAGGAAAAATTACCAAGTCAAACTGTGGCCAACCTAAGGGACAATACGGGACAGAGAGTTCGGGTGGGAATGGAAAGCAACATGAGCAAGTGCAGGCGGTGGTTGCTTTAAGAAGTGGTAGGGAGTTAGAGCCTCAGTCAGTTGCGTCTGATGCAACTAGAGTTAGGAAGGATGACCACAGTGGTTCACCTAGTGAGAGCAAGGATGAGGGGGAAACACTTAAGAGGGATGACTTAGTCCCTAACACTCCATATGTGCCTAAGGCACCCTTTCCCCAATGCCTTGATACACCGTCCCCTTTTAATAAGAAGGTGACATCTATGGAGGCAATGATGGATGCCTTTAAACAGGTAAAAATCAACATCCCCCTGTTGGAGGCGATTAAGCAAATACCATCATATGCCAAATTTCTGAAGGACCTTTGTACGCAAAAGCGTAAATCTAGGACACATGTGTCCCAAAAAGTCCTACTCACGGAACAAGTAAGCTCCATCTTGTTGAATGACACACCTCCTAAGCTTAAGGACCCGGGAGCCCCAACCATTGCATGCATTATAGGGGACCATTTCATTGATAGGGCCTTATTGGATTTAGGGGCGAGTGTCAATTTGTTGCCGTACTCTGTGTACGAGGAATTTGGGCTTGGCGAGTTGAAGCCCACTACTGTCACTCTTCAATTGGCTGACCGGTCCCTCAAAGTGCCACGTGGCATGATTGAGGATGTGCTAGTGAAGGTCGATAGGTTTTACTTTCCTGTTGGCTTTTTGGTTTTAGATATGGAACCGGTAGCCAGTTCTAGGAAACAAATCCCGGTGATCTTAGCTCGACCTTTCTTGGCTACGGCCAATGCTTGCATTAATTGTCGGACTGGGGTTATGGAAGTTTCATTTGGTAATATGCAAGTGAAACTTAATGTTTTCCAGGCATCCCAATAACCTCATGAGAGAGAGGAGTGCTTATTAGTGGATGTTATGGATGAGATTGTGGAGGAGGCTTTGCCCTCCATTCTTGTAGAGGACCCTTTAGAGGCTTGTCTAGCTCATTTTGGGTTTAAAAATTTTGATATTAATTGCTGGGTCAGTTGAGGAGGTGAATGTCTTGCTTAATTCTTCTTCTACACCGGATTTTCCTCCGTGGAAAGCCCGGTTTGAGTCACTTCCTCCTCTGTCGAGAGAGCCTGCCACACCATCTTTGGTCACACCACCTACACTTGAGTTGAAGCCACTTCCGGCCACACTCAAGTATGCATTTTTAGGGCCCCAAGAGACTTTACCAATTATCATTGCATCTGACTTGACTGCGGAGTAGGAGAGTCAGTTAATGAGTGTTCTTGTGGCACATCAGAGTGCTATAGGTGGTCAGTGGTTGATTTGAAAGGGATAGATCCCTCCGTGTGCATGCATTATATTCACCTAGAGGAGGACACCAAACCTTCTCGCGAAATGCAACGGAGACTGAATCCTAACATGAAAGAGGTAATGAAAAATGAGGTATTAAAATTGTTAGATGTGGGTATTATATAGCCCATCTTAGATAGCAAGTGGGTGAGTCCCACACAAGTGGTGCCCAAGAAATCGGGCATCACCGTTGTTGAGAATGAGGGAGGAGAGTTAGGCCCCACACGAACTACTACTGGGTGGCGAGTGTGCATTGATTATAGAAGACTAAATTCCTCGACTAGGAATGATCATTTTCTCTTACCTTTCATTGACCAAATCCTAGAGCGGTTAGCGGGGTAGGGTTTCTATTGTTTTCTTGATGGCTACTCGGGGTATAATCAAGTCCCGGTGTACCCTGCTGACCAGGAAAAGACCACATTTACATGCCCTTTTGGCACTTTTGCTTACAGGCGCATGCCCTTCGGGCTATGTAATGCATCGGCGACCTTTCAACGATGTATGATGGCCATTTTCTCCAACATGGTGGAGAAATTCTTAGAGGTTTTTATGGATGACTTTTCGGTGTTTGGACCGTCTTTTGAGAAATGCCTTAGGAACTTGACTAGAGTGTTAGAACGATGTACTGAGGCAAACCTAATCTTGAGTTGGGAAAAGAGCCATTTTATGGTTCATGAGGGTATAGCATTGGGACACATTGTGTCCCCTCGAGGTATAGAAATTGACAAGGCTAAGGTTGACCTCATTGCAGGCTTTCCTCCACCCAATTTCATGCGTCAAATTAGGTCTTTCTTAGGGCATACAGATTTTTACCGTAGGTTCATTAAAGACTTTAGTAAGATATCACGTCCTTTGTGTAGTTTACTGGTTAAGGACGCGCCTTTTATCTTTGATGAGGCATGCTTAAAGGCATTTGAAACACTGAGAATGGCCCTGACCACTGCCCCAATCATGAAATCACCAGATTAGTCGCTTCCCTTTGAAATCATGTGTGATGCCTCTGATTATGCTATCGGGGCTGTGTTGGGCCAAAGGGTTAATAAGGCACCATTTGCTATATACTATGCTAGTCGCACTCTCTCGGATGCACAATTGAATTACACTACCACCGAGAAAGAGTTGCTAGCTGTGATCTTTGCCTTAGACAAATTTCGATCTTATCTCCTAGGTTCCAAGGTCATAGTCTTTACTGATCATGCCGCTTTGCGGTATTTACTATCTAAGAAAGAGACAAAACCTAGGTTGATTAGATGGATTTTGTTGCTTCAGGAATTTGATTTAGAAATCTGTGATAAGAAAGGATCTGAGAATGTGGTGGCGGATCACCTCTCCCGAATCCTCGTTGAATATACTAGTGACTAAATTAGAAATGAAATTAAAAAGTTTGAAATTGGTAAAAAATTAGAAAAACATTATTTCTTAATTGATAATTCATTTTTTGATTTTTAATTTTTAATTTTTTAATTTTTTGCTTCACTATGGAAGAAGATAAAAAGGTATTACCACCTTTTTTACCACTAACATTGAGATTAATTGACTACTCCAAATTTGCACGCAAAGAAGCAAAGTGAATTTTTTAAAATTTTTTTATTTTTTATTACTAAAACAAAACCTCCACCAATATAAAACTGCTACTATACCCATGTCACATACAAATTAGGTCGTCCATTCATGTGAAGTTCAAGTGAGACTCGTATAAAGAGACTATTCAAATCTATTGCTAACATTATCACATGTGCTATGAAATAATTTTTTTATGTTGTTGAGTTTAATTTCATTTCCTAATATCGTGTTTGGTTGAGGAATTTGAAAAGAGATTTAGAAAAAGAAAGGAAAAAGATAGGTGAAATGGGAATAAAATATATCCATATTTTACCTAATTTTACACACATTTTTTCTTTTCTTTTCTAAATTCCTTCTTAAATTTCTCAACCAAAAAAACGTAAGAGGTGTTGTTGAGACCTTGGGCCAATGTGGTCTTTATCAATGCTAATAATCTGTTGGGCTAAAGTCACAAGCACCCTAGTCCATTCATCCTCAGAACAGTTTCAAAATTACCTATTTCATAGCTATTATTCACAGCCCGATTGGGCTTTTGGGCCTTGACCCAAAAAGTCACTTCAATTTAACAAAGTTAATTCAGAAAAATTGCTGACTTTATTAATCGTTGGGCCAATAAACAATAACTAATAAAGGGAGGCAATTAACACTAATGGACTGATCCAGGATCACAATAGCCAGTTTTTGCAGATGCATTGGCACCGCTATAGCCATTGACAGTAAACTAGAAGCTCAGAAACATTATTGTGGAAGTTGATGCCAAGATCATTTCGAATTTATTGCAGACAAAAGATATAACTCACCACAAGTCTCAGTAATATTATTTTTGACTATGAGTTCTTCTTATTGCATAAGTTGGGTTCAAATTCAATCAGAGTTAGTCACTGATATTGAGAGGCAAACAAATATACAAATTTGCTAACCAATATCGACAACAACTTGGCCATAAGACTCCACGTGTGTGTTTGGTTTGATTTTGAGAGATAAATTTTTTTTAAAAATCTTAGGGAAAGAGTTTAGAATTTTTTTTGATTTGTTTGGTTGTATATTTTGAAAATATTTTTGGAGTATGGGAGTTTGGGATGATTTGATATTTTGTTGTAGTTGAGTAGATGTGTATGAGAGAAAAAGTGATTGAGAATGAAAGAGGAGAAAGAAAAAATGATTGATTAATATGTAGGAGATAGAAAGTGATTTTGGAAATTTTTTTTCAAAAATCACTAAACCAAACAAAATTTTAAAAAAATTTCTCTAAAATTTATTTCTCAAAAATTTGATTCAACATCTTCTTATACTTTCAATCAATTGGCATTAGATGTTAGGGAATTTTCATATAATAGACTTATTTTAATTTTATGCAATACCCACAAAAAAAAAAAAAAAAAATGACCAATATCGTTGAGTGTTTGGGATTAATTTTTTTAGTAACTTTTTGCTGAATATTTTCTAGACTTTAGTTAACGTTTTTATTTTTTTAAATATAATTTTTTTTTTTAAAAACATTTTTAGGTTCTATTAGATTAGATGACCATAAAATTTTAAAAATATATATTGACTAAAAAGTCTACTAATTATATACGGCAGAAACTCTTTCTATTATTGGAAGTCTTCAGTGTAATTCTAAAAATTTTGTTAACTTTATTAATTGAAAATACAAGTTTTTTAATATATTTATAATTACTTTTTTTTGTTTTTTTTTCTTTTGCTTTTGCCGAATGTTGCTAAGGCCGGCCTTGAGGCAAGGTGGGCAAAGCCGTTGCATTGAATCCCTGAATTTAGTTTAAAAAATAGAACACCTAAATAATTTTCGATCTTAAGTTATATCTGATTTATTGAAATGAAATAAAATAAAATAATTACATCATAATATTTATCTTTACATTTGATTTACTAAAAATAATAAAAAATATTATAAATGAAATAATCATTCACCATTGTGAAGGGAAAGTCATTTTATAAAGAGAAATAACCATTCCATTCAATTCAATTTCATTTCAGTAAACCAAAACTATATTATAGTATTAGCAGTTTAAAAATGAAGTTTATGAATTATTTATTTAAAACAATTGAATTGGTGAATTATGTAAAAGTAATAAATAGTTGTTTGCCAAATGCATGAATTGTTTTATAGAATATTGTTTGACTATACCAATTAAAATTATCTATGGAGAAATTTAAAAAAAAAAAAATTAAGTTGAAGTCGATTAAATTTTGTAATTCAATCTACTACGTTAAGGAAAAGTATGAATAAATTAATAATGTAAACACTAATTTTTTTTAAAAAAATTTATCTTAATAATTATGATTTATGTTAATGTCAATAACTATGATTTATATCAACCATAAATCAAATAAAATTGCTTAGAAAATATAATTATTGTGAAAAATAAATTATAATTGATTCAGTTATTAATACAATATTTGAAAATTGGATTTGTCACTTAATATTTTAAGTGATTTCCATCAGAAAAAATTAGTAATTTTAATTTTTATTTATATAGGCAAATTTTGTGTAGGTAAAAGCCAAAATAAAAATTAAAAGGTATCATTATTTTATCAATATATATTTTTAAAAAATATGAGTGCCGGCCCCAAACAAGAAAGTCCAAAAGCTTTGTTTGTAAATCAATTCTCTCATTATAAATTCATGATTTGTTCACATATGGAGAGCATTTTCAAGGCAATAGTGACCTATCGATATAAAACTCTATCTAGTATTAATATACAATGCACTGACGGCGACATTTACGGTGACATAAAAAAAAAAAATTAAGTTGAGGTCGATTAAATTTTGTAATTCAATCTACTACGGTAAGGAAAAGTATGAATAAATTAATAATATTAATCAGTGATGCTACGTAGCTCGAAAGCTCGTGGCAATTCTAATCAAAATCAGCAGCGTTTTGTATTTTTTTTTTTGTTTGAACAATCGAGGAAGGAGAGGAGAGGAGAGAAGAGAGAGGAGGGGAGGAGAGGAGGAGGAGGAGGAGGAGGAGGAGGAGGACCGGAGGGCTCTAATACAGGGGAGGCGGCGGAGGCGGAGGCGGAGCTAGAGCTGCTGGCTTCTTCTGCTGACGATTGGGCGGTGAGACGACGACGGCGGGAGGCGAGGCGACGACGGCGGGCGGCGAGGCGACGACGGCAGGCGGTGAGACGATCGGAGCTCTCCTCCTCTCTCTTTCTCCCTCTCTCCTTCTCTCCTCTTTCTCTCTTCTCTTTCTCTCCCTCTGAAAATCGAAGGAGAGAGGCTCGAAAATCGAAGAAGAAAAAAAAAAAAAAAAAAACCCTAATACCCAAAACGACGTCGTTTTGGGCATTAGGGGGATTAGGGGGAGAGATTTTCGAGCTCTCAATCATTATTCAATATTAATAATAAATTTTTTTTAAAAAAAATTTATCTTAATAATTATGATTTATATTAATGTCAATAACTATGATTTATATCAACCATAAATCATAAAAAATTGCTTAGCAAATATAATTATTGTGAAAAATAAATTATAATTGATTCAGTTATTAATACAATATTTGAAAATTGGATTTCACACTTAATATTTTAAGTGATTTCCATAAGAAAAAATTAGTAATTTTAATTTTTATTTATATAGGCAAATTTTTTGTAGGTACAAGCCAAAATAAAAAATAAAAATTATTATTATTTTATCAATATGTATTTTTAAAAAATATGAGTGCCAGCCCCAACAAAGAAAGTCTAGAAGGCTTGTTTGTAAATCAATTCTCTCGATTATAAATTCATGATTAGTTCACATATGGAGAGCATTTTCAAGGCAACAGTGACCTACCCTCCTGATATAAAACTCCATCTAGTATAAATATACAATGCACTGACGGTGACATTTTACATTTACAGCGACATGTCCACTTGCAGCAAATGGTTTCAAAAAAATAAAAAAATAATAAATTTTTTTGTTCAAAAATTTTATTCGTGTATACATTTTTAGGATAAATTATAAATACACTCCATCAAGTTTATTTAAAGAAAAATATTTCATACCACTAATTTAACATCACTAATGCACCACTAATGATGTGGCATCATGAACACCCCACCACTGATGTGATAGTTTGACCTTTGTTTTGTTTTATTTTATTTTTTTTATACATTGCCACCTCATTAGTAGTGTTTTTAGAGCTTCAAATTTAGTGCTCTAAATCACTACTCGAAATGACTTTGAATTTGGACTACTGGAAGCTTCGTGCAAAAACCAATCTTGACATATTTGCCATGCAACGGTCAAACATCTTCTAAAGATAGACTTTGATCTTTGTATATTATTTTTTATTTTTTTGTGTATAAATTAAGCTTTTTGTTTGGGAATTAAAATTATTAATCGAACTTTCACAGAAATTATTGATGACAGCCATATAATGATCCCACATGGCCACTACCAATTGTGATTATAAAAGGTTGATCACTTTCCTCCTCCTTAATTAGCACTAATTCAGTATTATTTGCAGTGTCTTGGAATCACAAAGTCTCTCGAGTCATGGCTTCGACTCAACAAAGGTTGAATACGGCTGCTGAAGCAGAAGACATCAATGGCTTGTACAAGTGCATAAGAGAAGATCCACAGATTTTGGGTCATATAGATAACATCCCTTTTGTTGATACTCCTTTACACACAGCCGCCTCAGCTGGACGTACTAATTTCGCCTTAGAAATGATGAACTTAAAGCCATCGTTTGGCAGGAAGCTGAACCCAGATGGGCTAAGTCCCTTGCACTTGGCTTTGCAAAATCGGCACTTTGAGACTGTCAGACAGCTCATAAGTTTTGACAAGGAGCTCATACGCGTCAAAGGAAGGGAGAGCATCACTCCTTTGCACTATGTAGCCCAAGAATATGAGAGGCATCTTTTGGCTGAATTTCTGTGTGCTTGTCCGGCAGCAATAGAGGACCGAACAATTCGAGGTGAAACTGCATTGCATATTGCTGTGAAAAGATTGAATTCAGAAGCTTCTAAAGTGCTGTTGGGATGGATGCGCAGAACCCATAGACGAAAGATCCTAAACTGGATGGATAATGAAGGCAACACTGTGCTGCATATTGCAGCGTTCACTTCACAACCTCAGGCATGCTATCTATCTATTCTTCGGTTTTCATCATTGTTTTAGGGACGAAATAGGACATTTAGTGTAAATTATTATACTTTGGGATCAAAATTATTCTAGTGACCATTCAGCGACGATCCTCCTACAGCAAAAGTTAATTTCCAAATACTTTTTACAACAAAATTTTCACTTTTAGGAACAAAAATATCTTATCCCTAAAATTCTATATATTTTAGTGAATGGTTTAATCTCAACCAAAAAAATATTTTCTGTCCACAACTTTGTGCACTAATTTTTTTTTTTTTTTTGGATAACTCATATCCGGCCTATTAAACCGACTAATCCAAGACCAATCCCACTGCCTTGGGGGGTCTTTGTGCACTAATCTTAATTGCCAAACATTAAGACACAAAAGTCAATAGATTCCGCGTATGATTGTACATAATTTTTGAAGTATGTATAGTCCCTTGTGCACTATGGATAATAAATTATTGATTTTGTGCACATCTGGCTTATGCAGATTGTGAAGTTAATACTTGACCAAAACTACAATAACAGGAATGCAGAGAATTTCAAGGGCTTCACGGCTCTAGATCTCGCAAGACGATTTGATAGTGAAGAAATTCATGATATTTTCCTCAGCACAAAAGTTTCTCGTGGTTCATCACTTGCTAATGATATCTATAGTCTGGCTGATTTTTTACAGTCAGGTGATGGTTTTTTTGAAGTTATATGCGGATGGATTTTCAGAGTGCGAAGTGGTTTGTCATTGGAGAATCCATTTCTCAGTTTGGTACTACTATTAGTGGGTGTTTTGGAAGTAATATGTGGATGGATTGTTAGAGCTGGACAAAGGCTGCAATTGGCAGTTTCCAAATGCCCAGTCCTACTATATGTACCATTAGTAATCGCTGTGTTCGGAATTATAATTATGGATGTTTTTATTCGTGACCCCACCATCACGTCCTCAATGGCCACTTTCCAAACAAGTCTTAGCCCTCCAAGCGGAGTTGTTGATATTGATAACAATCATAATCTTCCCACTGATAACGCCACCACAATGTCCACAACGACGGACACTTTCCAAACTGGACTTAACCCTCTAGGTCCAGGCAGAGTCGTTGATCACAATCATAATCCTCCTACTTCCAACATGACTGCTGCTTACAACACTTCTAATGGAGTAGCCATTCGACAATCTATGCTCTTAATTGCCATGATTATAATTGTCATATCAAGTCCTTGGGGTCCTATGCTCGGGGTTTTCATAATCTGTCTGATGATCAGCTGCAGGTTATTATTTGCCTACATATCACCATCATTGTCACCCAGTAACATTTTTGACTATCTACCCTTTTGTGCACTTTTGGCTTTTGTCAGTAGTTTCCTTTTCAGTCGCTTCTGGAATGATACCATATACTGTTTCTTGTCAGACCATAAGAAGAAACACTTTCAGATGCTGCAACGCTTGTTTGATGAATTAAATTAAACAAAAAAAAATTCATTGAATTGGTGAACCGAAAAACATACATGGGAGTAGTGGTGCATAGATTCTTCAAAAAGACATCATCTCTGATCATAAGTTGTCTGCAAATTACTATATGTCTTTTATCAATTCAGCTCTCAATTTGTGCTTCACCAGGGAGCTTTTTTTTTTTTTTGTAAAAAGGGATAGATAATATCATGGAATTATGAAGGTGTGAATTTATCTGTTCAGCTCTAAAATTTGGAATGTGATTCCAATGGCAGTCCTTTGGTCTGTGTGGAAATTGAGAAACAATTGAATTTTCAATGGATAGCAGGTGGATTTGAGTGCTTTGTGCGAACTTATTGAGGTTAGAATTGCTCTTTGGATTAAATTTCATTATCCAGAGATTTTCTTCTTGGTGGATGATTTAATTATGAAGTTTCAGCATATTAGATTATGTATTGGATGAAGGTGGGATTGGGGTGATGGCTTGATGAGGATGAACTGCAATGACCGAGGAATATGAGTGTTTCAGTGGATGGTTGTTTTGCTGCGGCTATTTTGTGTTGTCTGTATGGTTCAGAGGCAAGGCATGATCTTGGGGAAGTTCATGTGTCTGGTTGTGTTCTTTTTCCACTGTTTTTTTCCTCTGTTTTTATACTATTTGCTGTGGTTTTGTTTTTTTTCTTTGGTTGATCTCTCACCAACATGTCGGTGTAGTGTTAGCAGATGATTGAGCTTGCCAACAATGCTACATACCCTAATTTATCACCCTTAAATAACTCCTAATGATATGGCATTGAGGTTAGACTCCACATGATGAAATGTTTGACAAATCAAAATTTAAGATTTATCAGATACATCATTAAGGATGATTTTTAGGGGTGATAAATTGTCTCAAACATTTTTCATAAACGAATTAGTAGATTTTGATTTTTTTTAAACATATGTCCCAATGACAAGTTGCCACCTACATGGGGCAATAGGCTTTCCTACAACCCATATAGCAGGAAATCTCTCTCCCTTTAGCTTGTAGATCCAACTTTACTTTGCAACCTGAAAATCCTAAGTAATTCGTGATTAGATCAAGATTTAAATATTTCAATTCCCAATCATTCAAAACACACAATCTAAAAGCACTTACGAAAGTGATTTAGATTGTTGTTTTCGAAATAAACAATAAATCGACACAAACGATTTTTACGTGGAAAAACCACAATTGAAGCACCTTCAATTGTGATCAAAAATCATGGGCGAAATGCCACTAATCAATCCATTACTGAAGAAAGAAAGATTACAAAGACAACAAATAAATTACCAAACGCATCCAATTTGTCTTCAAACCTTCTGTAAATCTTTCACCACGCCTTCGTCTCGGAATTGATTAACCTGAAGTTGAATCCACAACTTCATTTGTCGAATCAACGACTACGCACAGCATCAAACTTCTTTGACACTCCACGTTTAAATCTCTAGATTCCACCGAAGAAGAACACTCTTGAATATTATCAATCAACCTCCTTGATATGTGCTTATCAATGCATGAGTTTAATACTCACTCAAATCATCAAGGAAAACTCACAAAAACTTCAAAAGAAGAACTTAGAAAACCTCAAAGTAGATCTCAAAACGTAATCCTAGTTTTGGACTAAAACCAATACTTATAGAAATCTAGAACAGCGAAGCTCGCTCGAGCGAGGAACTAATCTTGCGTGTTTTCCATAAGTGGCTTCGCTTGAGCCACACAACCTTTGCTCGAGCGTACATTCATCCTTCTCAGGTTTTTTGCCAGACGCAACCTTTGCTCGAGCTAGGACTCCTTCGCTCGAGCGAGCAAGACAAAATAGCAAGGAAATTACAACTCAATGACGCAAGTTTTGTTTGTGGATTTGACAAGACTAAGGGATCTAACACAACCTGTGAATAAACTTCCTAATTCTTGCTCAAAAGGAAAGCGGAATGAAGCAAGTTGAAAGGAAATTCCATTCAAGTGCTTCTTGGAATTGAAGTTTCCATTAGAGGGACTTCGTTATTTGTCCTAATAAATTCATAATGAATGATCTTATTACCTCATAAGGAGCAAATAATAACTAAAATAGAATGATCTACCGAGGCAGGTGAACTTCTGTAGTGTTTCTTACTTTCTGCAAAACTCCTACCAATAAACTGGCTCTGACTCAATGAAAATGACCATTCACCAACTCCTTTCTTAATTACTTGAGATTAAAATTAATTAAGCAAAAGTGTTGAATCACTGGTGCATGTAGCTGTACACTGTGATTTTTATTCGTTTAACAATTGAACTAATTAGAGACATTCAATAATTCAAGGAAAAAATTAACGAAATTGAAATTACGTGTAATAAATTGACATAAAAGGTAAAGTATGGAACCATTGGTATAATTTTCTTTTCTTTCCATGAAGTTACAAAATTCTAATGGTAATGAATTTATATAAACAAAACTACATTTAACATACAAAATGAGATTTCATACATAACATAAGATGCACAATTAATTGGAGGATAATGGAAAAGAAGAAACTAGATTGCGTAGCGATAAACCACGAATTATGATGTTGTTATATCATATAGTAATATTTCAAACTTTACACATAGAAATACCCTTTACAATAACAAACCTAGCAGCTCCATTATTTATACACCCTACCACAAGGATGTTCCTTAATTATTGATGTTGCTAGGGTTCATATTGTTTTTAAAAATAGCTTCCAACAAGAGATACTATGGGGTGTTTTGGGAAGTTGGTAAAAAGCTGGCTTTTGGCTTTTTGCCAAGTTTTTTGGCTTTTTTGGAGATGATTTGGGAAGTTGGTAAAAAGCTGGCTTTTTGGATATTTGGTTTAATATTTTTTATAAGTGTCAAATCAATGCAAAAGGACGAAAATACCCTTACATTTTCCTGAAAATTACGGTACTGCCCTTCACTACGTGAACAGTGTTGCCAAGCTAAATGCCAGCAGGAATTTGGGTCAAATTTTACTCCTTATATAATAATAATAATAATAATAATAATAATAATAATAATAATAATAATAATAATAATAGCAAGTGAAATGAGTCATTCAAAATACTTGATTCTAACTTTTTTATCTTTTTAAAATCATCTACCATCACATTCTTACAACCATAATAATGCAATTATTTAAGCAAAATAATTTGTCCAATGATTATAATGAAAAATATTACATTAGGCTTTATTTATTTTTTATTGAAAATATTACACTAGAATCCAGAGGCTATCTAACACCAATTGAAATAAACCTGCAAAGTCCAAATAGAAGCATCCATACAAACCGAAATAAACCTACAAAGTCCGAATAGAAGCATCCATACAAACCGAAATAAACCTGCAAAGTCCAAATAGAAGCATCCATACACGTCTACACAAAAATAAAAGAAATGAAAACTGTCTGCAGACTTCACCATCCAAAAAAAAAAAACAAAAAAAAACAAGCACCATAAAAACACACAAAACATACAACAGTATCATAAAATCTAAATAGTAACATGAAGGCCTAATCCAAGTCAACAGCACCACCACTCCCGAACAGCCGTGGCCCCCCTTTACGATCCCTGCCAATATTGGCCGGGGTGCAGGCACGCTTCTCTGTCAACCAGTTGACAATGCAATTCTCGGGGAGGGCCATGATGATGTCCCGATTATCGGGGGAATCCATGATGCCGCATGCAAATGAGAACAACTTAGCACCTGTCTCCAATCCAGGCGTGCTCATCAACCGTGCAAGACAGTCCCCCACTGTGTTGTCACCTTTCCCCGTGACAACATACTGCGTGATTTTCAGCTTCCTGCTTTGTTTGCTCACAACTTCGACGAGATTGTCCATGCTGCTAGCAACGGTACCAGGAGTTGCCCGCTTGCGCCGTTTTGGATTGGCTGATCCGTCCACGCCTAACTGTGGGGGAGCATCCTCAAAAAGGCTACTATCGACCACGTTCTCCCCGACAGTGTCATGGCCCGACTGAGGTGGTGTGCCTGCACTCAGTGGTCCCATCCCGCTATCCACGTCCATGTCATTGGTGGCAGCGGAAGAAGATCGGCTTGCACCGTTGGAGTCCGCATGTTTCCCGATGGCATTGCGCGAGTACACCCGCTCCATGAGATCCACGTGCTTTAGAGGCTTAGTCCTAAATTTAGCGCATCGATTGTCCATCTGTGAAGGAGAAAACACATATGTTTTACTACAGCTTCAAATGTAATTAGAAAACAATAACTGTATCAAATTACCAAAAAAATTTAGTGAAAACATACCACTTGCATTTTTGCCCACCAATGGTCGATGCGGTGATCAAGCACTGCCTCATGGTCGCATTCCAAGCCTGTCAGCGTGGTGGCATTCTCCAACTTCTTCCAGGCGACCCAATCTTTTTTCAAGTTGTCAAACTTGTTTTTCATTTGTTTGGGTGAATGTAGTAGGCTGGTTTTCTCCAGAAAAGTGTTTGCTACGTTCTTATACCCTGCCATAGACAAGCCGCACGGTTGTCGATTACCACCTTCCATTTCAGCAATGACGAGTTGAAGAAATAGCTTCGTATTGTCGCTGTCGAATTGGCATTTATTGGATTTGGGGTTGGGTTCTTTGTAATGGCGTTACGTCGATACTTTGAAGGGGCACGGGGTGATGTTCGGTTTGCTGCCATGGCTAGTGTCGTCCTGTTTATAACATTTACAATGCAAAATCAGAAAGACATAAAGTACAATACATATTGTTTGCATGGTCACAAGTGAAATTAAAATGTAAACACGGTTACTGTAGTAATAAGCACAAAACAGTACAACAATTTTCCAAAGACAAAGTTCGAATGTAGTACACGTTGGGGAAATCTTATGTAACAGGACCAAAACATCTAACTAACATCAACATACATATGTGATACAGAAAGTAACTACGGAGATCATATCCATGTCAATACATCACATGCGAAACAACAACACCAAAACAACGACGCACAAAAAACCGACAACGGTCCTAAGCATACATAGGCTCTGATCTATGTGCGCAACGTCGGCTCGTAACCCCTGATCGACATCATTATGTGGCTGGTCAGTACGCAAGCTGGTGCTGCGAAACTCGTCACACCAACCAACCCACGATGCACATCTCTGCTGGAAAAAATTGCAGTAGATAGTTAGCATGCATACTATACGACACAACGACAAATGAACGATGAGTTTTGTGACTAAGTGCATAAGAGAGTGGCAACACAAACACACCGTAGTTCTAAGGCAAACGTAGAACGCACGCCCAGGGTTTTTGGCAGATCGTGATATCTTTACAACGCAGTGTCCAAACCCACAGTCACACATCCTTGGTGGCCATGACGAAGTGGCACTTGACGCGGAGGACGCCATCTGTATACTCATTTGTTTTTTTTTTTTGTTCATGTTATAAATTGAACCAATATAATCTACTGTTCGGAATGAAAGAAAATAACTAAAACAAGTTCATTTTGAATTTAGGTTAATACGTGAACAACCTGCGCGTTGAATTTACGAATTTGTATTTGTTTATGAATGCACTGTGATAGATCATGGAACCTCAACAAGATCATTGACAGAAGAAAGACACAATGGTTAGGTAATGAACTAATGGGAAAGGGATTTGTTTCTATAATCTATCTACTACTCGGTTGGACTCAATTTATTTATGACACTATAACTCTTCTGTCATGGGGAAAGATAAGAAATAATATGTAGATATATTGTTTTTATTTATAATTGTGAGTTATTTTGTGGTAGATGAACACTGTTATGTATATATGTGTTTGATATTATTATGTATTATTAAGGGTAGTGTACGAGTCTCAAACATTTTGTTTAATTATTTATTTAAGATGGACTTGTACATACTTCTGTGATAACTTCACCATTCTGGAAAATGATAATTATGGTTGCTTAGTTATCGTTATTTTTACTAGTATAAATATGTTATTTATAGAGTTCTTGTGAATTGGAATAGCTATTATCTGAAATAAGTGCCATTATACTCTTCCTTTGTAGTGGTAAGAGCCAAACATCATACATTGATAGTCCACTACATAATCCTTTCATCTTATAACCTTCATAAGTATACATAACAAAAAAGCGTAAAATAAGAAATTTGGTACCAAAATGGTT
Organism: Camellia lanceoleosa; assembly: GCA_025200525.1. Lineage (NCBI taxonomy): Eukaryota > Viridiplantae > Streptophyta > Magnoliopsida > Ericales > Theaceae > Camellia > Camellia lanceoleosa. The sequence continues at coordinate 94,826,611 of CM045771.1, forward strand.
CTAATTACGATTATCAAAAAATGAATTTACTAACAAGGATGTTCTACCCAAAATTAATTGAATATCTTATGTTTATGGCGTGCTTAATTATCTTATTTACAAGCATGAATGGATGCTTTAATTGTACACTTTCTACTTGTAAATGGTTCTACTCATCGGGGAATTTAATAATTTTTTTTGCAGTTGTTAGTAATTTCAACAAGAGGGACCGAACTCGCTAGAGAAGCAAAATCAACTTTGCAGAATGACTCTGTTGAGGTTAACCTTATGAAGCCCACCTTCTATTTATAAGGGTTTGTGGTCAAGACTATAGGGATGTTTGTGTTTATAAGAAAAGGCATACAGATGCCATCCTATATCGCATGAGAAGTGTCAACTGAACTCACGAGATGACCATTCATTCATTAACTGTGGGAGGCTGTTATAGGCACACTATTATTGCATGATTTGGCTAGTATTCATTATTCAGTAACTTGATGAAAAAATAAATAAATAAAAAATAACACACAACAACAAACGTAAAGGAGGGTTATGCTGTGTAGTTTGAAAGACTATAATATTTCATATTATTTATAAAATATAGTTCTCTTTAGATTCGAACTCACAGTTTTAAGGTTGAGTATGCCTTGACTCTTAAAACAAAAATTTGGTCCATGGCTATGTATGAAGCATAGATATGAGTAATACGACAAAATTTAAAAGAATAGGATGTGAGTATGGGTGTGATATGGTACAATGATAAGCAATGTAAAAACTAATGATACCATGTAAAAACTACTGATAACAGCAATGGGTTTTCCTATGTATCAATGTTAAAACTAATGATACCATAAGAAAAATGATTTGAACAATGGTACAAACTGTTTTTGACCTTCCATTGATACATATAGCTCAACATTTGGACTTGCATATGAGGTGTTCGACAAAACATGTCTGAGAGAACAACAACAAGAACAGAGTTTTGTATACACATAACTCATAAACCAGAGAAAAAAAATTCACCGAGCAGGCAATTCTAAAAGAATTCATACAAAATTCAGGTGTTCTACGTACAAAAAAAAAAAAAAAACAAAAAGTCACGAAAACAAAAAACTATTGGGGAATTATCGAAGCAATGGGTTTCATATAATAAAAATTGAAAGAAAAAATTAGAAGCAGATTGAAGAGTTATCAAATGTGGTGAAAGCAGATTCAAACCAGATTGAGAACAAATGTGGTGAAACCAGATTCAAAGCAAATCAAATGTGGAATCTGTAGATTCAAAGCAAATCAAATGTGGTGAAAGCGATTCAAAGCGATTCTTAATTTCATCTAATCGGCGGTGTTGTAAGTCTGAGAACACCTTCGTGTTTGAATCTATCGAAGTGGTTGGTCGACAAGATGAAGCTGGAACATCCATGGTTTTGGGTCCGTCACTAGTTCACGATAGTAAATGGCGAGACGGTTTTTCCGTACTGATTGTGCGAATCCGGCGAAGGCGGGGCGTGGGCGATGAATCCGTGGCGAGGGGCGGCAACGTGGTCCGTTGTTGGCCGCTTCAAGGAGGAGTTCGCAGAATCACGGTGAATGAGGCAAATGTTGATTCATTTTGCCCTAGCCCCAATTTATGAGATATGAGGGTAGATTGGTAAACAAAATGTTGCGTTTCCAGCTCTTCCCAAATGGTGGTTCAGCGTTTTTGAACGTCCATGGCGTCTTCATTTGAAATTTGAGAACGCTGCGTTTCGGTAAGGTTCGCAAAACAGGTCTATATCTTTCTGCCATCTGATCATTGATTTTAGGTCAGCAAGCCATGGAGTGTGACAACTGCCCCTTTTACTCTAACTTTGCCATTTGTCACCTGTGACCCTTTATGCTTCTTGCAACAAATCCAAGCTTCCATGGCGAGAGGGAAGATAAACATGGTCGATGCAGAAAAAAAAAGATGTTTAGAATTGCAGGCAACTTTTCATCAGGGGTTAAAAAAAGCTAATGCAAGCAGGTATGCTGTTGAAAATGCTACTATTGCTCCAAGGAACAACAAGTGCAAAGGAGAACCCTTAATAAGGACACAAATTATGAGTAAAGAGGCAAAGAACCCATACAAATTAAAGCACATGAAAAATACAGATATAGTAGGTGCAGCCATTATTGTTGTGGCAACCCTCACCATTGTTCTTGATAATACCACCGATTATTGCTAAATTGTGTGAACATGATTAAATGGCGATTTGGTGACATTACGAACTTATTGATTGAGTGTATTAGTTTAAACGCATTTCTATCTATATGAGTCCTAATTGATATGATCATGTTTTAAGTTTGATCTATACATTGAAGGCCTTATCGGCGGCCGAATCCGTAATTGATTGGTGATATGTACTGATTAGAATTTATGTGATTTTATGGCATGTTTGAATGAAATGCGATTTGGTATGATTAAATTAGGTTAAATAAAGCTAAATTAATTAAGTTAGACTTATCTACCATTTTGCCACCTAGTGGACATTTCTAGGACTTGTTTAATCACACTTCATACACTCTTGATACAACACTTCTTCAGCCATTTTGAGAGCTTGAACCGACTAAAAGAGAGAGAGAGAGAGAGAGAGAGAGAGAGAGAGAGAGAGAGAAATTGAGTTCAACTTGAAGGTTTTTCTTGGAAATTAAAGGAATTGAAGGTTAATTGCATATTTGAGCTTCCATACTTGACATTGAGGACCTAAGGTAGGATACTCATCCTTTAGTTTGTGAATTCAAGTTGTATCTTGCATGATCCATGAGAAATTAGTGGGTTGAGTCTAGAATTGGTTTAGATTGTTGAATTGAAGCTTAAATCATGCATGCATGGGCATATCATGAAGTTTAGAGTTGTTTTCATGAAAATTATTGCATGCATGTCCATATTATTGTTAGAATCCATGAATTCACCATGTTTTTGGAAGGATTGACTCTTTTGGTCATGTATTTGAAGCTTTGAATTTGGTTGAACACATACATGTTTCATACACTTTATGTTCTTGATGTTTTATTGAAATTGTATTTAATTGAACTACCTTTGGGCTTTGATTTCTCAAATTGATCTTTGAAACATGTAACATTATGAGTTTACAAGGGTTTTCAGAAAATTATCCCAAGAGGATCAAATTTGATGCTTTAAAGTTGAGTTTTGAGCTTGAGGTTCAAATCTGGAAATTCCAGATTTTGGACTCACGCTCGAGCGGGAAACTCCACGCTCGAGCGTACACACTGAGTTCATGCAGTCCGCTCGAGCGAATAAAGTGACGCCGAAGGGAACTCTCGCCGGCGTACACTGCGAAGTTCATGCAATCCGCTTGAGCGAATAAAGTGGCCTTCGGCGGAAATGCGTGTATCCAGTACTTTGCATGTGTTTTGCAATCCGCTCGAGCAGGGTCATGCACACTCGAGCGAGGACTTGTGTCTCACACTCGAGCGGGTATCGAGCGCCCATCGAGCGTGAATTTCATGCTTCTAGTACTTTTGCCATGTTTTGCAGTCCACTCGAGCGGGGAAAGTGACGCTCGAGCGGGGATCCTTTGTCTGCATGTCCGCTCGAGCGTATAGAGCTACGCTCGAGCATGACCCCTGTTTTCTGAAAATTTTGTAAAGTGTTTAAAAGTGCATCTTTGCATCCTCTTTCTATCCTAGGCATTCCTAGGGCATGCTTAAGGCATCTTAAGGAGGATATTGATGTAGAACCACACCGAGGTAAATTAGGGATTAAGTTATTATTTTCCCAACTGTGTAGCTTATTGTGTGTCCGTTCTGTAACTGTGTAGGGTTGGCATCCGAGGACGCTCTAGCTACTTATAGCCCAGTGCTCTGTGAGTAATAATGTTGTAAAGATATGTTCAATCATGAATAATTTCTGAATGAACCACTGTACTGCTTTCTGAACTGATATTTCCTACTGAATGAATGCTTGTCCTAATTGCGAACTGTATTCGTGGCATCTATAGCAATTTACTGTACTGTACTGCTACTGTTACAGAGATCTCTGTCAGTTCCCGTGTTTGGAACCACTACTGTTTATTGATATGATGGCCATCAACCCGTATTCGATCTATTAAGACCCTCGCCTTTGTGTTGCTATTGGATGTACCACATATGACTATTATAGTTTATGAATGACTGTTGTGGCATGAAATATGAGCCACAAACTGAATGACTGATATACTGATAAATGATTGTTTTCAATACTGAAAGGACATTCATTCTTAACCTCTTTACTCATATGTTATTCACTGGGTTTTAGCTCACTGCTCATATATATATGTAGGTGTATAGGCACCGGACCGTTGCTAGGAGAGTCAGGCTAAGCTCTTGTTTTGTCAAGCCAACCATTGTGCCTCACTGCAAGGTTCCAAGTGCTACCAAGCCAAGGCTGCTTTGGGATGTTTTAGATTCCCCCTTTCTGTTTCTGTTTGTATAGACTGTATAGACATGTACCGTACTGTTATGGTAGGGATTTGGTCCCTAGCCCGAATGTTTGTATATGTTTATATATACTGTTCTGGTTATGTAAATATGTTACGAAAAGTCTTTTTGCATACAGACTGTCACAGCTCATTGGACATCTTTTAATTACTGTTTTGTCTTCCGCCAGTCCCTGTACTCTATATTACTGTTTTACTGTTAAGCAGACCTTCGGTAATCTCGGATTACTGGCCGATTATGGTGCTAAACCCATAGGGGCGGGTTTGGGTCGTGACAATTGCGGTTCCAGCTTTGTATTTTGTTGTTGTAGTAGCATTCAAACTAGACTTGTAATTGTAATCATATTGCCAGACACCGCCAGGAGGGTAGACTCCTGTTAAAAAGAATGTTATTGCAAGCAAAATGGATGCAATAATCATAATGTTGTTAGAGTTGATTGGAGAGGGATGGCCTTTTAGTTCGAAGGTTTTCGGTGGTGTCATTGTGGCAGTGGATAGTGGTGGGGTGATTATCTGTCTAGCAGTCACTATGCCTGCTTGACAAAGGATAGTTTCGATTTCTTTGTCTTCTTTCTCTCTTCGAAGCTAGAATAAAATGTCGAGAGTGGTCTGATTATTTCCATTGACAGCATTGACATCCAACTGAGTTCCGAGTGTTGGATTCTTGCTAAGTAATATCTTAATTATCTGTAAATATGGAAAGCATTTTTGTTGAGAAAATCATGCAAAAATAGAGTCAATTACAAAATCAAAACAACCATCAATGTCTTTTAAGTCAAGGAGGAATAGAGGATGTAGTTTTATGCTTTTTTTGTTTCAGTCCAAGACATTTTCTAGAAAGAATTTTCAGTATTTTCTGGCATTTCGTATAACAAAAAATGAAAGTTAATGGAAGATTTTTTTTTTTTTTTTTTTGTCATCAACCAAAAAGAAATTTATTTTGGCAGAAAATGTTTTTCATTTTTAAAAAATGGAAAACGTTTTCCCAATTAATCTAAATCTGCCACACTAACTTTAGGGAGTTCAAGCTCAATCTAAATCTTACGTTGGATTGCTTTCCTTCACCAAGATGATGTATTGGCAGTTTTAATTCTATACCAAACTATAATCAATATTGGTGAAGTCCATAGAACTTAAATTAAAGTTAGTAGACAGGGCCATAAAATATTAGTAGGTCATTTCCAAGTTGAAACAAAGCAGGGCAATTAATTAAGCAAAACCAATTGCCCTGTTCTAATTTTTTTTTTTTAAAGAAAAAGAAAAAGAAAAAAAAATCAACTTAAAGAACTTTTAGCTATGTAAATTTTCCAGTTCTTGGATAATCTCATTGTTCTGTACGTGCTAAAGAAGAAACTTCTCAAATTATCTTCAAATATGTAATATTTGAAACAAAAAATACTCCATAAAATTTTCTTGGACAAGCTAGTCAAAAGAAAAAACTATAGAACAGTAAGAAAATCTAAAACCAGAGGGCCATGATGATTTACCTCATATTGCTTAGTGAATGTTGCAAGGTGCAGAACAGTGTTGCCTTCTTTGTCCTTCTAGTTCAACACCTCTTCCCTCCTGATTTTCTCGAGCCTATCCTTTATTATCTCGAAGTCTTCCACTTTCCTCTTATTGTAAGCAAAGGAATACCACAACCTCTCTACTTCCTTCTTATCGAGCAATCGTGCCAATTTTAATTGCATTCCTAATCGTTGTAATTTGGCGCTTTCCAGTGCAAGCAAAAAGGCAAAGGCACCAACCTCAATGTCTTGAAGCTTTTGTAGCCACTCAAACAACAATTTAAATGCTTCCAATTGGTTACTCTTCACTTCCAAGTGAAGTGCAGTCTCATTCCAAATTGTCAACTCCACAAGTGACTGTGGACAACTGTCAAGCAAGAGATTGATGACATCGATATGGCCAGCCATGGCAGCGTAATGAAGCGGAGTTGTCTTCTCTCGTCCTTTTAGAAGGCGGAGTTTGGGATCTATTGTGATGAGCTCTTTCACAATATCTGTTTGTCCAATCATTGAAGCCAAGTGGATGGGGCTATACCCATACTGATTTAGCTTGACTACAAATGATGGTCTGAGGCTTGCAATCTCTTTTGCAAAATGGGTTTGGTTGGCTGATATAGCAACATGTAAAGGAGTGTCCACGAATGGGACTTGATCAATCTTATCAAGAACAAAAGGGTCTGGTTGAATTAAGTTGTAGAAAGCTTCTACATCACCATTTTGAGTAGCACCTATCAATCTCTCATCTATTTTCTCTTTAGAACTAAACTCAAAAATTAAAAGAAATGACTTTTTTTTAGCATAAGTAGTTGGCCTAAGTTGTTTGGATAAACAAACAAGGTATATGTGTCTAACAAAGAAGATTCATGGATGATCACTAATGATCATTGACCAGGTGAAATTGTTAATACCATTTCCAGTCAATCAAAATTTGTTTTTGAATTAACAAACAGAAAACTAATATGGTTTACTTCTCATTTAACAATCAACCACTTAAGCTTAGGCTTTGATGTTCAACAATATTAAAAATTACTCAAGATGATAGTTAAATAAAAATATTATAATTGTTCTCAGTGCGAGGTCTAACGTCTTAGTAATTTACAAGAAAAAAAAGGATCAATATAATTGTCACGACCCAAACTCGCCCCTATGGGTTTAGCACCGTAACCAGCCAGTAATCCGTGATTACCGAAGGCCTGCTTAACAGTAAAGATAGTAATACAAAGTACAGGGGCTGGTGGAAGCCAAAACAGTGATAAAAGATGTCCAATGAGCTGTGACAATCTGTATGCAAAAAAGACTTTTCATACATATTCACATTCAGAACCAAAACAGTATATACATACATATACAATCATCCAGGACAGGGACCTAATCCCTATTAGAACGATGCGATGACAGTGCAGTCAATCTATACAAAAACAGAGACAGAAAGGATGAATCTAAAACACCCCAAAAAGCCCTAGCTTGAAGGACTTGGAACCTATCAGTGAGGCACAGTGGTTGGCTTGACAAAAAAGGAGTTAAACCCAACGCTCCTGGCTCCGATCCGGTGCCTGGACACCTACATATATATATTAACAGTGAGGTAAAGCCCGTGAATAACAAGCTGTAAAGAGGTTAAGAATGAATGTCCTTTCGATTTAAAAGCATCATTTGAACAAGATATCGCTTATTCGATCATAGCGTCATAAGTGGTACATCCAATAGTAAATAGTACAAGAGGGTCTTAACAGATCGAATGAAGCTTGATGGCCATCATATCGATGGCGATAGTGGTTCCAACATGGGAACCGGCGAGATCTCTGTGACGATGGTAGTACGAACGATGAAATTGCTATGGATACCACGAGTATAGTTCATCATTAGGACATCATTCATTCAGTAAGAAATATCATTTCAGAAAGCACTACAGTAGATCATTCAGAAAATATTCATGATTGAACATATCTTTACAACATTGTTACTCACGAGTTACGGGCTCTGAATAGGCTAGTGAGCGTTCTCGGATGCCAACCCTACACAGTTACAGGATGAACACACACTAAGTTGCACATTTGGGAAATAATAACTTAGTCCCTATCTTGACTCGGTGTGGTTTTATATCATTATCCTTATTAAGATGCCTTAAACTAGGCCTAGGAATGCCTAGGATAGAATGAGGACGCAAAGATGCACTTTAAAACACTTTTCAAATTTTTGCTGAAACAAGGGTCCCGCTCGAGCGTGTATTTCTCCGCTCGAGCAGACATGCAGACAAAAGAGCTATGCTCGAGCGTGACTTTCCTCGCTCGGCGGATTTAAAATCTTGGATGCATGAAATTTTCGCTCGACGGGCGCCGACCCTCGCCGGCGTGAGACTGAAATCCTCGCTCGGCGTGCATTCCTCGCCGGCGGATCAGAACACATGCAAGGTCTTGGGTACCTGATTTCATGCTCGGCGTTACTTTCCGCCGAGCGGATCATGAACTTCAGTGTACACTCAAGCGTGGAGTACCCCGCTCGAGCGTGGATCCAAAATCTAGAATTTCCAGATTTGTCTCCAAGCATGAAACTCAACATTTAAAACATCAAATTTGATCCTTTTGGGCTAATTTTTTGGAAAACACTTTAAAACTCATAATATGACATGTTTCAAAGATCAATTTGCAAAATCAAAGCCCAAAGGTAATTCAATTGAACCCATTTCCAAACAAAACTTCAAGAATATGCTGTACATGCAACATGCATGAATTTAATCAACTTCAAAGCTTCTAATACGAGAACAAATGAGTCAATTTATTCAAAAACATGATGAATTCATGGACCAAAGCTAGAATATGGACATGCATGTGAAGATTTCCACGAAATCAACTCAAAACTCAACAATGTAAACATGCATGCATGAATTCCTACTCAATTCAACATATTAAGCTAATTCATGTCATAAATCACTAACCTTACCATGAGTCATGTAAGAACAACTCAAACTCACAATTAAAATGGTGAGTCTCCTACCTCAAGTCTCCAATTCAAGGTATAGAAGCTCAAATTTTGCAAGTTCTTTCAAATCTTCCAATTCTCCAAGTTAATCTCTTGTTGAAACCAATTTCTCTCACTCTTCTTCTCACACGGTTTAGGCTCAAGAAAAGGGCTAAAGAAATGCTGTGTAGTTCAAGCCTCAAGATGTTAATAAAAGTGGCCTACTAGATGGCATTTTGGTAATTAATGCAACTAATGTAATTTAACCTTATTTAATCTAATTTAATCACACCAAATAAAATTTCAACTAAATTTACCATAAAATCACATTAATTCTAATTAACACAAAACACTAATCAGTTCCAGATTCAGCCGCCGATAAGGCCTTCAATTTGCAGTTTAAAACATAAAACATGAACAGATCATTAGCAGTCAAACAGATAGACATGCATTCAAACTAATACACTCAATCAATCAGTCAGAATTTCAGTCAATCAGTCACTTAACATGCTTAATCATAAATTAGCACTAATCAGTGGTGAGGGTTGTCACAATAATCCTTCTTAGCTCCATTGTCAATATTAGAAATCTTTTTATGGTCCTTTTCGGCTGATACACGAGTAATAGTCCTATTGGTTCTATCAACTAACCATAGCTTTCATAATTGAAGTAAAGTGATTACTATGTGCGTAATTCAAGAAGAAATGGGCTCCTTTTAGTCATTTATATATGGAGTTGAGTCTGGTTTGATCATCCGAATCGTTTATTTTATAGAATTTTTCTTATATATCATGCATACAAAAAATTAAGTTGATATAACAATTGTAACATGTTCAATTTATCACATTTATCACCAAAAAAATAGATACCTATGTTTAAAAAAACAATTATCGTCTATTTTTTGTGAAAAATGTAATAAATTGAATAGATTACGATTATCGAATCGATCTAATTTTGTGTGTGGATGATACACACGAAGTGCTTGACAAAATGAATGATTCGGATGATCGAAACGAAACTTGTGATGAGTCCCATGAGCTCTAACAACGCCCTCCAATCCAGATTATATATTACAAGAAGTTACCTCCATTCAACAAAGGATTAGGATCGTCTTAAGTTCAAAATTTAAACCTTACCGTTATGCTCAGATCTGTGGGATCCTCAATTATTCGAACGAGAATGGTTTCCCTTTAGTCCTTCATCGAATTGGAGAATCTTGTTGGGCTCATGGGGCCCACTATAAATCCCGTTCGATAATTCAAACCGTAATGTAGAACTCTTGAGTACTAAATGGCGCAAAAAATCACATTGATGGGATATCGATAACTATGTGATCAAATCAATTTTATATGAAAAAAAATGGATGGTGAAAAATACACGGCTAATGAAAATCGATTTGATCACATAGCTATCAAAATCCGATCAACATGATTTTTCTGACCATATAGTACTCAACGAGTTCTACATATTGAAGGGTTCAAATTATCGAACAGGACTGTGATGGGCCTCACGAGCCCAACAATACCCTCCAGATGAAGGACTCAAGGGATGCCATTCCCTATTTGAACCATTTATTTTAGGAGATTTATTTATAAATCCCATTTAATAGACTTATAGTCTAATAAATCCATAAAGTTTTCTAATATTCCATCAAGTCTTATATATTTAAACTTAGATTTCAATAGGTCCTTTTTCCCATATTAAAATTATTATGTAGACTATTTTACTCTTATACACTTTTATTTTAATATATAAAAAAAATACCATATATCTAGGAGAGATAAATCAATTATTAGATATATTTTATTTGTGGTATATATAAAACATTGTATGTAGAATATTGAAGATTATTATTCTTAATATTTTCTTTGTCTTAATGTGAGAGATTCACTCAATCAAGGATCTTCCTTTACCATTATTTTGATTAAGGTCCTGCCATGGAAGAATATTTAGAAGAGAAGGTTAGTTGTAGACCAATAATAGAGATGATGATGAATTCACAACAAAAATTATGATAAACCAACGATGAACAATCATTTTTTGCCACTATTACACATAAATCGTAGTCTCTTTGGCGATTTGTATAGTCACCGGTATTATGTAGTTTATTCATCACTATTATACCGGCATAGATTATATATAGATTTTTCTAATAAGGTGCGTCAATATATATGAACTATTCGATGATTTTTATATATTATTTGATAAATTTTTGTATATTGTTTGTTACTATGCTTGTTGTTTGAAAATTTATTTTTTGTTGCCAATAAACAATTGGAATAATCTTTTTTTTTTTTTTTTGTCATTTTTAAGAAATCCTCTTTGTAAGTATTTTATTCCATCTAATCCATATTCTTTTTAATATTTTATTAGATCATGTTTAATCTAATATGACCAGATCACCCTTCTAATTTTTTGCACATGTTTATATTTTGAAACTAATATACAATAAAAAAAATAACAATAGACCCTCATTTCATTGGGAAAATCTCTCCTTCATTTTAAAGAGAAAATGTCTCCCTCATTTCACAGAAAAAATCTCAATTTATGAACTTTCAACTTTTTCATAATGTGAAAATTTTAAAAATAATGCAACAAAAAAAATCTGAACGAAAATAAAAATACAATGTCAATGTTCACAATAAACAAATATACAATTAATTTTTGAAAAAACAAAACACATAATAAAGTATAATGTGAATGTTTCACAATAAAGAACAAACATACAATTAACCTTCAAAAAAACAAACTCATACCAAAATACAATGTCGATGCTCACAGTTTACAATTGACATGCAACTAGCCTTAAAAAAATAAGCCCATACCAATTTGAACATTACACTGCAACGTGAAAACATAAAACAAAATTGAAAAAGTGAAAATCGACTATTTCGATTGTTCAATGGAAACAAAAATGATTGTTCAACTAACAGGCATAGTAACAAAAATAATAAATATATAACTAACTTTCGAAAAAAGTTTTAAAAAAAAATAAATAATAACTCACACCAAAATATAATGAGAATGTTCACAATTTACAATTAATATATAACAAGCTTAAAAAAAAAAATAAAAAAAAAAAAGAAAAAAAAAAAGAAGAAGCTAAATTCATACCAATGTGAACATTTACATTGTAATATGAAAACGTGAAATAAAATTAAAAGGAAAAAAAAAACGGGGTTCTTATTTATAAGTCCTATTATGAGAATTTGTTTATTGTAAAGTCATGTGAAATTTCTTATAGTCTCAGAAGTCCTATTTAGATAGAAATGTGTTCTATAAGATCCTACAATGTGTAAATCAGTGTTAGTAGAAGATTATTGTACCTCTAGTTTGTTTCCACTTTGGACGTTATATGTATTCCCACTCCTAGTTTATTCCTATTTTGGGAAGGTGAATTCTCACTACAACAGTTGTGCGATTGTGACCTGTCAGAATATCGCTTTGATCGCGAGATTTCTTATGTTTCAAAACTTCGGCTTAAATGGATGTATTTTGTATCGTTCAAGAATTGCAAACAATGTCAACAAGTGAGTGTGAAATTGTGTACTTGTCACATTTAAAGCGGGATTGGATAGGTGTTTTTTTGATGTCACACGATAAACCTATCACACTCGTGTTTAAACTCGCAGTTTTTTTTCTATTTCATACTAACGTTACAACAGGTTGAATATAAGGCCCATGTTTGGCTTCTCAATGTGTCCACACATTTACATTGGGTACATTGTTATGAACCCACCTTAGTTGACATCACGTAACTACCATGTCATACCCGTCTATAAGGTTAGCACATATTCACATTTGGCATAATTCGTATGGAACCAATAATTAGTTGACGATTCAAGTGTTACATTGTTTAGTGAATCACTTGGCCTCGCAGGTATTGTTACCCAAAAGACAACCTAAGAGGGGGGGTGAATTAGGTTGTTACAATTAAAAATTAATAATACCCTAATAAAAATTATGACTAGCACAATAGATAAATATAGTTAATGAAATAAAAATAATTAAAAACAAGTGTTCTAACAACTATGTCAGTTAATGATTTTAGCACAGTGAAAATGTGAAATATAGCTACAGCAATTTAAATAAAATAAAGAGATAAGGGAGAGAGAGGCAAACAAATTTATAGTGGTTCGGCTTCAACTTGGCCTACGTCCACTCCTCAAGCTTCACTTGAGATTTTCCACTATGCTCTAGCTTCATGGGGGTGCTAGCAACCTCTTTACAAATGGAGCAATCCTCCACGGATTTTACACAAACTTTCTAAGTCAAGAATACTGAGTGTACTACACTCTTACAAGGTTGAAAAGAAGATGTTTTTGCTTTCACAAAAAGTTACAAGAATTATCTCTCAAACATAGATATGAAAATAAAACTCTAGTTTTTCTGTAAACCTCACACAGGAAAGATAGGCTTAAAGCTATACTTCTCAGTGTATATTAGAAAAAATTTCAGAGAATAGATGTGAGTGATTATAGATCAAAAAATATTTTCTAATTTTTTTTGTACCTTGTTTACATTAGAGGATTTGGTATATATAATGAAACTTATAGCCATTTATAGCCGTTGTATTCATTTGAATTTATAGCCATTTATAGCCATTGTATTCATTTGAATATCTTCCACTCCATCATTACTAATTTGAATATCTTCCACTTGAACCTTTTGGCTCTTTGTTGTCTTTGAAAGTTTGAACCTTTTGGCCTGTTCTTTGTCTTTGGCTGTTTAAACCTTTTGGCCTTTGCTATCTTTGGGTTCAAGGAGTACTAGCAACCTCTTTACAAATTGAGCAATCCTCCACGGATTTTACACAGACTTTCTAAGTCAAGAACACTGAGTGTACTACACTCTTATAAGGTTGAAAAGAAGATGTTTTTGCTTTCACAAAAAGTTACAAGAATTATCTCTCAAACATAAATATAAAAATAAAACTTTGGTTTTTCTGTAAACCTCACACAGGAAAGATATGTTTAAAGCTATACGTCTCAGTGTATAATTTTTAAAAGAGGATGTAAACAAAAATTGAAGAACACTTCTTAGAAAAAATTTCAGAGAATAGATGTGAGTGATTATAGATCAAAGAATATTTTCTAGTTTTTTTTGTACCTTGTTTACATTAGAGGATTTGGTATATATAATGAAACTTATAGCCGTTTATAGCCGTTGCATTCATTTGAATTTATAGCCATTTATAGCCATTGTATTCATTTGAATATCTTCCACTCCATCATTACTAATTTGAATATCTTCCACTTGAATCTTTTGGCTCAACTGTTTGAAATTTGTTTGTTTGAACCTTACAACTTTCTTTGTCTTTGAAATTTGTTTGAACCTTTTTTCTTCTTCTTGTCTTGGGTTGTTTGAACATTTGTTTTGGGCTGTTTGAACCTCTGATTTAATCAAATATTAAATACATTCTAACGACATTTAGGATAAAAGTTTTAGGTAAGAAATAATGGGACAAAATAAATTTTGATTCTATTTTTCTCTTTCAAATAAATTAAAATATAAAATCATCAAAATAAATGTTGATTCTATTTTTCCCTTTCAAATAAATCATCAAAATAAATTTTGATTCTATTTTTCTCTTTCAAATAAATTAAAAACATGATTTAATAAATCATCAAAATAAATAAGTCTAACAGGTATAAATATCACGTTTACATTGTAAACAACTAGTCCAACTGGCCAATTGGCCTCGCTCATTGGCAAATTCAGCACATGTTTGAAATATTTGGGCATCAAGACTTGGTCATGGGACACATGGCAATTATTTAAAGCAGAAGGTTTCCACTATCTATACCATCCAACGACTAGAATTTGAAGGCCTCAACAGCTCCTAAAATGAAGGCTTCTCTTTAACCAAGTATGAGACACTTGTCATTCATCCAATAACCACACCTTCTACCCCAACGACTTTATCACAACCTTTATCCTTGGGGAACAAACCAACCACTTGCTGAGAAGAAAGAGGAAAATGGGACATGTGTCGTTTCAAGAGGCAATTCAGTAAACCACTTGCAAAAGATCCTAGAGATTCTTTAGGAGATTATTGCAAATTTTCATAAAACAATCGTGATTTTCAAAAGGACCAAGCATCTATAAATACCACATCTGAATATGGAGCAAACCCTAATCAATCAACCATTCAACACAATATAGTACATATCACCAGTGCTAGTTATTTCTAGTTTAGCTCTAGTTCAATTTAGGAGTAGACTTGAAAGGCATCTTTGTCATAATTTTAGCCTTAGATCTTAACATTTGTGTCAAATTAATTGTTTTTTTGCCTTCATTGGCATTGATTTGAGACTTAGATTATGTTTACATCATTTTGTAATTCAATTTCATTTTTTCAAATTTGTTCTTATGCTTTTGTATGTTCAATCCATTGAATTTATAAAAGTAAGTGTTTCTGAGTTCATTCCCTCCTACTTATTGTTAGAAATTGGTTTTGGAAATTCTGTAAAATAGAATTTTTCCCAAACTTTGGTCTATTTTTAGGTGGGATTCGTGCGCCAAAGTTGGCGGGTCAAAGTGGTAACGCGTTCTATGCCGCGTTGTGATTCACGTGGTATA
The DNA here is from genome assembly GCA_025200525.1 of Camellia lanceoleosa. Taxonomy (NCBI): domain Eukaryota; kingdom Viridiplantae; phylum Streptophyta; class Magnoliopsida; order Ericales; family Theaceae; genus Camellia; species Camellia lanceoleosa. The sequence goes on from CM045771.1 coordinate 94,842,095, forward strand.
TTTGGTTGCTCAAAACCATTATCGGGTGAATGGGAAATTGAAGCCAAAGTGAGCTCCATGGAAATGGAGTTTTGGTGGAAATTCATTAAGGTTTGTATAATGGCTTATCCCACATTGATTTGGTGAGAAGTTTTGAGTGGGTTTATAAAGCATGGGATTGGAACTTGAGGTAAGCCCCAAGAGGCACCCAAGTTTTGTAGAGAGAGAGAGGTTATGGGCTAGATCCATTGGACCCAAAAAATCACAACACACGCGCGCATCGCCGCCACCGTCCGCTCGATTGGTCAGGTTGGCTGGGCTGAGCCTGGGCTTAGGTGCGGGTGTGAGGTTGGGTTGGGCTTGTCCAGCCCAATACTTATCTTTTTGGGCCAAAAACATTTGAATTTAATTTTATTTTTTAGTAAAATAAAATCTGTCTGAAATTTTAATTTCAAATTCAAATTCAAATTCAACTGTTACACCTCTTCAGGTTTTTGTACAGGTTCGGACAGATTCAAATTTGTTCCACCCAAACAGATTTCAAATCTGTTTAAATTTCAAACCCAAACAGTTTATCTTTTGAAACAGTGTTGCACCTGTTCAAACAGGTTTGCACCTGTTCAAACAGGTTTGGTACCTATTTAATTCAAATTGAAAAGCCACCACAACATTTATAAATAGGTACCCCTCTTTTGATGTTTTCATGAACAATTTTCTTCCAAATAATTCTACAACTATTCTCTACATATTGTTGCATTATTTCTTGTAAGGAAGAGTATAAACACTTTGTGTGTTCGTTGTACGAAAAATTTGTAGTGCTGCTATTTTTTGTTGATTAATTATTTTATCTTGGGAGATAGACGTCCATATTCTGAAAGCACCGTAGAGATGACGAATCTGTCTTAAGGACACAATGTCGAACACTGGACTTGATCAGAATATTATTCAAGAATTAATCAAGTACGCTGTTTATTTATTTTATGTTTATTTATTTAAATCAGATTTTGATTTTGTTTTTTGTAACAAAATAAAAATCTGTTTTTATTTATTTTATTTTATTTTTCTGGTTTGATTTTTGTAATCAAAAAAATTCTTTCATTTCCTTTATTTCTTCTGTATTCTGTTTGTCGTTAAGTACACAACAGAATTTATTCTTCTAATACAGTGAAAATTGTCCAACAATATTAAGACAGACTAATTTTTGATGTCTTCATTGTATTTAATTTTCTGTGTTTTCACAAAATGATATTCTGGTTGGAAAACAAATAGTAGTAATATATTGTTTGACAGATAGTAGCAATATACTGTCTATTTTCTTTGACAACTAGTAGTAACATACTACTGTCATTAACAATTACAGAATATTAATTTGTGTTACAGAAAATTATTGTGGTATTTTATTTTTCTAGTTTTAGTAACAAGGAAAATAAAATTATTTTGTGTTATAATTTATTTTATGGTTTTAGTAACTAGAAAATTAATTTATTTTTTGGTTTTTTCTGATTTTTGAAACTGCAACTGGAAGTGGTACTCCAATTGTTATACCAACTCCGGTCCCTATCCAGAACTATGTTCAAGTTCCAATAAATCATGGACAAAAATCGAAAAAATTTAACGGTACTGAGTTTAAAAGATGGCAGAAGAAAATGCTGTTTTATCTTACAACTCTAAATTTGGCCTGATTTCTCTATGAAGAGGCTCCAGCACTTAAAGAAGATGAAAGTGATTGGCAAGTTGTTGCCGCTGTAGATGCTTGGAAGCATTCAGATTTCCTGTACAGAAACTACATCCTCAATGGCCTTGACAACATACTGTATAATGTTTACAGCCCTCTGAAAACAACAAAAGAATTGTGGGATTCTTTGGAGAAGAAATACAAGACAGAGGATGCCGGCACGAAGAAATTTGTTGTCGGTAAATTTCTGGACTTCGTTATGGTAGACTCCCAAACGGTAATTTCTCAAGTTCAAAATTTTCAGATAATTTTGCATGATATTCATTCAGAAGGTATGTCTCTTAGCAAGTCTTTCCAAGTCGCTGCTTTAGTGGAAAAGTTACCACCAGCTTGGAAAGATTTCAAAAATTATTTAATACATAAACGCAAGGAGATGACCATGGATGAATTAATTGTAAGATTGAGAATTAAGGAAGATAACCGAAAGGCTGAAAAGAGGAATGGGAAAAATCCCATAGAGTCCAAGGCTAATGTGGTTGAACAAGTTCATAAACCACATAACAAAAAGAGGAAGTTTACTGGAGATGATCCTAAACAAGGCAACAACAATAACAACAAGAAGTTTAAAGGAAAATGCTATAACCGTGGCAAGACTGGACATCAAACTTCTGACTGCCACCGCCCTAAGAAGGATCGCGAAAGTACAAGAAAGAAGACTACCAATCAGGCCAGTGTGAGGGAATTAGATTACATCTCTAACAGAGTGAATGGCATCAACCTCTCTGCTGTGGTGTTTGAGGCTAATTTGGTTGGAAATCTCAAGGAATGGTAGGTTGACACTGGAGCAACTTGTCATATATGTGCGGACAAGAAAATGTTTACTACCTACAATAAGGCTGCAAATGGTGAACAACTTTTCATGGGAAATTCTTCTACTTCTACTGTGGCTGGACAAGGAAAGGTGATCTTGAAGATGACATCAGGGAAGGAACTGACCCTCAACAACGTACTGCATGTACCAAACATCCGGAAGAATTTAGTTTCTGGTTCTTTGTTAAGTAAAAATGGCTTTAGGCTTGTCTTTGAGTCTGATAAATTTGTATTAACAAAGAGTGGTATGTATGTTGGTAAGGGATACATGAGTGATGGTCTCTTCAAATTAAATGTAATGACAGTTGTACCAAAAGTTGCTATTAATAAGAATAACACATCTTTTGCTTATATTCTTGAGTCGAATTTATGGCATAGTAGATTAGGACATGTGAATTTTAATGCTTTGCGTAGATTAATTGGTTTGGATTATATACCAAAGTGTGAAATTGATCCTAATCACAAATGTGAAATTTGTGTAGAAGCAAAACTAACTAAGGCTCCATTTAAATCGGTTGAAAGAAAAACCGAACCTCTAGAATTAATTCATACTGATGTATGTGATCTTAAATTTGTTCAAACTAGAGGAGGAAAAAAGTATTTCATAGCATTTATCGATAATTGCACAAGATATTGTTATGTATACTTACTTAGAAGCAAAGATGAAGCCTTAGAAATGTTTAAACTCTACAAAACAGAAGTTGAAAATCAACTTGGAAAAACCATTAAAATGGTTAGAAGTGATAGGGGTGGTGAATATGATGCACCATTAAATGAAACAGTAAAATGGAGTTGCCAAAAGAAATAATAGAATCCTTAAAAAAATGATGAATGCCATGTTACTAAGTTCAGGCTTACCACAGAACTTGTGGGGTGAAGCAATATTGTCTGCTAATTATTTTCTTAACAGAATACCCTACAAGAAAACCAACAGCACTCCTTATAAATTGTGAAAAGGTCGACCACCTTCCTATAAATACTTAAAAGTGTGGCGGTGTTTGGCAAAAGTTGAGATTCATGTTCCTAAAAAGACTAAGATTGGACCAAAAACAGTAGATTGTGTGTTTATTGGTTATGCGTAGAATAGTAATGCATATCGGTTTCTGACTTATAAATCAAAAATACCTGATATAAATGTGAACACTATTATAGAGTCAAGGAATGCTGTGTTTTTTGAACATGTCTTTCCTTACAAGAAAGGACAAGAATTAAGTTCACATAAAAGAACATATGATTGTACACAAAGTCAAGAGACTAATGACAATCAAACATAAGAGACTAGAAATGGTCTCGACCAACAGGATTTAACTGATGATGAACCAAGACGAAGTAAGAGAGCGAGAACATCAAAATCTTTTGGTCTAGATTTTCTAACATACTTGTTAGAAAATGAACCTCAAAGCTTTAAGGAAGCAATGACAGGTCCTGAAGCACCTTTGCGGAAATATGCTGTTAATAATGAAATTGAATCCATTATGCAAAATCATACTTGGGAATTGGTGGATCTTCCACCTGGTTCTAAACCCCTAGGATATAAGTGGATGTTCAAAAGAAAAATGAAAGCAGATGGTTCAATAAACAAGTATAAAGCAAGACTTGTAGTAAAAGGTTACAGGCAAAAGGAAGTTCTGGACTATTTTGACACATATTCTCCTGTGACAAGAATAACATCCATCCTCATGCTTATTGCCATAGCAGCGTTGTATAATTTAGAGATACATCAAATGGATGTTAAGACAGCTTTCTTAAACTGTGATCTAAATGAAGAGATCTATATTGAGCAACCTGAAGGGTTTGTAGTGCCGGGGCAAGAAAAGAAAGTTTGTCGGCTTGTAAAATCTCTTTATGGATTAAAACAAGTACCTAAGCAATGGCATGAAAAATTTGATCATGCTATGCTTACTAATGGGTTTAAGATAAATGAATGTGACATGTGCGTCTATGTTAAAAACACTGACCAAGGATATGTCATAGTTTGTCTTTATGCAGATGACATGCTTATCATTGGAAGCAGTCAAAACATGATCAAATCAACTAAGCAAATGCTTAACAAAAGATTTGATATGAAAGATATGGGGGTCGCAGATATAATATTAAGAATAAAAATTACTAAAACATCTGACGGATATGCATTATCGCAATCACATTATATTGAGAAATTCTTGGTAAATTTATCAAAAATGATATGAATGTAGCTAGAACACTTGTAGACATTAGTTTTTATTTATAGAAAAATAAAGGTGATGCGGTGTCTCAGTTAAAAAACTCCCAAATCATAGGAAGCCTAATGTACCTAATGAATTGTACTCATCCTGACATAGCTTATGCAGTCAGTAAATTGAGTAGGTACACTAGTAACCCTGGAAAAGACCATTGGAAAGCGATTATTCGAGTTCGTAGATATCTAAGATTTACCTGTGATCATGGCTTGAACATTACTCGATATCCAGCAGTAGTTGAAGGTTATTGTGATGCCAATTAGATATCGGATACTAAAGATTCAAAATCCACTAGTGGATATGTCTTTACTCTGAGAGGCGCTGTTGTTTCTTGGAATTCCATGAAACAAACATGTATTGCACGATCCACAATGGAATCCGAGTTCATTGCTTTAGACAAAGCAGGACAAGAAGCAAAATGGCTTCGTCACTTCTTAGAAGACATTCCAATGTGGCCAAAACCTGTGCCAGCTATTTGCATTCATTGTGATAGTCAATCTGCAATAGGCAGGGCACATAATCATATGTATAATGGTAAGTTACGACATATTCGTCGTCGACATAATACCGTAAGGCAATTGCTCTCAAATAGAATAATCTCAATAGATTATATAAAATCTAAAGAGAATATTGCGGATCCGTTAACTAAAGGTTTGACAAAAGAGCAAGTGTATAGTTCATCGAATGGGATGGGATTAAAGCCTATTACATAAGAATCATCATAATGGTAGCCCTACTTATATGATTAGAGATCCCAAGAACTAAGTTCAAAGGGACAACTAAATCATGTGTGGCTCGCCAGAAATCACCAAAGGACTAAAATTCCCTACCCATTCCTATGGTGAGAGTGATATCTGCAACATGTGTTGTATGTAGGGGTCTAAGGATAAGCTTTGCATTTAATGATTACTTATTTCTTGATTTAGGCATAAAAAATCAAGATGAGTATAAGGCGATACTCAAAATAAGAATCACCTATATGAGTGTCGAACTGGGGCCGGTTCTATGAGAATGAAGAGGCTATATTCTCTAGAAGCACTCATGAAAACCAAAAGCGTTCAAGGCCAAAATGAACACAACAGTGAGAACCACGATGTGTTAGAAGATATTTTGTGTGAAATCTATTATCTTGACTTACACAAACGACTGAACAATTCAAGGCATCGCGTCCATTGGTTAGCTAGTAAGTCTGATAAGTTATCACTAGAGAAGGTTCAAGGCCGAAAGCTACCTATCCTGATGCAAGATATTTTCAATTTATATTCTTCCAACAAATTCTGCATATTGTTACATTTCCATTGTCATCAAATTCTATTCATGTGGGAGATTGTTAGAGACTAGTTTTGGAAATTCTGGAAAACTGAATTTTTTCCAAACTTTGGTCTATTTTTTAGGTGGGACCTGTGCGCCAAAGTTGGCGGGTTAAAGTGGTAACGCGTCCTATGCCGCATTGTGATTCGCGTGGTATATTTAGTTGCTCAAAACCATTATTGGGTGAATGGGAAATTGAAGCCAAAGTGAGCTCCATGGAAATAGAGTTTTGGTGGAAATTCCTTAAAGTTTGTATAATGGCTTGTCCCACATTGATTTGATGGGAAGTTTTGATTGGGTTTATAAGGCATGGGATTGGAACTTGGGGTAGGCTCCAAGGGACACCCAAGTTTTGTACAGAGGGAGGTTATGGGCAAAATGGGCTAGACCTATTAGACCCAAAAATCACCACATGCGCACGCCGCCCGTCCGTCTTATCGAGCGAGGCTGGGCCTGGGTTTGGGTGCGGGTGCGTGATGTGGGGTTAGGTTGGGTTTGTCTAGCCAAAAACATTTGAATTTAATTTTATTTTTTAGTAAAAAAAAATATGTCTGAAATTTTAATTTCAAATTCAAATTCAACTGTTGCACCTCTTCAGATTTTTGTACAGGTTCAAACAAATTCAAATATGTTCCACCTGAACAAATTTCAAATCTGTTTAAATTTCAAACCCAAATAGTTTATCTATTGAAACAGTGTTGCAACTGTTCAAACAGGTTTGGTACCTGTTTAATTCAAATTGAAAAGCCACCATAACATCTATAAATAAGCAGCCCTCATTTGATGTTTTCATGAGCAATTTTCGTTCAAATAATTCTGCAACTATTCTCTATATATTGTTGCATGATTTTCTTGTGAGGAAGAGTATAAACACTTTGTGTGTTCGTTGTACGAAAAATTTGTAGTGCTGCTATTTTTCGTTGATTGATCATTTTATCTTGGGAGATAGACGTCCATATTTTGAAAGTACCGTGGAGAGGACGAATCTATCTTAAAGGTACAGTGTCGAACACTGGATTTGATCAGAATATTATTCAAGAATTAATCAAGTAAGTTGTTTATTTATTTATTTAAATCAGATTTTGATTTTGTTTTTTGTAACAAAATAAAAATCTGTTTTTATTTATTTTATTTTTCTAGTTTGATTTTTGTAATCAAACAAATTCTTTCATTTCCTTTATTTCTTCTGTATTCTGTTTGTTACTAAGTACACAACATAATTTATTCTTCTAATACAGTGAACATTGTCCAACACTTATATCTTTTCATGACTTTACAAACTCTTTGAAGATTTTAAATCCTCTTTATTGAGGAACAAGAACGATGAGGTTTTTACCCTTTAGATCTCAACACAACCTCTTGTTTTCGTAAGTCAAATTTTTTCAAAAACAATTCCACAAATTAGGCACTATTGCCTTGGGCTGTAAGTCCTTCTGTGTTTTAGTCAAAATATATAATTTTTATATTTTTTGCACAAACACAACATTAATAATAATTAAAGTCAAATTTTTTAATAATTTTGTAAATATATTTTTTTCCTTCTAAAAATTACACTGAATTGTAGTTTTCCCAATGATGTATTGAAAATTATGTTTTAACATTTCATTTAATTTGTAATATGGAAGAAAATTCTTTAGAAAAAATTGATTGCAACAGTAATATCATATCATTAATAACACATAGTATCACTAACCAATAATAAATTATACGAAAAGGATAAACCCCGCTTTTATAATGTAACTACCTTACAATGTTACCATGTATACATAGGAGGGTAAATGACAATCAATCATTAAATGGTGATACCATGTCCTGCCATTGTATTGAATTTTGGGATTAGATTCTCTCATAGTGATATAAATCTTTCCCAATCATTGATCATGAAATGGAGTGGATCTAGATCCCCAATAATTAGTTTTTTTTTTTTTTTTTTTTTTTTTTTTTTGCGTAAACTATTTGTAAACTTATGCTTAACTTTTTGACATAAACTTTGATAATAAAAATAAAAATATAAAAAATAAATTCATATAAAATGCACAAATACATTAATATTCCTTTTTTTTTTTTTCCAGTTAATGTGAGATCATTTACAAATTCAAAGATAAGAAAGAAAAAAATAACATAAAAAAGAGCCATATAATAAACGAGAAATTGTTAATATTTGTTTTTAGTAAAAATTAACCTCTTAATCATTCAGATTAACCATACTATAGTGAAAAAGTGAGTTAACCAGTTTCACTTTCGAAAGTGAGGGAAAAAAAATAGGATGTAGAAATTTGGAAGGAAATTACCAATGTTATGGTAGTGGACCTCTTGACTCCATACAGAAGTCGTGGTGGAACGTGTCATGATGTCCAAAATAGTTTGGAAGAAAATTTCCGAACTATTTGTCAAATTAGTTTTCCGTCAAAAGAAAATGAGGGGAAAAAGTAAGATCTAAAAATTTGGAAGAAAATGGCCAATATTAGTGAACGACTCCAAATTAAAGTCATTGTGCACACATGCCATGATCTAATCATAAAAGAATAATTTGATTTGATGACGTGTTGTAATCTCATTTAGCATTCTCAGTGAAAGAATACGCCCGTTTGGTCATCTTTTGCAAATTGTAATTTTAATTAAAAAAAATTAAAATTTATAATTAAATATACAATTCAAAATTTAATTCAAAAATTATTTTTAAAATTCATTATTAAACACACAATTCAAAACTCATAACCAAATTATAGTTAAAATTAAAAAAATATTTTTTATTTTATTTTTCAAAATTATTTTTATAATCATGATTTGAGTGTAGGGTTGTATTTTGAGTTATGAGTTTTAAGTTGAGTTTTAAAAATAAAAGATTTGTCCGGTTATGAATTTTGAAAAGAATTTTAAATTGTATTTTTTTAATTTGCATTGTATTTAATATAATTGTGCGCTATATTTTTTAAAAAAAATATTTGAGTTGTATTTTTTTCATATTTAAAATTATTAAATTTTTTTTTTAATTTTACATATATCATTTTTATTTTAAATATTTTTATTTTCTTATTTAAATATTTTATTTTATTTTATAAATATTTTTTAAAATATTTTAAATTTTTTAATATTTTAAATATATTTTTTAAATTTTTTTAATATTTTTACTTTTTTTAAATTTCAAAAAAAATTTGGATCGCTATATATATTTAAATCATAACAAATTATTTGGTAAATACTTAAAAAATTAAAAAAAATTATTTTTCCAAAAAGTTAAAATAAAATAAAAAATATTTGAAAAAACTATTTTTTCAAAAAAATATGAAATAAAAAATAATTTTAAAGACCAAAAAAAATATTTTTTTGAATTTTCTTTTTTTTTTTAAATAGAATTTTGAAAAGACTGTTGAAAAGAGTTTTGTTATGAATTTTGAAAAAAAAAATTTGAACTCAATTTTGAATGTTTGGTTATAATTTGAGTGTAAAATTGTGTTTTGAGTTTAAAATAGTAAAAATAAAATAAAATATTTAGAATTAAAAAATATTTTTAAAAAATAAATCCAAAAAATTTCAAAATACAACTCAAAAGTCAAAAACTCAAAGCTCAAAATACAAACAAATTTTTTTTCTTTTCAAAACTCAACTCACAACTCTATACTTAAATCATTACTTTATACTCAAATTAGGAGTGTAAAAATGACCCACGACCCGAAGTCCGCTCGCGGCATGGGGTGGGCCAGCCTGTTTAGGCCAAGGCCCAAGCCCAAGCCCAAACCCAACCCCAGCCTAAGCCCTTAGGCTTAGGCCTGAGCCATCATTTTGAAGTCCGGTCGGGCCCATGACTTAGTCCATCGGCCCGCTTAAGGCTCACTCAAGGCCCCGCTTGAGATCTAGTGTCTTTTTTAATAAAAAATAATAAAGTTTTGGTAGAAAAAAAAAAAAAAAAAAAAAAAAAGTCAAGCTCGCCCAAGCCCGGCCCACCTGCTCACCCAAGGCTCGAATACCCTTGGGCTTGGGCCTACTTTTTTGACCCGTGGGCTGGCCCGGCCTAGCCCAAATTTTGACAGGAGCTCACGAGGCTTGACATGGGCCGGACCAAATTTACACCCCTAACTCAAATCATAATTTTAAAACTAAACCAAAACAAACAAAGCTTTAGGATGTGTTTGGTTTGTGTTTTGAGATTAATTTTTTTTTTTTTAATTTGAGGAGAGAGTATAGAATTTTTTTGATTTGTTTAGTTGTATATTTTAAAAATAGTTTTGGAGTTTAGGATGATTTGATATTTTGTTGTAATTGAGTAGATGTGTGTGAAAAAAAAAAAGTAATTGAGAAGGAGAGAGGAGATAGAAAAAGTGATTGATTGATGTATAAGAAAGAGAAAGTGATTTTGAAAAAAAAATTTTAATAATTTAAATTAAACAAAATTTTAAAAAAAAATTTAAAAAATTATATCTTGAGATACAAACCAAACAAGGTCTTAATTTTTTCACAAAGTAAGGGAGAAAAAGTAAGATCTAAAAATTTAGAAGGAAATTGCCAGCATTAGTGTGTACCCCGTAGTACAGTAAAAATAAAAATATAAAAAAAGTATATCATTCTAATTATTAAAGTGTATAAAATTTATCATTGAATTTTTTTTTTTTTTTGTCCTCACTGGGCAATAATTCTCCCTTAAACTAATTTGACGGCGTATTATAATCTTGCTGCAAGTGTCATTTTAGTTTTTTTCGAGTTGGCATCTCAATTTAAAAAAGTATTTGGGCTTGATACACTACTAAAAAAATGACTATTTGCTACCATATTATTTGCGACCACCCGATTATCCGTCGCAAATAGCCAATTTATTCGTTATTTCCTTCTATTTATTTTTCCATTTTCCTTTTATTTGCCCTGCCCCTTCACAAACACTGATTGTTCTCTCTCTTGCACGCATTCTCGCTCTCTCTCTCTCTCTCTCTCTCTCTCAGTTCGCACTGGTATGAATCTCTCAATCTCGTTCTCTCTCTCTCTCTCTCTCCCCTTCATGTTCTTCTCAATCTTGTGCTCTCTCTGTTTCGAACTCGATCATTGAAGGTACGCGCTCTCTCTCGCAAGTTTCTTTCTCTGTTTCTTTTTGTTTTCGGTTTTCAATCTACACCTAGGGTTTCGATCGAGTTCAAGGTGTTTTCTCTCGGAAATTCTTCTCTCTTTTCTATCTTACTCCATTTTTTCTTAGTTTGTGATTTGAATCTACTCCTAGGGTTTGGATCGATGAATGACCCTTGCAATATTCAATTTGAATGTGTTTGAACTCTTGATATTTGATTGAATCACTTTGATTTAATTCAATTATTCTCTTATTTATATGTATTTAGTATACCTATGTGTATAGATTTTGGAGTGATTTGGTACATTTTATATGTGATTGATTTGGTACATTTGGTACATTAATTTACGGAAAACTTCGGGATGTGTTGGCTTTTTTTTGATATCTGGTTGCTTCAATCTCTATTAATTTGTTTGCTTGCTCAGAAATTGGAGGGAAAAATGGAAAATGTGATTTTCAATATTGATATTTGGTTGCTTCAATCTCCTTCAGTTTGCTTCTCTCTATCTATCTCTCTCGGTCTTTGAATCTCCCTATAAATACTTATCTAGCTTTCTCATATTCCATCTATAATTTTGGATCATTTATGATCTGTCTGTGCATGCTTAGGTTTGCAGGTTTTGAGTTCAAGTTATAAGTTTTGCGGTAAACATTCAATTGAAATGCAAGCTGAAACCCTAGCATCTTTTGCACACTCAGCAGGCCAAACTAGTGTTGATTCTGTTAAGCTGGACCCTCTTCATTTTGGAATTTATTTGTACTAGTAACAATTTATTTCTTGTACAATTAGTTAGTTGTTTTCTTAGCAACCAAACAAAGCCCGAATGCCTTTCTTAGGATGTCTTTAACAAAAAAGAAGAAGAAAAAAGAACGACATTGTATATTTTTGGGTTGGCTTCAAACAAAGCTTGAATGCCTTTCTTATGATGTTTCAAAAGTGGATTATCAATTTTTTTTTTTTATTATAATTATTTGCCATCCCTAATTTTAGATTTTTGCATGTTGTTATGTTGTGGATTGGCTTCTAAATATGTTCTTAAGGTGATTCATAATATGTAGGGAAAATATCAGAGTGAAGCTTTTAATTAAGTTGACTCTGCATGATTTTTTGTCTTTCCAGATTGTTGCCCTCTGGTTTCGTAGTAATTATCTGAGCTATTATCTGTTTCTATGTTTCTGACTTGTGTATTCTTCTATCAGTGGGGTGCTGCTTACTGTATACGAGGAGGCCCACAGAAGCAAAAGGCAGCAATGGAGGTATGTTCTGTCTCTAGTTGTACTTGATGATTCTTGATAGAGAGTTAATTGCCACTTCCTAAGTAGACAAGAAAATGGTGGCAATGGAGGCTTCCACTTGTCATCTTGTGAAACATTTTTGTTAGTTGCAGTGTTTCGAAGTCAAGTCTAATGTTTCCTCTTTGTTTTGTAGTATCTGGAGAAGAGAGAATGCGAGTATGATCTCAAGACTTCTGTAGACTTTTACAAGGTGAGTGCTTTGATTTGGTGGTATATGCCATATGGTAGTCTTAGATTATTTTTCTTTTCACTTCTCCAATTCAATTAGTTTCTATACCTTTGCCATCTGAGATAATTTTAATGGAACATTAGCCTTTGCTTTACCCACTTGGAATAAAATTTATTTAGTTTTTAAAGAATGAACGCATTTGCAAAGTTGATATTTGAAAGCGAAGAGTTTTTATTGTATTTTTATTTTTAATTATCTAAGATGTTTTGCTTATTCATTTGCCTTTTGTGTGCCCTCTTTAATTCGGAAGGGATACGAGCAGTGCTATAATCGAGTTATAGTGTAAGTTATATCTTGCTCTCACTTGATTTCCATTTATTTGATATTGAGCAGTCTGAAGAATGGATGGAATCTCCAACATTCTGCCTCTCTCTCTCATTGAAGAACATCTCGAGATACTTGTGAACTTGAAATTTTAGGGCGTTATTGCGAAAGATTTTTATTTTTCATTGTTAATTTTATATTTTAACATTGCGCTTTTCGTCTACTCGGACAAAGAATCAAATAAATACTACCTAGGGCCTGCCCATTGGAGGATATGGCTAGGTAATGTTGATGACATACTTCCCTCCCTCCGCTTTCCTCTCTTTTTCCACGAATGGGCTGTAAAGTGAGGCTTCTCCTTTTATCTTCAAAATTTTGTCATTCAAGTTTTTTCCTTATGATTTCTTGTTTATCTTTTCAGACAAATAGCAACTGCTTTTGGGCCGTTGTAACAACAGAGACTATCTTTTCTTGTTGGAGAAGGCCTTGTATTATATAATGGCTGCAATTTATTCTTTAATATGATGTTTCTCATCACCTTGTGTTATTTTTGCAGGATTTATTGGAATGGCTTTGTCCTATGGTCTCTCATTTAACATGTCCTTTGTTATGTCCATTCAAAACCAGTGCACTCTAGCAAATGACATAATTTCTATGGAAAGGCTCAACCAATATATGCACATACCAAGTGAAGCTCCAGAAGTGATAGAAGAGAACCGACCCCCTGTCAATTGGCCAACTGTGGGTAAGTGGAGATTCAAGATTTGAAGGTAAATTTTTTGTGCATTCGCATTTAAACTGACAAAGGATAGTAGCACACTGACTGAGAAATATATACATGATGTCAAAACTGATCAGATATACATGACTGAAGATTTTGGCTTCATCGCTGACTTTGAGACTGTTAGGGATATCAAAGAGAACCTTTGCTATTTAAGGTGAAGAAATAACATTATAGTTTGGTATGCTTTTTTGGGTTTTGTTTCATTACAATTTATTAGATCTGTTTTCCTGCAGTTATGATTACGAAAGGGAATATCAATTGGGATTGAGACTACCATCCTTGTTAAGAATTATACTGTAAGTTTATTCTCTTATCTATCTGTGTAAATATATAGAATCTTCCAGGAATTGTTCAACATTGTATGTTGTTTAACGAGTTTCATTAATCTCTATTTGCCTATTTTTGACTATAGCACCTAGTTCTGAAAATTTCAATTCTTGAAGGTCAGATTTGAATTCTACCAAGTGTCTATGTCAATATATAAAGTTTTCATTAGGAAAGACTATCAGATGTTGCCTAATCAGCTTGGTATGCTCTGATAAAAAAATCTTTTTTAATTGATGGTTGATCATCATGATGATAGCTGCTTCTTTTCTTTTCTTTTTTCTTCTTTTTTTGTTGAATTAGAAAGGAAGTTACATTGAAGTAAAAAAAAAAGGTTCATACAAGGAACTATTTTACGATAAGAAAGGAACCTAATATGTCAGATAATAAAAGCAGATACAAACTTAACAATAAAATTAGCTTCTCTGTGGACAAATACGCCCTGGAAATTACTCGTTAATTGTAGGCACTCGTTCAAACAAAATTTGGTTTGTTTAGTTATTGGCTGTCTGCTTGGAAAGTTGTGTAGTATTTTCCATGAATTAGAATTCAATAATTAACCATTTGGTGTTAGCTTGAATAGTCCAAATTTTAGCTGTATTGTTACTTGTACCAATGGGACATTCAAAAGCTTAAATGCAGTGACAATTTGATTTTTTCTGTGATATTTCTGTGAGATGATTAAATGATTAACTCTTTTCAAACTAGTATTGATTCTAAGAATAATTTTGAACCTCTTTATATCCCAGTTGGAAAAGGTTTTGGCATCCAAGTTAGTCAATTAATGTGCTCTTTGTATCCATTTTTGTTTTGGCATCCAAGTTAGTCAACTAATATATTGATGTATATTTTTGCAGGTAGTGTTGAGGGAGTAGTTGATATGATTGAGTGGGTGGTATTGAGAGCTAAATTCAGATTTTTTTTTTTTTTTTGAGTACTTGAATATATTAGTATTTTGTGTAAATACTTTTAAGGATGGTTGATGGATATTTGTTTTGCGTGTATTGACGTTTATATTTTGTATGCACATTTTTTTTTTTTTTTGAAGAAAGATAATTTTGTTGAGGGAAGTGATGGAAAATAATACGTGTATTAGAATTTTTGCAAATATCACTTTATATTTATTGTATATAATATTTGAATATATATATATATATATATATGAGAATATAGGTTGCTAAAACATTGTAGGTATTTTATTTATTTATTAATTTATTTATTTTTTTGCGACGGTAACAAGATGGTCGCTAATACATTGTAGGTATTTTTTTTTTTTTTTTTATGGCAAAACATTGGTCGCTATAAGTAGATTAGGCGATGCAAATAGTTTTGATTGCTATTTCTTGATCGCAAAAAGTATTTGCCACCCCCACATTCGCGGCCCCTATTTGCCATCGCATGAGCCGTCGCAAAAAGTCTTTTGCGACTGTTTTTTTATTATTTGCGACGGCTTGTAGCAGTCGCAAAAAGTACTTTTTTTAGTAGTGTTATCTATGTTTGGCATGGGTTTTTTTTAGTTATTTTAGTCACAAAAAGATAAAATATGCTAAAAAACTAATAAGGCAAAATGTCACATTCAAACCATAATCATTTCATTTTTTTCCTCATAAAAGTCAAAAAAGTAAAAAAAAACTCATCTCAAACGAGACTTTTTAGCTCCAGGTTAAAATAACCAAAAAGTCAAAAAATAAAAAAGTCAACTCACATCCCAAACGAAGGTGGACTCCCCTTGCTTAAGCTTCTTGAAATCAAACTAAACTACATATAATCCAAGCCTCTACATAACTTTAAGTCAATGGTTGAACAAAGCATCGACTCCAATTGTACTAAATCAATACATTCGAAACAAAATTGTGTCGCATGGATTCAAATTCTAGAAATCAACCTACCACGAATTGGATCTCTTGGCCAAAATAAAAAGTGACTTTAGTCATGAAGCAGTGAAGAACATTGGAGAAAAAAATGGACAAAGCTTATTGATTAATTTGAGAGAAATTACATGGTGCAAGTGAGCGTGAGCCAAAAAAATGAATAATATTATTTTTTTGATAAATACGATAAATTGAAATTATTTAATTATTCGATATACCTAACTTTTTTTTTATATAAATAATATATATAAAATTATCTTTCAAAATAATTAATTTAAATTATCAAAATATGACCGTAGTGGGGCTAATGAACCTAACAACACCCTTCAGTCCAAAAGCCAAGCCCATTGGGTGAGCCAATTGGGTTAAACAGTTATTTTTCATTGACTGATAACTTCTTAGGGTCCATCAAGACAATGTCCAACCCATTTGTGCTTTTCGAAGCCCTGTCTAATCTAGGGATTGTTTGGCAATATACTAAAAAAGATTAAGCCGAGCTACTCCATGGTAGAGCGGTTGATCTTCAGATTTTGTTGGTAGCTACTGTAAATGCTGTCAATGGCTATGATGACTTTGGCTCTCCCATTGTATCTATAAAAGGGTAGTGAATAGGAGTGGTTCAAGTGTGGCAATCAGAAGAAGAGAGTGTAATCAGAATGTAAACAACAGAGTGAGTGTGAGTGTGAGGAGAGTGAGAGTGTTGTCTCCTCCTCCTCCATTGTTGTAATCTTTGTATTTCTCTACATATAGTGAAATCCACTGCCCGTAGACGTAGGCGTATTGCCGAACCACGTAAACCTTGTGTTCCTCTTTTCTGTGGGTGTGTTTGGTGTTTGTTTTGGTCTTATAAGCACAACAATATCAGAGCCAATCTTTAACAATTCGAAGGGACAATGCTACTTATGTGAAAGCAAAATTTGTTATAGAAGTTGCAAATCATCCTACTGACCCTAAAGCAGATGAGGTAATGATGCATCCATGGTTCTTTTAAGTACATACTTCGTGAAGAGGCACGAAATGCCAAACATGTAAATACAATTTCATAATACGTCTCCTATGCAGATTTTATCCAAGAAAGGAGTTGTTGTACTGCTCGACATTTATGCAAATGCTGGTGCTGTGACTGTGAGTTACTTCGAGTGGGTTCAGGTACACAAACAGCCAGAAAATCTACTCGCATGTTTTAAAATATGCAAACATTAAGTTCATGACATAATTTGATATCTACCTTTCTCTTTGTACTGCTGAACATTCAAGGGTTCATGTGGGATAATTTATTTTGTCAATGCAGTCGAAATTTAGTTAGTTTGGTAGCATATGCACAGAATAGCATGCAAAGAACACAGCTTTGAGTTTGTTCATTTTATTTTTTAAGTTAGAAACTTTCAATATTTGATCCCCAATGCCCCACTAAGAGCTTTATAACTGGTACTGTCTAATAACAACACTAGAGTAACACCTACTGAATGCCATTGACTATAAGAGAAAAAACAGAGAGAAGAAAAAACAAAGCGACAAACTTTCATCGTCGTCTCTTCCTTATTATTGAGGAATTATATGAGTTATGCTTCCCAACCCCCCAAGAGGGTTGCACTTGTAACTCGGCTCACTCCCAAAGTGAATGCACCCATACGAAGGTTGCATCCATGGGTACTGCACATCGCCTTGATTTCATGAAAAGCTCTCCTCATGTACTTCTCAATCTCATGGTTCACTTTTTCCTTATTTCATAACGACCCAGAAGAAGCAAAAAAATTCAAGACTTCCTCAAACGTGGCCAAAAAGGTAAAGATGTTCAAAAAACTTTGGTCTTAGTTTATTTCAAAATCGAACTAAATTGAACCATGCTCACCCTTACAATGTATTGCCAAATTTGGAGATACATTAAAAATGAGGATTTTTTTGGTCCTTTTGAAAACTATGAAACTTAAATGGACTTGAAAATTATAAATAAGATCAAATAGGATATAAATTCTAATTATGATATTTTTGGATAAAAATCACATTAAAATAATGGGATTACCAAACCCACAACTCCATGATATCAATAATTTTATTATATATATATATAAAGAATTTTTTACTTCATCTAATAAAAAATAAAAAATAAAAAAAGGATTCTTATATAATATATATATATAGGGCCGGGTTTCTCTCAAGTTCGAGATCTGATTGGAGCTTGCTGTTGGGTTGTGGAGGCCTACTACGGGTCCTATTTCGATAATCTGAATCATTCAATATGTAGAACTCATTGAGTACTTTATCTCTATAAAAAAATAAAATTGATCAGATATCAATAGTTACTTGATCAGGTCAGATTTCTGTCAACAGTAAATATAATTTTCAAAATAAATTGTTGACAAAAATTCGATCAAGTAGTTATCAATATCCGATTAACGTGATTTTTTGCAAGAATAAAGTTGACAAGCTCTACACATTAAACAGTTCGGATCATCGAAACAGAACCCGTGGTGGGCCTCACGGGCCTAACAACACCGTCCAGTCCACAAAGTAGACTAGAGACAAGTCTGACCCTATATATGTAATCTCACTCAATATTGTAGTAATCATTAATCCAGCAATGTTAGGTATCATGAAAAATCTTTCATGAAAATGATCATGAAAGATTTGTGACTTTTGGATTACACTTACAATAAAGTACCACACACTAATCAAGGTAATCTAAGAGACAAATTTTTTATGATCATTTTCATGAAAAAAATTTTATGATCCCTAACATTTCTCATCATTAATCCAATCCATAATTCCATGATTTTTTTTTTTAGGAGCAAGTTCCTCTCCAGTTGGGGTTTTCCAACTGGAGGGTGTTGTTGGGCTTGTGATACACAATAATAATGATGGGCGAGTATATGAAGCATCATAGAAAAATATATCAATTCTAACTAGGTTGACACCAATAAACAAACTCAATCATCTGCTAGCACCATACCAGCATGTACCACGGCAAACAGTATAAAAACAGAGGGGAAAAACAGGGGAAAAAGAACACATCCAGACACATGAACTTCCATGCAGCAAAACAACCATCCACTGAAGCACTCATCTTCCTCAGCCATTGCAGTTCATCCTCATCAAGCCATCACCCCAATCACACCTTCATCTGACACAGAATCGAATATGCTGAAACTTCATCACAAAATCATCCACAGAGAATAAAATCTATGGATAATGAGATTTAATCCAAAGAACAATTCTAACCTTATTAAGTTCGCACAAAGCACTCAAATCCACCTGCTATCCATTGAAAATTGAAAATACTATTGAGAGCTGAATTGGAATCATATTCCAAATTTTAGAGCAGAATCGATAAATACACACCTTCAAAGAGCAATTCACACCTTCATAATTCCATGATATTATCAATCCCATTTTACAAAAAGCATATAAACAGAGCTCCGTAGTGAAGCACAATTTACAAATTGAGAGCTGAATTAACAAAGACATATGGTAATAATCTGCAGGCAACAATTACAGGAAGCAACTTATGATCAGAGACGATGCCTTTTTGAAGATTCCATGCACCACCACTCCCATGTATGTTCTTTGGCTCACCTGTATTTTTTTTTTTTTTTTTTTAATTTAATTCATCAAACAAACGTTGCAGCATCTGAAAGTGTTTCTTCTGACGGTGTGTCAACCAATAGTATATCATATCATTCCAAAAGCAACTGACAAAGAAACTATCGACACAAGCCAAAAGTGCACAAAAGGATAGGCAGTCAAAAATGTGACCAGATGAGAATGATGGTAATATGTAGTAAAATAATAACCCCCAGTTCATCATCAGGCACACTAGGTT
Organism: Camellia lanceoleosa; assembly: GCA_025200525.1. Classification (NCBI taxonomy): domain Eukaryota; kingdom Viridiplantae; phylum Streptophyta; class Magnoliopsida; order Ericales; family Theaceae; genus Camellia; species Camellia lanceoleosa. Next base: position 94,861,790 of record CM045771.1, read on the forward strand.
TAACAGTGAACCAAGAGGTGGTCCTGTGAAAAAAATTATAATAGAGACGATAATACAGGCTAGAGTAATAGAATTATCTAATATGTTTCCGAAGGTAATGGCTCCTCCATCAAAAGTGTTGTAAGCGGTGGTGATGGCAGTGAATATAGTCGCGTTAATAGGACTGATGCTGATAGGAGGATTGATGGTGGTGGTGGTGACATTAGAAGCAGGAAGATTGTGATTGTGATCAATTACTCTGCCTGGACCTGGAGGGCTAAGTCCAGTTTGGAAAGTGGCCGTGATGGTGGCGTTATTAATAGGAAGATTATGATTGTTATCAACGACTCTGCCTGGTAGGCTAAGTCCAGTTTGGAAAGAGGCTATTGTGGTGTAAGTCATGGCCGTTGCCATGCTTATTAATGCTGCTCCTCCACATACGTTTTTTGAAAATGAGAATGACAAACGACTTTGTCTCACTCTAAAAATCGATCCATTTATAACTTTCAAAACACTCACTAGTACTAGTACCAAACTGGCAAGTGGATTCTCCAATGACAAACCACTTCGCACTCTAAAAATCCATCCGCATATCACTTCTCAAAAACCATCACCCGACTTTAAAAAATCAGCCACACTATAGATATTATTACCAAGTGAAGAACCAAATGACACATGTGCGTCGAAAAAAAGATCATAAATTTCTCTTTTGGCTCCACCACAATAAAGTCGTAGAGCGATGTCTTGGGCAGTGAAGCCTTCGAAATTCTCTGCATTTATGTTCTCGTAGTCTTCGTCAAGTAATAACTTCACAATCTGCGTAAAGTAGATGGGCACGAATCAATAATTTTGTTTATTTCACAAATCAAAAATTAAACAGTTACGATTACCGAAATCGATCTCAAAACGGACTCATCAGAGTCAAAAAAGCCAAACTCATATTTTATTGCATATAACACTAAAACAAAAAGTGTTTGGCTTTTGAGACCGATTTCGGTGATCTAAACTATTCACCTAATTTTTTTGTATACATTTTTTTTTTTTTTTTGATAAAGTATACATTATTAAAAATTAATAATTAGTGACATTTTTTTTTTGTCACAATTTTTATAAATTGTTATTAAAACTTACAATTAGTAACTTTTTTGTGACGAATTTTTCAAACTATCGTTGAAAGTTGAAAATTAGTAACTTTTTTGTGACGATTTTTTAAAACTGTCGCTAAAATTTAGAATTAGTGACATCTTTTGTGATAAAATTTTCAAATTATCACCTAAAATTAACAATTAGTAACATTTTTTAGTAGTGTTTGATAAAAAACGCTATTAATTATCACAAGATCTAATGGACAATAAATCTACCTATTAAGACCTATACGCACTACAACATATAAGAGTTTTAAACACCAAATGTTTTGGTCTCTAAAAATAAAAAAAAAAATTCAAAATATATTTAGGGACCAGTTTCTATCGTCACGAGGATAGTCGCTAAAAGGTCGTCTCGAAAAGTAAAAAAAATAAGGCTTTTAACGACAAAATTTTAAAAACGTCACTAATAAATAGACTTATCTCTAAAAGCTTTTATGAACAAAATAATTTGGTCTCAAAATGGTTTATTTTTTGAGACAAAATTTGGTCCCAAAAGAATAATAATTCATCATTAATGTTTAATTTTCGTTGCAAACATTACAATGAAACTTTTCGCAATAAAAATATTTGGTCCTTAAAAAATAATTTTATCCCTGAATTTTGGTCGCTAAAACTTTAATTTTTTGTACGTAAGTCTCCTTTAAAAAAAATTTAACAACTCTGTTGTATTTAATTTTAATATTATGATGTATGGTTTTATGCAAAACCCTAAACTTTTTTTTCTTTTTTACCTGCTTCTAGGTAAACAGACTTCCGAGAATTTTATTTAAAAGAAAAAAAAAAATGCTATGCATAAACATAATGACTGAAAAATCCTATTAAGAAGATAGGTGCACCAATAAATCCTCTTGACTTTTTGGTACACTAAAAGTCTTATTCACTTTAATTGTTATCACAGAATTTTTTTTCTTAATTTTTGTAGTGGCGTTTTTATTAAAATTGTCACTAATTGTTAGTATTTAGTTACAGTCTAAAAAAATTCGTCATAGAAAAATATAACTAATTGTTATTTTTAATGACAGGGTTAGAAAATCATCACCGAAAAAAATCACTAATTGTCATTTTTTTGCAATAGATTTAAAAAAAAAAAAAAATCACAAATTGTTAGTTTTTAAGACTTTTTGGTCTATACAAAAACTTATGGGAGTTAATAGTGTACAGGTACTTGTAAGAGGACCCGTGAGTAATTACTTTTACTGGGGGTAGGACACAAAATTAGTGTGACCTACATTAATACATTTGGAATCTATTGACTTTTGTGTCTTGAGCCTATTTTGGCAACTTCAATTTTTAGTCAAAAAAATCACTAAAAAAATAAATTTTTACTCTGTTTTTTTACATATTTTTTCATTAAAAAATTAGAAAGTAACTAAAAACACTAAAATTTCCAAAACAATCCTTAATAGTAAAGATAAGTGCATAGAATCAGTGCACAGAAAAATGCTAAAAAATGTGATTGAGATTAAACCCTAATGTAAGATTAGTTGGGTTTGTCTCCAGTCTACACACTCTCTACATGCACTGTAGGGTGTAGTTGGGGCCTCGTAAAGTCTTTCATGGAATCTGTTTGGACGGTTTCAGTCGTTCATTTTGTTAAGTTTTATGTGTAAATCATTTATAAAAAATTAAATTGATCTAATAATTATATTATAATTTTGTTATATTTTTCTTAAAAAATAAATGATATATATAATTTTAAAAATAAACCATTCATTTTTAAGTTTAAAATAGATAAATTATAAAATTATAAATTATATAATATAAAATCGATAAATGTCTCTTCAGGTTTAAAATTAATAAACATGTTTCTTTTTACAAATAATAATTTCCAGAAAAAACAAAGAAATGTATAAATGTCTTATTATTGTTAACCTATTAGGTTTATAATTTAGATTGTGAAAGTCTCTGTTTATATTAGAACTGGAGGTAGCACACGGAATGTGTGTGTAATTCAAATAAGTAAAAATAAAATGAAAATAAAAAATAAAAAATTAATAATATAATATGTAGATTATCTAAGTATTAGAGTGTTCTTAATGAAAAGTTCAATTTTCACTTAATAATAGTATATAGATAGATGTAGATATAGAAGAAGACAGATAGACGGAAAACACTATGACTAAAAAAAAAAAAAAAAAAGTATAATTTTAATTTTTTGAGTTATAATTAAAAAAAGAAAAAAATATCATAATTAAACATAATGTGGCATAACTAAAGAACTCATGAGTCATAACTAAAATAATATCATAACTAAAGAAGAAAATTGGTCATAATTAAAGAAAAAATGACATAATTACAGGTGCATATGATACACCATTTTTAAAGGGATGTTTATTAAAATTTCCATCGATGGATAGATAGATTATAGGGGTAAAGTGTATTATGTTATTAAAAAAAAAAAATTATTGTCAATTATTACGTATGAAGTACGGGTAGTCCAAAAATGGTTTTGTCTGATGCGAGTACTTATGCTTAGATGCGGTGATGCTTATCGGGTATGCCGAATACATGTCGGGTATAGAAAATATATTTGGGTACGTCGTGGGTACTGCGAGGTTTTTTTTTTTTTTGCAACTACTATAATTTATTGCAGCATTTATTATGCTTCTTTCAATTTTGAAAATATCAAGTAATTTATTTCCAACACTCTTTATCATGAGTCATGATTTTGCTCTCTTTTGCATCTTACTTTAGACAATCAAAAAAAAAAAGAAGAAAGAATTATGTAACATTTTAGACAAGTTATTCTCTTTTTAGTTTTGATATTGAAATTTTGATTTGTATGTTAGATGTTTAGATTTAAAAAAAAAAAAAAAAAAATTTGACGTACCCCAGTTGTACTTATATGCTACTTTTTTAAGAACTTATCGTATCGGCGTACCCATATTTGTATCCGCACCTGTGCTTCATAGGTTATTACAAATAAAATATGAAGAAACAACAGTAGAGCTAAACAAACTATCAGACTAGACTGCTATAATGAAAACCAAAGAATAGATAAATAGCATGCCTGAGGTTGTAAAGTGGACCTTTGCAATATGCAAGGCGTATTGCCTTCATTATCCATCCATTTTAGGATCTGCTGTCTATGAGTTCTGCATCCATCCCATGACACTTGAAGCTTGAATTCAATCTTTTCACAGCAATATGCATTGCAGTCTCACCTCGAATTGTCCGGTCCTCTATTGCTGCCGGACAAGCACATAGAAATTTTGCCAACCGAACTCTGTCATTTCTTAGGGCTACGTAGTGCAAAGCAGTGAAGCTCTCCCTTCCTTTGACTCGTATGAGCTCCTTGTCAAAACTTATGAGCTGTCTTCTGATCCTCATAGTCTTGATTTTGCAAAGCCAAGTGCAAGGGACTTAGCCCATCGTGTTGACTTCCTACCAAATGATGGCTTTAAGTTCATCATTTCTAAGGCGAAATCAGACGTCCCAAATTGAGGCGGCGCAGGTGTAAAGGAGTATCAACAAAAGGGATGTTATCTATATTATCCAAAATATGTGGGTCTTCTCTTATGCACTTGTACAAGCCATTGATGTCTCCTCCCTCAGCAGCCGTATTCAACCTGTGTTGAGTCTGTTCCATGACTCAAGGCACTTTATGATTCTAAGACACTGGAAGTAATACTGAATTAGTGTTAAGGAGGGGGAAGGTGATCAACCTCTTATATTTACAATTCATAGTGGCCATATGTCGGGTCATTGTATGATATGGCTGTCATCAACAATTTCGATCAAAGATTGATTTTTATTATTAAAAAAAAAAAAAGACTAAATATACAGAAGACACCCAAAGTCTATTTTTAGAAGCGTTGTGAACACTCCATACGCCAGCTGTTTCAAAGATTGACTGACCCAAAGTCTCGCTTTGCTGCCCAGTGCATTTTGAATTTGGATCATCGGCTGCCCTACCCGGCAGCCCCCCAAAACGACGTCGTTTTGGGTTTTTTTTTTTTCATGCTTTCTCTCTCTTCGAAACCAGAGGGGAGGGAGGAGGGAGGAGGAGGAGGAGGATGGCGCCGTCCTTGGCCGTCCGATCGTCGCCCGGTGCAACTCGTCGCAGCAGCTGCACCGCCGTCTCATCCGCCTCCGCCTCCTCCTCCTCCTCCTCCTCCTCCCCCACTGGTTATGGCCCCCTCCAGTCCGGCCTTCTTCTCCCTTCCTCTCTCTCTTCTTCCCCTTCCCTCCCCTTCTCTCTCTTCTTATGATTCAAATATAGCCAAAAAGCACTCTTGTGGTTTTAGACTAAGAGGGCTGGTAAATGCCCTTACTTTTTTCCTTTGAACCCCCACTTTTTTTATATTTTTTTATTACAATTTTACCCTAACATTAGTTTTCATTTTTTACCCCATCTTTATCCCTTCAACTCTAATACCAACCCTAACCCCAAACCCAATCCAATTCAGCCTCATCTCCACCTCCACCTCTACTTGGGCTAGTAGCTTTTCCGCCATCACCAGATCCGACCACCCTCCACCTCGCCATCACCAAATCCAACCACTCTCACCACTATCCTCTTTAACTTCTTATCTTCTTCTTCCTCCTCAAACCCTAGCCACCTTTGCTGACAATCAACAAGAGAGACAAAGATCGAGCGAGAGCGAGAGCGAAAAAGAGAGAGAGAAAGAGAGAGGCGACCTAAATCGATGGTGATGGGGGATCTCCTTCTCTTCTTATCTTCTTACTTCTTCTCAAACCCTAGCCCCTTTATAAGAGATCAGTGAAAGAGAGCCAGAGATCAAATGTGTGTGTGTGTGTGTGTGTGTGTGCGCGTGAGAGAGAGAGAGAGAGAGAGAGAGATGCAACCCAAATTGATGATTTGAAACTAGATCGACGGGGATGAGGGAGTGGTGTAGGATGGTGGTTAGAGAAAAGGTGGTGGTGGGTCTAGTTTGAGGATGAGTCGACGATAACGAGGAAGAGGGTGATGTCGTTGATGGAGAGGGACAGAAAGTTCATGGTAGTGGTCATTGGAACGTGAGAATTAGATAAAGAGAGGTTGGAACATTTGGTGCGGTGGCGATAGGCTTTGTAGGTGGTGGAGGATGGACGATGGCAGCGGGTTGGTCGCCGAAAATGCGGACGGCAGAGGAGGGTGTGGCCGAAAGCAGGGATGACCACGGAGCGAATTTTAGGTTGGTTTGTCATCTCCTGTACCAACCTCCACCTCCCCCCTCCCCCCGCCCAACCCCCACCCTCGCCCCAGCAGATAAATCCCACCCCCGCCCTTGCCCCAACCCTACTAGAGGTGGAATTTTTCAACCACATCCCCACCCCGCAGATACCAGAGCACATTTCAAATAGTCAAAAAAAATTGAGAATTATTTAAATTCTTAACACACTAAATAATTTCTCTTGTTTCCACATATATAAACCGTAAGACTTTTAAGATTATTATTATTTATTTATATTTAAACAAGAACAACAAACTTTTAGCATTTCTTTCTTATATCTAATTATATTATATATATACATATATATTATTTACTTATATATTTTTAATTATATCGAGTTGGGTTTGGATCGAGAGAGGTGATACCTGCATCCACCCCACCCCCATTGTGGGTGACCAAAATATAATCCAACCTTGCCTCGCATAAGTGTCGAATCAGGTAAAATTCGCTCCATTCAAGGGGGTATGGGCGGGCCCCGCAGATCAGCTTAAAATGGCTATCTGCAGCCAGGGTTGGCAGTGGTTAGTTTGTGGGATTGGGTTAGAGGAGGGTATAGTTGGTGTTAAGGTGAAGGTTCGAAGAGAAAATGGAAATGACTCATTTTGTTGGGTGGAGGTTCAAAGAAGTAAGGAGTTCTAAGAAAATAGGTAGGTGTTAATAAAAGTCCTCTTAGACTAAAATCTCTTAACACCATTAACTATGGAAGTGAAATGACTATAATATCCTCAAACTCTACCATTTTTTATTTTCTTTCTTTCTTTTCTCATGCACATAATTTATAATGTCTAACATTAATTCAATTAAATCATAATTAATTATAAATTCTTAGTTATTTATTGTAATTCTTTAACTTTTTATTTTAATTATATTTTAGATCACAATTAATCCTAAACCCTTAATTATCTATCATAATTATTAACTTTTCAATTTAATTATATTTTCGGTTATAGTAATTAATTCTAAATTCTTAATTATTTATTGTAATTCCTAACATGTTATTCTAATTTTAATTTAATTATATTTTAGATCAACACTTAATTATTAATTATTACTTATTTTTATTTAATTATATTTTAAATTAATCTTAATTATATTTATATTTTAGATCAATTACTAATTATATCTTAATTTATTTTATTTTAATTAATATATTAATCTAATTTTAGGTTTGGAGGAAATTGGGGTCTTTCTGTTGTGTTAATTTTACTTCATTTTTTCAGAAAACCAAAAACCTATTCTCAAAAGTGATTTGTGTGATAACCCTTCCGTTAGTTTGGATAAAAAAACTAAGGATGACACTTTAGTGCAAAATCACATGGAAGCTTTCTGTTTATATTCTAACCATAAAAGGGTAAAGTGGTTCAACCTCAAACCACGAGGGGTAAAATGAATTTAACCCAATTTTGTTTGAAACTTTGGGTTATAAACTAGGTTTGGTTTTTCTCAAGTTGACCATCTCAACTTGAGATAGCATTTGAGCTTAGTAGACGCATTTTAAGATCGATTTCAGTGATTTAAACCGTTCACTTTTTAGGACCATTGAGTAGAATATTAATGTAAAAAATTAAGATGATCAAATATCAATAGTTTTATGTTCAGATTTATATTATAAAAATGAATGACCATTTTTGAAATTATATTTATCGTCTATTTTTTAAAAACAAATATGTTATCAAATTTATAGTTATCAATGTCCAATTATCTTGACTTTTTACATAAATATTGTACTTATCCTAGAAAAGTGAACTATTTAAATTATTAAAATTAATCTTAAAATAGACTTATATAAGAAATTGATCATATCCCTCATAAAAGGCAGTCCCAGTGCACAAGGATCTCGTTATTGTGGGGTCTGGGGGGGTCATATATATGTGTTCTTAACCTGTATTAGGCGAGCACAGTTTTATAATAGTGGTATTGGGAGATGAATTAGTGTCAACTGCAATGTAGCAGTATCAGGAGTATCGAGCAATACATCCCAAGAATCAGGCGATGCAACCATAAATTTTGCTCCCACAATTCCACCCCAATGATGTGGAATTAGGGTGACTAAAGATGAGCGGGAGAAGAGAGTGAAACCGCTTCATATGGGGGGGGGCACATTATTAGAGGTGGAATTGGGGGGACAAAATTAGGGAATGTATATAAAAACGGGCTGATATTTAGTTTAAACACATGAAGCCTATGTTACAATGGAACAAGGCCCACACTCATTATAACTCTCCCTTATACAGACCTTTGATAACAAAATAGACAATCAAGCTTTATCATAGAGTTGCAGAATGAATACCTCAACTTGCTGTTGCAGGGACTGCACATAGTTAATGATTTCATCAAGCATTACTGCCTTCCATGTGATCTATTAATTAAATAACACCAAAATTGATCACCATTCCAAAATCAAAGCTCAAACTAAGCGTTAGAATAACCAGAAACAGAGATCTTCTCAAATTACCTTATTGCATCCTGGAACAAGTTCTTGAAGCAATCTCATTCTCTCACTAATCCTCTCTCTTCTCACCTTCAAGAAAAAAGATTTGAGGTTCACTAACATGATATATATGAAACATAGAATAAAGACATCATGTAATTTTTCACAATAAAAAGATACCCTTTCGGCTTAGATTTTTGAACAAGTCCTTATACGCCAGCTGAGTTAGGTTTGGGCTTGACCTGTAATGACAGAAACGAGAGTTAAAAAAATATTAGATCTAGAATTTTTTCTTTCCTAAATAGAACATGTCTGATTGATATTCAAAGCACATGTAGCAGCCATGAAATGAATAGCATATTCAACAATTTTGCAGAGAGAAGTAATTTGAACAATTCAGGTGATGAAGTGTTTCCAGTAAGGAGCTTCCAAATTACTGTCAACAAGTTCGGTGGAGGACCGTTAACTGAGTCAAAGAAAGGATGTGAAGACCTTTTTCCATCACAAATTTTCCATCAACTTTCTTACCCAAAAGTACAAACCCCAATAACAGAGTGATCATTTTCAATAATCAATTGCACCATCAACAATTATCATAGATAAAACAATTACTTTCTCTTAATAATTATGTGAAGAACATAAACTGAAAGTATCTATAAAAAGCTTGAAGATCTACACCTTCCTTTAAAAGCTCATATGCCTAATATCAACAAGCAGTACAGAAAAATTTAATGCATGATACATTTTTTTTTCTTCTAGGACTTTGTGTGAAAAATGTACTCATGTGGAATATTTAGTCCTTTCATTCAACAACAATACTCTAATTTTGCATGATTAAATTTCCATTTCTGTTTAGCCACAAAAAAGAAAGGACTAAATATTCCAACATCCTCCAAGGCTTACATAACCTCCTAAAATGTGACCTATAAACAGTTCTCGTAACTAATTTACAGAAGGAACCACCAAAACTCACATTCAATGCAATCTTTTACACACCCTAATCATAATGAGGACCACAATGAAAAAAACAAATAGTAGAGGACGTGTATTTTGCTGTCAATCAATATTCAGCTTAGGGATGAGAGTTGTGTATGGCCTAGGACATTTATGTGCTGAAGACCAATGCATTAAATGAAAGTCTCCAAAACAAAGCGACCTTACACTAGCATTTTTGCCATGAACAAGCACACAACTGCAAAGAACACCAGGCATTAGTTAACACATGATCCAAATAATTAAACATTCAAGCCAACTATCGTTCCAAATAATCTACATTCAAGCCAACTTAAACATGAGAAAAATAGCCTGTCATCACACACACACACATATATATATACTGTTATCACCAATGAGCATGCCAAATTGAGTAACCATAAGCAAGAGAAGGGTAAAAAAGAAAAAAAAAAAAGAAAAGAAAAGAAAACCACCAAATGCAAACTAATCTAATTCTAAATGTTTTCAGTTTAATAAATAAAAACGAAAGAAATATAATCAAAAGTAACTTCTCCAAAAAAACTACACCCAATTCTTAGACACTTGGCGCTAGAGTGGTAGAAGTGGCAACTGTTCAAATTTCCATCTACCAAATTTATCTGTTAAAAACATCTAAGCAGTATTTTAGCTTAGCTCACCGTCACAGTTCTAAGCTAATGCTGATTTCTGAAATGATCCAATGATCCCTAACCACATAATCACATAATATGGAAACCACAAAATTGTAAGCGAAAGACGAGAATTAAAAGTTATTTACCTCTCTTTTGTTTTTCCCTGAGCCAAAAGCTTCTGGATGATTTCAGCAAGTCCAAGAATCTACATCAGACATGGCATGCCAAGTGTATCAATAACAACCCAGTATCAAATTATTTTACCACAAAATTTAACACCAAATATTTGTTACCAATATAACCAAGGGCCAGTGGTTAAACACTCAGTGTACAAGGAGAAAGGCTAGAGAGAATAATTGATTAATATGCTAGAGTGGCGCGTAAGTCAAACGTTGAATGTTCAATCCACCAAAGTCCAAATTAAAAGAGGACGATCTCATCATAGTGGAATGCACATGATTCAGAAATTTTTTTTTTTATATATATAATATGGATAAATTTTATGGGCAGGATATGAACATCTACAGAATTCCCTTGAGATTGACAAAGGCAATAGGCCAATGTAAATACATCACAGACCCAATCCATGGCCATATCTCTAGGTCGTGTTTGGTTCACTAGAATGAAAGTCAATGATGATTCTATTTACAATATATTCTTTATCAATTTTTTTAGTGAACCAATCGCGACTGAGAATGGACAATATGATCATTCTATTTCACTTGATTCCAATGAAGCAAACATAATCTAAGTGGTTTAACACTATGCAGGAACACAATCCTCAATTCCCTTTCTAATTTCCAATCAAGTGTGTGTGAAATCCTCATAAATTTCAAAAGAACTCAACCCCTTCTACCTTGCAGGAGTTTTCCACAAAATAAAACAGAAAATAGGGGAAAATCTAACATAATCCTATTGAGGCTAAACTAAGTTGAATCACAATAAAACCAGTCAAATAAAACAAAGATACGATTAGAATCTAAAAGTTATAGCAATTCGTAACGAGGAAACATAAAATAGAATTTACCTTTTACACCGATCTCAGAACTCGTAACATCTCGACTTCTTCAAATCCGAGAAACAAATGATAGAGATTGAAAATAAACAAATGATCTCAGAATCTCAGAACATCTCCTCGCTCTCGTTTTATAACATTTTCACAATAAACAAACCGAGATTCAAGTCTCACTTGAGTCAAAACAAACGTTTATGATGATCAATCTGATCACATAAGGAGCTAAACAAGTTCTCAGATCAAGATAGAGATTGAAAATAGATAGAAACATTTCAGATGAGAAAAGAAAGAATTGCAAATAATTGAAAACCTAAATTTCCTAAGTCAGATAGAGAGAAGCAGAGGCGATAGAGGAGGTTGAGGATTGCAAATTTACTTTCTCACAAGACACCGATGAAATCACCTAATTTGCAATGAAATCACCTAAAAATTCAACAAATTGGCAAGTATATTACAAGCTTGAGAGCTCAAGAAAACGAGAGAGAGAGAGAGAGAGAGAGAGAGAGAGAGAGAGAGAGAGAGAGAGAGAGAGAGAGATTGAGAGATAGAGATTGGGAGGGAGATTGAGAGACAGAGAAAGAGAGCGAGATTGAAAGAGCGATTCATACCGATGGAGATCTTCAGACGACAATGGCGAGCGGAAAAGCAGAGAGCAGAGCTATGCATGTCTGTAATGCGAGAGAGAGAGAGAGAGAGAGAGAGAGAGAGAGAGAGAGAGAACAATCCGTGTTTTAATTTTTCTAAAACTAGGGCAAATATAAGGAAGGAAAACGGGTAAAAGAGGAATAACTTGCTTATTTGCGACGGCTAATCAGTGGTCGCAATTATATAGTAGCAAAAGGTCCTTTTTCTAGTAGTGAGAGAAACTTTATTGATAAAGATAACATACATAACATATGAGATGACATCAATAAAATAAAATAAAAAAATAAAAAGAGAGAGAGAGAGAGAGAGAAAGTACACAGAATATCAATGTAAAACAATCCGATCTCAACTAGGTAGGCATTAATTCACATATTGGGAACATCCATATTTGTAATTCCATGTGAACATTCACAGAACATGCACAAAAACAATAATCAAAATCCAAACATCACAATCTATACGATGAGAAGATTAACACCTAAATTAAAGGCACACATCGTGTGTTTCACATTGCTACACATTCATATCCCACAAAAGTACCACCTATTGGTCTAAGGTTTCTATAAGTGAAATTGAAGATCACAAAATAGAAGTCATATGTATATTTCAATATGATATTTCACATTCAAAATAAAAATCCTTGCAGACTTGACAATTAGGATTTCAACGACAAAAAATGAATAAAAATTAACTTACATTTGATAACCATCTCCTTATTCGATTGATCAGCAAAATCGGTGTGAATGTTCGTATCGAGAATGGGTTCTGGTCACTAGAGATAGACAATTGCGAAGACCGTTATAGATGAAGGGAGGCACACCGTAGTAGATTTCAAATTTCAGTGAAATTTTGAGAATATAGCAAGCAATATTTTCTGTTGTGAAGCTTGTGATATTCTTTGAATGACACCATATATGCCTTACACTTATTTTGTAACCACGTCATTGGAATATAAAAAAATAATTTGAACTAATTAAAATATAAGTAATAAATTAATTATTTTTGTTGAGAATGTGAGCTGAACCTTTAATTTTTAGTTTATTTTACTTTTTGAATTCATTTTTAATTTGACTTCAATAAACTCAATGGTTAATTATTTTTTTTAAACAAGGTATTAAAAAAAATATTCAAGATAAAAATTAATTTTGATATGAAAAATAAGTTTAACATAATTGCTAATAATTTTATTTTTCTTAAACCAAAAAAAAAAAACCTTTTTGAAAAGTCTATAATCTCCAAGATATTGATTTGTAATTATGTTTCAATTTTAAAATATAAATAACAATCTCAATCAAACAATTAAAGATAAATCGACAAAACAATTTAATGTGGAAAAAATTACAATTAGAGCGCCTCCAATTGTAATAAAAAAAATCACGGGCCAAAACTACAAAATAATCTACTAAGAAGACAAAAAAGAATTACATATGTGTACCATCAATTACTTAGCGAATCCTTGATGTACCTCTTCCATTACCATTTTCACCTCGAAATTGTCTTGCCCAACGTTGAATCCACAATGCTGATATCGAATCCATGACGATGAGTCACTCTAGAATCCACCAAAACTTCAGGTCCAAATTCCACGAAATCCACCGAAGAACACCTCTCTCTTTGTGAATAAAAGAATAAAGACAAAGCCCTTAATAATGTCAATATGAAACTCGTAAATCCACTGACCACTCTTAAATTATCAAGGAAACACTTTTAAAAATACCCTCCAATATAGAAAATCTTGGTAGTTTTGTTTTCCCAGAATTTGGATGGCTTAAACCTAAAAACAACAAACGGCGCATTTTATAGAAAACAGAGTTGCGAAGACCACTTAAGTGCACACTTCACCGCTCGAGCAGTGTGAGTAAATGCGGTACAAAACATATTGGTTGATCGCTCGAGCACACATTTAACCGCTATTTAACCGCTCGAGCGGTTAAACTTGCTTCTCAGAAGTTCAGTTTGCAAGTAGAGATATTGGACGCTCCTCTTCACAAACTCCTCTGTATAAGCACGATTTGGGTTGGATTCGCATCTAAATACTCACATTCTCATTTAAATAAAAGCAAATAAAATTACAACGGAAATGAGTTTTATCAAATGAGATTGTCAATTACAAAAACCTAACACTATTTTTCTTTTTTTGATCTAAAATTAATAAGTATATAAAACTCTTTTAAGTGAAGTTAGGTTTGATGTGTAAAAAAATTTAGGGTAAGTTACAAACACACCCCCTAACATTTACTTAAATTACAAATTATCCTATGTGGTTCTAGAAATTACATTATGCCACCCAAGGTTTCTAATTTCATAACAAATAGGTCCTTTATTAATAAATCATTAAGTTAATTAACAGTTTTTAATAATATTAAAATTTTATTTCAATTAATAATTCAAATAATTTTATTATTATATAGGTGAACAGTTAAAATTTTGAATTTTTCAATTAATTCTGTTAAATAAAAAATTCTGTCAGGAAGATATTTGTAATTTTCTAAACTATAAGGGACAATTCGTATTTTAAACAAATTTTAAAAGGTGTATTTGTGATTTATCCAAAAATTTAGACAGGACTTTGAAAGCACTGGTTGGCCGGTCGTTGTCTTGATTGGGCTAATTAGTTGAGTTGGAAGAGTCCACAACAGCTATATTCAACAGAAAGCAGCCCATTTAGTACTAGGCCCACTGTTGCAAAATTAATTGGATAATCCTGAAATTATTCCCCATATTTCAAAAATTCTTTAATGTTGCATCACTTTTTTGTGGAAATTCTATTTCCACACACCACATTGTCTCTATGTCCATCCTTTCTCACTCTACTCACTTAATAATTTGATTTTTAGGTATTTATCTCAGTTCACACACCCCACATTCTAAATATACCCATTTAACAAAAAATGTGTACACACCCTTATCTTCTTTATCTTCCAAACTCTAACACTAATTAGCAACCACCTCGCCGGCAGCGACGTAACACAACTGTTACCACCTCCCTTTCCTTTTCAATTGCTATCCCCACCTACAAACTCACCCAACGTACACACCAAATCTGAACCTCCATTGAAATTGTGTTTCAGATTTTGAAATTCCAGTAAACTTCCATTGAAGGACCTCTATAGAAGACCTCCATTTTAAAATTCATCACTGGTTTTTTTTTTCCCTTTTTTGCAAAAAATTAATAAACACACATTTTTTCGTTTCATTCGGAAGTACAGTATCAAACTGATATATAAGGTTCGGAAGTACACTATCGAACCAATGTGTTCGGATGTTGATAGTCGAACCAAATTCATTGATTCGATGGTTGATTTCCAAATGGATGCAATTCTTTTGATACTGGTAGTCCGAATGGTAAGAAAATGAGTCTTTTTCTCAGATCTAGATTTTACGATGCCTACGATGGTGGAGAAGGTTGCGTGAGGGTGTTGTGATGGTGAGGCAACGACTGGATAAAGATATTACCATGTGTAGGGTTAGGGTTTAAAGGTGGTGGGTGGTGGCAAGTGGTGGTCGGCGATGGCTACTGATAGTAGGTAGTGGCTAGGGTTTTGATTGAGGGTTAGGGTTTTGATTGAAATAAAAAAGGGTATTTTGATAGTTTCATTTTAGGACAAAAATGTAATAAAAAAAAATTCATTGTGTTGATAGAGAGTAAATGGTGTGTAGGAATATAATTTCTCCTTTTCTTTTGAATAAATTATGGGCTAGTCCTATATGATGGACTTAATTACTTTAAGTCTTGTATACTTTTTTAATGCACTAATAATTTTTAAAATACTTATTTTATCTCAATAATTTTTAAGGATATTGATAGATGAAAAAAAAGAATAATACTTATAAGTAAGTAAGTCTGGTAAATAAAACCAGCCAGTAAATACCCTATTTCTTTTCCTATTTAGGTACATTAATGCATCACTTTTCCTTTTTTCTCCTTTTCATTTCTATTTTTTTTTTTTAAATTTGTACTCTTTTTGACAGCTAATATATAATAATCATTTAGACAATGTGACCCTGTACGAAAAAAATGAATATCATATCTAATCCAGGCAACATGTTTTTAGTCACTTTATTTGAGTGGTGTCCCTGTTAGAGCACTTTTAGTAATACTAATCAAAATATTTAGATAAAATTTCACCTTAGCCCCTGTTTGGAAAGTGACTAATGTAGTTAAAAAGTTAAAAAGTCGGTATCAAATATCACATCACTCTTTATTTTTTTGCATATCTTTTTATAAAAAGTTAAAAAAATCAATTAAAATAGTCAATTCTCAAACAATTTTTCAGTGTATATTTCAAC